>OX243821.1:27026382-27171382 GCA_945859605.1 Lumbricus rubellus
CTGAATATGAAATACGGACACTTTACCAAAATTTTAGGAATTTTGAACGAACAGTTTTTTTAATTTTAATGTATATTTGAAGGAAATTGCGATTTTTCGTATTAAAAACCGAACTTACACGGCAAAGTACACAATTGATGGGTTCACCTTCTGGCCATCTAATAAGGATTGAAACAGATATTTGTTCGTGATAATCGCCTGTTGAGTTGATAATTGATCATAGAAGAATAGTTTAATTCAAATTAAAGTTTTCCATTTGATATCCCGGCTTGAAAATAAAAATATGTGTTGGGGTTTGTCACACCCCACCTCACCTCTAACGTTACAATGCGTCACCTCACCTCCAACGGGTTAAATAGTTGCCTTCCCTGTTGGTCATCGCGGGCCACATAACAACCCGTCGCGGGCCGGATGTGGCCCGCGGGTCGGACGTTGTGCACCACTGCTGTAGAGGCTTGTGGAGCAGAATTAAATTATAGGCTACCGATACTCATTAGTTAAGAATCTTTTGTTGCTATTAGTATTTGTAATTTAAGATTATTATTTAAAAGAGGTGTTTTATATAAACGGCCTTCCGACATAATTATATTGCCAATTAATTCCAACTATGCTGTTGGATGTGGCAAATAACGATTTACTTACAGAGAGATAGCACTTACATGTATTTACGCTTCGGTTGCAACATTCCAAATCGCACATATTGCATTAGACTATCAACATCATTACTTAAATTACGTTGCCTCACTTTGTAACGAAGTACATTATGATGTGTATGTATGTAAGTTTATGAACATTTATATAGCGCCTTACAGTAACGTTTAAGGGCCTTTAACATTCATGACAACATTGCCATTAATTATTTTGTGTAAGTAACATTTCTTGTAACTAAAAAGTGAGATACAAAATCAATTCTACAGTTTACGAACAATTATATTAATCTTTATTTTCAGTAAAAAAAGGTGTTTCATTGTCGCCTTGCTGTTCATATTGCAAGCTATTATCCGATGGTAAAAATAATAATGACAACGTAAATTTAAGGAAACGGTGCCGAAGTCGAAATCCAACTCCTTCGTTCTCAGCGTGTGTCGATCCCAACTCTAGGCTGGAAGGATAGTGCGCGTGCTCTCTGCATCGTATGATCGTTCCTTGGTCATGGTTGGCCCATCGGTGTGGAATTGTCTCCCTCTTTAGCTGCACCTAAGCACGATATGTCACTCTGTGTCACATTCTATGTGCACTGGAAAGCTGGTCTATTTGGGCGGTTTGGAGTCAGATGCACTTCTGAGTATATAGTATCCTTGAAAGGCGCTATACAAATACTTGAATGGAGAGTGTCAATATTCGCTTTTGAAATAACACAGTGCCGTTAAATGATAACTACGGCAACTAAGTAGCAAACCAGCCTTGAATGCAAGCACACCTTTATTACGGAAAATAGTTCTCTACTTAAAAAAATTGAAACTCGGTATTATTTAAAAGGTCCTCATTCGTCTTTATTTTACTCATGTTTTGTGTAAGCAACGTTGCTGTGACTTAGTGTGGCGGTCGTACCGAGAAATGCAATTTATCAAGCACTTAGAAAATATTAATACTAGTTTTATTGTTAGTTAAAAAGGTGTCTAAATTGTCAATTTTTGATGATGTGAATTGCATTGCAAGTCATTATCTAGCGGTATTTTGTGAGTTCGATAGCCAAAGAAGTCGACTACAATAATTATAATAATCTAATCCAGTTTTATTTAATCTAATCGAGGCGCAAACTTAGGTTCGATATGTGTTTTTTAAATTTCAACTTGTTCTTTCAACAGAAGTTGCGAGAACATAACAGACATTCTGAGTCGGAGTAGACGATTAGGATTGCAGAGGCGTTCGTTTTCTGTGGTTGGTCCAACAACCTGGACTTCCTTTGACTATGCGACACCTCCCAAGCTGTTTTCAATTTCACAAACTGTTGAAGACTTATTTTTGGAGCGCCTCTGAGTAGGTACCTCGAAGGGGCGCTATATAAATTCTGGTTGATTGATTGATTATAAGACTATTTTGCGGATAAAAAAATACGCGAAAAGAGCCTTTGTCTATTCTACTCTATTCCATTTTTGGATTTACAAAGCTCACAGTAAAAACTAATCAGAGGCACTCCCAGTGCGAAGAGCTCCTTAGAAAAGACGTACAAATAAAAGAAATTCATGGATTATTTTCTAAAAGTGTTTGTTGTCATGAGTTCATGAGCTGTCGTTAAACCTTGCATTCATCCATTCGCTGTTCTACCACTACAACACATATTTATACGAATGCTAGACCAACGCCAGCAGAAATAGAAGGGCGGTGACATTCGTCTTGGAGATAACACAGCGTCAAACCAATGACTGAATGCGAGCACACCTTTATAACGCTGAACAGTCTTCTATTTAGCAAAATTAATCATCACGTAATTATGTGAGACGTTTGAATTGGATCCTATTTTGCCAATGTTTTCACTGAACGATGTTTTCTTCGGCGATCATACGAGAATTTGAAATATATTATAGAGCAAAGTGACTGCATCTTAAGCCAATGAATGGGTACTAAAAAAATGTTTCAGCTTTTGAGCAACACTTAGAACATGGAAAATGAAATACTTTGATCACATCACGAGGAAAAGTGGAAACTGTTTTGAAAAGAGATAACACAGGGCACAACTGACGGAAACCTGGATTGAAAACATTACGTTCTGGACAGGCTTGACTATAATTATGATTGAACTGCTGAGGAAAGATAAATTTGGGGACAATTTGGTTCATGGTACGGACAACCTTTGGATATAAATACGGCTAAAGCCGGATTGCGATACGAGAATTTGAAATTTAAGCGTTTGGACAATTTACATAAGTTTTTGTTTTCGGTAAAAAAGGTGTCGAAATTGCCGATTTGCAAAAAGCGGTTTAATATTGCAATTCGTTATGCGACTGTATTTTTATGTTTTGGACGTCGACCTCGATAATTTTAATCTTATCCGCTTGTGGAAGCAGGTTAGATATGTTTTTTGTTATCGCAAATATCCAGAGAGAATAACTAGTTTTTGAGAAGCTGTAAGAAAAGAGCTGAAAAGATTAAAATAACGTGAATTTAACGGGGTGGTATTTAAAAGTGCAACTGATCGAACTAGCGTCGATTAATTAAAGTGCAAGTGCAAAAATATAAATTTGAAATCTTCGCTTCTCTAAATAACTCGGCATCTGCATTTCCAACACTGGTTATTGCAAATTAAGTTTCGATAAGAACCAAAAGTTCACCGATGTTCTGATACGAGTGTTGACCACGTCATGCACAATTGATTCTGCTCCGTTATTATTGTTCCGCAGCCACTGAACGTTCAGTCCACATTCTGATGTTATTAATCCAATTCGTTTTTTGGTCTAACTCGTGCACGTGACCTTGGTATTGTTACGTCATCGTGTATTCAGCGGTTTTCTAATCCATGGAAGAAAAAACATCTGAAATCGTTTCGGAAAACGTATTTATTTTGTAAAAATAAACGGTAGCATTAGACACCTTTGAAACGGGTTAGAGTTAATCTATATAAATTTAAGATTTGCTTTAAAATTTAGCTTGTCTTTCTTCAAAAAGTTGATGGTTATTACATTAGTAAATACAATAATTCTAAGTTGTGAAGACTGAATGTCCGGATTATGCAACGAACGATCAATTTGGACACCTTTAAGTCAATACCCACTGATGCTATATCAAAATGGAAATCGACAGTCAAAGTGCATTACACACGAACCACAGACAACGGCCCATCATAATTATTATGCATTGTAGAGATCGGTTAAAATTATCGACCTATAAAGACAGTAAAGAGACAGCAGTACAGTAACTGTATAGTCCACATAATTCATACACAACTACTAAACGCCATCGCCTGATACTTGTTGGACGCGGTGGTGTAGTGTTCGTCGACTTGCAACCGAAGGGTTGCAGATTCGAATCCACCTCAAGCCGCATTGTAGGTTCAAAATAATTGTTCTGCGTATCGTCGTGACGCCGCATTTTGCTTTATCTGAATTTTTAACCACTTAATTAGCCAATAGCAGGTCCAGCATTAACAAGGACGACATTTTGCTATCGCACAGTAATTAAACTGAAAGTACTGGGTTCACATAAAATTATTTGCGATTATCTGTGTTAAGGAAAAAAACATAGCGTCTGAATAGTAGTAACTGTTAGTCCTCCATTCCAAAGTGCTTAAAGTGTGGAAAAATAAGTGCCTGTACACCCTTCCCTTTTCAGGCTTCCCGACTTTCAACGTTCAGTCGAGAGTATAAAGAAATCCCATAACTATCTTATTTAGCCTTGACTGGGTTGGGAGCCTACCTTGAAGAGGCGCTATATTAAATTTCCGAAATAAATAAATAAATGGCAACCATTGTAAACAATTCGAATCTGAATACGATTTGACTTTAAATGACCGAGGAAAAATGGGAACAGATAGGACAAGAAAAGACTAGATCAGATTAGCCTTGTTCAGAATAACATTATAATAAATTAATTAAATTATTTAATCTATTACGTTCCCATAAAATTATCAGAAGTAATATTGTTTAGTTCGGTTGCATGTAATTATTAGACCCCGATCTAGATTTCAGATTGCAGGCACCATCACCTTTAAAATAACCGCTGCAATTAGAGACCTTTAAAATTATATCGACGTATGAATATATATTGTGCTCTTAGCAAAATCCATCGTTGAAAAGTAATCCATGTCTTTCATTCTTCCTCAAATTGAAACATTGAAAGGAAAATACAAAATTCAAGTAGAAGAAATGATATGCATAATTTGGCAAAAATTTTTTCCCGTAGTGTTATCAGTAGGAAAAGGTAGTAATATTGTTTGGTTCGGCTATGTAATTAATTATTAGATCTTGGTCTCGATTTCAGATTATGGGCACCATTACCTTTAAAATAGCCGCTGCAGTTAGAAACCTTTAAAATTACATCGACAGATGAATATATATTGTGCGCCAAGCAAATTCAATTACTTACTGTACTAATTCCACATTGTCACTCTTTTTTCGACCTTGACCATCATTATTTAATAAGAGCAACTCCTTGTAATCAGGAATCACTGCATAAGTGGCATTTACATATCTAATTCAACAGTAGTTTTAAATGTGTCTCATAATTATCGCGAATTCGGTTTGCGGACGTTTCGTCAACGGACTGTTCGTCACGGACTGTTCGTCAAAGACTTATAGTCCATTGACGAATCTTCCACTTAACGAATAATCCTACTGGTCTATAAATCTCAAATTGTTCTTGCCCAACGTCTTAACACCTATGCCATTCGTTTTTGAAGTGCATTAGTTCAGAGCATGATATATGCGGTGACAGGACCCTAAACTTGAGGTTCAGTGATTAAGGCTATGTTTGTTGTCTTTTAGTCGGAAGGTTGCGGATTCGAATCCACCTCAAGCCGTCGCGATTCGGCGTAAAACTCCGATTTAGTGTCCGAGCTGTAGCCGGGAGCGCCTCTGCAGAGATATCTTGAAGGGGCGCTATAGCAAATGATTATGCACACATATACATGGAATGTCCTTCCCCTTCTTCTACGGGCTAAGCTCATGTCTGCCATGGGCTCCTTTCCGCGTCCTCTCGCTCTCCCTTTCCTCATCGGGGCTTATTTGGCGTTGCCATGGTAATCCGAGACAGCATTTCAATAATGGCATCTTGGAAGGTACCAACGTCGTGTCGTCGAGTTAAACACCTTTAAAATGTAGGTAATATTTCTATATAAAGTAGAACGGGAAAACGATATGCATTACCACCCTTGCTGCGACTCTACATGATAGTTATAATAGTTCAACGAAAACTTTATAATATCTATTATTGTATTTGTTTGTATGTGCACTTGTTATAGCGCCCCTTCAAGCTCTCAACTACTCGGAGGTGCTCCCGAATGCAGAGCTGACACTGCATCGGAGTTTCAAGCTGAAGCGCTGAGCAATTGTAAGTGATGGATTTTCCCAAGGTCCTTACGCGGCCACTTGAGGTGGATTCAAACCTCGAACCTTCTGGCCCCAAGGCAACGACGCCACCACTACACCACCGCATCCCACATGTCACTAACATGATCATGATTGCTAAATAGCTGCATACGATTTGTAAACCCTACAGGCAACCCAAGAACTGTAAGTAATTATAGACATAAGGCAATCAAAGTCGCATGGAAGGAAAGTGAGCATGGCACCCACAAATGACGTCATCGTCTAAAAAAGACTCTAAATAAACATTCATTTTCATTATTAATAATTATTATCGTCTGCAAGACAATGCATTGTTTCGTTGTTGCATTTTGGTGGGATTGTGTCCCGACATGGAATTCAACAATATTCCGCTGATATGCTTTAAATAACAGCGTAATAATATATTTTAAAGGTATCGAAGTACTATTTCAACGTCAATTAAATAAAACAGTATTAATTAATTTAAATCATTGTTAATGTTGATGCTATTGGTATTTTCTGCAATCGTTGTTAATGTTATTGGTAGAGTCAGTGGTAGTTTTCGGGTTATTGTTAGTGCTATTGTGAGTTATGTTATCATTCATCACGATTAAACACCTTTTAAAAACTAATTCATCACGATTAAATTTTAGCAAGAGCTATTTGAAAACCGGTGCATCACTAGTATCATCAGCCCTTTAGTTCAGAAATAATTATTAAAAATCAAATAATACAGCAATAAAAATTTGGAGTCAATTTATTTTGTTTGTGTGTGTGTTGGGGGGGGGGGGAATTTCCGTCCTCCTAAATATATGCACAATGGCGTCATTAATAAATTCATTTAATCATTAATTATTTTTTTCATTCAGATAATTTACACAGCATCCCTTCAAGGTTGACTATTTAGGAGCGATATCGACGATACCTCGGGGCACGATCCACGCTTTCGTAGAGAGCAAGTAATATCGAGCTCGCACCTCGTACATGGCGGACGTGCTTTGTAGGTTGCTATTAGCGCATTATTGCAGGCTGTCCAGTTCGTATAGTTAAGATTTGTGTATTCTGTTATCTCCGTTCTTGTGAATTGTTTCAACTGCATAATTGTACACTGTAACCGGTTGCGGTCTGTCAACTGGATTGTTGAACAAATGAAAATTATTATTATTCTTATTATTATTACTATTGTAATAATATTATTACTATTGTCATGTTATTATTATTATTATCATCATTATAAAAGAGAAGCAGAGAACGTGTAAGAAAGAACCCTTTGCATCAGGCGCAGCTATTGAGGTACACTCAGGAAGTGTCTATCGATCGCTGTCTGTGAAACATTACACAATCAATTATATTGCCGTCATTAATTTAAAGATTAATTCATTATTATTTCTCGCAGATGTTGATGAAACATAAATTATTGCGTTTGATGTGTTTATATAGTACCAATTCCATTATTAAAACAGGTGTTTAAAAGCTGCAAACAATTTACTTTAATTTTACCTGACAGGATTAGGTAACCGTTGATACGTCAGAGACTGTTTACATAACGCTGCACACTTCCGCAAAACAGGTGTTTAAAAGCTGGTAAGCTTATAATAATTTTTATGTGAAACGTTATTTAGCAGTCTTAGACTATCCTTAATTTAATTATTTCTCCAAGATAGGTCACAAGATTATGATAAGAATCCGTTATCGGTAGAAAGAGAGTGGGGGCTGATGTCTAAACAGCCAATGCAGGTGCTATGAGAAAATGTTTGTTACCATTTCTTAGTCAACAGCTGCATGCATTCTTATTTGCCAACCGTTCTGCCTCTCATTGTGCAACTATCTATGCTCCATTAAGACACCCTTATTTGGATTTGATATTTTTTTAGTCTTAACCAAACTAAACTCACCTAACGCTATCAATTCTTACCCTAGATCCCAGACTATCAACCCTCACTTTATCTCTAAGAATGTTTACCCTTACATTATTAAAGAAAGTGTTAATAGTCTTATACTCTAACCATTACTCTAACCGAAACTCTAACCAGCTTGATGCGGTGGCTATTTCTCATAGCGGCGGTATATGGGTTAATTAATTAATTATTTATGAAGATTTACACAGAATCCTTTCAAAGTTACTACTCAGAAGCGCTATCGACGTTACAGCACGATACACGCTTTCGTAGCGAAGCAAGAAATAACGTATACAGGGCGGATATGCTTTGTAGGCTGCCCCTAGTGCCGATTATAATTGCAGGTTGTCTGTTCAGTTAGTTAGTTAAGGTTTGTGTATTTTGTGATTTCCGTTCTTGTAAATTGTTTCAACTGCATATTTGTGCACTGTAACCGGTTGCGGTCTGTCAACCGGGTTGTTGAATAAACGAAAATTATTAATACAATTATCATCGATAACGTGTCAGAGGAATCCTATGCAACAGACACAGCTATATGGAGGTATACTCAGTTGACCCCTTCCAGACCACATGGTCAGCTGCAGGAGAGGAACATGTAGTAAATGGAGAAGACATTTTGCATAAAATATTAAATGCCTCTCGATCACTTTCTATGAAACATTTTCCCATTACCGTTTCCATCATTATTTTAACAATTTCATTTAATCATTCATTCAGAGAGCTGGATAATTCCAATCATAGATTATTGCGTGTGAGGCAATTACATAGCGCTAATGCCTTAATTAAAACAGGTGTTTAAAAGCTGCAATTCAACAAAAATTATAATTGGTCTCAGCTTCTTTTGACCGGCTTAGTTAACCGTTAGTACGTCCGATATCGTTTACATAACGCTGTACACCTACGCAAAACAGGTGTCTAAAATCTTTCACCTGTGAGTAGTTCGGCCATTACCTAACTCATCATTACTCTCACAATATCGACAAGACAGACCACAAGATTAGAAAAAGAATCCGTTATCGGTAGAAAGAGGGTGTGGGTTGATGTCTAATCAGCCAATTCAGGTGCTATGATAAAATGTTTGTCACCATTTCTTCGTCAACATCTGCATGCATTCTCATTATTTTGCCAACCGATTTGCCTCTCATTGTGCAACTATCTATGCTCCATTAACCCTCGGGCTACCAGGGGGGGTGGTATCCACCACCCCCTAGGTTTTTTCCAAATAAAACTTTTTCCGTTTGGAATAAAATTTTGACGTTTTAGGTAGCTGTAGAGGATTCATTTGCACACATTTTGAGCTAAAATGTGTGATTATATACCATACCATTCAAAAGTTATACCCGATATACCCGAGGCACCAGGGGGGTGTATACCACCCCCTTAGATTATCGGCTATATCTTATCCATCCTTTGACATAAGGAGACACCAACTACACCATTCTGTAGAGGGAATGTGGGGCTACATTGTGGTGGTCACGGAGTTGTCTTTTGACAACCGGAAGTGTTCAAAATAAATTAAAATATATAAAAAGGTGTTTCATTTTCATAAAATTTAAATGTTTTCCTATTAAAAATTATTCATATTTTATTTTTCAAGAGAAGTAAATTATGCCATTCTATAGTGGGCATTTAGGGCTATTTTTTATACTAATTAATATGACATTTGATGACCGGAAGTGCTCAAAATAAATTAAAATATATAAAAAGATGTGTTTTTTTCATAAAATTTTCATGTTTTTCCTATTAAAAATTATTCATAATTTATTTTTCAAGAGAAGTAAATTATGCCAATCTATAGAGGGCATTGAGGGCTTTTTTATACTAATTAATATGACATTTGATGACCGGAAGTGCTCAAAATAAATTTAAATGTGTGAAAATGTTGGTTTTTTTTACAACGTTAACCGATAAGTCTGCGTAAACGTTTTTCAGCAGCTAATACATGTTTTTTTTCTTTTTATTGTAATTAAAACTAACTTATTACTAGTTTTTATAGTTGGATATTGTACTTTATTATATGTAAACTATTTTTAATTAAATAAATTATGTTAAAAACACACAGAATCTAATATTTTGCCTAGGCGAAAGTATGCATTTTGTGAAATCGACGGGTGCCTATGGAAAAAAATTCATAATTCCGGGGTGCTTTCATATATTTCAAACCTAAATATACCATTTTCTGCAGAAATGAATGCTGAATCCATTGATGTATTACAAGTTATGATATCTCAAACCAAACCCAAAATCCAGGGGGGTGGTAACCACCCCCCCCTTCTTGGTAGTCAGTGTTACAAAAAAGCTTGGTAGCCTGAGGGTTAAGACACCCTTATTTGGATTTGAGAGTTTTATAGGCTTAACCAAACTAAACTCACGCTAATATGCTATTAATACATGGCAAATTGAATACGATACTGAAGGAAAAGGGAGATTTTATAAATCTATCCAGCCTTTGGTATCCACTGATATAAAATTTTTGGACTCTATAAGGAAACGAGAAGTTCAAATGACTAGACTTAGAATGGGGCATGTCCTTAATAACAGATAGTTGAAAATGATAGGTAAAAGCACAACAGACCTGTGCTCTGGATGCCAATTGCCAGAAACAATCGAACATACGCTGTTCGCTTGTAAAAAGAATGACATTTCAATCCTAGTACTTAAAAAATGTGTAGAGAAAAAAGTGGAATGTAGTGTTAAAAATATATTCTCTATTCAAGATATTTATCTTGAAGCTTATAATATACTTATGACCATAACTAATGGAAAAATTATGTAAGAAGTATTGCATTATAATTTTAGTTGTATTTGTTTGCTTTTTTAGTGTGGTTTGTGTGTGTATGTGGGTGTGTGTGTTAACTAATTCTGTAATAGATTAAATAGGCATTAAATCAACCGATTTTTGATATTATTGCTTAAGCTTATAGATGATGGCTGAATGATTTGATTTTCATATTACTGTTGAATATCTAATCTATTTGATTATATATGTATTAATTAAAAATAAATAAAAATTAAAATCAGAAAATGAATGTATATTTAAATATATGCATATTTATGCATGTATGTTAAATGGTGACACTAAATAATGACAAATGCATCAAAGAGGACCTACAGCAACCACCATATGAACACTGTCGCCATGGAAATACAAATTCCAGAAGAAGAACAATGAAAAGAAAAAAAGATAGACATTATAGACAGAAACTGCGGAACATTTAAACAAAAGTGAACTGAAATACATTGATAACTTTAAAGACGTCAACAGCCTTTGTTGCTCTAAGATGTCGTTAAACTGTTGAATAATTAAATTAATTATTCCATGATTCTTGAAACATTCAAATGATAGACTGTTCCGTGTTTACCATCTAAAAAAACGCACGACTGTGACGACTATAAGAAAGTTACGCATTTAATTTAGTTAAATGAAAATTGCCTTTTAAGTGTGCTGTAATATGACAAGCAAATTTCTGTCCTGAGTAACGGCCTCTGGTCAAAATTTGACCCTGGTCAAATCGAATCCAACCATGACTGTGCGGTGTGTGCGCCCAGCGGAATGCTAAGTTTGCTCATCTTAGACACCTTTCATACTCAATGAGGTAACGCTATATAATGGTGCTAGTTAAATCAAAATTATTTACGTGGATACCATTGACTAATTGATTTTGTTGAGCCATCGAATTGCAACGAATAGTAGGACAATAATATTATTATGCGACATGTATGATTGAACCGGTTTGAACAATTTTGAGAAAGGGCAAGTCCTTCACTCGCTACAGCTCAAGGTCACCAATGTCACCTTCATCGCAGCCACCGCCGTATCCATCATTATCATCATCATCATCATCGTCGTCGTCGTCATCATCATCGTCGTCGTTGTCGTCATCGAATCCGTTATCATCGTCGTCATCATTGTTGTCGTCGACTCACAGTCATAGTCATCATCGTCGTCTTCGTCATTATCATTATCATCATCATCGTAGTCGTATTCTCGTGGTCATCGTCTTCATCGTTGTCGACAACATCAGCAGCAACAACAACATCGTTGTCATATTATGACATGATCAAAAATAATTTTAATATAAACCTGTATATATTGTGAAGTGGTGCCACCTTGTATTTACTGACTTGGTTAGTTGCGTCTTTCGGTGGCAGCCAGTGGACCATCACAGACGCGTGAAATTCCAAGAAAGTGTCGTCACTCTGAGTACGGTCTAGCAACGTCCTCGCTAAGAAGAAAACATAAAAAAAGGTTAATATGCATTTTCATTCTTTAACTGTATTTTGAAAAAAAATTGCAAGAACAACGTCAAATCTGGATCCATTCATTATAATTATTCTTGAGGTCACGCAATGGACATCATTGTAAAAGTCCGTGTAAAGTAAATATTATTGTTGAAGCCGATTTTTAGTTATAGTGCAGATGCAAAGTGTTTTAAAGGTGTTCAATGAACAAAATTTGTCAATGAAATCTTCTTTTCAACGATAAATTTATTACATCTGACAAGTCAAGCTTTGTTTTCTATTGACGTGTCTGGACTAGGAGCGCTCCTGATTAGGTTCTTGAAGAAGGATCCATATGAACCATAATATAAAAAAATGAATGAATGCATACATGAACGAATAAGCGAATAAATGAATGAATGATTGAATGAATTAATTTATTATTGAATTAATTAATTATTAAATGAATGACTTGTTGAATCAATTATCAACGAGGGAAGTTAAGTTGTTAAACATTGATTCAATATTATAACGTTGATGGAAACCGTTTTGAAGGTGTTCCAATTATCACTCCGTCAATATAATAAATAAAAATATCCGTTAATATTTTAGAAACTACTTCAATTATAGTCGTTATTATTGTTGTCATTAATATCAAGGACATCTTTGTCATCTTAATCACAATCATTGTTGTTATTATTTATTTAAAAACTTTAATAAATCATTTCAATTAATTTTGTTGGACCTGGTGGAATGAAGAATGCGTTGCTTGGTTTCGATGGTCCACTACTTCCAAAGAGGTTTATGACGCTGAATGTCAAGATGTGCAGAAACAATTTCGAAAAATCATTTAGAATATATTATACAGAAAAGCAATATCTCAACAAATCGGTGCCAAGGGAGACTCAAACAGGCGGCCATTGAATCTGCGTCTAACATATGTAGGCTAAGCTTCAGCGATATTCGGTGAGATAAAAGCTCGCTCGATGAGGCCATTGTAAGCTTTGCTGGCGTCAGCAGTAAAATAACACGCCTGCTTGTGCTCTGTGTACCATCCATTGATTTGAAGAACAAGCAGTACATGTAGTCTTCACCCATCTAACCTGCGATGATAATTTTAAAGGTAATTTTAAAGACAGTAAATAGGAGCTAATAATCTATTATTGTCGCTGAGTCAGAGCCTAAAGCACGAAGGACAACGTAATCTTTTAGACACCTCTACACAAATTTGAACATATGCTATTTATTAATGTGACCCAGTAAGCATTTAATAAATTGAACGGTGAATGACAACATAATGAAAACCATCATTGATGAGAACGCTTTAAAAGCGTAACTTCTGTTGAAAATTAAAATAATTTATTATTCGTTCGATGCGTAATTATTGTATGCATGTCGTGTGATGGTGAAAAAATCGTCGCCTTAGACACCTTCAAAACGTAGTCATCCGAGTTTTATATAATGACTGACACCGCGTTGAGCCATCTAGATTTAGCCATCTAATTAGCCATTGGCTAGTCCCAAGCAGAGAAATAAAAGTGGAGGAAACTGTACCAAGCCCAAAAAAAATTTCGAGGTCAACGGCCTTTGTTGTCATAAGCCCTCGTCAATTCTGGATCCAACATTATTATTTTGAGACCAGTGTTCGCATTATTACATAATAATTAATATAATTATTTATATGCATCTCCCGTGGGACACCTCAATGAATACTGAATCCCTGCTCTGCTTTTATTTATAAGTGGCAAAATATTATTTTAAAAGGTGTGTTATACTTCGAACAAATTATAATTTATTATCCCAGAGCTAGCTGAACAATGCAACCTCTCCAAATCAAAGTTGATAAGTTACAAATAATATTAATGATGATGATGATGATGATGATGATGATGATGATGATGATGATGATGATGATGATGATGATGAACATGATGATGATGATGATGATGATGATGATGATGATGATGATGATGATGATGATGATGATGATGATGATGTTGATGATGGTGGTGGTGGTGGTGGTGGTGGTGGTAGTGGTGGTGAATGAACATATGAATATAGCCGTAATGGTGTTTAAACGGATCATGATATCATATCGTGATATTTGACGTAGCAGAATTCTCTGTGTAGCAACATCGTGAACATGAGCCTCAATGCTTTGCAGCCACTTCAGTATACTGGTATTCCAACTCAATGTATTCGGCTCATTATAGTCTTTTAAAATTGTATTCTGTTTTAAAAAGCAAGTAATACACTTTTATGGGGAAGAGTTACGACGCACTGAACTTTTGATTTCCATCCATAATTTGTATAACATTGCTCCATGTATTAAAAGGTGTTTAAGTAACAATTGCCTTTGGCTATGTATGACAGTATGACAAACGAAACATGATCTTAATTCTGTTTCATCGATAGACTTCTACTTTGGAATGAATCCCTTTCATCTGTCCAGCTCCCAGTCCACTTTCTATTTGAGCAGCAACTTTTTTATTAGCCCGATTTCTATTTTAGTACCACTTGCTGTTTTATCCAGCTCCAATTTCATCAAGGATCTTTTCATCGATCCAACTTACATTTGGGTAAAACAATTTTCATCAATGGAACTTCCATTATCTTAGCGAGAACAATTCAACAATCGCTTTTGGTCTGCAGTATAATTGATTATCAGGTGAGCGCCAATTCTATGTGAAATGTCAAAAATATTTTGACCAAGATAAACACCTTTTAATATGAAACTCAATTTACTACTTGAATAATAAAAAGCATTAAACTTATTTATAAAGGAAACAAATTTGAGTTGCTTATTAAGTGCTGTAATATGCCAAGCAAATTTCTGCCCAGGGTAACGGCCTTTGTTGTCATAGACCCTGGTCAAATCGGATCCATCCACACCAAACTTATCGGATTGCAATGTGTGGTATCTATGTTGTTACGAGCTAAACTTCGTATCCATCAATAAAAATAAAATTATTTGCAAAAAAATAATTAAGTTTGAGTCCTGTTGAGAAAATAGGCCTAAATTATTCAATAGATAAAAGCAATTTTTTCACTCCAATAATTCTTCACAATACGCTGTTTGGAAACTCACTGTCCAGAATCAGGAAACTTAAACACCATTAAAATAAAATTACAAAACTATATAATTTTATTTCAAAATCGACAAATATTGCTTTCCTGATAATATTCCTCCTGTTCTAGCTGTTGGTAAATCGCATTGGCGCTTCAACTTGTCAACGGGTAAAGGATGGGTCGACGCAGATTAGCGTTATAACTTAATAATTTATCATATATGAATATCATGCAGCACACAAAATTTATGGATCGATCATACACACGAATCGATTGCAAAAAAACCGGTGAAGCTTAGAATTGTAAAAAGGAAACTTTGTTAACTTCATGAATGTTCGTTTACTTTTTTCACTCCAAAATCTACAATTTCTTGGTCCAAAATCACATAATTTTCGACTTGTTTACGTATGTTGTGCGTTTTCACCTAAGAAAGTATATTTTGTGGTAAAAAAAAGTCGCAATAACCGCCTTGAGAGAAAGGCTAAATCCTGACCAGAAAAACCCACTAGAAACCAAGTCCGAAAACCTAGATCTTGGTGTGAGAAGCTAGTGGTGGTGTCACACCCCAATAATAATGAGGCTTGATACCATTAAATTTTATTAGCAGAGTTAAGGTGTTCGAAAGGTTAGACGAATGAAATTGACTGCCTGACCTGTAGAAGTTATAAGAAACAGAATTTCGTTTTTAAAGGTGTTTAATATCACAGGCGACTTAATCCACCTTGGAATTTTGCTATGCATCTAAAATTAATATGGTTGTAATTGGCGACTGTTTACGTAAGCATTCGTAATCGTAATCGTAAATTTTAATAGCGCCACTTCACAGCAATTCGAAAGGTAGAAAATATGTGTATTACGAAGAGTGTTATTTCATTTAGTCCATCATTACGTTAACTTAATAATTATATTGACTTGAATTCTCATTATCATCAGTTTTTCAGTGGGATGCGGTGGTATAAAGGAATGTGCGGTGCTTTGGAACCGGAAGCTTACGGGTTGAAATTCATTGCAAGCCTTGAAGCGAAACGACCCTGAGCACAATTTTTAGCATTCACTTGAAATTGGTCATGCGCATCTGCGTGAAACTCCGATTCAGTGTTGGCTTGGTAGCCTAGTCGGGATCGCCTCTGGGTAGACTTTAAATGGGCGCTATATAAAAACTGCTTTAACACACACATATAATTATTTCACCCTTCCAAATAGCAGTTTGATTCCAAGACGAGTACTTTTGAATAGTTCTCACAAATATCATTGCTTGGCTGATTACAGCGACGAACTTAACGATGCTAAGACAAACGATCATACTTATAGGGCAAGTATCAAGCACAAATGAGGTGTGCAATTATTTTTAAGCATAAGGTATTGTCATACAAGTTGAAAAGTGGACCCGTTACAATTAGTGCTGTATATCTATCTAAAAGTACCGTCAACCTGGACAAAATTGCTTCAATAGCTTTTAAAGCGGTTTGATATTCAGAATATTTTTATAACTTTTAAATACAAATTCAGCCAATAAAGTTGATTCAAAATATATTGGTTTTCCGATTTTTATTTTGAATATCCGATAGCCGACGATCTAAAATTGCTAGAAAGCGATGTGTTCTAATAAGAACGTGAAAAAATTTCTTTTGCCCTGGAGAGACTGTAAATGTCCTTGATAAATATAACAACCCGAGGTCGTAATGAAATACTTTGGTGACATCATGAGGAAAAGTGGAAACTGTTTTGAAAAGATATAGCACAGGGCACAACTGACGGAAACCTGGATTGAAAATATTGCGTTCTGGACATACTTGACTATAATTATGATTGAACTGCTGAGGAAAGATACATTTGGAAACATTTTGGTTCATGATGCTGACAACGTTCGGATATAAATAAAGCTAAAGAGAAAAAGCGAGGCGAGGATGTTTAATTTCAAGCGTTTGAACTATTTATATGAAAGTTTTAGTTTCGGTAAAAAAGGTGTCGAAATAGCCGATTTGCAAACACGGTTTAACATTGCAATTCGTTATGCGACGGTATTTTTATGACGACGACCCCAATAATTTTTTTATCTTAACCGCGTGTGGAAGCAGGTTAGATATGTTTTTTTGCTAACGCAAATATCCCGAGATATGATCTAGTTTTTGAGGAGAGACAGAACTGTAAGAACAGAGCTGAAAAGATTGATAAGACGTGAATTGGAAATTTATGACTGCAGACTCAATGGTTGCAACTGATCAGCGTTGCCACTTAAAACATGAAGAAAAAAACAAGTTGGAGGGTCGAAAAACCCAAGAAAACCCAAGTTGCCCAAATCTTCGAAAATGTACACAATTTCCCGTCAGAAAAATTCTGACGACCTTTTCTTAGTCATCCGGACCAAAAGTCCAAAATATCTTTAAATTTCTCGTTCCAAAAAATATGATGACCTTTTTTAGTCATCCGGAACAAACAATCTTTAAATTTCTCGTCCCAAAAATATGATGACATTTTTTAGTCATCTGGCCAAAATCTTTCAAAAATGTCCACAATTTCCCGATTTTCTTGTCGAAAGCAAAAACTCAAGCAAAAACCAAAGTTCTTTTCGAAAAAACTCATTTTCCAAGTTCGGATCGAAAAACCCAAGATCTTGTGGAAAAACCCAAAGAGTGGCAACGCTGCGACGGATCTAGCGTGGGCTAAAGTGATCGCAGGATTGCAATTCGCTTCTCTAAATAACTATGCATCTGCATTTTCAACACTGGTTAATGCCTTTATATGTTTTCGATAAGAACCAAAAGTTCACCGATGTTCTGATACGAGTGTAGACCGCGTCATGCACAATTTATTCTTCTCTGTTATTATTGTTCCTCTGCCATTGAGCGTTCAGTCCACATTCTGATGCTATCCATCCAATTCATTTTTGGTCAAACTCGTGCACTTGAAAACGTCTTTATTTTGTAAAAATGAACGGTGGCATTAGACACCTTTGAAACGGGATAGAAGTAATATACATATATAGAAACTTAAGCTTTGCATTAAATTTAGTTGGTCTATCTCCACCAAGTTGATGGTTATTACATTTGTAAAGAATAATTCTAAGTTGTGAAGCACTAAATGTCCGCATTGTGCACACAGCGATAAATTTGGACACCTTTAAATCAATAACCACTGATGTTATATCAATAAAGGAATCGAGAGTCAAAATGCATTTAACGCGTACCACAACCATCGTTCCTTCATAATAATAAAATTATGCATTGTAGAGATCGTTAAAACGACAGCCCTGGAAAGACAGTAAAGAGACAGACAGTGACCTTGTGGTCCACATAATTCATTCACAACTACTAAGCGCCATCGCCTGATACTTGTTGGGCTCGGTGGTGTAGCCTAGTGTTCGTCGCCTTGCAACCGGAGGATTGCAGATTCGAATCCACCTCAAGTCGCTTCGTAGGGACCTTAGCCAAGTCCTTCGCTCGAAATTGCAAACGATTAGCTTCCAATGCAAAGCGTCTGGCGCGGCAGTGTGGTGGTAGTTTCGGGGACGAAGGTTCCCGGGTTCGAATCCACCTCAAGCCGCCGTCACCGCCGCGTTGGGACCCTAAGTAAGTCCTCCACTCGATATTGCTCAGTTTGAAACTCCGATGTAGTGTCCGCACTGTAGTCTGGAGCGCCTCTGAGTAGAGAGCCTGAAGGGGCGCTGTAACAAGTGCACATACAAACAAACAAACAAAAAAGCAGCCCTTGATTATCATAGTTTTTACCGTGACGCAAAAAATCCGTTTGATCAAGTTGCGTATAAAAACAATCTCTACTCACCATAAAGAAACAAAATATCCCAACAGTTCGTTGCCAAGCGAGACTCAAACAGGTGGCCAACAACTTTATGCCTTCTACTTGGGACTGGCACTGGCGAGTGCAACCATTGTCAGAGTTTATATAAGTTCTAGACCGAATTTTATTCCTTATAAATGGAAACTATTATCGATAAGAACGCTTTTAAAACGTAACTTATATAAAAATTGATAATGTAGTTTTCGTTACGTTCAAAATAATTGTATGAATCGGAAGGTGGAAAAATCGTCGCCTTACACACCTTCAAAACGGAGTTATAAGATTTTTATATAAAAATGTAGCCGCATTTTGCTATCTGAATTTTCAGGGATATAATTAGCATTTCAGGTCCAGTCCCAACAAGACTGGTTGGAGGTGCAAGAAGACATTTTGTTATCACACAGTAATTAAACTGAAAGTACCATTCTACTGTTAACTTCTTTGTGATTAATTATTTGTGATAAGGATAAAAATATGCCATCTGAATAGTAGTTAGTCCTGCGTTCCACAGTGCTTAAAGGGTGGAAAAATAAGTGTCTGGAAGCCCTTCTCTTTTCAGGCTTCTCGATTTTCGAAAGTATGAATTAGTAAAGGAGTCTCAGAACTATCCTATTTAACCTTGACTGGGTTGAGAGCGCTTTTAAGTAGCCTACCTTGAAGAGGCGCTATATTAAAAATTCAAAAATAAACGAATTAAAAAATTTAATGCAACCATTGTAAACAATTCGAATCTGATTAGCTTACGGTTTCTCTTGAACTGACTGACGAAATATAACAAAAAATGGACAAGAAAAGACTAGATCAGATTAGCCTCGCTCAAAACATAAGAAATATATTAAATCAGTGAATCTATTAAATTAAAAGTGCTGTAATATGCCAAATATGTATATAGTATATTCCTTCCGATAGACGCTGATGAAAAGTGCCAATTTAAACACCGTTTTTAGGATATATAGATCAACTATATAAATTACTTGCAACAAACAGAGGCATTCTAAGGTACGGCGGGAATAAAAGAGTAAGTCTTCAACCATAATACTATTGCTGCGAAAATTTACTTTCTTGATATTCAGACTATTAGTATTGAATGAGTTCTTCGCTCACAAATGATTCGCCAGATTGTGGCGCCTAATAAAAATAGGTCCTTGGTGTCGCCAGATTTCTTCTTCTTCTTCTTTCTGCTATTCCATCAGTTTCCTGAGTAGTCTGTCCCTAACAGTTTCGCCCACCATGGTCAAGTTATTGTTTTTGCATATTATATCTTCCTTGATATTGTCTATCCATCTTTTCCGTTGTCTCCCTCTGCTCCTTTCACCTTCAACGTGTCCATGTAGGGCAGCGAGTGGTAGGCCTAATCTTTTGTCATCCATTCTTTCAACGTGACCACACTGCATAAGTCTTCTCCTTCGAAGATTGACAATTATTTTAAAGCGACAACGATAATAATTATTGTTTTTCAGACTTGTCGGATTGGTGGAAAGTTTAAGGACATAGACTGAAAGAGAGGCTATTTTCCTAAACACTCCATGCCCTGAATACCAAAGGCAAGAACCCCAAAGCAATTATGGAATATTTGGAAGCGTCGAAAGCTCCCCAGAGGGGAATTGGGGAGTAGTGTAGTGACTCAAATGTACACATAAAATAAGACACAGTGGAACCAAAAAATGAGAATCATGTGTGTTTATTTTCATCTAGCCGGAAAAATGGACCGAATTACTATCAGAGGGACCCCATAGCAGCAGACGCATGCAGCTGTGGAGGTAGACTCATGTAGCCCCTTCCAGACCACAGGGCCAGCAGCAAAGAAATTCGCTGCATGAGAGAAACTATGTTGCAAATGCTGGAGACATCGCTCATGAAATATAAAATGTCTCTTGATGACGTTCTGTGAAACATTCGACGACTACCATAATTAATTATTTAGAAATTTCACTAGTTCACCCAAACCCAACATTCATAGATTATTGCGTCTTATGCATTTACAGGGTGGCTCAAAAAAATGTACCACCGGATAAAATGCAATATCTTTGCAACCGATTGACATTTTTCTCGGAAAATTTCCCAATTTGTAGGGGAATGAATTTCCAACAATCCCTGAAAGTTTCGCTTGAAAATTTTCTTGTTTGCAAAAGATACAGCTGTTCAGACTTAAAATTTCGTTTTTTCAAAAATCCGGAGAATAAAGTTCCAATACAATGTGATTTCATTAAGATTTTTTGCAAATTACATCATAAGAAATGATTATGATGTCCTACGACCTCACTAAGAGCTGTAAAGAAGCTGTTTATGCAGCAAATTGTTGGTATTTAGTGATAGTTTATAGATTATGGACTCAATTCGTGAATCCATTACTGAACGTCATGGGCAAAGTTTCTGCGGAAGATAAAATGGAAACTCGGACGCTGCGTGAACAGAGACTAGGACATCGCGTAATCATAGCAAAATACCCAGTTAAAAGTGGAGCCTGAGCATATTGAAGGCTATTTGTAAACATGTTTATGTAATGAAGATCAGATGTTGGAAGCGAGGCAGGAAGTGATCTCTTGGTCTGATGGAAAAAGTACGATTTTCAAGAAATTCGCTTGGTAATCGAAAGGGTCAAGTTTGCAAAGCACATCGTGGTTTCAGCATCAGATTTGCTGGCATGTGTCACGGGTGCCAGAAAAGACTGCATTTAATCCCATTCAGTAGGCTAAATGTCAAACTCATCGCTGAACTCTCTTACCCAGACTCATTGAAGACCAGGTGAGCTCTAACATCTCGTTTTATTTTCCAGCAGAACAGTGCGCCTGCTTGCTCGCACGGTAAGGCTGATTATGATGACGCTACCTTATTTTTGCAATCCACTCCAGTAAATTTATTGGCAAAGGTGACTAACAACATCGCCAGACCTTAGCCCTCTTGCTTACCACGTCTGGGAAGCTATGCTGCAAGACATTTCAGCCCGAGTTGGAGAACATTGGCTAGCTGAAGGAAGTCCTGCTGCTAATGTGGGATCAGTTGCCGCAGGACTCGATCAACAAGACCACACTAAGCTTCACAAAAAGAATTCGAGCTCGTATTAAAGCAGGGAGTGGACACTCACATCATACCCCACAATAAACTGCAAAACGTATTTTTGAGGCCGTAGTGAAAAGTGATATCATTTGACATGGAAATCAAGAATTGACGTTAATTTTTCCACGGAAATTTGAAAAAACGAAAATCAAAGTTTAAACAGCTGTAACTTTTGCAAACATAAAAAGTTTTCAGTGAAACTTTCAGAGATTGTTGGAAATTCATTCCCCTTCAAATTGGAAAATTTTCGGAGAAAAATTGCAATCGGTTGCAAAGATATTGCATTTTATCCGGTGGTACATTTTTTTTGAGCCACCCTGTACATAGCGTTAATGCCATAATTAAAACAGGTGTTTAAAAGCTGCAGACAAAGGTATCAATTCAATAATTAGCTTTTCTTTATCCCATCTCTTTGTTGTCTGTGCTTTTCTTCTTATCAGCTTTAGGTTTAGCTGGCTTGTCATCGCTACTAGATTGTGATCCGTATCCGCATCTGCTCCTGGCATAGCTCTGGATGTTTTTACACTATTTCTATATCTTTCTTTTACCATGATGCAAGACTATAGTATCGGGGACCGAATGACGACACTTTCTCATGGTAAAAGAAAGTCTATTATTACGTCACAATAATGTTTCTCAGACTTTCGTTAAATTGTAGCAAAGATCATAATATAAACTGCTCCCTAAATTATCACATAATATATCGCACATATCCTTTATCCTTTAGACTAATAACATGCTGGTCTCCAAGAGTGATTTTCGTTTGTCCCAGTATGTATACAAAAGTCATGCACGACAACTATTTATTATTCGAGGCAACGTAAAGCAATTTTTTTAAACTTCATTTAGGTGCTCTTGGCGGCATAACTACAGTTCATTGGACCGACGCGTCGGCCACGATCAGGGAAGGCATCGTGAGGGTTGGTTACGGTTAGGATAAGAGTTAGTGTCGACATTCGGTCCCCGATACTATAGTCTTGCATCATTGGCTCGTGCGATATAATTTGTTTAGCAGAGGGGCGTAGCCTACTTATGCGTTTCATCAATAATTCGAGCACTTTATAAATGTCAGAATGAATGAACGAACGAATGAATAAATGAACGAACGAACGAACGAACGAACGAACGAACGAACGAACGAATGAATGAATAGAAAGAAGTTTATTCCAAACACGCTTTACAGGTAAGGTCAACACGTACAATGTAGGTCGATAAGTAACGAGTTTTAAGGCACCTTTTTAAAGGTTTGCTTCAACGTAATGTAAAGGTCATCAGATGTAAAAATACATTCAAGACTACACATCGAATCCCGTTTATTATTTTTTTGGGTACACGAAGGTCCAAATAAGGGGAGTGGTCCACGCGGACCCCAGCGTTTTCATGCTAATTTATTGAGAAGGGATTGGAATATCGTAACAGAAGTTGGTTCTATGTAATCCCAAGTGAATTTGCAATCGATTGATGTATCATATGTTACAATTGCACCACCTGGTGCAAAGTAATAGTGTAAAACTCTCGTGACACATTTTATGCTTGTTTGCGTTATTTACCGAAGGAAGCCTATACGCGTGTATGAATATCAGCCGAATATCATGCGGTACCCTTAGTATATGCTCTGGTTGTGGGGTACAGGGTAGGACAATACTCACGAAAAATATACCATTCTGTGCCCAAATGGTTGGTCTAGGAATACCTAAAAGCATTTCTGCAGATTCATAGCCTTTAAAAAGTTATCCGGGGAAAACAGGCCTGGGGTCCGGTCGGACCCCCCCCCCCCCTTGGGCACTCGAGGGTTAAAGTCGTTTGCCAGAAAATTTTTGAACCATTTTTCCCATGTTACCGGCTGTAAAATCTAATAAACTTTTTTTTAGCAGTTTACATAGAACTTACCCGGAAACACACAATGTAGCCTTTTAGCGTATTTTTTCACTGCACAACCTCTCGTGCCTTTCCCTGGCTAATCACCCAAAATTCCACTACTCACCTTTTATTGATGATTTTAGCAGCTGCATGAATTCATTTACAACTGCACAATTTTTTACAACTGCGCGTTTATGTCACACAGCTGACTTAAACTGAAAATATGATAATTTGTGAAAACGGTTTTTTAAGACTCCTTCAAAACAGAAACCAGAAGTCCAATAAGATTCATTGCAACAGCGTAACATTAAATAATTCGAGACCGCTAAAGTAATAGTTCTATAATCTATAAGTAACTCTTCCACACACATTTCGAGAATGAGGCAATCTACATGACATAATGTCTGTTTGTCTATTTGTTAGTCTCTCTGTTAGCGTATCTGTCTGTCTGTCTGCCTATCTATTTGCCTGCCTGTCTGCCTATATGTGTCTGTATGTCTGTCCGCCTATCTGTCTGTTTGTCTGTCTGTCTGTCTGTCTGTCTGTATGTCTGTTTACCTAACTGTCTGTGTGTCTGTCTGCCTATCTATCTATCTGTCTGTCTGTCTGTATGTCGGTCTGTCTGTCTATTTGCCTGCCTGTCTGCCTATATGTGTATGTATGTCTGTCCGCCTATCTGTCTGTTTGTCTGTCTGTCTGTCTGTCTGTCTGTATGTCTGTTTACCTAACTGTCTGTGTGTCTGTCTGCCTATCTATCTATCTATCTATCTATCTATCTGTCTGTCTGTCTGTATGTCGGTCTGTCTGTCTAGACGTCCATAAGCGTACATGTATAGATATGAAGACCGACCTGTGTAATTACGTTGCATGTAGGGCCTACGTCATTCTATAAGTATATACGACGATGCAAGTGTGTATTTAAGTATGAATACGGCAGACACAATATTAAACAAGTGCATGCGTGAATGTTTGTGTGGCACTGTTTGTTTGTATGTGCACTTGTTATAGCGCCCCTTCAAGCTCTCTACTCAGAGGCGCTCCAGATGCAGAGCGGACACTGCATCGGAGTTTCACACCGAAGCGCTGAGCAATTGTAAGTGAAGGACTTGCCCAAGGTCCTTACGCGGCGAGGTGGATTCGAACCCCGAACCTTCCGGCTTCAAGGCAACGACGCCACCACTAGACCACAGCGACCCACACTGACAAAGAGACAAGCAGACGAACAGAGAGGCAGACATTTCATTTGCATTCTTATCCAACGTTTCACTAATGCTCTCAACCAAACTGGCGCTTAATAAATGCATATTATATTATACATGGCAAAGTCTTGACATTCAGTGAACTTCTAGAACCAAGCTTGGATTACAATGCACCTCAAAAGTAATTATTAAATGCGGTATTAAAAGCGTTAACCTGTAGTACTATTTTACACATCCGCCCATCTTTCCCACCCACCCACCCACCCATTCATCCATCTATCCATCCATCTATCCACCTATCCATCAATCCATCTATCTATCCTACCTTCCATCTATCCAATCACTCATTCATTTTTTAATCCATCCATGTTTCCATCCATCCATTTATCTATCCAATATTTTATCCTCCATCTTTACGCACGTATCGTATTTTGACGCCTTCTCGCCAGAGTTTACTTATCATAATGTCAGTGCACACCTTGCAGCATTATACAATTTATACTCGAATTGTGTTAGTCCTAAACTTGAATTAATGCCAGCCATCGTCGTTACATCTGGGAGCGCTTCTGAAAGGCTCTTTATAAATGGCTAGATGCAATACAATTATACAGCGTCTTCGTTTTTTCCCAATATTACACACCTTTCAATAGCGTGTGATTTCACAATAACAACCAAAAGCTTGCACATTTATCACGTCAACTCTTGATTGCCTCTACGCAATTTATTGGTCTTCAGTGTTCCTTTTAAAGGGTGTGTAAAATGAATACGATGTACGACCTCTGGTGGTTTATTGCAGCGAGTCCATGTTGCAAGATGCTTAGCTACCTGAAATTTTTAAGCAATTACACACCTCATTTATGCTTTTTACTCGCCCTACAAGAGAGCGCGTTCATCTGCTATCGTTACTTAGTCGAATTGAAGCCAGCCATCGTCATTACAGCGTCTACTGTTATTTGACACATTTCTATAGCATTATGATGATTTTACATTAACATCCCAATGATTGGAAACGTCTAAAGTATTGAATTTGTATTACCACAACGCAATATATTGGTCTTTAATGTCACTTTTAAAGGGTGTCTAAAATTAATACAAACGCGCGTGATGTACGCACTCTGGTGATTGGTTGCAGCGGGTCTACTTTGCAATGCTTAGCTACCTAATATTTACAAGTAACTACACACCTCATTTATGAGTTCTACCTGCCCTATAAACAAGTGCTCTTAGTTAGCATGACACTTTGGCATATTACTTATGTGAGAGTTGGAAGGGCGATATATGTATGTATGTACAAACACTAGATATAGCGCACCATAGATTACTACATAGAGGCGCTCCAAAACAACCGCGCAGACACGGAATTGGAGTTTCACGCCTTAGTGCATGAGCAATTGTAAATGAATGGCTTGCACATGGTTCGTAAACGCTGCGGCTTCAAGGCACCGAACAAACCCACTACACCACCACGCCCCACGAAATTACTGATTAGCTCTCGACCCCAGTGCACCCAAAAAGAACAGTTTTAAGTTTAGTAATTACCGATCCTGGTGGAGTCTTAGGGTGTAGGTGTAGATCAAATGGAAGGCTCGATTCTTCATGGTAGTAGTACGAGCAAACGGAAATAAGAGGACTCCCTTATCATAATGGTTTTTTTGTGTAATCATGGTTTCGTTTTTACAAAATCCAAAGACAGCATATTCAAATTTCATCTTTTTCATTTTTACCTAATCGGCCATGAAGTTTGGCTCTGCAATTGCCTATGACTACTAGCGACTGTTGCCAAAATCGTAATCGTAAATTTATATAGTGCCACTTCCAGAGGAACTAACACATTCATTACGGAGACTGCCAGGCAACTTATTTCCGTTGTTACGTATATTCCACAAATTGTGCACTGGGGTCGAGAGCGCTACTGAGTAGTTTTTTACTTGAAGGAGCGCTTCATAAATGTCCGAATGAATGAATGAATGAATTATTTAAAAACCCGAGCACCCAACCGTCTAGATTTCTTCCTCATGTCTTTATCTGCTATCGAATTGGCAACGTGAAACGACAAAACCCTATTGAAACTTTCTCTACACATGCATGAATAATATTATTGAAGTCGACTTCAGTTACCCTCGCATCTGCGAAATACCTTCGGATAAAGGAATTGTAGTGAATAATTATGACGGTTACAACACCTTTTTTTCTAAAAACAAACTATTTATAAATTGCCTAAATGCTTGAAATTCATAATTATTATCGGAAAATGAGTACTTTGATGAAACGTATATTGTTATACTTTTTATTAGATTTCTCTTTAACCCTTTCCCGCCGGAATTGTTTTGATACCTATCCTGTTAATCGGGTCGCGGGTGACCCGATCCGGTGGGAACGGGTTAAACCATGGAAAGAATCAAGCATATTTTTAATAGGAAAAAATGATTGCATCATTTAGTAAAAAGTTATTTTAGAGCATTATACCCGTTGTAGAATTATAAATTATGGTTGATAAAGCTGTTGTTTCACAGCAAGTTTCGATTGCCTACCTGGCCCAACCCATCGAGAGATACAAATCATATAATGAAAATTCCATAAATCAGATTTATGTAACTGGAGCAAACCTGTTTTAAAGGTGTTCAAAGTCTCGTAGTACGAACCGGACACTGTTCGCCTAGAAGTATATTAGTTGCATGGATGGCATCCTAATTAATATATTTTAAGAAATTATCTGTCACTCCTGCCACCGCCATCACTATCATCATCATCATCATCATCATCATCATCATCATCATCATCATCGTCATCACCATCACCATCATCAGCATCATTGTCTTTCCGCAGGCTAACCAAGATGGCTGCCTTGAAAGCTGTCACTTCCTTCGAGGGGTCATGACCTCTCGACCCGACGCGTGCCCTCCTCCGCCTGCGACCGTTGGCCTGGCAGCAACGTGCATAAAGACCTGTGACCATGACGACGATTGTCATGGTAGCGAGACTCTGAAATGTTGTCCAGGCTCTTGTGGTCGCACCTGCCAACAGCCATCTACCGACTTAAAAGATATTTATAATATTTAGTGATGACGTGATATTTGCAGCATTTAGTTAAATGACAAAAATAATAATATCATGTGGAAACGCTGTTTCTATAAGACACCTTTTTTATAAGTTATACTCAAACTACAAATAATAATAGCAACGGAAAATCCTTTAAATTAATCCTGTCTTTCCCGATGAAAACATCAAAATATCAGGAGTATAATACACTGACCGTGATTTGCCGGTTGGAAGGCAATATTGCGAGGTAGAGGAATAAAGCCAATTCATTCCGTCATTCATTCATTCATTCATTCATTCATTCATTCATTCATTCATTCATTCATTCATTCATTCATTCGTTCGTTCGTTCGTTTGTTCATTCATTTCGCTAATCTATGTAGCGTTTGTCCAAGAGACCTACACAGAGGCGCTCACAGGCCAGCCACAGCTAAAAACAACCTACCCAGAAACTCGCAGACCTACCTGATTACATAATTAATATTGATTATATCTAATTCATCTGCCATGGATTTCTCAACTGTATAAACAAATCCGGGTTTCTAACCCCTAGCTGAATATCAGTCCAGTTTCGAACCTTAGTTCATTCTTACTTACATACTTACTTACCTATCTACTCACCCATTCACTCACTCACTTTTCAACCTACTTACTTACGTGATTGCTTGCCTATCTACCTTCATCCATTTGCCCACAAGCTCGCCACAAAAAGCAAAACATTTTATATCTTGGCCTTTTCGAATCCTAAGCTCAATGCTCACAAGGCAATCGTCGGTTTCATCTGTGAAATGGTGATTTCTAATTGTCTCTTGGTCTTCGCCTAATTTACAGGTCTTCCTATGTCGTTTATACAAGACACCTCTTTTACGCATTATATGTATTTTTCAAATAAGGGTTGAAACGACATTTTTATTCAATGTGATAATTGCAACTGGTGATAGGGCCTACTCTCAGTATCTTGGTCTTTGCCCAATATGCAGGTCTTCCTATGTCGTTTACATAAAGGAAGTAAAAAAGGAGGAATGAAAGACGTTGGAGGCTATATGCCTGTCTGCATGACTGCCTGTCTTAATCTGTGTATGTCTGTTTGTCTGCGCATTTGTAAGTTTGTCAGTCTGTTTTTAAGTATGTTTTTCTTGCAAGTCAGAATACAATTATTGACACTTTCATGCCTACTCAATTAGCTATTCTATAGATAGCATTTACCTTTTCAGAAACTATTCCTTACATAAACATTACCTATTCACATCTATTTCTACCCAGCGCTGACCTATTCGAATATATCTATGCTTTGTACATTCATTCATTAACTGAACTTATTTGAATCTATTTAATACAAGTCTAAACCTCTACACCTCTAAACCTCTATGTGTCTAGTCTATTTAAACCGATTTCATTTTCAATTCAACGCTTTAACAGAATCCTAGCATTAAACTGTTTTGCATATCCTACGTCATCTCAATTTTGTTGTGTCGTCACAATAATTGCAGACAGCAGCGACATCTGTGTTGGTGAATGACATTAAATCTGGAAATTCGTATCAATTCACCGTCAGCGCCATAAACGTCTTTGGAAGCAGTGGACCATCAAAACCAAGCAAAGCATTCTTTGTTCCACCAGGTCTAATTGAAATGATTTTTAAAATTTATTAAAAAAATTTGAAATAAGAAATAACAATAATGATGGCGAGGATGATGAGAAAGAGAAGAATGATAATAAATAACAACAGTGGCAATAACTACAAAAATTACAGCAGTTAACAGTTTTTCTATTAGATAAGCTTTGCTGTTTTTAACGTCGACGCAATGATCACTTTAAACACCTTCGAAACGTTTTTTGTCAACGCTATAATAAAACCAGCGTCATCAACTTTACGCTTCGAACGGCTAGCCCGATTAGAATTAGTGAACAATGATTAAATCAATAATTCAATAATTCAATAATTTATTCATCCGTCCACCCACCCAACCACTTAACCAATCACTCAATCACTCACTCATACTTTAATTCTTTAATTTACTCATTCTTTAATTCTTTAATTCATTCATTCATTCATTCATTCATTCATTCATTCATTCATTCATTCAGTCATCCATCCATCCATCCATCCATCCATTCATTCATTCATCCATCCATTCATTCATTCATATGGTTCCCGTTCAATAGGCTTACTCTGGATCGCAGCCCTGCCACGTCGAAAGATAAATCTTGACATATTAACCCCTTCCCTGGAGAAGCCGTACATGTATATATACGTCCAAAACAGGCTTAAAGCATATAACCCCCCAGGGAAGGGATTAAATTATGAAAGAAAGTTTGATTTGTCAGATGTAATAAATGCAACATTTAAGAGGAGACCATTCTAGATGGACGATCCTACAACCGAGAAATCATCTTAGTACAAGAGACAATCATTCGCCTCTCAGTAGTTTCCTTGAAGAGGCGCTATATATAGATACTTGAATGAATGAATGAATGAATGAATTAATTAATTAATTAATAATTAATTAATGAATCATTCAGCTTTCTGCTGTGCAATGCGAATTGTTCTAGCCAACCGCTGAGGACGGTATAAAATGTTATGTCAAGAAGTCTAGTTGTACCGCGCTTAGGTGACAACGGTTAGAACCTCAAACATTGGTGGAATCCAGGTCAATCTTCTTGCCCTCACTCGATCCCGGTGGCAGTTACAGTCCACACAGTCCTGTAGCTGAAAAAAAGATTATTTGTGAAAACGGTCATTTAAGACACCTTCAAAACGGAGTAAATAATCCAATAAGTAAATTTATTGCAACAACATAATACAAGTAGTCAGTGTCATTTGTACAGTAATCGAAGCCAGATGAGAAGTATTATAATAGCAGTGAGGCGCGGTGGCGCAGTGGTGGTGTCGTTGCCTTGGAGCCGGAATGCTCAAGGATCGAATCCACCTCGCACTGAAAGAACCTTGGGCAAGTCCTTCACTCACAATTGCTCAGCGCTTCCTCATGAAACTCCGATGCAGTGTCCGCTCTGCATTCTGGAGCGCCTATGAGTGGAGAGTTAGAATGGGACCTATAACAAGTGCACATACAAATAAACAAACAGTAGTGCGCGACAAGTGGTGAAAAAAATTCATTTAATTTGTTTCCGTTGAGCACCTTTAACAGATGTTCTAACATTGTTATAACTAGAAATCTGCATTAATTAAGTTTACTTTGATCACTCGTGTCCATTGCTCAACTTCAATAGTAAAAATCCTTGATATTAACCTGAACACCTTTAAAAGAAGTTCTGACAGCGTTATAACAAGTAAAAAGTAATTTTACTTTGAATCCCTTGTGACATCAATGTCCATTTCTCCACATAAAGAATAAAAAATCCATAATTTATTAACCTTTTATACATGTTTTTTTTCTTCTTTTTCTTGTTAGCGAGGTCATTGCGAGACCCGCCTTCAAACCTTACTCAGAGTGACGTCACTTTCTTGGAAGGTCACGTGTCTGTTATGGTTCACTGGATGCCACCGAAAGACGCAACTTATCCAGTCACCAAGTACAAGGTGGTGTCACTTTACTACATATGTTTTTGTTGTTGTTTATAACTAAAAAAATGATGATATTGCTTTTTATGATGATGATGATGATGATGATTATGATGATGATGATGATGATGATTATAGGCAACGTGGACGCAGAGTTCACGTTTTAAACGTTTAGCAATTTATTATGAATTGCGAAACTTAATTATCGAGCAATCCATGGCGCATAGAAAAATCATTGAATTCGATCTCACTTAGGTTACGCATGGTTTGTATTTGCGCAGTCTAGAGGCACAATGCATTTCCGTAGAATCAAGTATTTCTTACGCTTTGCTCGTTTAGTGTTCCTCTTGTTAAGTCTTATTTCATTCCAATGCTATTAAGTGCATGTCTTTCACATTATTTATTTAGCGAATTTTCACACGTTTTAATGGTGTCTAAGCCATGCATCATATCGCGTGCAGATTCTTACCAGTTATGACAATAGTACCGTCTTCTAAGAGTGATTAATGATTATTGGTATACGGTCATATCACACTCTTATAGCACCTATTGATGCAGGTTTAAAGTGGTTGAAATTGTGCGGCGTCCTACGATTTATGACATACACCAATTACATCGCTGAGATCATTAAGATGCGGTTTATTAAGACTTCTTTAAAACATGGCAATTTTAGAAGTTATTTAAATACTACTTCGCTCCACTCAATGACCATTTCATTGGTGTGATCAGAATTCGTGAAAGAGACCAGAATACATAGCTTTGTTAATTTCGTTTAAAAGGTGTCCATCACACATTTTGATACTAAATACTAATTTTCGTTTATAAATTCAACAATTCGGTCGACAGACCGCAACCGGTTACAGTATACAGTTATGTAATGATCTTCATTAGTCTCGAATACTAATAGAACAGACAACCTGCAATACAAGAACTCTAATAGCAACATACAAAGCACGTCTATCGGGATTTGAACTCAGACTCACTTATATCAATTATTTGAGATGGTTGTCCAAAGCGCCACACTCTTTCCATTATTGTTTAATTTTTTGTTTTCGCCATTATGCTACCGCCACCGCTACTGTCAAACTAATCTCACACATGTAGGCGACTTGACGACTTTACTTATGATCATTATTTTAGTAATAATTATTGAAATTTAGTCGCCATTATAGAAAAAATTGTCTTGATGTACACGGTTTGAATCCATTACATTATACTTTCGCTACCGCCACCGCTACAGTCAAGTAATCTCACACATGTAGGCGACTTGACGACTTTACGCATAATCACTCTAATTTTTAGTCATTATTGACCTTTTGTCGCCATTATAGAAAATAATGTCATGATGTATACTGATTGAATCCATTACATTATACTTAATGTAGTAGTGATGATGATGAGTTCTCTGCCCGAAGGCAGGTTCATTGGCTTTCACACCTTTGGGGATGAGATGAGTGAGGTGGTTTCCTCACAGAAGTTGTGGGTGAGCAACTTGTCCAAGGTCGCTATAATAATAGTGGCTTGAGGTAGATTCTAACCTGCGACCATACGGTCACAAGGCGACGAACTTGCCGCTTAGCCACAGCATCCCCCGTGCTAGCCCGAGATTTTTGCATCTATGAACATAAGCTACCTTCGGGAAGCGAACCGACTCTCCTTCACAGAGTCGCGTTAGAGTTTAACTATATTTTTTGCCATATGGAACGACTGCATTTATTGCATTTCTAGAATTTTTAAAAGGATATCTAAAGATACAAAAAGGTATTTAAGTGATTCCAGTATGTCTTCTCTTTTCTCTAACCTTTACAACTTATAATAACATTGTTACAGGTTACTTGGAGTGAAATACTCGATGGCGGTTTGAATCGTGGTCGCGAGGAATTCAAGCAGAATGTAAATGGATGCGAACCTTATCTACCGATTCACGGACTCAATCCAGACGCGATCTACAGAGTTCAGGTGATTGCAGTTCATACTGGTGATTTAGATATTTATATAGCGTCTGTGGATGAAATAATCATAGTAGGAGTTTATGAGAGACACGTGTTTATAAAAAGCCAAATGGTATAGCGCCGGTGTCTATGCGACTAACAGCCGCCAAATTTTGCACAAGATTAATTGAAAAGTCAGGACCATTAGACACCTTCACGAAGCTATTTCAAGCGCTTTATATAAAAGACGGTCTAATCTCTTTCGGTATTTCCGCTTTGGAGAGGTCAATATGGTGGAATTACAGCGATAACTATTTTAGATAAGCTCTAAATAACATTAAAAGGATTATGAAAAAAGTGTCCACTGCATACCGGCTTTTGGTGTATTTCATCCATCATATGCAGAGGTTTGCACTATGACAGAGCCAGGTTCAAGCCTTGAAATTAGGGAAGGTGACTTGCACGATATGATATTGTTGTGGCAGTGTCGTTAAACAGCAATTTTTAAACTTATTTGCGTTTAGTTTCCATGCATATAATTGTGTTCATTAACTCAAACAATTATGCAATTTATTAAGGACGATCGTTTGCACAGCTCTTTTACAAATGTCAGCTATACCATATTAATAAAGTTCAACTGTTTTTTTTCCACTTCGAAACCCTTGAATGTAAAGAAGCATAATAATTTTTTTGATCATCTGCATTTCGTCACGTGACCTTTCTTTTCTTTCGCTGCTCTTTGTCTCAGGTGCAAGCGATCTGGCAGAGGAAACAAGATCGACGAAAGAGCGAGAAAGCAACGAGATCCATATCCACACATCGACTGCCGAGATCAAGAAAACAGGGCGGTACGAGTTCCACAATTCGCCGAATTTTTAGTCCGTTAAGGATGTATGGGTGAATGTGTGGATGGACGTACGGATGGACGAATGGATGGGTGGGTGGTTCAATATGTCAATTGATGAACTATTTGGTGAACTAATAATTGACTATAGGCCTATTAGTTTTTCAAATAACATGAATGTCTCCAGTTGCATTTTGCCTAATTAAATGGTTGTCTCGTTATAGGTGTGTTCCCTCGCCATGCAATTCTTCCTCCTTCTCCTTCTACTCCTTCTTCCCCATTCTCTGGAGCTCTTCAGCTGCTTGTCACCCCTCCTCCCATCTCATCCGTTGCCATTGGCGACTCATTCTATCAGAACGGTCTGCTCAAAGCTAACGTCTCGTGGACGATCGAAATAGGTATAATAAAAGATTTGATTATTTTTATTAGTGTACTGTAGTTTACGACACCGCTTTTAGGAATCCAAAATAAATTATATATTTGTAATTAATTATACAAAATCTTAAATTGAAAAACCAATAAAGCTTTAAACCAAAGGGAAAACAGAAATGTGTTCAAGCATAAAGTTGTTCTCGTCCCCAGGCTATGGTGCAAAAGTACCTACATGTATAAAAGCAACAGCATTAAAATGTTGTGTACAAATTGAAATCCTCTGCAATAGGTAGACTGCTTCTCTTTGATCAGCGGAAACAGCGGCATGTATCTAATATTCCTGTTATTTATAAAAATGGTGCAATAATTGTGCCAAACAAATTTCTGTCGAGTACAACGACCTCTATTGACATATTAAGCAGTCGTCAAATCTGGATTTGTCACCCTTTTATTCGAAAGAAACAATTCAAAAAGGAATTACATCATAGCTGTCGTTAAATCTATGAATCCAAATATTATGATTATGATTTTATGAAAAGTATCGCAATGCTTGTATCCTTCGCTGTGCTTCTTTGGTCATAATTAGTCCAACACCTGACCTGTGTCCCTCTTCCCTTCCCGATCCAACGACGCAAACAGAACGGACGACGAATATCTAGAAAACATCGCGGTGGCGGACAGCACGGAAAGCATACCAACCGTGGGAGAAGATGAGGTAGAGGCAGCTATCACAAGAATGAAGCTCCGGAAGGCGCCGGGTCTGGATAACATCTCAGCGGAGGAATTGCAGGCGGGAACAGAAGGAATTGGATTAAAAATCATACACAGATTATGCAAGATGGTGTGGGAAAGAGAACAGTGGCCATCGGACTGGAAACGGTCCATCATAATTCCGATACACAAGAAAAAAGACAGGTTAGACTGCTCAAATTACAGAGGGATTAGTCTTCTATGTCACAGTGGAAAAGTCTTTTCATCAATCATTCTGCAAAGAATAAGGAAAAGAACAGAGGAGATTCTATCAGAGGTGCAGGCAGGATTCAGGGTGAACAGAAGCACAATCGACCAGATATTCACCTTAAGACAGTTAGCGGAGAAATACGATGAATTTGGGAATGACCTCTATGTGTGTTACATAGATTTCAGGAAGGCTTTTGACAGCGTGTGGAGGAAGGGGGTGTGGAGAGTAATGAGACACTATGGATATCCGGAGAAGATAGTGAGACTGTTGGAAAGCGCGTACCAAGATACTTTTAGTGCGGTGAGAGTAGATGGAGATCTATCTGAATGGTTCAGGACTATTGTAGGGGTTCTGCAGGGATGTGTCCTGTCACCACTGTTGTTCAACATCTTCTTGGAACTGATAATGGCCATAGCACTGGAGGGGACAGAGGAGGGAGCAGTGATAGGAGGAGAACTGATCAGCGACCTGAGATTTGCAGACGACATTGCACTACTAGGGAGAAAGGAGGAGGGCCTGCAGGAATCATTAACGAGAGTAGTGCAGGTAAGCAAAAAAATGGGTATGTGCATTAATGTGCAAAAAACGGAATGTCAATATATTGGAAGAGAAGAGACAAAGCTTGGGCTGAACGTGGATGGACAGACACTGGAGCAAAAGGAGAAATTCGTGTATCTGGGAGGTCTTATCGATGCGCAGGGGGGGTCAGAAAAGGACATTGAAAGAAGAATCGGACTCGCTAGAGGAATATTACAGAGACTGCACAAGATCTGGAGATCAAAGGAAATCAGCAAAACCACCAAGGTGCGAATATATGAGACGTTGGTGCTGAGCGTACTGTTATACAACTCAGAGACGTGGACGCTGAAGGAGGCACAGAAAAGACGATTGAGGGTGTTTGAAATGACATGTCTGCGAAGAATAGAAGGGGTCACAAGGAGAGAAAGGATAAGGAACACGGAAATACGCAGCAGACTGAGAATACAACGAGACATTGTGGACAGGATACAGATCAGAAGAATGCGATACTTCGGACATGTCACCAGAATGCAGAGCGGGAGATATCCAAAAGTGGCACTGCAGGGGTATGTGCAGGGGAAGAGGAGAAGAGGTAGACCCAGGAAACGTTGGATGGATATGGTGGAGGAGGACTGTCTGATGATGGGATTAACCGTGGGAGAGGCGACGAGGACAGCTCAGGACAGGGTCAATTGGAGGCTATCCATAAAGGAGCGGCTGATGCGGGCGCAAGCTTCGCCAGGGCCATAAGTCAAGTCAAGTAAGTCATCGCAATGCTGCAATTTTCAACACCTCTTTTAATAAGTTCTCTAGTTGTATATAAAATTCTGTCGTTTAAAATTACGCATTTGGACGTTCACTTCCGTGCTGGCTCGTTTAACGATCTAAAATAAGCATGATAGAAAGAATCTGAAATACAGCGCTCTCCTTGATGCTCACGTTTTAAACTTTTCAACCCGGTGACTTTAAAAACCGAAGAACAGCAAAAGCTTCATCTCAGATATGGGTCGCCGTCTTACACAAGCTACCGGAGAACTCCGAGAATCAAGCTTTTATTCCAACGTATCTCCATGACTATACAACGCTTGAACGCTTTTGCTTTTATTAAGCCCTTTATTGACATGGGTGAAGTTGGTTGGACTCGCTAATCTATTGGTCAGTCCAATTGCAATATAATTGCGGTTGTGCTTTTACGAGTAGTATCGCAATGTTGAAATTTTCTACACCTCTCTTAAGGAAGTCAGTAGTTCTATAAAAGATCTTGTCCCGTAAATTACATAATTTTCAAATGACTCATTTCGTCATGGTGGTAAAATATACACGTCATCTGTTAATTTGGAAACCGTTTGCCAATATAAAAACTGCAACATTTCTGTCTGGAATAAAGCAAGCAGTTCAGTCATCGTCATTGTCGTCTTCATAATTAACATCATCATCATTCTAGCCATCGCTATCGTCGTCGTCATCGTAACCATCATTGTCGCCTTCATCATTAACATAATCGTCGTCGTCATTGTCATCATCATGTTTCAGAATACACCACGTGTTTTTGTCTTCAATTTCCATTCCATAGGTGACACTGGTTTCCTGAGAAATGCAACGATAGACAAGATACTCGTGTACTGGTCCCCCGAATCGTGTGCTTTCGATGAAGCGCTGTCAACTGGCATGGCACCAGTCATGTCTGCCATCACTCAGGTCAGTCGAGGTCATCATTATTCGATATACGAATGTACAGAAAAGGTACGGTATACGACGCTGTGTTTGTATGTATGTGCACTTGTTATAGCGCCCCTTCAAGATCACTACACAGAGGCGCTCCCGATGCAGAGCGGACACTCCATGGAGTTTCACGCCGAAGCGTAGAGCAGTTGCAAGTGAAGGACTTGCCCAAGGTCCTTACGCGGCGAGGTGGATTCGAACCTCGAACTTTCCAGCTCCAAGGCGACGACGCCACAACTAGACCACCACGCCCCATAAAGCTGCTTGTTATTTGGCTGACACGCTAAGACACGGTTTTTAAAAATGTTAACACGCCTATAAATGTGGCCGAGTTGAAACATTCTGCATGACACGTTCGAGTACACTAAACGATTTGTTCGCAAAGAATACTCACGGATTCTAAGACACCTTTATAATGATAGCAACTGGCAAAATATAAATTAATTTCTTTCGAATCTTGCAACTGAAAACGAAAAGTTTTCTTTTAGGATCTGTTCTTCGTCATCTACGATCTTCGCTTCAATTGTCAATATCTCATCCGAGTCCAACCAATCTCAAGTCATGGCGTCACGGGCAGCGTCACTCAACAGACGATGGTGACGCCGTCATGTCGTCACGTCCACGTCATCGGTGACGTCAGACCGGATTGTCCAAACAGCAGTGAGTGACGTAAACGATGATGATGATGATGATGATGATGATGATGATGATGGTGATGATGATGATGATGATGATGATGGTGATGATGATGATGGTGATGATGATGATGATGATGATGACGTCGATGGCAGCGGCGGCGGTGATGATATGGTGAGTGCCCTTTCTCAGTGGTGGTATTTTCAGTTTAACGACACTGTGTGGTAACAAGGACCATTAGCGACGCACTCCCCTTTTTTCCAGGCATTGGCAGACTGCAGCCTGCGGCGGAGTTCCTTTCTCAGTGATAGTTTTAAAACGTATTAAGTAATTGTAATAGCATTATTATGCAATTGAAAGGGTTTGATCACTCGTTACAATTCCTTAATAGTGTTTGATTCGAAATTTTTACTAACAAAGCACGTTTATATAGTCGAACTTTATTACGCTCGAGAGGTGTCTAAGGTCAACAGTCTTCGTTTTCCGCTGCGGCGCACTCAATGTTTAATAATTATTTTTACTTAAAATTTTATTGTACGTTTATATCATATATTATTTTATGGTTTGCGGAAGCATTGAACATGGAACTGTTAACAAAATATGATGATGATCCTGATTTGACGAGGGTCTATGACAACAGAGGTCGTTACCCTAGGAAAAAAAATTGTTTGGCATATTACAGCACTACTGAACTGGAAACGCTGAGGCAGAGTTTATATAGCATTCTGAAAACCCTACTGAAAAGGTGTCCAATGTTAATCTTTAGTTTCTGCATGATAATTATGATTTTGGTATAGTCAGGTAAAATTAAGCTGCAATTATAGTGATAGTGGTTGTTGAAACGGTGATGGTTGTGGTAGTAGAAGACTAAAGTGGCTGTGGTAGCCGTAGCAGTGTGAGGGGCAGTAAACTCATCATTCTGACATAATATTTTTCTCATGTGCTCACTGATTTTGTTTGCATAAATAACAACAAAACACAAAACAGCATAATTGTAATTATAGCACAAACACAAACATCACTACGCACACGTCCACCACTAGAAATAAAACCGCCAACACAACCGCCAATGCAACCAACACCGAGACCACCGACTTCAACATTATAATCACCACTACCACCACCATCATACCACTGCATCCACCACCACATCAGCAAACCACTACCAAAACCACAACAACAACACCACAACACCACCAACATCATACCGCCACCGCCGCTAAACCACCACTCACACCGCCGTCATCGCTTTTTCTACCACAATTACCACTAATACTAATGCCTCTACCACTACTACATTCAATTCTGCCTCTACTATCAAAACTACTACTATTGCTGGCGCTAGAGTCTATTTTATTACTGCATTCAACAACATTTACAAACCATTTCTTTGGTGGTTCCTTTCGCAGCATTTCGTGTTCCTGAAGAGGTTCCTGAAGTGGAACACAGTTTCATCATCAACGGAACAATCATAGTGGCCAGGGTCAGTTGGGGTCAACCGCTCTCAGATGCTCCAATCACAGGATACGAGGTCACGTGGCAGAGAATGGAGCCAATTCCCAACCAATCAACGAAGAGCAATTCAACAACGGGGTTACTACGCAACTTCTCAAAGGTATAAAACATCTGATCTTTATAATAAGTTGTCTAGGTTTTAATAGAAATGTCTTATCATAATAATGGCTAATAATTTATTGGCGTCGTAGATTAAGTCGTAATTATTTTCCACTAGAGGCTACACATTGAAATTCGGTTTTTCATTCATACCAGAAGTCAAATTTAGACACCGTTTAAACGTTCTCAGTAGTCGCTTTATATAATTGGAACATGCTACATCACTCCGTTTTGGTCTCTCTGCTATCTGATCTCTTATTATATCAATATTATTCCATCTATTTAATGGTGTGCAGTCGAATCTTTTTCATTCAAACGAGAATCGAACAGCCGTACTGAACAACCTTTCGGAAGCAACTATTTACGAGGTGGCCATACAGGCGATGTCTAAAGTCGGTCTGGGGAAGAAGACATTAACACTCATCACCACACCATGACTGCAGCGACCGGTTGTAATCAGTAAGTGTATTCATCACAATACGTATTACAATCAGTATGCATGGGTTATTTTGGAGAACAGTGTGGACAATAATTATATTATTAGCAACCATTAAACGATTTTGCAAGTACTATATAATGTTTCTAAGCATAAAATGCCTCAGCCATATCATGCGAAACAATAAACACCTTAAAAATGCTACAACTATGATTATAATTGCAATTGTGCTCTGAATTGTACATCTAATCGTTTGACTAGGAAAAGTTTGAAAAAGGTCTTGATCAACAATTATGCACTCTGCCAAATGACAGTCATTTATTCATTCATTAATTTCCAAAATTTGTATGGCGCCCCTTCAAATTCCAACTCAGAGGTGCTCCCAACCCAGCCACGGCCAAAAAGACAGGTCTTCAGCAATTGGTGGATAGTAGGCAAATTATTTTGAGGTAGTGAGCGTAGTGCAAGCTCATTCTTTGTGGACGGGCCAACAACAGAGAAGGATCCACTCTGTTTGGTAGAAGAAGGGTTTCGTGGACCAGCAGCTCAGCTCTCATTTGTCGAAGAGCGTAGAGCTCGGTGGGAGGCTATGACAGAGACAGAGATCAAGATAAGTAGGACGGAGCACTACCAGTGAGGCACACGTGCTGCTATTCTGTCTTTTCGAGGCAGGAAGCCAGTGCAGAACATCACGCATGTAAGCAGAAATTGGGTCATGCTTTGGAATATGACCAATAAGCCGAGCAGCAGAGCGCATGACCCGGTCAAGACGCCCTATTAATCTAGATGGGTGACCAGCAAGAACTGAGCGGCAATGATAAATTCTGCTTCATGGTTACAAAGGCGTGGAAATAAAAGGTGTGAAGGACAAAATAATGAAGTCATAATAATTATTATCACACAGTGTCGTTAAATTGAAACAGCTTCTGCTGATAATTATATGGCTACGTGGTAGCCTGATATTCAAATTGGCTCCGAATTACATACCTTCGAACTGTTTGTGCCTTGCTCTATATAAACTCAGATCGGCTAGTTTGGCTATTACGACTTAGGCAAGGTATTTCTATGTCCTCTTCTACCAAGGCCCATATCTATGAATCATGCAGCACTGCAAGTCATTATCAGAGTCCTTTTCATCTTTTCCCCTGATGTTTGTGCTTAGTTATTTTCTAGATATAGAGTTCTCCTCATAATTTTCCTGCGGTAATAGGAATCTATCATGATGATACAATTATCCTCGCCCAAATAGCAGAATTCTTTCGCCTGTTCTATTTCACTGGCCTTAGGCTGCAGCAATGCAATAAAATTTAAAAATAAGTTAATTGAAACAAATGGAATCGAATATTTTGGCCAAAGTTTCATCTCGTTATGCATCGTCGAAACTCTTAATCTCTTTTTGCTATTGTTTCCCATTCCGCATTCGTGATCAGCTGTCATCAAACCAGCGAACCGCTCAGCCGAAACCGGTCAAAATTGGACACCTTTTAAACTTTGTCAAGATAATGCTATAAAGTTGAGACCTCGAAACATTTTCGTTATATATGACGTTAGCACTTCCATTAACTTAACAATATAAGTAACTCAGTAACAAGTTAATGAATTAATTATTAGTTATGTATTTCTATTAATTGATTATTTCAAATGCTCCGACATTCCAATCAAGTAATTAATTAGCTATAAAACTTAGAATTTATAAACTCACTCACTCTAAACCTGATTTGCCATTACCACAACTACTCGTACTTGACCTCTTTAACCTGACCTCTTTGACCTGACCTATTTCAGATCCGTCCTATGAACTTCTCAACTCCAGTCGTTCTTCCATCTTCAAAAATTCTTCAACAGACGATCATCAACTTCTTCTTTTCTCCGATAGATGGCGACCATGGACAACACCAACGACAACATCTCTGACCACCTCTGCAGCAGCAATGGTCTGCAGCCGGACTCTACGTGGACTCACCGTCAGCTGGACAATCATCTGTCAGCACCTGTTGACATCCTTACGATGAAATAACGTTCGAGTGCTGACTGATAGAGAGACAGACAGACAGACAGACAGACAGACAGACAGACAGACGGACAGATAGACAGACAGACGGACAGATAGACAGACAGACAGACGGACAGATAGACAGACAGACGGACAGATAGACAGACAGACAGACAGACAGACGGACAGATAGACAGACAGACATAAAGACATAAAGACAGACAGACATATTATGGTTTGTGGCGCTTTTATTTATTGCACTAATGAAACATATCTGGGGCATTGGGGCGTGGGAACAATCTCCGTTTTCGTCTTTCTTAATTTATAAATAAAGATATCATTAAAAAGAGGTGTGGTATTTTTAGATAGTCAATAACGATAGTGTGTGATGACTGAAATGATTATCGAAAGCCTTCTCTTTATCTCCAAACATAGAACTGACGCATGTAGGATTGAAGCGCAGTTTTAAATCCGTTCTTGTTGGCAACGCTTGGTTTCAGTGAAGTTGCATCCCTTATTTTTTAGCTCTATGGTCTTCGGCGTTTTGCCTAAAGATGACTCTGTCGTGACGTTACCATTAAAAATCTTGAGCTATATGAGTGGGCGCCGTTGATGGCTGTCATATTTGTCATGTATTTGTTTTTATGTGTCATTTTTTGTATATGCTTTAAAAACAGAGTGCGTTTTGCACCTGGTACATTAAAGAATACACTTACTTTTTACTTCGACATCTCTTTTCAATATTTAAATTCTTTTATAAGTATTGGCGCTCCACTTGCATTTCAAATGTGATTTTTGGTCTCAGAGACTTAGAACTTTTAAGTTGGCAACCATCGGTGTGATATACTACCCACTTCATTTTCTAAGCATCCCCGTAAGGAAGGTGGGTGGCTAAGACCCAACCTCGCCGTCTATTCTTTCCAGCAACACCGTACGATCACTACATTATTCGAAAATTTGTATTGTGATGGAGAGAGCGATTGTTAATAACTCCAACTTTCTTTAGAGATGCTGGTTAAGTTTTGCGAGCTAAACAAATAATTAATATTCCGGTTGATTTCGAAAACTGTAGGACCTATGGATGCAGATACGCCAGCACGTAACCATGCTGTGGCAGATCATACATGTACACATGCTATTCAATTGTAGGACTCTTTTTTTCTTATTATTTTCATGTATTAAATTTTGTTCTATCGATGTTTTTAATACTTCGATATGTCTAATTTATAATCGAAAAATCCTCATTCTGACTGAGATCAATTGGGCACTGTGGTTCATCGGCTACCACTCTAGAAATAAATACGTGAGAACTGAATTTTCGAGAGAACATAGGTGAACTTGGAGGAGCTGAGAGACGCGACGAAAGATCGTGAGAAAGTTGATCATGGCGGTCGCTAGGGTTCAAAGAATCGACGGCACAAGGTGACAAGGTTAACTGTTACACTACAAAACGCCCAAACAACACACCTTTTAAATGAAATAAATTGAAGTTACATAAATTCTATACTCGAAAATTTTTATGCTTCACCAAGATCAATTACCGATGGCAATCGTATTGTTTTGTTATAGCGCCTGCTCAAGATACGGCTACTCAGAAGTGCTCCCACTCTTATAGCTCGGGCACTGTCGCTGTCATCATCTTCATCATCGTCATCAAAGACACTTCGATGTTTTCCGAAAGCAAGTGAGTCGACATTCACCGTGGTGTTCGAGAATGTTTTTTTTGTGATCATCAATTAGAAGAATGAAAAGTGCTTAGCTTTCTAGAGGTGTTTTAAAAATACTGAAATTGAAGCATACATGTATGATACGATTGCGTATAATTCCATGGCTATACTCCACGATATACAACTTAAAAATTATGTTTTTAAAAGAATTTTATATTCTTCATTATCCTGTTCCTCCTCCTCTTCTTCCTCCTCCTCCTTTTAGTTTGTTGCTGTTTTTTTTTCTTCAGAAAATTATCATCGTCGATGTCGTCATTGTCATCGTCATATTCATATTCATCTTCATCTTCATTACCACCACCAATGCCTCCACCATGATCATCACCCCAGGTGATCACAATAATAGTTAATGGCATAGATTTTGGAACATAATTATACCAGTATTATTTTATTCATTTTAAACACACTGTTCAAAAGTCTAGTTGCGAATGGAGTAGTAACTGTTCTCAGTGAACGTCTCAGTGGAGATGATTGATAATTGTAGTACCAACTTAAACCATTTAAAAGGTGTTCAATTGAACAATTTGTGCATTTTAATGTGAGCGCTACAACCAAATCTCGACCGTTTACTGAAAAGCACTGCTTTTGAACGTGCATTTGTACACAAAATGTGCAGTTCTGAATAGATTTGTGCAGTTGTATAGGCACTTCTGTACAGTCAAAACTGGCAAAAAGATCATTGTCCTCCGATTGGAAGTAGCCTAATTTAAATGGGAAAGGAAAGATGAAGTTTTGCAGTTCAAAAATTCCTTAAAAACAGCCCTGCTGAAAAGGCTATTTCAAACGGCAACACGGCTGTACGGCTTCTGCATTGCCATAACGTTGACGGATTGCCCTTAGCGGGATTGCCATCGGTGATGCAGTTAGGGCGAGATAAACAAAAATGATGGCAGCGTTTCTAAGCGTGTACCTAGCTTTGATGTCCACCCGTCTGACTGTCTATCTATTTGTCAATCTGTCTGTCTATTTGTCTATTTGTCAATATGAAAAACCAATGAACTGACCATCAAAGTTTTCTTGAAAAGACTAACGAACGTTCAACTGTGCAGGAATCGTTTCAAAATTTCATGCTAGGTAAGTGAGCTAGAGGTAGCCTATTCATGACTCAAGATAAATATTATTTATCAATTATCTCTGCAGATTTCTCCCATATCAAAGATAATAAATCGACTCAAAGCGATTGGTATCATCATGATAGAGAAGATTATTTCGCGCCTCAGATTCACGTTTCGGTGTGACCTTGTGCATGTACGTAACAAATTTATTTAATAATTTAATATTAATTTTGATAAAGTAGGCATCATTGTAAATGATGGACTCAATCGAGTTTTATAATACAGTTTAATTAAAACGTCTCAGTGAGGGAATGCTAGATTCACTAACGCTGGCGTGCGTCAATTGATTTTAAGCCAAAGCAACATTTTATATATTTTTGATTACCATCGTTTAAAAGGTGTTTAATCGATCCTATGCGCTTTGGTGAACACTCCGACCAAATCTCAACCGATCACTTAAAATACTATTTCAGACGTGATCACGCGATGCCTAATAATTATTAGAAGGATTTGCTTAGTGAATCCACACAGCAACGACTTCTGGGGAGCAACACGGCAACAAAAACTTCACGAATCGTCACAGGAGACAATATCGGTAATCATCGACACCCGCAAAACAGGTTTCCGTCGCTTTTTCTGAGTCACAGCCGAATTGATTAGAATTATAGTGCACGTATAAATGGCTAACCACACCACAATTGAGAAACTGAAGAAGATTTGGAATGAGAGAGAAATGGAATTTGCCGTCTTCGATTTTAAGGAGTGGAGTCATCATTCGTTAATTTGAGGCGCAAGAGAAAGTATTCTACGGTCCAGACTTGGGTTTTATCCGCCTGAGACCGAGTATAATTGGAAAAATGCTATAAAACTGCATTTGGTTGGAGTATCCTATTATTCGGATAAATTATGGTAAATGTCCTGTCAATACAAAGCATTTATTTCGAAACGACTTTATATAATGCAAGTTTATCACATTTTAAAGGTGTCTATAATAGGTCGCGTTTTTAGCATGCGCGCGTACAAAGTAGATTTCTTTTGCAAAGTATGTACAGTAGTGTACTCGCGACAACAGTGCGGACACATAATCGGAGTTTCACGGTGATGCGCTGAGCAATTTCGTCGATGCGAGTGAAGAATTTGTCCAAAGTCCCTGGACATAGAGAACTTGAATGGGCGCTGGAACAAGTGCAGATACAAGCAAATATCACCGATATTTAAAATTAATTAATTATGAAAAGTTGCATAGCACCTCTTCAAGATATCCACTCAGAGCCACTCTCTGCGCTAACAATTGATGTTAGAAATCATCAAAACGAATAGCTAGTCAATTCGGTCAGTAATATGGCAAGCATGCGTTGATTTTGAAACAGTTGCTAAAAAGTTTAGAAAAAACACATGGAGAAATAGTAATGGCGTTTTACCACAATCTGAATCAGAGTAAGAATTGATTAACGGGGCAGAAAAGTACATTTAGAAGTCTAAGCAATTTTTGCTCACTCCAAATTTCGTCATTTTTGCAAGAAAAACCCTGATGATAAGTCATGCATTTTTTTTACTATTTTGTAAAAGAGTCGAGTTAGACTCTTTTACAAAATCATTTATCTAGGATCCCTAACTAGTGGGATCTTCCCTTCTGGGGCTCCTATTGCTTCCCTGGAATTGCTACTCGTTTGCACATGTATTTATATCTAACTTTCTTAGCTATAATTATTAGCAAGTCGAACTGTGTAATTGCTGGGTTTTTTCCTTTTATGGGAGCAAAAAACTTGATTTGATTTCAAAGTAAGTAATCAGTAAGAATATTCTTTATTAGACCACCAGCAAACGCACAGTAGCTTACAGATGAAATAAATAATAGAACACATCTTTACAAAGTTATACAACATCATTAGAGCCGTCAACATGCAGATTGAAATTTTGCCCGCAACTATTAATATGTTATTAACAAACGTTTAAAAGGTGTTCAATCGAACCCGGGCGCAGTGCAAAAATGAACGCGCTCTATCCAAATTTTAACCGTTTACTGAAAAGACTATTCCAGATGATAGCACGGCGGTTTTTGTATTCCCACAATTTTAACGGATTGCCTTTGGCGGGATTGCCATTAGATTTCGATCGGCGAGACAAGCGATATAAAAAACCAATGGCAACGTTTCTATCATGAATAAAATTATTAAACTATCTCGTTACCTGTTGAGCTTGAGGGGGGCGCTAAAACAAGTGCACATACAAACCTATAAGTTATGCAATATGAATCGCGAGTATTTGCGCAGTCTCTAGGCACAAAGCTTGTTGTAGCCTAGAGTATTTATTATGCTTTTCTAGTCTCGTGTTCCTCTTGCTAAGTTTTGTTCCATATCAACTTACACCATTAATTGCCTGTCGTTCACAAATTTTATATAGTACCTTTGGAAAAGTTTTAAAGGTGTCTAAGTTATGAAAACAGTCGAATGCAATTATATTCTTACTAGTTATTATAACTTGTCAATGAGCGCATCAGTTATTATTATAATAGCCGTCAAATAGCTGTTACAAATGATCATTGGCTTCCGGGTAAATCGGACTCTTATAGCACAACTTGATACATTCTTAAAGGTGTCTAAATAGTGCCGAGTCCTACAATTTATGGCGTGCACCCAAATGCTGAAATTAATCTTATTTTCTTTAGCTCGCACTACTACCATGAAAAATCGAACGTCTTCTGTGATTGGCCAAATGGTCTAGAATGGCCTTCCTTTACAGCAGGGGTGTCAAACCTTTTTTAGTGGCGGGCCAGTTTGAACATCTTCTAACAAGTGGCGGGCCATTGTGAACAATTTCTAACAAGTGGCGGGCCAGGGTGTCGAAGCTCCTGTAGCAATGTGTCTTTTGTTTCTATCAATCCATTTATAAAACAGAGTCATACTCAAGGCCTACAGTAACTATAGGCCTATAATAGGTTTACATACAACAAACCATGAAGATTTGCAAGATATTTGGCGCTGACTGTAAAATATTAAAATTTGAACTTTCATTCTCTAATTTTGTAATCTTTTGGGAAGTCTCCGCGGGCCAGAAAAAAATCGTCGGCGGGCCAGAAATGGCCCGCGGGCCAGCTCTTTGACACCCCTGCTTTACAGCTACGATTACACGCGGGACTCTGCTGCAGGATCGTTCCTTACTGATCTTGTTGGAGTCGGTATCGCCTCTGTGTAGTTTTTCACTTGAATGAGCGCTATATAAATTCCAGGGATGCCACTCCAAATTTTGAAAAAAGGTCAGATCGGGCCGGAAAAAAGGCTAGAAAAGGCTAGATCGAGAATTTCGGAGAAAATACATGGATTTTTCGATTTTTCGCGCTTGAAATTCAAATTTCTGATGAACCTTTTTTAGTCATCTCGACTCATCTGACCACAATTTGCTTCCATTCGCAAGAAAAATTTCTGATTACCTTTTTTAGTCTTTCGCTCCAAAACAAATCTATAACTTTTGGGGTCCGTATTCACAACATTTTCGACTTTTCACGTCTTTTGTGCATTTTCACATAGAAAAGCCAATTTTTATGTGTAAAAAGTGGAAAAACCGGCGTGTGAAAAAAGGCTAGATCCTGATAAAAAACTAGAAACATAGATAAGGCCGAAAAAACCTAGATCTAGGTGGAAAAAGCTATGAGTGGCAACACTGTAAATGTCCGAATGGATGAATTTCGTTTTATTAAGACTTCTTTAAACATCGTTGCACTTAATGATTGCTTTTGATTGGAGTGATTAGAATCCATGGAGTAAACCGTTTTATATATAGCTTTTGTCAATTTCTTTTAAAAGGTGTCCGTCAGACATTTCGACACTAAATAATAATTTCCGTTTATTCAACAATCCGGTTACACTTACAGTATGCAGTTATGCAGTTATCTTAATTAGCACCAGTCTTGACTATTAATAGAACAGACAGCCTGCAATTCAAGAACGCTAAAAGCAACATATAAAAAGCTATCCTTCGAAGGTTTCGGGAATCGAACTCAGACCCACTTACATCAATTCGAGTTTGTTGTCCAAAGCGCCACTGGGTCTACCACACTCTTTTCATTGCTGTTTAATTCATTGTTTTCGCTGTTGCGCTACCGCCAACGCTACTGTCAAAGTAGGCCTAATCTCACCAATGTAGTGAGGTGGTTTCCCGTTGCCTTCCTCACAGACAATTAGGGGTGAGCAACTTGTCCATGGTCAATATAATTATAGTGGCTTGAGGTAGATTCTAACCTGCGACCCTTCGGTCACAAGGCGACGAACTTACCGCTAAGCCACAACATCCTCGTGCTAGCCCGATATTTTTATATCTCTGAAAAAAGACATCTTCGGGAAGCGAACCGACTTTCCTTCACAGAGTCGCGTTAGAGTTTAACGTAAGACTTGATTTTTTTGCGATATAGAACTACTGCATTTCTAAAAATTTTAAGAGAATGTGAAAAGCTATAAAAAGGTATTTAAGTGATTTCAATACGTCTTTTTTTCTAAAACCTTTACAACATATAATTACACAGGTTACTTGGAGTGAAATACTCGATGGTGGATTGCATCGTGGTCGCGAGAAATTCAAGCAGAATGTAAATGGATGCGAACCTTATCTACGGATTCACGGACTCAAGCCAGGCAAGATCTACAGAGTTCAGGTGACTGCCGACCCTGCTGGTAAATTAGATATTTATATAGCGCCTCTTCAAAAAATACTCATCGTAGGCGTTTATAAGAGACCAGACAGGCACAAATATTTATAAAAAAAATCAAAATGAGGATATATCGTAGGTGTATGTGGTTCTAACTGCGCCAAATATCGCTCACGATTAATTGAAAATTCATGACCATTAGACACCTTTACAACGCTATTTCGTGCGCTTTTTACATAGATCCGTTTAACATTTTTTCGTTGTTCCAGCAAACAAAACGAGGTTAATAGAGTGGTACGATAACGATAGCTACGCAAGATAGCAACTCCGTAACATTAAACAAGACTATGCCAAACAAATTAATGTTGACGGCAACGGCTTTTGATTTATTAAGCTATGCGGAGGTTTGCACTCTGAAAACGAAAGGCTCAAGCCTTGAAAAAAGTGAAGGCGACTTGCATTATATGATATAAGAATGACAGTGACGTTAAACAGCAATTATTTACGTATTGTGCCTTGTTTCTTGCATAGAGTGTTGATCAAATCAATGCATTATGCATGTTCATGTTGTACACCTCTTATATTAAAATTAATTGTACTATATTAACATAGTTTCGTCACAAACATTTTAACTTGGAAGGTGCATATTGGTCTCCTGCATTTCATCACGTGATGCATTATAATATTATGCTGAGAATTATTATACAGTCATTGTCCTCACGTTATCTTTATTTCTGTGCAATGTTCAACTCAGTTGAAAAATGGAAGGCGACTTGCATGTTATTTATTATGGCAGTTTCGTTATACAGCAATTATTTTACTTATTTGCGCTTCGTTTCCTCACATAATGCGTTGAGTAGATCGTTTGCACACCTCGTTTACTAAAGACAACTATGGTATATTAACAAATTTTTTGACTGTACTCTTCTAAGATATCTTCGAAACCCTCGGATGTAAAGATGGATAATTTTTACTCGTCTGTATTTCATGTCCTCACGTTGTCTTTATTTCTGTGCACTGTTCGACCGACTTAGGTGCAAGCGATCTGGCAGAGCAAACGAGAAGGACGAAAGAGCGACAAAGCAACGATATCTATATCCACACATCGACTGCAGAGATCAAGGAAAGAAGGGGGTATACGAGTTCCACAAATCGCCGATCTAAATTTTGTTGAGAATGTATGGGTGATTGTATGGATGGATCAGTAGATTAATCATTAGACGAATGGATTAGCCACTAGGTTAGCGGGATGGATAATTGAATGCATGGATGAAGGAATATTGAATGAAAATAATGGTGGATAGGTTAAGAGATCGAGGGATAAATGGATATATGAAAGAATGAATACATGGGAAGATAATTGGATGAATGAATGGATAGATGGATGAATGGATGAATTGAAGGATGAATGGATGAATTAATGATTTACTTAGTTAATGTAGGAACGACTAATGAATTAATTCAAATGTCTTTAGTTGCATTATTGAAACCATGTCTCGTTGTAGATGTGTTGCCCCGCCATGCTATTCTTCCTCCTTCTCCTCCAACTCCTTCTTCTCCATTATCTGGAGCTCTCCAACTGCTTGTCACCCCTCCTCCCATCTCATCCGTTGCCATTGGTGACTCATTCTTCCAGAACGGTCTGCTCAAGGCTAATTTTTCTTGGACGCTAGAAATAGGTATTATTATAGTTATATTTTATTGGTGTACAGCAGTTTAAGACACCTCTTTTAAGAAATTCATATACTTATAATATAATATATGATGAAAGTGACCCAAAGCAGCAATTTAAACACTTCTTTTAAAGTAGTCTCTAGTTTTATAAAAGTTCATGGCGCTAAAAATATATAATATTAGTTCTACACGACCGAATATAATGAAAAAAGGGAAGTAAAATATACACGTCTGTTGTAAATTTGAAAACCGTTTTGCAACATAAGAGCTGCATAGAAATAAGCCAGCAGCTCAGTCATCGCCATAGTCTTCGTTATCGTCATTGTCATCGTCATCATCATCCACGCCATCGTTATCATCGTCATCATGTTTCAGATTACACCATGTGTGTTTTGCTTCAATTTCATTTCCCTAGATGGCGCTGGTGCTCTGAGAAATGCGACGATAGACAAGATACTCGTGAACTGGTCCCCCGAATCGTGTGCTTTCGACGCAGCGCTGTCATGTCTGCCATCACTCAGGTCAGCCGAGGTCATCATTATTCGATAATACGAATGTACAGAAAAATACGATGCGAAGATGCTTGTTATTCGGCTGAAACGCTAAGCCACCGTCATAATTTTGACACCTTTTAAATTGACATGTTCACATGTCTATAAATAAGGCTGAGTTGAAACGATTCCGATTTCCTGAATTCTGCCATTACTGCAGTATTTTATTCGACTAGTTGACCCTACGCTTAAATGGATGAATGATCTCAATCTCGTTTGGTCGTACACTATAGCATTTTTTTTGTTGCGCCTCTTCCCACATTCACTAAACACTTCACAATCAGAACTGTTCTTTTTGGCCATTGATTGGTTCACTAGTGCTGTAAAATGCGAAGCTGCTGCTTGTTAATATGCCGAGCAAATTTATGTCCAGGGTAACGACCTCTGTTGTCATAGATCCTGGTCAAATCGGATCCATCCATCCTCGATACCCGATTTACATGTACATATATGAAAAGTGAAAGCATAGAAACAAAACAAACGGCTTCAATATAATGCAATTAGCTTCAAATTGCTATTTTAAGGCTGGTATTATAGGCCTATGGATTAGATAATGCGCTTAATTTGTACGCAAAAAATATGCACGGATTCTTAGACACCTTTATAATTAAATGTGCTGACTATATATAAAGTAATTTGTTTTGAGCCTTGCAACTGTAACCGGTCTTTGTTTAGGATCTGTTCGCAATGTATACGCCCCGATTCTAAGACACCTTTATAATGATACCAACAGTAAAAATATAAAGTAATTTCTTTTGAGCCTTGAAAATGCAACGGATTATTCTCTTAGGATCTGTTCTTCGTCATCTACGATCTTCGCTTCAATTGTCAATATCTCATCCGAGTTCAATCAATCTCAAGTCATGGCGTCACGGGCAGCGTCACTCAGCAGACTATGGTGACGCCGTCATGTCGTCACGTCTACGTCATCGGTGACGTCAGGCCGGATTGTCAAAACAGCAGTGAGTGACGTAAATGATGGTGATGATGATGATGATGATGATGATGACGATGATGATGATGAGGAGGAGGAGGAGGACGACGACGACGACGACGACGACGACGACGACGACGACGACGACGACGACGACGACGACGACGACGACGACGACGACGACGACGACGACGACGACGACGACGACGACGACGACGACGATGACGATGACGATGACGATGATGTTGATGATGATGATGATGATGATGATGATGATGATGATGATGATGATGATGATGATGATGATGATGATGACGGCGATGGCAGCGTCAGTGATGATGGTAACCCTGAGTGAAAGATTTACTAAAGGTCTCAGTGATTGTGTTGAAACGTATAAAGTAGGCCTAATTATTATACTATTCAACGGTTCGAACACACGTCTCGGTACAATTTCACACTCACTTCTATGTTTTTAATTAACAAGCCCTTTATATAGCGTCACTTTATAACGTCTGAGAGGTGTCAATACTTTAAAAGATTTTTGCATTTATAAATAATAATCATAGTGCTTTTTAAGGAAGTCTTGGTCATGGAATTAATTTTAAAATATGCGCTTCAGAAGAGCTTATATAGAATTATAAAAACCTACCAAAAAGCTTTCCAACGTCCATCTTTAGTCTCTGCGTGATATGAATTGGTAGTCAGGTAAAATTACGATGCAAAAGTGGTAGTGGTTTTTGAAACGGTGATGGTAGTGGTAGCAGAGGTGGATGTGGCAGCAGTAGCAGCTGTTGTAGTAGCCGTAGAAGTGTCAGCGGCAGAGGCGTTGGCAGTGGGAGTGGCAGGTAATCTCATCATTCTGACATATTAATACTCTTTTCACTGATTTTGTGCACCATTGCCGACAAAAACAACAATAACAAAACAGCATAATTATATAGAGCACAAACACAAGCACTACACCACCACCACCAACACAACCACCAATGCAAAAAACAACACCAACACCGAGACAACATACTTCGTCACCACAACCAACATTAACACCACCACTACCACCAAAATATCACCACCACATCCACCACCTCCAGCACCAAAACCACTAAAAAAATCACCAGCAACATCACAGCCTGCTGCCGAACCATCATCGCTACTTATTCCACAATTACTGCCTCCACCACTCCTACTATCAGTGATGACTAAGCCTGACCCTACTATCAAAACTACTTCTAATGCTGGCACTACAGCTTATTTTTATTACTGTATTCAACAACACTTAGACTGTGCTTACTAGCAACACTTACAAACCATTTCTTCTGTGGTTCCTTTCGCAGCTCTTCGTGTTCCTGAAGAGGTTCCTGAAGTGGAACACAGTTTCATCATCAATGGATCGAGGAGCATAGTGGCCAGGGTCAGTTGGGGTCAACCGCTGACAGACGCTCCAATCACAGGATACGAGGTCAATTGGCAGAGAATGGCGCCAATACTCAACCAATCAACGAAGAGCATTTCAACGGGGTTTTCACGCATCTTCTCAAAGGTGTAAAACATTTAATCATAAAATAAGTCGTCTAGGTTTTAATAGAAAAGTCTTATCATATTTAATGACTAATTAGATAGAGTTGTAATCCAAGTCGTAATTACTATCTACAAGATGCAACGCGTTGAAATTCGGTTATTCAAAGAAACATGAAGTCAGATTTAGGCCTAGACACCGTTTAAACGTTGTCGATGGTCGCTATATATATATAAAATGAACACGTTAAATTATTATTACGACACGACTCTCTCATTTTGTTTTATATAGAAATTATTCCATCTATTTAAAGGTGTGCAGTCGAAACTTTTTCATTTCGAAGGAGAACCGAACAGCCGTCCTGAGCAACCTTTCGGAAGCAACTATTTACGAGGTGACCATACAGGCAACGTCTAAGGTCGGTCTGGGGAAGAAGACAGTGATACTCATCACTACTCCACGACTACAACCACCGGCTGTAATCAGTAAGTGTGTTCTCACGATATCAGTCAATCAGTATGCATTTGCGTGGGCAGTGATGGGGAAAATACTTTCGAAAAGTATTTTGAGTATAAGTAAAAATACTTGGTCACAAAAGTATTTAAAATACAAGTAAAAATACTTTTTTTACAAAAGTATTTAAAATACAAGTATAAAATACTTGGCTTGGAAAAGTATTTAAAATACTAAGTACAAAATACTCACTACCAAACTATATAAGAAATAAGCAAGTCATATTAACCCATTAGTGCCTAGCGTCCCCAAAACGGGGACACCTCTTTGGGAAGAGATATTTTTAATATCAAGCAATACTCAAAGTTGCCAACCATTGGGACTGACAGTGTACTAAATTATCTTTAAAATAAGATATAATATGGCAGATTTTGTTTTGTTTTTGTATATGCCAGATAGATTTTTATTTCGATTTTCCAAAATTTTAAATTTTTTACAAGTTATCAATATGAAATTATATTTTTGGGTAAAAACCTGCTGCAATCGAAAATGTGCATATATACCCATATTATTGGTGCTGTTATCTACCTGTATAAATTTTGTAACATTGATTCATCTTTGGTTAATATTTTTATTATGCTCGTAAATACCGTCCCCATTTCGGGGACGCTAGGCACAAGTGCCCCCATCAACTTTCTAAACAACAATATGTGACTTTCACTGCGTTTTCAAGTAAAGTAATAATATGCATATGTGTTTCCTCAGCACGCCAAGGTCAACCCTGCCTGCAAGCTATCATGGGTCTCATATAGAACCCATATTCCCACGTGGGACCCGTGTGAAACCCATAATGGAGTCTGTCTAATACCCATGCAAATGCTGGCAGGGAAGATCTCTAACTGTAAGTGACAGTGCTGCAAGGGTCTAGGACTTTATAGGACTTTACCCCCGGCCCATTACCCACCTGCCATTACCCCCGTAGGACATTACCCCCTGTAGGACATCACCCTTTGCCATTTACCCACCCCCCCGTCCGTTTACATTTAGGTCCAGTGTTTGCATGTACGAATGTAAATATGTATGTATGTATGTAAGTATGTATATAAGTGTGTATGTATGTCAGCATGTATGTATGTGGGTATGTATGTATGTATGTATGTATGTATGTATGTATGTATGTATGTATGTAGGTATGTATGTAAGTATGTATGTATGTATGCATGTGTGTACAACACTGTACATACGTACGTATATAGGTTTATGCTTACATTCATGTATGTATGTACTTGCGCATGTGCGTATGTATTCATCTATGTATGCCTACATACCTACATACGTACGTACGTACGTACATACATGCGTACATGCGTACATGCATGCCTACATACATACATACATACATGCATACATACGTACATACATACATACATACATTCACTGGACCTAAATGTAAACAGACGGGATGTAATGACATTGGCAGGGGGTATGTATGTATGTAAGTATGTATATAAGTGTGTATGTATGTCAGCATGTATGTATGTGGGTATGTATGTATGTATGTATGTAGGTATGTATGTAAGTATGTATGTATGTATACATGTGTGTACAACACTGTACATACGTACGTATATATGTTTATGCTTACATTCATGTATATAATATGTACTTGCGCATGTGCATATGTATTCAGCTATGTATGCCTACATGCATACATACATACGTACGTACGCACATACATGCGTACATGCATGCCTACATACATACATACATTCACTGGACCTAAATGTAAACAGACGGGATGTAATGGCATTGGCATGGGGTAATGTCCTATGGGTGGTAATGGTCGGGAGGTAATGGCAGGGGGGTAATGGCATGGAGTAATGGGTCGGGGGTAATGTCCGGATACCGTGTCGCAATGCAAGCTGGAGGGTTGCAGGTTCTAACCCACCTCTAGTCACCACGTAAGGACCTTGGCAAAGTGCTTCACTCGCAATTGCTCAGCGCTTCGTCGTGAAACTCCGATGCAGTGTCCGCGCTGTAGTCGGGAGCGCCTCTGAGTAGTTAACTTGAAGGACGCTATAACAAGTACGAATACAATACAAACATGCAAACAAATCAATTCTTCCAGTCTAGTAGAATACAGTGTCGCTGGCGTTGCTGCTGTCTAAAAGCAAGGCAAAAAACCCATAAATTTGACAGTTTTTCTTGATTTTCTGAAAATTTTCATAATAATTTATAGCAAACTATGAGTTTTTTTTGTACAACTTGATTTATTTAGCTACAAGTATGCTTATTTTCATGATTAAATAGTTGAAATATATATGAAACCTTCACAGTTGACCAAGCCAGCCTGGAAAAGTTGATGGGGGCACTTGTGCCTAGCGTCCCCAAAACGGGGACGGTAAGAAAAAATTGCTAATAAATAGAAAAAACAAATTTTAGCCTGAATGGTGATTGACACTGATTTTCATTAAGTAGAAATTACAATATTTTCACACTTTCATGAAGAAAAAAAAAGTCAGGCACTAATGGGTTAATGGATCACAGACTAGGCTACATAGGCCTACTTGACAATTACAGCATACAGGAAGACACCTATAGATAACACTTAGTTGACCTGTGCTGGTGTATTGTATTATTATCACAAGGGCTCCCATAACACAGACTTCGAACATTTACTTAAAAATTAGCCTAGAGGCTTTGCTGATGGGCAGAATTGTGACAGGACGTCTCAACATAGCAGATTTTGTAAGGTATGTACATTGAGCTTGTGTTCAGCAGTGGAATTTTTTAATCCATCCCATTGGGCCAGATTACTGAATAAAACTTTATATATTTTAGTGATTTTAAATTTTGATAAATTACACTGACCAATGACAATTCTTTTTGCATAAATAGTAGGCTACCGATATTTTTATATGTCATTAAATTAAGTGCTTCTGTGGATCTTGATGTTAACGGACTCTGACTCGAACTTGGACCCCATCTCTAGTGTCTTGGGCTCGAACACCTTTGGACACAGACAATGTTTGTTTTTTTAATCAAAATTCCATGTTAAGAATTTTTTGTCGCAATTTAACCCATTAGTGCCTGACTTTTTGTTTTTTCATGAAAGTGTGAAAATATTGTAATTTCTACCTAAAGAAAATCAGTGTCAAACACCATTCAGCCTAAAATTTGTTTTTTCTATTTATTAGCAATTTTTTCTTACCGTCCCCATTTTGGGGACGCTAGGCACAAGTGCCCCCATCAACTTTTCCAGGCTGGCATTCATCAACTGTGAAGGTTTCATATATATTTCAACTATTTTATCATGAAAATAAGCATACTTGTAGCTAAATAAATCAAGTTGCACAAATAAAACTCATTGTTTGCTATAAATTTTTATGAAAAATTTCAAATAATCGAGAAAAACTGTCAAATTTATTGGTTTTTTGCCTTGCTTTTAGAATCCGGCAACCCCAGCGACACTGTATTCTACCAGACTGGAAGAATTGAATTGTTTATATGTTTGTATTGTATGCGTACTTGTTATAGCGTCCCGTCAAGCTCTCTACTCAGAGGCGCTCCCGACTACAGCGCGGACACTGCATCAGAGTTTCACGCCAAAGCGCTGAGCAATTGCGAGTGAAGGACTTTTCCAAGGTTCCTACGTGGCGACTGGAGGTGGGTTCGACCCTGCAACCCTCCAGCTTGCATTTCGACACGGTATTCGGACATTACCCCCGGCCCATTACTCCTTGCCATTACCCCCTGCCACTACCCCCTGCCATTATCTCCCGACGATTACCACCCGTAGGACATTACCCCTGCCATTACAGCCCGTCTGTTTACATTTAGGTCCAGTGTATTATGTATGTCTGTATGCATGTAGGCATGCATGTATGTATGTATGTATGTATGTATGTATGTATGTATATATGTATGTATGTATGTATGTATGTATGTATGTATGTATGTATGTATGTATGTATGTATGTATGTATGTATGTGTGTGTATGTATGCATGTATGTATGTATGTGTGTATGTATGTATGTAGGCATACATAAATGAATACATTCGCACATGCGCAAGTACATACATACATACATACATACATACATGCGTACATACATACATACATACATACATGTACATACATGCATGCATGCATGCACATACATACATACATACATACATGAGTGTAAGCATAAACATACATACGTACGTAAGTATGTACGTGCGTACATACATACACACATACATACATGCGTACACACGTGCATGCATACATACTTACATACATACCTACCTACATACATACCCATATACATACATGCTGACATACATGCTGACCTACATACACACTTATATACATACTTACATACATATTTACATTCATACATGAATACACTGGACCTAAATGTAAGCAGACGGTGGGGTAATGGCAGGGGATATTGTTCTACGAGGGGGGGTAAGGGCAGGGGGTAATGGCAGGGGTAATGGCAGGTGGGTAATGGGCCGGGGAGGAAAGTCCAAGAGGACCTAGACCCTTGCAACACTGTCACTTACAGTTTGAGATCTTCCCTGCCAGCATTTGCATGGGTATTAGAAAGACTCCATATGGGTTTCACACGGGTCCCTCGTGGGAATATGGGTCCTATATGAGACCCATGATAGCTTGCAAGCAGGGTTGGGCTTGGCGTGCTGAGGAAACACATATGCATATTATTACTGTAGTTGAAAACGCAGTGGAAGTCACCTATTGTTGTATAGAAAGTTGACGGGGGCACTTGTGCCTAGCGTCCCCGAAATGGGGACGGTCTTTACGAGCATAATAAAAATATTAACCAAAGATGAATCAATGCTACCAAATTTATCCAGGTAGCCAACAGCACAGATAACTTGGGTATATATGCACATTTTCGATTGAGACAGGTTTTTGATATAAAATATAATTTTATATTGATAACTTTAAATTTTTTTAAAAATATGGAAAATCGAAATAAAAATCTATCTGGCATATGCAAAAACAAAACAAAATATGCCTAATTATATCTTATTTGAAAGATAATTTAGTATACTGTCAGTCCCAATGGCTGGCAACACTGAGTATTGATTGATATAAAAAATATCTCTTCTCAAAGAGGTGTCCCCGTTTTGGGGACGCTAGGCACTAATGGGTTAAGAATGATTCTATACACACTGAATAAAAAATCTATCTCTTTAAACACCTTAAAAACGTGACTAACAACGCTATATATAATATTACAAACTGCTTTATGGACATATTTTATGATGTTAATCATTATCGTTACTCACCGAATAATAAAAAAATAAACAATGACACTATAAGACACCATTAGGTCACATGAAATAATTTATATCAGAAAGTTCTACAATACCAGACGAAAGTTTGAACACTATTAAGGTTGATACCATTAATGGTTACTGAATCTTGCAGAGACATGGAACCAGTTTGTCGACGCTGGTCGCCTGCTATTCGTCGGTTACCTCTTTCACTACGTACCATACCTGTTGATGGATCGAACCCTCTTCATCTACCAATATCTCGTTGCTCTACTTTTCAACATCCTACTCATCTCTGCTCTCGTCGACCATATCTACACCGTCTTAAGAAATCGGTGAGATACCATTATACAGGCATCTGTAATTATGATTATTATTGTTATTGTTATTATCATCATCGTCGTCGTCATCCCCACCAGTTAGCTGTAATTGTGATTTTTCTGGTTATTATGGTTATTGTCATCGTTAGTGTTAGTAGTTTTTTGGTGGTGATTGTGACATTACTGGGCGGCACTATTTAAATGCCAAATTGCTATGCATTACAATTTTAAATGTTAGAGTTACGTGAAATGAATATTATGACGACTGAAAGACGCCATTAGTTTTGATTGTTTTATCATACACACACGCACAGGCACACACGCACACACAGACACACACGCACACACACACACACACACGCGCGCAAACACATACACACATACGCGCGCACACTGCTATGTTTGGAGCAAATCAAACTTATATTGCGTATGTTATCCAATTGATCGGTTAATATGGATGGAGGTCGTTACCCTGGACAGAAATTTACTCGGCATATTACAGCACTTATGAGCATGGTACAAGACTAGTTTCGATTTTGATTATTACATAGATTAAATATCTTTCTTAGAAGAGGTGTGTATATTCGAAATAATAGTTGCAATGGTTAGTTCTTAACGTGACAAAGGTATGTTTGGTTTGTTTATAAAAAGAAAAGATGAAACTTTAAAGAGGTGTTTGTTTTGTGAAATATTACGTAGGTTCTTGAGGTTATAAATTATGTTTAAAAGGTGTCTAACAGATGCGCCTGATCTCAACATTAATGGTTGTTGAATCTTGCAGAGACATGGAACCAGTTTGTCGACACTGGTCGCCTGCTATTCGTCGGTTACGTCTTTCACTACGTACCATACCTGTTGATGGATCGAACCCTCTTCATATACCAATATCTCGTTGCTCTACTTTTCAACATCCTACTCATCTCTGCTCTTGTCGATCATATCTACACCGTCTTAAGAAATCGGTGAGAAATCATTATACAGTCAGATGTAATTATTATTATCATTGTTATTGTTATCATCGTCGTCGTCGTCGTCATTAGTTTTGATTGTTTTATCATACACACACGCACACACAAACACACACACACACTGCCATTTTTAGAGCAAATAAAACAATTATTGCGTAACTATGTCATCGAATTGATCGGCTAAGAGAAGGATGATCTAGCTTTGACAAGGGCCTATGACAACAGAGGCCGTTGCCCTCGACAAAAATTTGTTCGGCACATTACAGCATTAGTGAACGAGGTCATTTTTTATTAATATGTAGATGAAATATTTTTCATAGAAGAGGTGAGAATGTTCAAAATTATAACACAAATTCTAGATTAACATGAACACGGAGTATACATTTTGTTTATAAAGGAAAAAATGTAACGTTAAAGAGGTGTGTTATTTGTATTATTACATAGGCTCTTTAGGTTGTAGATTGTGTTAAAGAGGTGTTTACCGGATTCGCCTGATCTCAACAACATGCATTAATTTTGATTATTCTGTCGTTTCAATTAACTTGAGATTTTCTATTCTTGTAGGTCGTTGATACTTTCATCAGTATTTCTGTCCATCGTTGTCCTCTGGCTTTGCATTGTTCTTGCCGTCTTTGTCAAGTACAGTGCGTTGACCTTTGGCCTAGTTCCAGTGACCTCTGAACTGGCCGAGAAACTGCGACTGTTTGAAACATGGGACTTTATTGTTCAACGTAACTGAGTTTAGAAAGGAAATAACGGTGACGAAGTTGATGAGGAGAGAACATTGTATATCAAATGCCATTATTATTACCTATTTAATTGGCAAAATCGATGCTTAATACACACGTTCTTATGTTAAAAATGGTTTTGAAACTAATTTGTGTGGTCTTCCATAGCGCTGTTTAGTCATGCCATAACCAGGGCTGTACTGGAAAGATTACAGTCTTCATACCGGTACCATTTTCCCGTATTCAGAATGTGATTATTATTATACAGTAACTGTCAAAGTCCCTACGCTCTTCTTTAGTAGTCATTATTCAGAGTTCTCTGTAATATCAGTGATTGTGGATAGCAAGAACGTTTTCCTATTGCCTCGCCACACACTCAATTTACCATCTGATTTCTCCCTGCCTGATGTGGTTGCCCAGGCTTAGCGGGTTCACACCCTTTCTGGGCTACCTATTCTTAGGGATCCTTTCTATCACGTTACACTAACATCTAGCTATTCAATTCTTATGTGCTTTATTATATTATTTCGTCTCATCTATTTGAGTGTTTTTTTGCATTGATCTCTTTGAATAAACGAGTTTTGATTTGATTTGATTTGATTTGAACTGATTCTTAACGAGGGCCTATGACAACAGAGAATTTGTTTGGCGTACTTACATCATAAGTTACATTCGATTTTATAATAATTACTAGACATTATCATCCCGAGATAAAAATTATTATTCCCAACCAAAAGCTATCAAAAAAATTGTTGGTTTCGCCCTTCGTCTTGGTTTTTATAAAAACACTGTGTCTCCCTAAAAAGGTGTTTAGAATAACCAGAATATTCCACCGACACCGGTTTACTGTTACAGCACTCTGCTGTTAGATCTAAGATCTAAATCGTCGACATAATCATCGACTAAATCATCGACTAAATCATCGACTAAATCGTCGACTAAATCATCGACTAAATCGTCGACTAAATCGTCGATTAAATCTTAGACTAAATCATCGACTAAATCGTCGACTAAATCGTCGATTAAATCTTAGACTAAATCATTGACTAAATCATCGACTAAATCATCGACTAAATCATCGACTAAATCGTCGATTAAATCTTAGGCTAAATTGTCGACTAAATCTTAGACTAATTCTTCGACTAAATCTTAGACTAAATCGTCGACTAAATCTTAGACTAATTCTTCGACTAATTCTTAGACTAAATCGTCGACTAAATCTTAGACTAATTCTTCGACTAAATCTTAGACTAATTCGACGACTAAATCGCCGACTAAATCGTTGACTAAATCGCCGACTAAATTGTCGACTAAATCGATGACTAAATCGCCGACTAAATCGCCGACTAAATCGCCGACTAAATCGCCGACTAAATCGCCGACTAAGTCGCCGCCTAAATCGACGACTAAATCGACGACTAATTTGTCGACTAAATCGCCGACTTAACCGCCGACTAAATCGCCGACTAAATCACCGACTAAATCGCCGACTAAATCGCCGACTAAATCGCCGACTAAATCGTTGACTAAATCGCCGACTAAATTGTCGCCTAACTCGATGACTAAATCGCCGACTAAATCGCCAACTAAATCGCCGACTAAATCGCCGACTAAATCGCCGACTAAATCGCCGACTAAATCGACGACTAATTCGTCGACTAAGTCGCTGACTAAATCGCAGACTAAATCGCCGACTAAGTCGCCGACTAAATCGACGACTAATTCGTCGACTAAATCGCCGACTAAATCACCTACTAAATCGCCGACTAAATCGCCGACTAAATCGCCGACTAAATCGCCAACTAAATCGATGACTAAATCGCCGACTAAATCACTGACTAAATAACCGACTAAATCGTCGACTAAATCGCCGACTAAATCGCCGACTAATTCGCCAACTAAATCGCCGACTAAATCGCCGACTAAGTCGCCGACTAAATCGCCGACTAAATCGCCGACTAAATCGCCGACTAAATCGTCGACTAAGTCGCCGACTAAATCGACGACTAATTCGTCGACTAAATCGCCGACTAAATCGCCGACTAAGTCGCCGACTAAGTCGTCGACTATATTGACGTCTGGTTAGTGAATAACAAATGTAGTACACTGTTTTTTATAATTACTCTAAAGAATTTTTTGTATAGTAAAATAGGATATGGTTTTAATTAAATGTCTTCATCATGACTTGAGATCTAATTGAGGTTGAGTGTTTTTAGTTCAGTACGGAGAATCTAATTGTGAGTTTCACGCTTATTAACCCTCAGGCTACCAAGCTTTTTTGTAACACTGACTACCAAGGGGGGGGTGGTTACCACCCCCCCTTCTGGATTTTGGGTTTGGTTTGAGATATCATAACTTGTAATACACCTATGGATTCAGCATTCATCTCTGCACAAAATGGTATATTTAGGTTTAAAATATATGAAAGCACCCCGAAGTTATAAATTTTTTACCGTAGGCACCCGTCGATTCCACAAAATGTATACTTTCGCATAAGCAAAATATTAGATTTTGTGTGTTTTTAACATAATTTATTTAATTAAAATAGTTTACATATAATAAAGTCCAATATTCAACTATAAAAACTAGTAATAAGTTAGTTTTAGTTACAATAAAAAGAGAAAAAACATGTAAAACATGCTGAAAAACGTTTACGCAGACTTATCGGTGTGCGTTGTAAAAAAAAACCAACATTTTCACACATTTAAATTTATTTTGAGCACTTCCGGTCATCAAAAGTGAAATTAATTGGTATCAAAAAATAGCCCTAAATGCCCTCTATAGAATGGCATAATTTACTTTTCTTAAAAAATAAATTATGAATTATTTTTAATAGGAAAAACATTAAAATTTTATGAAAATAAAACACCTTTTTATATATTTTAATTTATTTTGAGCACTTCCGGTTGTCCAAAGACAACTCCGTGACCACCGCAATGTAGCCCCACATTCCCTCTACAGAATGGTGTAATTGGTGTCTCTTCATGTCAAAGGACGGATAAGATACAGCCGATATTCTAAGGGGGGGTGGTATCCACCCCCCCCTGGTGCCTCGGGTATATCGGGTATAACTTTTGAATGGTATGGTATATCATCACACATTTTAGCTCAAAATGTGTGCAAATGAATCCTCTACAGCCACCTAAAACGTCAAAATTTTATTCCTAACGAAAAAAGTTTGATTTGAGAAAAACCTAGGGGGGGGGTGGATACCACCCCCCCCTGGTAGCCCGAGGGTTAAATATATAGTACCGGTACTAACCGTTTAAAAGGAGTATAATGCTTGCTAGGTAAATTCTTTGCAAAAACCTTTTTGCATGCATCGCAGACACTTAATCCGAGTTTCACCCCAAAGCACATGATCACTTCTTCATGTTAAGCCCTTGTCCAAGGTTCCAACGAGGCGACTTGAGGTTGATTCGAGCATACAATCCTCCCGCTTCAAGGCAGCCAACGTACTCAATACGCCGCCGCCTCCGCAAATAAATAAATAACATATAAATAATTGAATGAATGAATAAATGAATTGGTCATTGTTGATCCGATTTCTATAGTATTTTATGGTGACGTCATCCAGTTGATTCGTGGAATGACGAGTCGCACTCTCAACAGGTGGGGACACTGTACATAATTTTATGATTGGTTAATAAAACTCTCCGCTTAAACACCCGCAAAAATTTCTACGTGTGCGATATATAAACTTCTGACAGATATCGCTTTTGTCCCCATTGGCTATGTTCTTTCAAAGCAATCGAAATGTTGAAAATAATAATATCAACAAAACTATCTGTCTGCACGCGTCGTTCATTCTCTGTCGCTTGTCCTGCGTCATGGAATGGCCTCCCTGCTACGCTGCGCTTAGTTTCCAGTGGTCACTCTGCTCTGTTCTTTATGGATGGATCCGATTTGACGAGGGTCTATGACAACAGAGGCCGTTACCCTGGACAGAATTTTGCTCGGCATATTACAGCACTAATAAGCAAGGTACTAGACCAGTTTATTGTTCCTAAAATACCTGTTTATTGTTCCTAAAAAACCTGTTTATTGTTCCTTAAAAACCAGTTTATTGTTCCTTAAAAAACAGTTTACTGTTCCTTAACCCTCGGGCTACCAGGGGGGTGGTATCCACCCCCCTCCCTAGGTTTTTTCCAAATCAAACTTTTTTCGTTAGGAATAAAATTTTGACGTTTTAGGTAGCTGTAGAGGATTCATTTGCACACATTTTGAGCTAAAATGTGTGAGGATATACCATACCATTCAAAAGTTATACCCGATATACCCGAGGCACCAGGGGGGGGTGGATACCACCACCCCTTAGATTATCGGCTGTATCTTATCCGTCCTTTGACATGAAGAGACACCAATTACACCATTCTGTAGAGGGAATGTGGGGCTACATTGTGGTGATCACGGAGTTGTCTTTGGACAACCGGAAGTGCTCAAAATAAATTAAAATATAAATAAAGGTGTTTTATTTTCATAAAATGTTCATGTTTTTCCTATTAAAAATTATTCATAATTTATTTTTTAAGAGAAATAAATTATGTCATTCTATAGAGGGCATTCAGGGCTATTTTTTGATACCAATTAATTTGACATTTGATGACCGGAAGTGCTCAAAATAAATTTAAATGTGTGAAAATGTTAGGTTTTTTTACAACGCAAACCGATAAGTCTGCGTAAACTTTTTTCAGCATGTTTTACATGTTTTTTCTCTTTTTATTATAACTAAAACTAACTTATTACTAGTTTTTATAGTTGAATATTGGACTTTATTATATGTAAACTATTTTTAATTAAATAAATTATGTTAAAAACACACAGAATCTAATATTTTGCTTATTTTTTGTGGAATCGACGGGTGCCTACGGTAAAATTGTCATAACTTCGGGGTGCTTTCATATATTTTAAACCTAAATATACCATTTTGTGCAGAAATGAATGCTGAATCCATAGGTGTATTACAAGTTATGATATCTCAAACAAAACCCAAAATCCAGGGGGGGGGGTGGTAACCACCCCCCCCCCCCCTTGGTAGTCAGTGTTACAAAAATAGCGTGGTAGCCTGAGGGTTAAAAACCTTAAAACTGTCTCATTTAGCCGTGTCCTGCTGCAGTGGCCGCTGCATTGCAGAAAAGTTATAACCATTTAAGGATTTGAGCCCACAGAAAATTTTCCACAGATTTTTGGCTAGACAAGGATAACGGTTTGTAATTTGAATTAGACTTGGGACTCGCCCATCACACTTTAGCCCATTGACTAATCTCAACAATTCAAACCGTTTGTAATTTGGTTTTATATGGTATACGTAACCTTGTCTCATGCTTATTATCATAAGAACGGTACAGAAATGAATTATTTAAACATCTGCAGCATTTATAGTAAATAGCATATTTACCAGCGTTTAAAAGGTGTTAAAGGCAAGTAACTGTCCACATTGTATTCAGCGAATTATTTACAGATTTCTTTCTACAAAAATAGTATAGGGTGTCTCGATAGGTCGTGAACGATTTTGAATGCAGACAAATATATGTTACACACATTATATTGTGAAAAGTTTTATACTGGCGGATAGGTTATTCAAATGAAAATGTTAATATGAAAAAATTAGATCACTAGCTCACTTAATCAAATTTTAGCGCCAATTTCCGTGACGTCATCAAATTCGTGCCAAGTAAACGTCCAGTTTTACCGCAAACAATATTGTACGACCATCATTGTTAATCTACACATATTAATTAATACAAATTATCATTTAGTATTTAATAATGTTTCCGAAAAGGCTGTTGTCATTTTTACAAATTACGAATTTTTCCGAAGTACATACAGTTTAATTCACAAAGGCATTTAGGACAACCAGGGGCGGACCCAGAGGGTCCATTCTGGTCATGGCCCGGTTTCATTAGCATCTCCCAGTGAGATATGGAGGCGATTTTAATCGTCGTTGATAATTATGACACAGCGATGTTAATAGCCACGAAAAGGCTGTTGTCATTTTTTGTGTGAAAATAGATTTTTAAAGCGTAATAAAAAAAAGCAAGGAGAATAATAATAACCAATGCGTCTCTCAATTTCCACGTTTTCATTCGTCATCCGAGACACGGATGGAAGTCGATCCAAACTCTCTGTCATCATCGTTAACATCGATACTTTTCTTCATTAACAAATAATGTTTCATGATTTAAACACCTTTAAAATAGAAATACTAGCTGTATATATACGGAAGACAACTAAGATGTTTTTAATTAAGCGGTTCATCGTCACCATCATCGTCTGCATCCTCATTAAGGTGGAGTGAAATTTTTTTTTGTGGAACTTCAAAATGCCCTGGTGCGGGAAAGTTGTATTATGATCTAAGAAGTTCATGTGAATTTTAAGAAATTTTTATTCCTTATTTAAGAGGTGCCCCAACGATATCCTAAATTTGCCATAATATGTAAAAAATCGAAATTTTTCGTTTTTCCTAATAATGTTTGTCAACCTCTTAACCATATTGCAAAGCAAGTTTTAAACTATGAATAACGCTTTTAAAGAGAATCCCTGTCCAAACTCATTTTATTGCCATATTTAAGTGACTGCAGGCGACAATAAAAATCTACATTTACATTATTTTTGCCGAAATTTGTCTAATGCTTAAATAATTGACATATGATGCCATTTTCGGGCACTCTAAAAATGCTTAAGTGTGGAAATTTTTATACCTTCTCTAGCGTTTTAATCTATAATCTCAATTAAAATTGTTGTGATTGAAATAAAATTTAAATTTAAATTAAAACCTAAATTTCAATTATTAAGATTTCTGTTCAAATCTTTCAAAAAAATTAATTTCTCGATATTATCTCATAAATGTTTGGTAAAAGTTACTCCGACCTCAAAGGAACCAAAGTTTGCAGCAAGTAGCAACCACGATCACACTGCGAATAGCAGGTTTGTGGTTGAAGTCTTCAAAACCAATTATAGGTCCATCTCATCAAAATGTAGTGGACAAGATAAAACTCTATAACAAGTATAGAAACTTGCTGGAGCCATATAAATTGAGAAAATATGACCAGAAATACATATCTGAATTTGAAGAATTTGGGAAGCCATCTGAAATTCAATTATTTGATATTATGTCATGTAACCTAGGCCTATTATAATAAGTATATGGTAATAAATAATTGCACTTGTGCAAAAAATAAAATACAGAAGTTAAAATAGCAGAACGAAACTTTCATATTGATCAAGGCCAAACAAGAGCAATGATGGTTGTTAGTAGGCTATCAATTTAAAAATTACTAGCTCTATGAGAAGAAAAGAGGAAATGCAAAGAAATATATTTAGAGAAGGCAGCAGCAAAGTGTCTTAAGCTTTCCTTCGCTCAAGAACAACCCGATATTTTCAGTTATTTTGACTCAGAAAGTGAAGTCAGACAGGGAATCAAATTCTTCAGCAGATAATCATCACAGTGTTAAACAACAAAGAATCAGACGATGAAGATAGGACCAGAGTACAAATGAAAAATGGCAAGAAATCGGAGGCTATCTTTAAAATCATTTCTGAAGATCACATAGCACTTGTGCTTGAACGGATTTACCATATCTGGGTCATGTTACTCCGGAGAGGCGATCATCTAAAAATATTCATGCAGGTATCACTAGGCGTTTGTTAGATAATAAAATAGCAACTGAAGATTTAGTTGTCATTGGTTGTGACTGAATTAATGTCAAGACTGGTGCAATTGGTGGGATCATGAGTCTTTTGGAATTACAACTTGGTAGACCGTTACATTGGTTTATTTGTATGTTGCATGCCAACAAATTAAACCCTGAGACATCTAATTCAAAAGCTAAATGGTGGAACACAAGGTCCAACATTATTTTCAGTAAACATAGGCAATTATCTAGGAAACTGTGATTCATTATCTGAAACATTAAAACCCAATTGAGTTAGAGAACTGTCTAGATATGGAAGGAATCAAATTAAGTACCTATCAGCAATATTAATATTGCTGATCGGTACTTACCGTAATTTGATTCCTTCCATATCAAATGCCATAATGATACAGCTTTGCATAATTAATTAATTATAGTCTACTTTTGTGCAATATAATTTATAAACTATGCAGAGCTGCATTATGTGGCACTTGCTCCCCAGATATAGTTAGATCTCTACTTTCAAACGCCAGCTGATGTTTGCCACTCAAGGTGGTTGATAACAGCAAATAGAATTTTGAGATTATAGGAACTGAAAGTCCAAGTGATAATCCAATTAAGCCTAGTTTCATATCAAGACAAAGTCAGCATGCAGTCAAGGTTCCAAGCACCTGCGGAGGATAATAAAATTTTCAAGACACTGCAACAAAATTTACGAGACATTGTAGTGGAGGTTATTCAATGAAATAGATATTTCGCCATGCAGAAAATATACAACTTGCAATGTTTGTCCAACGAAAGACCTCATATCCGCAAACTAGCATGCAAATTCTTGCTGCAAGAGTTGAAAAAGCATCATTAACAAAAATCATGAAATTTCGAGTAGGCCTAAGCTACGCACACTCAACTTTCATCATGAAGATATTAAATTGATCAAGTCGAATGGCAAATGATAGAACGATATGAGCCACCTCTCACGAAACGTGTTGCAGACAAGGATGAAGCAAATTGTGTAAAATCTAGCAATAGGCCTAGGCCTATTGCAGAGGTAGGCCTACATAAAATAGCTCAGTTTCATGCCACATCCAAGCGACAAAGTGATGCACACGCCATGTTGCAGAAGCTTCAGCAAAGGTCAATGGCTATGCTTCAACAGATGGAGTCATTCGGGCAGGAAGAGCATGAAAAAATACTGAAAATTCCTAACACTAGATCAGAGTTTTGCATAATTTTGACTTAAGAGAAACCTCTTAAATCAAGGTGTATTTTATAATACGGAATATGATAGTTAATTCTGTCATCAGTATACAGCATTACAACAATGGTCTGTTGTCCAAAGTCGCCAATGGCTAAAAGCACATTTTAACGAAAAATTGCAAATTTTGTCAAAAATGTTGGATTTTCTTCATCGTTGGGGCACCTCTTAGAAAAATAATAGGATCAACATATTTTGCAAAACAACTAACCATATCATAATACAACTTTTGCACACCAGGGCATTTTTAAATTCTGACATTAAATTTTTCACCATTGTATTCACTCCACCTTAATCCTCATTTCAAACAGTTCGTCACAATCCAAAGCAGATCAGATCTACTGTAACACTACAACATCAACCATGAGACCATTGTCAAATAATGTTTCATAATTTAAACACCTTTAAAATACAAAATACTTATTGTATATATAAAGAGGACATCTAAGATGTTTTTAACTGTGTGATTCGTCATCCGAAGCAGATCAGACCTACAATACAACAACAACTATGAGACAGAACCGAACTATCGCCACCACTAAAACACAAACCACTCCAGCGGAAACCACTCCAACACTCAAATCTGGATCGTTTAATTCAAGGTGGACTCGGGCCGGGATAGCCTCGACAAGAACCTCTTCTTCTGGATCCAAACTCGTTCCGTGCGTCGGACTGACCATACTTAGTCTCCTTCTAGTGAGAACTATGAAGGTAGCGGAACCGCATAAAGCACAAAATTGCAGTCATTTGACACCGTCATAACAAGTATAAAAAATGCTACATAAGCGTGGTTCGTATTATTACACTACTTCAGCACAGAAACACAAAATAAATGGGTGTCAGGGTTGCTACATAAGGCGTATGCCGACGATGACAAGGTCTATGACAACAGAGGCAGTTATCCTGGAGAAAAATTTGCTTGGCATCGACAGGTCCTTTGCGGTTCTATAATACATGTATAGCAACTTGATCAACGTTTGAAAGGTAAGTCACAGTTATTTTCAAAAAGTTACATATCTGTATTATAGCATTGTTTGATAGCAGGTGAAAGGTGTCTAAGTTGCATCCACCTGCAGCGCATTTTTAATTCATTATTTTTTTTAAATATGCAGTCTAGTAGTTGCAGTTTAACGTAACTGTGTGGTTACAAAGGCCATAGGCGACGCCCTCCTCCTTCATCCAGGAGTGGGCCTGGCTATTGTTGCACTACAGTGGCGGAGTTGCACTAATCGCCATTCACGTTCTTCTCAATCTATTATAGTTACACTTACCACTTGCGACCGACGTTGACGAAATACTAGAAAATGACAGTAAGTATAAAGACTGTTTCAATTTCTTTATCGGTGGTCTTACTCCGCTACACATAATTATTGACAAGTCTTTAACAAATAATATTTGTCATATTATGTCATCTAAAACTTTATATTAGTTTTCAAAGTTTATAGCTGCACACTTCAATCACAAAACTTGCAATACGCCTACAAAAAGCTTCTCTGACTGTCTTTTAAAATAGCTTATTATTCCAAATCAGAAGACATCGAACTTTAAAAAATATTTTTTAACTGCACAAAATTGCTTTTACAACTGCACAAATCCATTTAGAACTGCACATTTTGTGTAGAACTGCACGTTAAAAAAAAGCCCTGCTTTGAGCTACACATAAATTCAGGGATGCCACTCTAAATTTTGAAAAAAAGGTCAGATCTAGTCGAAAAAAAGGCTAGAAAAGGCTAGATTGACATTTTCTCTGGAAAATGCATGAATTTTTCCATTTTTCCGGCTTAAAATTTCTGACGACCTTTTTTCAGTCATCCGACGCTTGAAATTTGATCTCTTTTTCGTTCCCGATAAAATTTCTGATGATCTTTTAAAAAGTTTTCACTCCAAAATTCACAATTTTTGGTCCATATTCACAAAATTTTCGACTTTTTTCATGCCTTTTGTGCATTTTCACCTTAAAAAGTCTATTTTTATGTGTAAAAAATCCTAAAACCGCCGTGAGAAAAAAGGCTAGATCCTGACCAAAAAACCTAGAAACCTAGATTACACCGAAAAAACCTAGATCTAGGTGGAAAAACCTAGGAGTGGCAACACTGCATAAATTATAACAATTCATATTGCGTTTTCTCTTTATATATAATTGATTAACAACGTTCTAAAGGTGTCTAAGCCTTATTCTATGATGCGTGCACAGTCAATTTTTAAAACGCGTCCCATTGCAAAGGTGTGGGTTTCTAAACTTATTTCTTTAGCAGTGGAGTCTCTCATAAGCCTATTTCCATACCAACGTGTTCGTTGTTTTGGCGTTTCAGGGTGGTCTATCATCTATAACTCGGGGTCAGCCGGAGTTCGTGACCTTCGGTTCACAGATAACACTTCGTCGTACGTATGGAAAGCATGCATGTTGGTTGCATTCACACGATGTCTTGTATCCGATTGAATACGATGACGGCAGAGGGAGTAGCAGGCAACAGCAGGTCACGTGCTATGCGTTCAAGGACGTCAACAACTGGTGGATTGTTAAGCATCCGAACAGGTCGGTGTTGGGGGAGAGGATAGGAGGTGGTGGAGGAAGAGGGAGAAAGGGAGAGAGACTTGGAAAGAGGTTGAAGTGGGATGAAGAAGAGAAGGGGGGTGGAATAGTATTAGGGCGTGGAATAAAATGAGGTTTATTTCAATGTAGAAAGGAGGAGAGGAATAATAAGAGGGAAAAGATGGGTGTTTGTTTGCTTGTATGTTCACTTGTTATGGCGCCCCTTCAAGCTCACTTCTACTCAGAGGCGCTTCCGAATGCAGAGCAGACACTGTATCGGAATTTAATTTAAGATCCTCACTCTGATCATAAAGGCTCAAAGGGGTCTTGCCCCAAATTATCTCACTAATGTTTTACTTCGTCCTCACTCAGCTTCTTCCCACCGTCCACTTCGTTCATCCAACAGATTTGACCTCTTGGTTCCTCGGTCTAGAACTGTTATGGCTCAGTCTCGATCATTTGTCTCAATTGGTCCTTCTCTTTGGAATGCCCTTTCTCCTTCTGTTCGCTCTACACTTCTTTCTGGTAGTCTCTCCTCTGCTTTGTCTCTTCTCAAAACCTGTTTCTTCTCGCTGGGCCTTGCGCACTGGGAGCGCCTCTGAACGGTTCACCCTACTAGAGGCGCTTTATAAATGTTTAAATACAATACAATACAATACAATAGTATCGTAGTTTCACACCGAAACGCTGAGCAATTGTGAGTGAATGATACGAGGCGGCTTGAGGTGGATTCGAACATACCCACTACACCACCACGCTCCCACGTGTAAATAAATGCTATATAAATAATTGAATGAATGAAATAACTGGTCTAGTACCTTGCTCATAAGTGCTGTAATACGCCGAGCAAATTTATGTCCAGGGTAACGGCCTCTGTTGTCATAGACCCTGGTCAAATCGGATCCATCCATCCAATGAATAAAGGAATGAATAAAGGAATGAATGGATGAATGATCGAATGAAGAATTTTTATTTTGCAGAACTTCGTTGATCGTTGATGATCCAATTCGTAAAGTCTATGATGGTGACGTCATCCAGTTGATTCATGGAATGACGAGTAGGACTCTCAACAGGTGGGGACACTATGTATAAAATAACGATTGGCTAATAAACCGCTCTTCTTAGACACCCGTCAAAGCACTTCAAAAGTTGCTATATAAAGTTTGGACATGACAAGTTATTATTGCATGCACTGTCAATTGGTATCAGAATCAAGCGTATCGGTTATTTAAACTAAAGGTCGGATTTTGTGAATAAACAGTTTGCTTCGTTGCTGTAGGTGGAACTTGTATCTTGATCAGATTAATAAATATTTGATTGATGTTTTAAATGGTACAGGTTGCTTCTGTACAAGAAACATTACATTATTATTATTATTGTTATTGATGCACTTACATATTGTACTTTTAGAACAGAAATTGATTACTTTGGTTACTAATTACAATCAATATACAAATATACTATGTAATGTTCGGATATATTATCCTTTCTTCTTCTTCTTCTTCATGTGGGTTCGTATGTCCAATGACGCCACTTTCCTCTGTTCTGCGCTTTCCTTTTCAGTCCACTGTCCACTGTATATTATGTACGATAATAATAATTTAAAAAATCCTATATGATCGTTTTATTATAATGTGCAAAACTTAACGAGTGTCAGATGAACTACTTTGTGTTGTCTAGAAATTGAATGTCAATGAAATTGTAAAATGCCGTTTAGACACCTCTTTGGTGTTGTTTTTTCTATAGGCTAAGTTTGTTTTTACTGCTCTGTTTATTTGCTTAATTGTCGTCAACGGCCTTTGTTGTCATATGATGACGTTAAACTTTGGAATAATAATAATAAGTTATTATTGCACTCGAGCTCATGCTTACATAATTTTTTTTATTATTTGCTAGACCTCAAATCATAAACACCCGCTTAAACGTCTTAGCAGACAATATATAAAGGTCGAACATGACAGGACAAAAAGTCACATGATAATCTACCTGTTACGGATCACTATGCAAACTGTTGAAATGTTGAAAATGATTAAAAGCTGCGTGTTTGTCTGGATGTCTGTCAGCCTGTTTATCTCAATCGCTTACCCAAAACTTATTTTGAGTGCACATCTTAGACACCCATTAAACGGAGTTGCAACATGTTATATAAAAGTGGAACACGATACGAAAATTATTCAACTGGCTTTTCATCCCCGCAATTAAATTAACGTTTAGTGTTGTTAACGAAAACATATTCGTTGACTCAGTCGGACTTCTCGATCGTGCCTCTCCATAGCTCTTCCTTCATAAATTATGATCATATCGACAGTCTGCTAAGTCTACTTTAAGCAGCTTTGGCATGGTGGGGTATGCCGGTGAATTGGCCGCCACGGCCACGCTTACCTCTGGGTGATATTCCAAAATTTTCAGAATTTTTCTTTCCGCATTGCTGATACAATATTGGGGAGGGGGTGGTGTAGTGGGTATTAACGTCGCCTAGCAGCCCAAAGGTTTCCGGTTCGATTCCATCTCAAGTCGCCGCGTATGGTCCTTCACTCGCAATTGCTCAGAGCTTCGGTGTGAAACTCCACTGCAGTGTCGGCTCTGTTGTCGGGAGCGCCTCTGAGTTGTGAGCTTGAGGGGCGCTATGACAAGTGCACATACAAAGCAAACAATATTGCGGATACCCGTTTTGCTTTCGGCGCTTCTCACACGGCCTTACCATGACCTTCGCGAGTTACTACCCCTCCCATGCAAAGCAAGCGGGTCATAACCGTCGGCCCAGACCAGGGACAGAGAGCCAAATGTGGAAAATATTTTTAGCTAGATTATTGCTCACTTAATAATTAGTTTAAATACAGTTTGGATTGACAAAGACAACATGCTTTTCTTTACTGTATCCAAAATTTATATAGCAATAGTTGTAAAAGTTTAAGAGGTGTCTAATGAGCGCTTATTCTCTCACCACCGATTCTCATAAAATTAGAAGACAGCGTTTAAATGGTGTCTTACCCAACGGAACTATGTTAATCGAGATTTGTTGTCAAAAGCGCCAAATCTGTCAACACCGATCTTTAAATATTGTAGATGACAGCGTTTAAATGGTGTCTGAACCAATGTAACGATGTCGTTTGGTAAAAACTGATAAGGCTTTGATATGTTTCTCTCTTCCAGCCACAATGTTGCTGCCCCGATGTCTCCACAGTTCCCAGGTCGGTGGTTGAGGGAGGAAGTAGAGGGAGCGGAACAGGTCGGTGTTTCGGGGAGGAGGAAGAAGAGGAGAAGGAGGAGGAGGAGGAGGAGGAGGAGAAGGAGAAAGAAGAGAGGGGAGAGAGGGAGAGGGAAATGGGTGCAAGATGGGGGGGGAGTCGCAGTGGAACCGGAGGAGGAAAAGTAAGAAGTGGGTGTGAGGAGAAATAGGAGAAATAGGATAATAGGTGGTGGAAGAGGCTGAGTATGTTGAGTCGATCAAACATGTATGACAAACCGTCGCAATTAATGTGATTGTTAAGGATCCGAACAGGTGGGTTTGAAAGAGGGATTGGTAATAGTCTATTGAAGTGGGTAAAGGTAATGGGGTGGAAGAGGAGAATGAGGAGGAGGAGGATGGGGGAGGAGGAGGAGAAGAAAGAGTATATGATGGCAAGGGAATGGGGGATGAAAGAGGGGTGGACGAGGTGGCGGAAGGAAATGCAGAAAAAATGATGAACGTGGAAAACCTGGAACTTCCTCTGGACTAGATTATCCACTGTAAACCGATTGAGAGATTGTTCTCAATTATAAAAGAGTACTGCACTCATTGACGATCATTTGAAATCATTGACGATTGTAGCAGGTTGTAGATTTCTACACACAATCTTTGCGCATCACTGAACTTAATTGAGCCTATATGACTAGATCAGTGTTTTAGAAGCAGTTGAAATGTTGAAAATAATTAAAAGCTGTCTGTCTTCCTCTATACATTGCATGTCTGCCTTTTTGTCCGTCTTTTCTATGTTTGTCTGTATGCCTGTTTGTCTAGATGTGTGCCTATTTGTCTGCCTGTTTCTCTGTTTGTGTGACTTTCCGTTGTCTGTCTGTCTGTCTGTCTGTCTGTCTGTTTGTCTCAATCGCTCACTTACACAAAAACTTAGTTTGAGTGCTCTTCTTAGACACCCATAAAATGAAGTAACAACGCTCTATATAAAAGCGGCACACAATATAAAATCATTCCACTGTTGGCAATATTCTTTGCATCTTCACAATCAAAAATCAACTCAATTAATGAAGCCTTTTCGGTGCATCAACCAGGCTTAATCATATCCGTCTAATAGTCTGTTCTACCTCCATATAGTGACATTCTGCTATGTCTGCTTTATGCAGCTCATGTGTAAAGAGGACTTGCTGGACCACAAGATAGAGCAGACCCCAAACCCTGATGAACAGGTTTGGGTGATATTCCAACACTTGAAGAACCGTGTCGTCATGCTGATACCCGTTTGTTTCGACGGTTCTTGAAAGTGAGCCAGCTCCTCCACAATTTACTTTCGCACCATGCGCCCCTGTTGACAAGAGCGGACAACTACGCGATAAAATACTAAAAGGGAAACACGAGAGAGTTGACGTCAAAAGCAAAGTTGTTATTATTAGGCAACTACTAAGTCTCCTTTTTCAGCGTTAGTGGATTTGACCAGAGCTTACAATAATGACAACAGAGGCCGTTGATATGCACAGAAATATGTTTGGCTAAGTTTTGTAATGTTTTTTATAGAAAGATTTTGTAATGTTTCTTTATAGCAAGGTCTTGTCATGTTTCTTTATAGAAAGGTTTTTATGATGTTTTTTTATATAGCAGTATATGACAGCGTTTAAGAGGTGTCTTAATCTGTATTGTAATTTTAAAGATTTTATGATGTGTGTCTTCCTCATCCAGCCATGACGTTGCTGCCCCGATGTCTCCTCAGTTCCCAGAAGTCAGCTGCTACGTTGAATACCAGGATTCGCTGCCACCACAGACGCTCTGGATGGTGGTGAGTATTAATTAGGACGGCAATTTATATGGCGCCGTATTAAAATGGTGCCTCACAAAGACTGCCAAAGCAAGATAGTACTTTAATGGTCAGAACTGAAGATTGGAGGCTGGGATCTGTAGGAAGCCTTGCTTCATGGAACAGGACAAACTTAGGACAGGTTTTGTTTTGGGTATATTCTGAAGACAAATCAAATGAAAACTTAAAAGTTAAGATGTGCTCTGGTAATTTTACAATGCTTTATCCATGTTATAATATGGTACTGCTCGAGCGTCTTTGTCTTTCGATAGCTATGCAAGAAATGTGGACAATATATTTGGGATCGCTACGGTTGATTAACGTTTCGGGTTGCAGAGAATTGTGAATGCATTTTTAAACATTAACATAATTGGAAATAAATGTTTAAATTTAAAATGTAAAAAAGGTGTTTGCGGTTGCAGAGAATTGTGAACGCAGAGAAGGAGAGAGAACCTTGGAGAATGATTGAGTCCGTCGTTCATTTGGTCCACGTTGCATCTTCACAAGCATTGAAGGTAACCAGAACTATTATTATATAATAGTATAACGTTGTATAACGTAAGCATGTGATGCAGTAGATAGTCCCACGCTCCCGTACAGTGATGCGGGCCAGCCGCGCCTTCTCATGCATTGGACCTTCATACTGGAACAGTCTTCCATTAAAAATTCGCGATACTGCATTGCTTTTATCTCATGAAACATTCTCAAGGACAATTAAGACGCACTTGTTTAGAACTGTCTGGTAGCTACGTTAAGCGCCTTCGTGAGGTTATTATAAGGCGCTATAAAAATGTTCATATACATACATCTATTAGACTGGTCAGTTTTAAACACCGTTATATGTTTTCATTAATTGTCTATAAAACAAGAGGTGCAAATTTTACGACATTTGAGCACTCTACTAGTCTACTTCAGTTTAGAAGGCATGATTATTATAGAACGCATTTGGTATATATTAGGACCTGGTTAGACATTTTTGCAATTATAATATGTGGTATAATAATGCTATTATTATTGACTTTTTATATAGCGCACCTTCACGGTAATCTACTCATAAGCGCTCCCAGTCCAACATACGATCCTATAGTTGTATTATTAAGGCTACACTACACCATCGCACCCCACAAATAATGGTATAATGATAATTGTTGTATGATTAGGCTACACTACACCACCGCACCCCACAAATAATGATGGTATAATGATAATTGTAATTGTTGTATGATTAAGCTATAATTAAAGAACGATCAGGGCCGGATTAAGCTCTAGGGGGGCCCGCCGCCACATTCTCCGGGGGCCCTTAATCCACCTTGACCTTCCGTCACCATGTTCCTCTCACATGTTAAATTGTTAATACATGCCTATTAATAGATCTAATTGATTAACCACGAATATGAGCCCTGAAATGAATCAAATGATGAGAAATGTCTTTAAAATAACAATCTAAATTTTTTTGCTATACTGTTGTTGTGTGGAAATTTTAAAAAATGGGGAGGTGATGTGCCCCACCCATGCCCCTCCGCTGCTTGGCGCTTCGCTCCTCGGCTCCGGTTGCTCGCTCACAGCCCCCCCCCCCCCAGTCCAATGCCAAGTCTTCGCCGACGCGAGCGCCCATGCTATGGTTCAAATTTTCTGCTAATGGCGGTAGCAAACTGGTGAAGAATGTCATTGAAAGAAACAGTATCTAGCCTATTAGCAGAAATATGCGTTGTAATCTTTAAGACACCAAACCCACAAATTTTAGGTTCTTTAGATGTATATAGGCCTATTCTGCCGTGCTAAGCAAAAAGACAGTAACTCAAAAAAGACGATTTTGCGTAAAACGATAAAGAAGAAATCGGTTTAATTCAACCAGAAATAAAGCTAGAATCTTTCTGAATTTTTGCAAGCAGTTATATATAAACTACTGAATTTTGAAACTAAACTATTTTTTTGTGAAATTTGTGTAAAAATTGAATAAAAATTAGATACTGCTTTTTTGCTTAGCATCGAAGAATTGAACATCGGTTTGATGCTAAGCAAGAAAGCAGTAACTCATTGTATGGTAGAGCGGGCTGGTTAAAAATAATTGTTCTCTTTGCGATACAAGAATGAAATTTGGTATATAGCCTACGACGAACATGTCCTAAGAAAAATAATTTGCTATAAGGCCATTGCAGATTTGCCCTCTGGCGCCAATGGCAGCCATTTTCCAAAATGGCCGACATATATACATATTTTTAAATATCTCGGCTTCTATTTCACTTAGAAGTGTCATCTTGGTGTCTAATCATACATATTTAGGGACGATGATTTCAATAGTGCCATCTAAAACCAACTCTGGCTTCAACGGCGGCCATTTTTCAAAATGGCCGACCAAAATCGTGATTTTTTAATATCTCAGCATTAAATCCACTTAGAATCGTCATCTTGGTGCCTAAATATACATATTTAGGGACAAGGATTCCAATGGGGCCACCCAAAATTTCATTTGGCCTCAATGGCGGTCATTTTCAAAATGGCCGTCCAAAATGTGAATTTTGCAAATCCCTCTTTTGGGGTCGGCCATTTTGGAAAATGGCGGTCATTGAGGTCACTGGAAACTATGTTATGGCCTTATTGAGATCCCTGACTGAAATGTGCATGTTATGACACCAAGATGACAATTCCAAGTGAACTGAAAGCCGAGATATTGACAAATCTTTCTTTTTGGGTCCGCCATTTTGGAAAATGGCCGCCATTGAGGCCATGGGGAACTTTATGATGGCCCTATTGGGATCCTTGACCTGAGATGTGTATATTTTGACACCAAGATGACGTTTCGAAGCTAATTGAAAGCCGTGATATTGACAAATCTTTCTTGTTGGGTCGGCCATTTTGGAAAATGGCCGCCATTGAGGCCATTGGGAAAATTTGGATGGCTCCACTGGAATCCGTGACCCTGAATGTGTATGTTTTGACACCAAGATGATGATTCTAAGTGAATTGTAAGCTGAGAAATTGAAAAATCCATATTTTGAACGCCATTTTGGAAAATGGCCGCCATTCAGACCCATGGGGAAACTTTTAGATGACCCTATTGGACTCCGTGACCTTGAATGTGTATGTTTTGACACCAAGATGACGATTCTAGGTGATTTGAAAGCCGAGATATTGATAATCTGTAAATCGTTCGACCATTAATATACATGGAATACTAAGCAAGAAGACAGTAACTCAAGTTACTGCTTTTTTGCTTAGCACGACGACCCAATTTTGAGATACTGTGAATTTCGTTTCCATTTTTTTCCATGTTTCCGGACAGATACCGTTTCCTTGCTTCCAGATATGATAGAACATGTTTTCAGGATGTGAAAACAAGTGCTAACTCAAAAACGGAAAAACTTGAGTTACTGTCTTTTTGCTTAGCACGGCAGTATTATATACCTTCAGTCCTTGGCGCTTAGGGCCTAACTATAAGCCTATAATAGGCCTACCATTAAACAAACCGATCCATCCCTTCCCTTTGACCCATCTCGAATTCAGTTTTGGAACAGAGGAATTAACGCTGTTTTTCCACCAGAGGGTTCTTTGGCTATTCGCCTTTTTCTGAGCACTGGACAGTTGAAATAAAATTATTTTGTTTTTTGGCATCGTTTACTTTCGTCAATACAATTATAGCCTAATCATGGAATTCATGCCAGGGATCTTATACCGGTAAGCCTACTCTAAGAATTATAGGCTATTGGGCCCACAGTGCATTGTTCGCTCATAAAAATCAATCAGCAATTGACATAGATTTACACACTGTCCTTTAAGTGAAGTTGAATAAATTTATGAGAAAATGCACATTAAAAATTCTTGTTTTCGCACGGGGGGCCCCCTGACGACGGGGGGCCCGCCGCCATGGCAGACATGGCATACTGGTTAATCCGGCCCTGAGAACGATGAAGTTATGATTGAGACTTTTCCATGTCATCCATAGACGAGTGGTCGACAGTTGGATGATTGGGGATTCTTCCAGTTAGAAGTCGTGACGGATAGACTTCACAACCAACCATCCACCGTTTGGAATGTGGAAGAACACCGATACACGTATCATGGTCGGTCGCTTTTCGAGTTAATTTAATAGAGTCGCTCGATTGATGGGTTTCGAGTTGATGCTGTAGAGTTGTATGATCTTTTATTTATAGTGCTGAAGTGTAAAAAAGGTGTGCTTGGACGCCCCTTACCTTTTTTGGTGTGCTGGCCAAATAAGGGGCAGGACGGCATAGGGATTTGAAAATTAGTGCCTGGACGCCGTCCATGACCGTCCTGCCACACTTTAAACCGTGAGTTGATGTTGTAGAGGCGATTGTCGTGGTTTTTGAACTAATGTTATTGAGTTGCTAGTTGATGAAATTGAGTAACTTCGATAGAGTGGATTGATTGTTTGTTTTCGAGATGATGTTATGAAGTGGCTGGAAAGTTGGTTTTCGAGTTAATGTAGTACTCTATTGGTCATTTTCGAGTTGCTAAATAATAGTTCGGTTTCGAGTTAACATGGTGGAGTTGCTCAATTGTTAACTTGCTGCAGATTATTGGGAATGTTACTTAAGAATGCGTGCAATTTGCACACCTTAAACATAGTTTGACACCGGATTATATAAGGATTGTGCGAATTGTCTTTTTGAGTTTGTTTTTCTACTCCTCTTTTCCTCAGCGGATGACGATGAAATGGACGAAATGAATGACCTTCGGAAAGGAGATTATTCACCAAAGGAAATTGAAATGGGATTCTTCAGGAAATTCTGAGAACTGCAGGTTGGAAATAATTATTATTGGAATTTATAGATCGGATATTATAGATATTGGCAGATGGAAAGTGTAGAATTTGTAGGTTAGAAGATCTCTTCAAAATTAGAAATTCTGAGTTGGAAATATATGGAGTTATGGCTGGGAGATATTTACGATTGTTGGCATAGAATATCAGGAATTGTAGAACGAAGATGGGTGTAAGATACTTAGAATCATTGCTAAGAAATATAAAGAATTTTAAGTCTCAAATATTAAGGTGTGTAAGTAAATATTAAAAAATATTGATTAATTTTCTTTAATAATTGTGGCTAAATACAGTTTCCGTGTTTTTAAGTTGAAGATGTTGACATCTCAGTTTGGATCTTCTATCGAACATCGATATAGTTCTGATCCTATCGATTGGCCTCTCATGCAACGCAACATTATCTACTGGGTCGATACGAAAACGCACGTAAGTCTTAAACACCTTTTAAACGCACTTAAACGAAATTATTTATTAAAAGACAGCTGTTTTATAAAATGAGTTCGTCATTATCGGGATCAATAACCGAGGTTCTGTAGGTGTCCACTGCACTGTTAATCACTTTTCTCCGGAATTTCCGCTCTTGCTATTATTCTCAAGCTTTGAAGATCTGAAGCAATCTGAGTTACAAAAAAGTTTTGCATAAGATTGCACATCCAAAGTCAAGAATATTCAGAATAATCAGAATATATGCTGCATACACGAATACGATATATCCGATCATTGCTATAGTTTCACAATCGCGAAGATGAAATAATTGCTTCTCGTCAAGGCAGAAAAAAATGGTTGGGTCTTTTCTATGGCTTACCTTTTATAGCAGTAGATGACAGGCTTTAGACACCTTTAAAATGGTTTGACTAGGCCTATATGCTATATTTAAGGATTTTTGTCCGCCTGTCTTTAATAGTACATGGTCAGGTCTATCTACAAAACCTTCAAAATCGGATAATCTCAGAGTAGGAAATTTAGTGATCGTAAACTTTCCTGCACACTGACTTTATGTGCTGTAGTATGCCAAACAAAATTGTTGTCAAAAGCCCTCGTCGAATCTGGGTCCTTCTCCGGGCCGTTGTGGCCTTTGTTATTTTAAAATAAAATTTGTCACCGTAATAATGATGTTGTTGATAACAATGATGAAGATGACGACGATGATGATGACTAACGTTTCGTGTTACTATATTCATCGTTCATGTGATGATTGTTGCTATGATGATTGTTGCTACGGTGATCATTACGTGTCTGTTTTTACGTTCAGGCTCAGATCCATCTCCTTGGCAACGCCGCCATCTGGTTCCCTTGCGCTGGTTCTCTGCTGCTCTACGCGTTGCTTCTCACCTTCTACGCAATACGCAGAAGACGATTGTGCTACGACTTGAATGAAGGTATACGTTGCTCCACAACTTGCGCTATATAAGTTTTATGTTTTAATTGCATCAATTACTGTACGTGTTTACTATGTTTTTTGTTGCAAATATCCGAAATCTTTTCCAACTTTAATCATTCCTGTGTCTTTTGCTTTGTTAATTTTTCTCCTGTTTCTTAAATATTTCCCTAATTTATCGTATCCTTACCTAATAAATCATATATTTTCCTAATTTATCATATCTTTACCTAATAATTCATATCATTACTTAATTTATCTTATCTTTACCTAATATATCTTACCTTTCCCTAAGTTATCATATCTTTACCTAATATATCATACCTTTCCCTAATTTATCATATCTTTATGTAATCCAAAAAATCCTTACTAAGAGACGCTTTTACTACTAATGAGAGTCAAAGTTGAATTAATATAATGAAACTCTGCGCCCGTTTTAAGGTCACATAAGTTCCAATTGCCACCAGCCAGTAGACACGTCTAATGCCATCCTCATTTGTCCTATTCATAAACATCTAGATAGTTAACATCTAGCGTATGTCCCATTTTATCAGCATAGACATTTCCATTGTGGTGTCAAACATCAAACTGATTTCAAACATAATTATATGCGTGTCAATTTTATGCCTCATAAAACTAATATGTAACAGAGACGTGTACAATTATTGTACATGTGATCCGTAAACTCTTCCCCTACACCATACATCAAATACACCTGTAATTAACTTCGCTCACCCTGTGGTCAGCGGTGCCCAGTCATCCGTAACAATGACTAACCACTATCAGCCCAAGCTTGCTATCAGCTTGTTTAACTGGCCATTGTTTGTCTTAAACCTCCTGTTCAAGGGCTCCTTTGTTTGAGTTAGGAAGAAGCCTAGGGCAGTTGAGAATGCATAGCTAATTGCAGCTGGTGAGATTTAAAAGTATTTTGGTAAAGTATTTTAACATCATCACAATTTTAAGTACAAAATACTACCGAAAAAGTATTTTAAGTAAAAGTAGAAATACTTGATCACAAAAGTATTTAAAATACAAGTACAAAATACTTAGATTGTATTTAAAATACTATTTTAAATACTAGTATTTTAAATACTTCCCATCACTGTGCGTGGGTCGCGGTGGTCTAGTGGTGGCGTCTTTGCCTTGAAGCCGGAAGGTTCGAGGTTGAATCCACCTCCCCGGGTAAAAACCTTGGGCAAGTTCTTCACTCACTATTGCTCGACACTTCGGTGTGGAACTCCGATGCAGTGCCCGCTCTGCATTCGATAGCGCCTCTGAGTCGAGAGAGCTTGAATGGGCGCTATAACAAGTGCACATGCAAATAAGCATATTATACTTTTACGGAGCACACTGAATAAAAATAAAATTACGACACCCTCAACACGATTTTTATGAGTGCTACTACATGTATATAAGCATAAAATGTTAATTACACTGGTCTAGTACCTTGCTCATAAGTGCTGTTATACGCCGAGCAAATTTCTGTCCAGGGTAACGGCCTCTGTTGTCATAGACCCTGGTCAAATTGGAATCCTCCTCCATTGGTTCCGAATTGCACACCTTTGAACCATTTAGGCAGTGCTCTATATAAACTCGGAATGGCCAAGCCAACACGTTGTGAATCGCTATGACATTGTGTCCTCTTCTAACACGGTCCTTATCTCTACCTCATGCAGCTCTGCAATCCAATATCAGAGTTCTTAATATAATTATTATAATCTTTTCCTATGAGATTCGTGCTTAGTTATATCTACTGTGCATGAGAGTGCATGCATTTCTCATAGTACCCTCATCCTCTTAATTTTCCTGCAGTATTTGGAGTCTATCATGATCATATAACTCTCATCCAAGTAGCAAAATACATTCATCTGTTCTATTTTATTGGGTTCTGAGATTCATATTTTAGGCTGCAATAAACTTGAAGTAAAGGAATAAATAAATAAAATCACTTTGAATTGGAATATTCTGGTTGAGGTTTCATATCCTTATGTATCGTCAATACAATCTTTTTGCTGATGTTTTTCATTCTGTATTCGCTTCATGTTGTGATATGCTGTCGTCAAACCAGCGAACCACTCTGTCAAAACATTAGACACCTTTTAAACGTGTATACCTATCGTCATTGGACACATTGGACAGCCGAACCTGCCTAGCGGCAGAGAACCAGAAGAAGACCTATCGTCATATATAGCCCGAGATAACGTATTTTTTAATGCGAGACGCAGTATGGAAATCCACCTACTTTACTTACTTAGACTTCCTGTGCATGTCTGCACACCGGGCGACGCATCTCCTCCACTCGTCTCTATCCATCGCCAGTTACCTACTTAATAATAACTAACTAATTCACAATTTAATTAATCAGTTATTAGTTGACTATTTCTATTAATTATTTAATTCAACTGTTCCGACGTTCAAATCAAGTAATTAATAATCTATGATAATTTAGAATTTTTAAACTCACTCACTCTAGACCTACTTTGCCATCGCCAAACCTATTCGTAATTAACCACTTTGACCTGACCTATTTCAGATCTATCATATGAACTTCTCAACTCCAGTCGTTCTTCCATCTTCAAAAATTCTTCACCAGACGATCATCAACTTCTACTTTTCTCCGATAGATGGCGACCATGGATGACACCAACAACGACATCTCTGACCAACTCTGCAGCATCAATTATGGTCAGCAGCCGGACTCTACGTGGACTCACCGTCAGCTGGACAATCATCTGTCGACACCTGGTGACATACTTACGAACTAACGTTCCAGTGGCTGACTGATTGATAGAGTGGAGCAACTGTGTTGTTGATTCTGCGGCGGTTGTCCGGTTGTAATTGTAATTGTAATCGTACATTTATATAGCGCCACTTCAAGAGAACTCCGGTTGTCGATGTCGTTGCTGATGTTGCATCACTTCATCCAATCATGCCAGTCTCTTGCGGTGTCTTCAGAGCCGTTTTAACGTCTAGCCACGCGAAACAGGGAGGCCCTGCGGCGACCCAAAGTAATACATCGCATAACAAATTAGCAACATGTTATGCGAACTTTGATAATTATAATATATCAAAGTTCGTATAACATGTTAAACTGACATTTATTTTATTAATATTTATAGGAGGGAAATTTAAGTAAAAAGAGGTGTGGTAACTTAGGATAGTCATTAACGCTAGACTAAGTGTGTGATGAAAGAAATGATTATCGCCACCTTTCTCTTTTCTCCAAACATGAAACTGCCGCTTGTAGGATTACAATTTTCTTGCTGTTGTTCGTCCAAGTTATGCATCGCTTGATTAGAATGTGCGAGTGATCGTTGTGATTATTTCTTTACAAGGAGCATCCATTAAACACCTCTTTTAAGTATTTAAATCTTTATATAAATAATCGCGCTCAACTTGCCTTTTAAATGAGAGATTTCCATGAACTTAAGTTGGCAACCATGTGTGTACTACCCACTTCATTTTCTAAGCCTCCCATAAAAAGCGGACTCAATCTCGCCGTCTAATCTTTACAGCAGCACCGTACGATCACTACATTATTCGCAAATTTGTATTGTGATGGACAGAGCGATTGTTAATAACACCACGTTTTTAAAAGACGATAGTTAAGTTTTTCGAGTTGAAAAAGTAATTAATATTCCGGTTTATTTCGGTCAATTACTGTATAGATGCAGATACCCCATCCCCAGCACGTCGCCATGATGGGAATACACATCATGCTGATCATATACATTTGTTATTCGATTGTAGGAATCATTTTCTTATATGATATGCTAAATTTGTACTGTCATTTTTTTAACTTTTTGCTAGGTCTACTTTGTAATCGGTAATTCTCGTTCTGATTAGGTCAAACCAATGAGCCGCTATCATGGTTCATTGGCTGCAGCCCTCACTCAGTGAGACACTTTGATTTATATAAGATTAGCAAGCGATTTAAAACTGTTAATCGCCAAATTGCACACCTTTTAAATGCAAGCAACTGTAGGTAAATAAATTTTATACTCGAAAAATAAAAAATTATCAACCGACTATATTTCCCCAGGACTTGCTCACTGCATACGCGGTGGATTGAAGTGGATTCCGACTCGGAAACTTCAGGTTGTAGGCTATAGTTGTGTACAGAGCACCAAACACTACACCAGTGCGCGCTACAATAGCTCTGCTACAGCAATCAACCAAACATCATTTTTCGTCGACCTTTCTGCCACTGTCCCGTGAAGTATATCAATACCCACCATTGTATCTGACACCCCTCCCATCTTTGCGTTTTTTATTCTTTCTAGTTTATGTCAGAGTCGCTTATGGTTTTATGTTCCTAAATTATGTCACTCTGTCGATCCCCTGTTTGCTAATGAAATACGCGATCTCTGTGTTATTTATAGCCATAAATAAAAACGTTTTAAAAGGTGTTCAATATGCGGTTGGAGTTTAGGCCGGATTGTTCGCTGAGGAGAGAGACAGACAGACAGACAGACATAGAGGCGGATAGTACACATAATCATAGTTAAAGTCTTACAGGCAGAAACATTGAAAGTCACCTACAGGTTAGAGTGGATGGGAGAGACAGTGTGTGAAAGAATTACGGAGGGTGCGAATGAATGAGTCCAAAAATTTAATTTAATCGCCATCAGTGAAGTGTCGCAAAACATTTTTGACGGCAAATTAAAGATAAAAATAGATTCTCTCAGTTTCGCACAAAGTGGACATAGAACAGAACTGTACTTTTCTGGGAACACGTTATTTACATTGATGTTAAGTATAATTCTTAAGAATGCATTGCAACGATTCTTAGTAATTTAATACCTCCCGGCACTGAATGTTTTTGACAGACTTAAATATGCATTGCCCACATTTGTTATATATTGCCAAGAAAATATTACAATACAGGTGTAAAAATGAAACCATAATTCATTTATATTCAGTATCTTCTTATTGAAAACCCGACTCGTACTGAACCTCTTAAGTCTAGTAAATATGGCATGCACAAACTCATAGGTGAACACGCGACCATCTTGCTATTGTTGTGACGGTTTACAGAAGTCAATTACTTCAAGTGTACTTTTAAACACCTTTGAAAGCTGATTGTTCAACGCTACATAAATGCGCAATACAAAACTTATTAAGTTCTGCAGGATATTGTATTATAAACGAACGATTAGAACTATTTTAACTTCTAGCGGTGTTTTGTATCCGCCTAGAAATTAATTGTATGTAACGTCACCGCAGTGCAAACCAATCAGAGGCGCTCCCAGTGCGCATTAAGCAGGAAAAGTAAACAGAATTATATTTCATTAGGCTACTTGAGTAATAGATTCCAATTTCTGGTTTCTTCGATAAATTCCGCTACAAGGCCTCTGTACCTTTCGTTGGAATAAAACACCGTTTGTTAGACACCTTGAAAACGTTGTTCAACAACACTTCATATACGGCAAAAATCGTTTACGCTTTATCTTTCAGAATGTCTAAGTATGTCCTGTTCGAACAACAAAATTATTCACACTCAAGCAATGCCAGTCCTAAGCTGGGCGTCGTCTTTCTGCCGTGCGGTGCCAGAACTGCCTCTCGTGGGGGGAGCAGACGGTGGAGTGGTAAGGCCACGACGACGGCTACGAGAACTACGTTCGAGTGAGGGCGCCACGCGTCATGGTTTCCGGTGTAGGGCGGTTGAGGTATTCCGGGTAATGCAGTACTTGTTGCAGGACAAAGCATGGTCTCGTCATTGAAGTACTTCAAGCATTGCACTTGCCTAAGATACCTTTAAACAGATTTAATCAGATACTATAAATAAATTCATTCTACCATGCTACACCGCTTTCAGCTTTAGAGCGACAAACTGCATTCTTGCACTCTCGAAAACACCAATCTAACGAGTTCATAATGATTATATAAAATTATTACTAGACAGAGCTTCCTATCTTGAGCTGCTGCTGCTCAACGTTGAAATATCAACGTTGAAATATATACGATGTGAGCTCTTCTGACGAAGCTGGGTAGGTTTTTCCTACGTAGCCTAGAGCGTTGAGTTTCTTAATGTTAAAAACACGACAATTAGAAAAAGAATAATAATTAAAGAGAGATAGAAAACTTCGCCAATGCAACCTCGTTCCTAATAAGTTAGGGGATCTATAGATGCCACTCTTTTGCGACCGGATCTGAATATTTGTGACCTGCAAAAGGAGGTGGAAGTCGGTAATGATAAAACAGAGGAAATTAGATAAAACGCCAATCAGACGTAAATTTTTCGATTTTCGTTTTTTCGCAAATATCAGTCAACAAGATCATATATTACATGAAAAATATATTGATCTAAAATTATTTGACCTCTTTCGCTACAGATTTAAGAATTTTGTAGGACAATTACACATTTTTGCCGATTTTAAACGCATTTCAATGGTCGTTTCTCAAAATTGTACTTTCGACCGGCATCAAATTATAAAATTCATATCTCAGGAACCAATTAAGATAAAATAATAATTTTTTCGGCGTTTTAAACAGAAATGATTGTTTAACTTATTTAGCCAAAAATATACAAAACTCATTTTTTCACTTCCACCTCCTTTTGCTAGAGCAGGTCACATTTCTTGTGGTATCCCTTAGTTGAACATTTGAAACAATGACTAAATTAATTTTTTAATATTGTCAGCAATGTCAAAGAACAGCTACAGTAAGGCTAGAATTGTGTCTTTTTACTTTAGTAAACTTCGGTGTGCTACTGTGCTTGTATAAATTATAGATCTCAATGCCTTAGGCTATCTGCTGGTATTGACTAGACGCATAAGTGTATGCCTACAGTCAGTCAATTTTATCGGTGCATTGATATTATTATCAAACTCCCACTCATAATATTATTGTTAAATGATAACTACGCGTGTTGGCTTGAAATAGCCGTTGAGTCGTTGACATAAAACACCCATAACACTTTTACAAATTTTGCTATATATAAATCTTCAGGCATTGTTGTGATAATTTGTTTCTTGGCGTTACAATAGATTCAACTCCCCACCCCCAAACAAAGATATAATTTTTTTAAAATTGACAAGAACTAAAAATGCATATTTTGTGGCGTTATAACCTTGCCGCAGAGTGTGATATAATAAACATACTCTCTTGAAATTTGACATGTGTGCACAGAAATGATTGCTTTATATTTTGGTGTAGCCTAAATTAATATTTCATATCTCTGAAATTAGATTTTTGCCAGATCAACAAAGTTTGAGGACGTTTTTTTATGGGCCACACGGTATATAAACAATGTGTAGTCCGTTAAAAAGGTGCTTAGTGGCAACCGCAATTTATCGCGCAACTCCTTGATAAAGTCTAGCCTGTAAGCTGTTAGAATCATTTCAAAAAGTGATTGAATTTAGGCTTAGTCTGGATTTTTATAGGACAAAAATAATGTTGAAAAAAGTGTCTAGCATTTCCAGAATATTCCACAGGTTCATTCCGATGTCAGCTGTGAGCGTCATTATCCAGTGTTTAACGACATCTTTTTTGCCCAAAAAGCGGCTGAAGTCACCCTCCTCTGTCTCTTTATGTTGGACTGGCAATACAGAGTGGATACTTCTAATTTATCGACCTACTCAGTGTACAATGGTCCTTATATTGCTGCTATAGTCAATTCACTTCTCACTGCACATTCAATTCTCCTCTCACATTCAGACAATAGGACCGTGTGAAAGTGAACAACAGAAGAGACAATTGAGTGCATGGAAGCCAGTGTAGGGCCAGATGGAAGGATTCAAATGAGGCAGACAAGCACATCAAGACAGACGCAGAGGGTCGAATTAAAGAATAAAGGCTGTTGAAAATTTGATCTTATTGTTCTCCATCGATTTTTAAAGGACGACCGAGTTACTGGAATTGCAGTCTTACTATGCCATCATCGACTCTTAACCCTTATAGGGTCACCGGGGGGTAAAAAAATACCCCCAGCTCGGTTTTTCATGGAAATATTTTCCCCTGAAAATAGTTGAAGAAATCGCTTTTGTGACTTTTCCTAAATATGTTTTATGCACAGAATGCATCCAGTTTTATTATCTATCCATGCACCCAAATCAGCTATAAAGTACGAAAATGCACCATTTCGTAGCTATTAAGTCAGGAATCCATAAACATAGCATTATGCATGCGTTACACGTGAGTGTCTTGCTGTCACAATGTCTCGTTATCAGTATCTGAACATTATATAGTATCATTCATTCATTCATTCATTCAAGTATTTATATAGCGCCTCTTCAAGGAAACTACTCAGAGGCGCTCCCTACTCCAGCACGGACAAATAGAATCGTATGTCATGATTAGTATCGTTTCATATATAGAAATCGTTTTGGTTTATTATAATTAGGATGAATAAATAAAATTGTCTGCAGCAAATCACGTGAAGTTAACAAGAGTGTAGCATCAATTTAGACCCTGAGCTCATGTTTCGAATGCACATATGACTTCACTGATAGCCATTTTAATATTCTGGCCGCCATTTTGTCCGCCATTTTGATTTTCGTGCGGTGCCACATATGTGAATTTGGTTCCATTGCATTCCTTGACCTCGAAAATGTTGATTTAGACTCTGAAATTATGTTTCTATTGCATACATAACTTCACTTATAACCATTTAAGACTATGGCGGCCATTTTGTCCGCCATTTTGATTTTTCTGCAGTGCTGCATATGTTTCTTTGTTCCAGTGCATTCCGCGAACCTTCTATAAATAACTTCTTTCAATTTTATACTTAAAAATTGGAGTTTATCATAGGAATCATGCGAATCACAGTGGGGGTATTTTTTTACCCCCAGGTGACCAAAATCGGTTGAGAAATTGCGTGACCCTATGAGGGTTAATATAGTGTGTGTGAAATCGTTTAAACGGTGCCTAAATACTTGACTCACAATTTCTCGTGTGTTTCGGCGTGTATCAATGACCCAATGTCTGCGCTGCCATTTAATTATCATTAAACCTCGGGCTACCAGAGGGGTGGATACCACCACCCTGGTAGCCCGAGGGTTAATCCGTACTTACGAACAGCTCCTGTCAGCCTCTGCAAGAGGTCCTGTTGTTAATAGTAATATCACAAAGATTTTATTATAAGTTCAGTTTGTAAGCAACATAAATGAATATGCTATTCTTCTTTAGTGTTATGAGTCCTATGACCTAAGACAATTCCAACGACACTGTATAGGTTTTTGTTTATTCTGTGCCTTTAATAAATAATAAGTTTGAATTAATATTAATTGATTTGATTTTGTTGCACGAGAAGTGAAGCTAAAGGACACATCCGATTCAGGTATCAAGTCCCGCTGTTAAATTATATAATTAGTAAAAGCATTTGAAGGGTGTCTAACGCAATCGGTATAAAAACACAGAAAGTGTCGAATCCGTGCTTTCTACGTGAAAATAATTGAGAGTTTTTCGACAACTTATGACGACATTAACACTTGAGTGCCCAAGGTATTTTTTGGTACACGAAGGCCCAAGGGGGGGTCCGCGCGGACCCCAGCGTTTTCATGCTAATTTCTTGAGAAGGGATTGGAATATCGTTACAGAATCAAGTTCCATGTAATCCCAAATGAATTTGCAATCGATTGGTGTATCTTATAGCAAAAAAGCACCTCCTGGTGCAAAGTAATAGTGTAAAAATCTCGTGATACACATTTTATGCTTGCTTGCGTTATTTTCCGAAGGAAGCCTATGCGTCCGGCGCGGACCCCAGCGTGTTCAAGTTAATATCTTGAGAAGGGATTGGAATATCGTTTCAGAATTTAGTTATATGTACTCACAAATGAATTTGCAATCGATTGATGTATATTATATCACAATAGCACCACCTGGTATAAAATAATAGTTATTTATCAGTAACCATACGCATGTTTGACTAATAGCGGTATATCTTGGGGTACCCTTAGTAGGCCTATACGCTATGATTGTGAGGTACAGGGTTGGACAATACTCACTCAAAATATACCATTCTATGCCCAAATGGTTGCTCTAGGAATACCTAAAAGCGTTTTTGCACATCCATAGCCTTTAAAAAGTTATCCGGGAAAAACAGGCCTGGGGTCCGGTCGGACCCCCCCCTTGGGCACTCGAGGGTTAATCAACAGTTATATATGATATTTATTTCTACCTATCCAATGATCATACTATTTGACCTGACTGACCTCATCCATCTGCCGACCTCGGCTACTTCTCTGCGCCCGCTACGCTCCTTTGATCGGCGACCCACCGTACTGTAGTGGAGTTAAGAATGAAGAACTCGCGAAGATAAAGAGGTGCTGTTCCCAAGACGCAGCGCCAAGCAAAGGAAATAACCCTGAAGTGGATGCGAGACTGAACGGAAAGCCAATATAGGACATCTCGAATGTAGTCCGAGATATGACCAAACTTTGGGACACCACCCACCAAGCGTGCCGCCGCCCGCAGAACCCCCTCCAGACCACGCAACCGAACCTGAGGAAGGCCAAAGTAGAGAGAGGAACAGTAATCCAATCGATTTGCAATGAAAGCATGAACTAAAGCAGAAGCGGAAGCGGAAGACAGAGAGCGAGAAACGACTCGCAGCTGACGCAAATGGTAATAGCAGGAGCGAGTCAGGGCCTTAAGATTATCGACAAATGTTAGCTGCGGGTCCAGGATGAAGCCCAGATTACGTACAGAAGTGGAAAAGACAAAGGTGGGGAATTCAGAAGCCAGAGACCCCAGATCCAGCTTGTCTAACTGTTTGCGAGTTCCAAGCCAGATATATTGAGGTTTTAGTTTTGAGTTATGCGTTATCTTGGTTCGTTTTTGTTCTCGTTGTAAACTAAATAGCGAATCTGTAAATGTTGAGGTTTGACATGATTCCTATCCATTATTATAGGGTAGACAAACAAAAGAGCGTAAAATTGTGGAGACAATTAAAGACCTTTTAAACTGTTCATTCATAGCATATATATATAGGCTATACAACTCTTCAATAAAAAATCCTTTTTTCCCATTCAACTCGATAAATTACTAATCGTTGGCAAAATATAACAAGTGTATCGCTCTCGTTTCTATTGTTTAATATTTTATGACTTTCAAAAACTATTATTGTAAATTTTGATTTACTATACCGCTATTAGGCTATAGGCTATTATTGTTGATTTTCATGACTCATTCGGTATGGACATTTTGTGGCACAGTTTGTGTAGCAAAAGGAACACAAGAACCGTTTAGTAGGATCTATTTACACATTGTGAGGCTTAATAGGGAATGACGACATCATAATTATGTTAATTAGGCCTAACAACGATGTGAGATAGACGTTTGATGCTATTTAAGAAACAATGTCGTATGCCGGATTAATTATAAGCAGCCTTGTATTCATTAAAAAGGTGTACAATGTCACAATCGTAGTGTCACTTGATTCGACTTGAATAAGGGTGGAAAATCACAATGTTTATTATTTTGATTTATTTATTTAACCAAAGTTTAACGTCGTCAAAGGCCGTTGACGGCAATTTACAGCTTATACGGTGCATTAACACGCTGGCCAAGAGAATGCTTTATGTTATTTAAATGATTTTGTGCTATTTGAAAACATTTGACATTGTTTTAATATAGAAATGATTTACGTTTGTTTATTATACCAAAATGCGGATAACAATTGGTCTATTAAAGAACATTTCTTGACTTATCTTATCTCACCTTATCTTATCTCATCTTATATTAGTAGAACAGAATGCAGCAAGCTCGGACAATTTGACCAGTACAGCCTTGACCGCCGGACAATTCGACCAGTATAGCCTTGACCTTCGGACAATTTGACCAGTACAGCCTTGACCTTCGCCCATTTGACCTAAACAGCCTTAAAAATTGAGTGTCCGCGCAGTTCAGCCAATGTCAGCCTTACTTTTTCAAAATCGACGTCTGGCGTAAAAGTTAATATTTCAGAAGCGCAACAAGACAAAATTAAAAGATCACTTGAAGCGGGGAGCGGCGTGAGTATCAAACTATCGCACGATGATTTGAATGGCGAACACGTTTTGGCTCTCACCCAGGCGCAAATCAATAAAATGGCGGCAGCCTACCAAAAAGGAACTGGCATGATTATTAAAATGAGTAAAACGCAATTGGAGAACAACAAGAAAGTCGAAGGTGGTTTCATAGGAGCTATACTTCCGTTTCTAGCGACAGCAGGACGGTTCCTTCTGTCTAATGCACTACCAAGTTTGGCGATGGGGGCACTAAGTGGACTAGGCTCCGCGGCAACTACTAAGATTGTAGACAAAATCAGCGGTTCGGGTGTAATGTATGTCAAGAAAGGCGACATGGCGTACAAAATAAGAGCAGCCGGATCTGGTTTGTACTTGTCTCCGTGGCAAAAAGGTAGCTCAATAACGGCATCCGGGCTGTACATGAAAACAGGGTCGGGCTATGCGAGGGGCGAAGGACTTTTGTTGGGCCCCAACTCTCCGTTTCGAAACATTCCGATTCTCGGCATGATATTATAAACTATTCTATTATAAAATGTCGAGACCAATACACAAATTTGGAACTAAACCAACTAGACCGGTAGAGGTTAGAACGCAGCCCGTTTCAGTCTTTTGGAAGATTACGAGCGGTGTTACTCGCACCCCAGTAAGACAGCTAGGAGGTCTGCGATGGGAGATTTTTGCGCAAAATGATATCACGATACAACCAAAGGCAGCAAATACGCTAAGGCTTGGACTGGGTGTAGAAATGGCGGCAGGTCTTTGCCTCGTTTCCCTCAGACAGAGTATCAAAGAACGACGATGCAGCCTACTAGACGGAGTGATTTCAGAAGATGTGATTGATGATATCATAGTTTCCATTCAAAACAACTCCGATTCGGCAGTAACTATAAACGAAGGAGATTCGCTATGCTGTGTAAATTATCAACGGTAAAAAAATATATATTGCTAATAAATAAAAGAATGGAATACGAAGGCATCAAACTCTATCCAAACCTAACAAATATAACGCCCTCTGCGCCAGAAGGTGAAATACAAATAGCCGCAGGGTCCGCACAAACGTATCGACTTCAGAAGATTAGCGAAATCAAAAAGGAGATCGAGCAAGAACGAGACAAAAGAGCAACGTTGAGTAAAAAGTACCATAGAAGTGTGAGCGTAATCGGCGTAGTAGACAGCTTCCTCATGGTGGTCACGATGGGGCTCGGAATTTCGGGAATCGGCGTACTAGCTACCATAATTGCGGCTCCCATCGCTATTGCTATGGAAGGGACAGCGCTAGGTGCGGGGCTATTGAGTATAATTGGCAGTCGAATCTGTAAAAAGCTCGCCCTGAAGGCGGAGAAGCATGAAAAGATCAAAACGCTCGCTGATGCGAAGCTCAACACGATCAGCGACCATATTTCAAAAGCACTCGTGGATGATCACATTTCAGACGAGGAATATTCTCTGATTCTAAGTGAGATTGAAAAATTCAATGGCATGAAAGAAGAAATCAAAAGTAAGTCGAAAGTTGCGATAGACGCGATGGACGAGGAAACGAAACAATCACTCATCGACCGAGGAAGAGAAGAAGTCAGGCAGTCCTTTCAAAGCATGTTTGAGAAAAATACCGAATCTGTGAGAAAGACGACTAACGCGAACATGTACGAAATCATGTAGACTTGTAGAGTTTTGTAGAGTTTTGTGGACCTATGTAGACCTATGTCGCTATGTCTGAAAATACGTCTAACTTGTGTTTTTACACATGTCGAAAAACATGTAGAAAAAGACGTCTAGAAACACACCGGAAAACACGTCGAAAAACACGTTGAAAAACATTAAAGTTTTTATTAAAAATGTCGTTTCTAAAGATAGATGACCCAGCGAAAAGAAATTTCATAGTCGAAGAGTTTCTGAAATCCAAGAAGAATATTCAACAGAACTTTTTATCGGAGAGATTGGGGGATTCGGGGCTGCAACAAGAATTAACCAAGCTGTACAAGCCTATCGTCGATTCGCAATCCGCAATTTCCAAAGAGCAAAATGTCTTACTATCCGCCATCAAAGAAAACTCGGTAGCTACTACAAACGCACTACAGACGCTACCCGCTTCGTTGAAGATTCAATTTCCTCAGTATCCCTCGATAGAAGCGTATAGCGACGATCCGACTGAGGATATTAGAACTTTAGAATTAGGCGATGTAGCCACCAAGTACCTCCATCAATACGCCTCCGATAGAAAAATCGTAGACACGACGTTCGGAATACGATCAAAAAATAGTCAATTCTACATCGGCGACACTCCGATTTTTATTCAAGGAGACGATGTGACGGTTGGAAATAAGACGTATAGCGGAACACCGGGGCTTTGGGAGTTGTTGACGATGAAACAGCCGAACACGTCGATATACGATAATAATGATAGAGACGATTACGCCGAGATTCTACTCACGTCGGATGCTATCAGACAGCCAAAAAATCCCAACAAACCGAAAGCATCTTCGAGCGTCAAATATAGAGAAATTATCAAACCGATATGGGAAAAGAGGACTCGTAATGCGGTGGGTAAAGGCGTGGGTGGTGTAATCGTTATTTCCGAAGATCCAAACGTATTAGCGAAACAGCTAGAACTACGATTTCAAAGCTTCAAAGCAGGCAATACCGGCGTGAGAAACGAGATCGTGGCGATGTGCGACGCGTTATTGAGGCAGGGAGTGCTGAGTAATGATGCTTACAAAAATATAATGATGACATTGTAAAATGCAGAAAAAATGCAGGTCATTAATAGAAGGAGGTATAGAAAACAATACGTTATCGGAGGATCGGGAATATTCGATACAATTTCGGGATTTTTCAAACGACTAGTTACGTCGAACGCCGCCAAACAATTAGCAGCGACCGCTCTCAACGCGAGTAAAGACGCGGCGAAAGAAATTGGGAAAAAGGCCATCGATGTTGGGAAAACAACCGCAATCGACGCTGGCAAACGATTAGTAGACAAAGCAGTGGCCAAACTGTTGACTCCTGCTCCTACTCCCACCTCCAAGAAAATTACGCCGGAAACTAGACAAATTTTAGAGCGGCTGAGTGGCGTAGGTAGCGTCGGGTCGACCTCGAATATCCCAAATATCCCAAATATCAATAATCTGATGATGGGGGACGGCCTGAAGAAGAACGACGCTATATCGATACAAGATTTAGTACGCTCGCTAAACGGCGCCGGAATGAAGGTCGCGTAAAAAATATATTATCGCGTAATAGTAAAAATGCAATCATCTGATATTCTGAGATTTACCGAACAACCATTGAGCGATGAAAGCGTCGAACGCTACGAATGGTACGAGTATGAGCCGATATCGGGAGCGAATCTAAACACCTCCGGCGAGATTAGAATAAACATCGAACTTCAAGATCTATTTTGTCATCCAGCAGAATCTTACCTGTTGTTCGAGGGTAGATTGACGAAGGCGGTCAACAACATCACCTTCTACGTCAATGCCGATGAAGCAACCCTTACGAATAATGGGCTCATGCATCTTTTCAGTCAAATTTCGTATTCACTGTCGAATCAGGAAATTGAATCGTTATTTCACCCAGGTCAAGCAACAACGATGCTCGGATTACTCAAATACCCGAATGATTTTCAACTAGCACAAGGTCTGACTCAGTTGTGGTACAAGGACAGCGGGGCGACGGCTGCTATCGCGAATAATCAAGGTTTCGCCGTGAGACAGGCGTATATAATTCAAAAACCAAATGACAAAGGTACTTTCAGCTTTGTAGTTCCATTGAAGCATATTTTCGGATTTTGCGATGATTACGACAAGGTTGTTTTTGGTGTGAAACATACGCTAACTCTGGTTCGTAAAGCCGATGATGACGCAATTTTTAGACTCGCCGCCGCGGACGCAGGGAAAGTTAGGCTGGATAAAATCTCATGGTTCATGCCGCACGTTATTCCCGCGGATATGGAGAAGATGCAATTGTACAAAACGATCGAATCGAAAGCGTCGTTGCCAGTTGCGTACAGAGCCCGTCAATGCGATACCACCTCCGTCGCACAGTCGACTAATTTTAGCTGGAGACTTAGCGTCAAGACATTACCTGAGAAACCTAGGTACATCATCTTGGGTTTTCAAACCGACAAAAGCGGCGATCAAGTACACAATCCATCCGTTTTCGATCATTGCGATCTGAAGAACATGTTCGTGATGATGAACCAGGACCGATATCCAGTTGTCGACTATAATCTATCATTTCCGAATCAACAATTCGCGCGGGCGTACCGAGCAGCAGCCGCGTTCAGTGAAAAATACTATGGAATGGACGAACTAATGACACAATGCAATATCACGCCTTCGGACTTCAAAGATCTGTTTCCGATTATGGTGTTTGACGTGAGCAAGCAATCCGAGCGTCTGAAGTCATCGGTGGTCGATATCCAGATCAAAGGCACGTTTAATACGGCGCCACCAGCTAATACGGAAGCGTACGCAATGGTGATTTCAGACAAGTTACTGAGATTTCAATCGGACGGACAGAAAATGAGCGTGGTATATTGAAGAAAGATAACGCTGAAGAATAATGAGACTTACAGATACCTATCGCGCGTATATGAACGATAGGTATCTACGGTTACCTAGTACAAAAACTCGACCTGCAATCCGCCTCCGCCCATGAGAAGACGGCGACCGGCTGTTGGACTGTTTCCGGACATGACGGAATATAACTTCATACCGAGCTTATCGTTGGCGTTGAAAAATATGGCGACGGTTGGTAATACGAGCGATATTCTGCTGCCAACCGTTGATCCGCTGACCTTGTATTCAAAAAGTTCGTCACTATGTAACTCATCTCTGACATACGCAATTCCGATTGATTTTTCGCCTGGACTATCATTTCCTATCAAGAAATTCGCGAATCCGCTAAGTCGATATACGCCCGTACGAGGAATAGTTATGAAGCCCAAGGACGACGTATACGCCGAATCCGTATTGATGGCAACGACCGTTAATTGATGATGCATTACATATGCGCCTGAGAATGCACCACCATGCGTTGCATATGTGCCCGAGAATGCGCCACCACTTACGATAGCAGTCGTCGCTCCGCTGTCATCCTCTCTCAACACACAAATAGCCGGTCCGGTTGTAGGCCTCCAATTCGGGGACAATGCCGGGCGCAGCCAGCAATATTCTCCAGCTGTTCCTTCAAACCTATATGTAATACCGCTCGCCGTATTTCTCACTAGATTGCCTGGGGATACCCTCATACCCGTAACGTAATCTCTACTACCGGCAGGCTCGACGCTATTAGTGATTTTATCGGCGACTAGGGCAATAGCCTGCCCCCGACTTAGTGCTTCATCCATTCCCGCATCCGGATTATTCGTTACAGACAGGCCTTTGATGAAGTTGCCATTCATATTTAGATTCCCAGTCGCCGGATTTGCCCCATCTACCCTTAGAAAAGTACTATTTACTTGGGACAGCGTAACGCCTCCGGCAATTACTCTTTGCGTAGAGCCAGAATCTGTATGTCCAAATTTATCAACAGGCATTTTGAATATAATAATTTTTATTAATTAGGGTCGCAAGAATGTCGCTGAAAAGTCCCGACACAAAATGTTCGTAGCGATGGATGAAAAAGCGTGTATGTTGACGTAATCGAACGCGTCTAGAAAAACTATGTTACTACCGATTGAATGGTTGTGCGAACCTTTCGTGCTCCCTCCGCCCGCAATTTGCATGTACGACGCCCCATTTTTGTACAGGTGGACGGTGCCATACGCGTTATTACTATTGTTGCAAAATTCTATGTACGCCGAAACGATATAGTACCCGGCTTTACTGGGGAAGAAAGAAGTCGTTCCGATACCCTGTTCAATACCGTGTTTTGCGGTACCACATCTGATTACGTCAAAAGTAACTGCAGTGTGAGTCCTAGCGAGTATAGCCTGTTGAGTTGAACTGTAAGCGCTAACCGCGGGTCCTACTACTGTCGCCACTTTCGAAGTAAGTTGCTCATCGACGTATTTCTTATTCGTCAAATGATTATTGTCGGTCGGGATGTCGTCGTGATTCTGCAGTAAATCTATTACTTGTCCCCGACTTACAACCTCGTCTATTCCCGCTTCCGGAGTATTCGCTGTATTCGCTGTATTCGCTGTATTCGTTGTAGGCAGACCTCTAATAGTATGACCACTCATATTTAGATCGCCGGTCGCGGGGTTTGCTCCATCTAGCCTTAGAAAAGTACTATTTACTTGACTTTCAGTAACTCCTCCAGCAATTACTCTTTGCGTAGATCCTGAATCTGTATGTCCAAATTTATCAACAGGCATTTTTTACATATAATAATTTTTAATGCAGGCCGTTTATAACTTCTTGAAAAGCCGCTCCATCTTTGCATGTTTTTTTCAGGACGTGCAGGCATAGATGGCCGCAAAACACTTCGTTGTCGGGCTGCACGCGCTCGCTATTGTAGTACACGGGACTCTGTAAATACTTTACCAGTTCTGTAGGAGGGGGCAGGCCATAGCTGTCGAAATATATTTTGTCCTTGCCGTTTTTTGAAAAAGCGACCCAGTGCGAGCCGGTTCCATTAGAATCGTCTAGATTCAATATCCCGCATTCATTCCGGCCAGGTTTCTTCGGCAGCTCGTCTCTGAGAAATACTCCCCGGAAATTAGGGATATTGAGCTTCTTAGCAGCATCTAGCAGTTCAAAATTCGTCAACGGATGATTTGCGAGAACAATGCCGTCGACATTTATATTTTTCACAGTTGTATAGTTCATTTTAATATTTCATCTAGATGTTTCACAAACTAATGAGCTTTTGAGCTTCTACGCAGGCGAGATAATATTTATGCCTGCAATTTTTGCATTCATTCGCCTTTCCATCTTTTTGAAATCGATTGTTGTCGTATGCCGATATGTTCTGATTTACCTTACACCGACTGCAAACTTTTGTGTCTTTTGTCTCCCTATTTTCCTGTCTTGCGTATTTGTGCGCAAGCTCCTTTACTTTGGCATTTTTACACAGTTTGCAGCTCGGATAGATTCCGTTCTTTTGCGTATGATCTTTGTGAAATTCGTCCAAGCTTTTTTCTTTTTTGCATTTGGTACACACTTTTTTTGTCGCATCCATTTTATATTAGTGTAAATTATTCTTTATTTTGTTTAGTTTTCAGCGTGTAGTGCCCATAGGCTAGGGTGTGGATCCCGTCATCCATTATTACTCTTTTGTCGTCGTCGGCAGACAGAGCTATTTTATTTACTTCTTCGGTGTAAATTTCATGGCGGTAGGATCGAATGACGTTCATCGCTCTCGACTGTTGTCTTTTCGTAAACACGCAGTCTTTGTAATCTGCGTGAGTGATTGATTTCTTGACGACGTTCTTTTTCACACCCTTACATTTCTTGTAGTCTTCACCCGCCATCTTGTAAGAGTACAACTTGGATCGCAGTCCGACAAATTCTTCAATCTGTTTTCCCGCGGCCTCGTCTTTGAACATACCAACCACTTTTTTATTGGCGCCAGATTCTATACCTGACGGATGATCTCTCGGATAGTCTGAAGTATCGAACATACTTTGGACGTCGGGGGAAATATCTTTGTAGAAGTCTTCCGTTTTAATTTCATACGCCAAAGAATCGGTATCGGTGAATAATAGCTTGGCCCTATCTCCGTACTTGGCCTTGATGTAATTATAATGAAAATCATACATGAGCGTCTTACTGACGTCTAATATACACATTCCCAGATATATCGGCTTGTTGTAAAACAACTTGGTCTTTTTCATGTGAACAGCGATGAGGTTTTCGTCGAAAATAGTTCGTCTGTCGTAATTAGTTTTCGCGACTAGCTTGATAGCTTCCTTCTCATCACTCACCAATCGTATGTCAACCCGATTCTCGATAGCTTCCATTGTTTTACCGAAAACGCTATTGTTCATCAGCTTGAAAAAGTCTTTCTCAAAATCGTTCGTAGCTTTCGTTCTCAGGTTGGTATTCAGATCGATATACTTTTTCAGCCAGGCACTTTCCACGAATTTTATTCCTCGATGTATTTTTACGATTTTCAATCCGAGACGTTCGTACAATTTTAAATTTCCGTAATGAACGACGTACTTCTTTTTGTCGTTCAAGTTTGGAATGAGTTTCGCCACATTTGATCCCGCAGGTTTTACACTCTCTGGAGCTAGAGGATAATCATTATGCAGGTCGTGCAATTCCTTTGGATATTCTAAGTCGACTTCTAACACACATCCCACACCATCTCGCTCGGTAATGTTTCTCCAATCATTCAATTCGTCATCGTTCATCCATTCAAACCCGTGAGTTGGTAACGGTTTGCTCATCGCCCATCCGTACAAGTTGTTCGCGTCCAAGTATGGAATGAATACTGAATGCTGGGTGGGGTTGAAAGCTTCTCCCATGTACTCGTTGTTCGCCTTCGCGTATCGATGTGAAATCGTGCTGACGCCACCTCGTATTCCTTGCTTGATCATCAGCAACATATCGTAGTCGGCCAACAACTCCAACTCTACGCCAGTCGTCTTCAACGCCGCATCCCAAGCAAGTCCCGGCGAAGTATAATACCACGCAGGATCTAGGTTGTAGTTCTTCATACAGACGTCTCTAAAGTTTTCAAAGACATCCGCTAATAATAGAACATCCGATAAATTGTACAAGTCGTGATATTGGCGTAATGTTTTGCATTCAAATTTGTCCCATACCGTTTTTGCGTGCGCGTAATCTTTTTCACTAATACCCGAATCGTTTAGTTTTGAATAGAAGGCATGTTTCGGCGGCAATTCGGTTTCGGTTAATCTTTCAACACCGTCGACGTAATCATATGGGTAAACGCCTTTTCTGAGTAAAAGATCCAGCTTCTCACCCTCAAAATATTTCCCTAAATTCTTGCACTGATCTTTCTGAAGATTTTTCGATAACGCGTCGAGACTCTGGGGCATGAATCTCAAACTATCGATGAAACGTAATTCGCGCTTGACTTCTCTCTCTTTTCCATCTTTGTCTACAAATTTATCGACGACGACCTCTCTGCTGAATGAGATATACTTTTCTTCGTTGCAGGGAATGCATTTGATTTTCTCGCCGTGTTCACCCCGTAATTTCTTGATAAATAAATGGCTGTCATAACCTGTCAAATTGTGAAATACGACGGGGAAGAACTTGGGGACTTTGTATTTCAGATTACAAAGGTTGTGAGCGGCACCTCTAAATTTTCCAGTCAAATGACAGTGATCTCGAACTCGTTTTTCATCGCCTATAAATTCTCCTTCGCATATATGGCAAACAGTAGCCGAGTCGAAGAGCACCTGCTCTTTCTTGCCGAATATCATCTTCTTGGGGAATTTGAACTCGTTGTATATTCGTTTTACATTTTCTTCGATAGAGTCTATGAATAACTGAGCAACATCATCGTCTTCGTTTTCAGCTGTAAAGCGCACCGGCTCTTGGGAATAAACTTCATCGTCGAAGCATTTCAAATGATAACAAAACGAGCTGGGCGTATGTTTTTGATACTTGTTGGTGTAAGACGTGCTAGGAACGGGCTGACATGTACCGATAGGTTTGATGAACGATTCAAAGTCGGCAAAATACAAAAACGGTACACGCATCTTTCTATAGTGATGCGTAAAACTTAGCATAGTCCCAGGTTCCGGAAGTTCTATTCGTTGGGCGTCCTGCTGCGAACAGTACTCAGTATGTTTGTGAAGCGATTCTTTTCTACTGAACCCTATCAAGCATCTTTTGCAATAGTACATTGATGTAGTAGTTTTTTCTGTTTTCACCGCCATCAGTCTATTGAAATTCCTGATCCAACAATAATGCTTCTTTTCTCCATCAGAAATGAGTAATAGATCTACACACCTATCATTCTCATGCTTTGATATATATAGTGGGAATACATTCACATCTTTCTCGTAACCAAAAACATTAACACTAATATTATTATTTCGCTCAAACTTACTCAGCACATTAGCATCCGCTGCTACAGGGAATTCGATACCAGAACAATTGAGTTCCTCAGACTGTCTTATTAATTCCTTCGTAATTCTCTCCGGATGTTCTTCAACGGGGTTTACAGCTCTCGCTACACACCACTTGAAGCATTCCTCATCTTTGTTCTTCATATTAATAATAGCCTTTTTATTCGCTAAATAATCTGGAAGTGGAATGTAGGAACTACCTTTCAATGGTTTATATACCACTGTATCGATATCCAACTTCAAAACGGTTTTGAATCTCCAATTACTCCCCCGCATCTGAAAACTTGCCATGCTCTCCTTAATTTTATCCGCTGCGTTTTTATATATTTCTTTCACATCGGTTGCTTCTAAAATAATATCACTCTTTGATTTGAAATTAGGCTCAGCCGTTACTACTTCACCGGTTTTCATATCTACTTTCTCCATTTCGCACATGAGATCGAGTTGAACTTTTACCCCCCGATTTTTCGCTAGCAGCCTAACTACCTGCGGTCTTACAGCCTTGAGAAAAGTTGCAACATCGATCCCGCTGTCGCCATCGATCGTGTATCTTTTTGTAAACCCTTTGATAGCCATCGCAGTCTCTCGAAGTTTGAACTTATGAATGGGCGGTTTTATTTGCGGAGGTAGCCGACTAATCTCGCTAGTCACCCAATCCGAAAAAACTATTTTATTTTTCCCCGGATGCAAAAATTTCCAAGTAGTAGTCAAGAATGCCGTAAGTTCCGCTTTTGCTAATCTCGAGTATCCTCGCACACCTCTCTTTTTTGCAATTTCTCGCAATTCTCGCACAGTGGCGGGAGTATGCGCTGGTGTTTTGTTGACCTGAGCCCGAGCGCCTAGTCGATCTCCCTGCGATATGAACGCTATGAGTTCCGCTTTTCGCAAACTCGAGTATCCTCTTTGTCCTCTCTGTTTAGGAATTTGTCGTAATTCTTTCAGATTATACGATGAGTAGTCCATTTTATATTGGGATATCTTGTCCTTAAGCCGAGTTGGATATTCCATTTTCAGTTATTTTCTATACGCCGGAGAAAAAAAAATAATAATATTCGATTGATCCAAAGACGATTATAAACCAACGGTGTAAAATCGTTTGCGATATTGTAATCCCGTATCTATGTCGTAGTCCACTCACGCCCTTGCATCACACAGGCATGAGTTGCCATTGCATTGGCAATTAACGACGATGATCTCGTTGTCGATCAAACTAACATCACACGAGGGTGAGTTGCCATTGCGCCGACGACGAACGACGATGGTCTCGCCTGGCCCTTGTTGTCGATCCGGCCGTGGATACTTGCATGGGCATTCATCGTCGCAGCATTCGCGGATGTGGGCGTCAATTTTAGCAATAAACTTCGCTTTCCACCGTCTTGTAAAATATCCATCCTTGCCGCTCCGCTCGGCGATTTTTCGTAATTCAGTAACAGTTTTCTTTGGGTAGTCCATTTTGTATACGCCGGAGAAAATTTTTTTTTTACTTTTTTACTTTTTTACTTTTTTACTTTTTTACTTTTTTACTTTTTTACGACAGACGCCGAATATGAAAAAGTAAGGCTATATTGGTCAAACTGCGCGGGCACTCAGTTTTTAAGGCTGTATTGGTCAAATGGACGAAGGTCAAGGCTGTACTGGTCAGATTGTCCGGCGGTCAAGGCTGTACTGGTCAAATTGTCCGAGCTTGCTGCATTCTGTTCTACTTATATTATATTAGCTCTCCCAAAACGACTGCGTCCTCATTACTGTCCTTTGAAATACTGCAATCCGCCGCAAGAAGCAGCCAAGGATTCCAATTTGACCAGGGTCTATGACAACAGAGGCCGTTACCCAGAAATCTATCGTGACTTTATATTAGTCTAGTAGTTGTTTCGATTGTAATTATATTATAGATGTCAGTCGTTGCTTCAATTGGATCATAAACATAGCTGTCGTGTCCCGTACTTATATAATAATGGTAAAACTCATATCAAAGGTTTCTAACACTTATTAATTTTTATCCTGCAGACCCATAATCTGACTTATGAAGCCTCGATTTAATCTATTTAAGAGGTGTCTAAATGTATCGGCTTCAACCGATCGTAAGAAATCTTATAATTTGAGCATCACAAACTATAACGCTTTCTTCTACTTTTCAATGGCCCGATGACTTGGGACATTTACCTGAACGGTTGCATGGATCCAGATTTGACGAGGACGTATGACAACAGAGGCCGTTGCCTTCGAAATATTTGTCCTGCATAGTACAGCACTACCTCCATAGCCAAACATTGGTCTTTTATAATTAATTAATCTCAATTTCATTCAAAGGTGTCTCGCATTATTAGAATATTCAAGCGACACCCTGGTGTCCGTTCTGAGCGTTATAATGTTCTGCGTTTAACGACGTATTTTTGACAGCAAAGACGGGTGACGGCACCCTCCTCTGATTCCACATTTTGAACTGGCAATATAAAGTATTCTACTTTCAATTTACTGACCTTCTCAATGTACAAATCTCCAATCATTACACATTAAGGTAATAGGATGCATGAAAGAGAACAACCGAAGAGACAAGTCGAGTTGTCGGATGTTCCATCTATAGTTTATATAGCTTAAATTACACCGTTTAAACGGTGTTTAAATGCATCGGAGAAAGGCTACACCATGACTGACCAATTTCAGTTAAAATCTGGACCATCATTATTCTGTGCGAAAAAAAATCCTTGACATAATCATTAAAGTCCACGGACCGAGTGTATACAACTATAACAGTGACAGTTATGAAGGTGTTTTATCTAAACGGTTCTTATTATGATGAGCGCCCACTTAGAACAATTCATTCATTCATTTATCCATTCATCCATCCATCCATCAATTCATTCACTCATTCGTTTATTTATCATTCATCTATTCATTCACCAATTCATTCATTAATTCATAACAATTTTTTTAATGAGACACACTTGCAAATCCAAGTCACAAAAAATCTTAACTGATCATTTATTTGTTTTCATGTGTGGTGTAGAGATTAGCGTGCTGGACTGTCCTGTTAAGAGGTCAGGAGTTCAAATCCACCAGACAGAAAACTATTCTGCCTATTTCTTACCCACCCACACGCTCACGCTACATTCAATTGAACTTTACAGTAGCTGTGTTGATGCTTAATAGAACTGTATCGAATGACGGTGATTGTCGCTGAACACACAACTACGTTTAGGTGGTTGAATACAACTGCACAAATTCATTTAGCACTGCACACTTGGTGCACAACTGCACGTTAAAACAACCTTGATAATATTAATTAACAATAGTTTTAAATTCGACTCAACAATTATAGTTGCTTGATTGTATTCATTGGCGTCATCTTATGGCGCTGGAGTTCTTTAACTAGTGGAACTGGTCGTATTGTTATCACTTAGACGCTCGGTTTTATATATAGCGCAACTAAGAAACGTTTAAAAGGTGTCTAAGGTAATGAACAATTTTAAAGTATCCAGGTTATCCTATGGATAACAATTCGTATTAAATAAACTGGATTTCTGTATTATTACACCACGGACCCAATTTTCGTCTTCCTTTATTTGAATGAATCCGATATGTCCATGGTCTATCTATGACAACAGAGGCCGTTACCGTGGAAGAAAATTTGCTTCGCATATTAAAACACTTAATAAGCAATTTTTTCATATGATTGTCTCAACTTGACTTTTTAAATAATATATAATACAATTATTTTAAAGGTGTTTGTTTCAACGACTACTTTTAAATTTTCATAGCTCACTAATTATCTAGTCGTCGTTATATTTGAAACAGTCACCATGCAGCTAATTCAAGAGCCCTGCGTCAAGTCAGATAATTAAATCAAAATAGCAATCCAGATGTAGCATAGAATCGCACGAGATTAGGTCAGATTGTGACCAACGTAGAGTTTTGGTGTTAAAATAAGAACTTACCTTGGCGCTCTATAAATGTCTATGGAGTTGAACACTTCAACCCAAACTCCGCCACAAATTGCTTTCTGCCAGTGCCAGTACCAAGCCTGGAAAAAGGAGGAGAATGAACGGAGACATAGGGGGGACAATCCCCCTCAATCAATGTGTTTGGGGGACCGCCCATGCATTTGTCCCCCCCCCCACCCTCCCCAATCGTGGTGTTGACAGTACACTTCACATGAACACAATGGTGACTTTGAAAAAATGGTACGATTTTGGATTTTGTTCAACCAAAATTAATGACTAAAAAAGGCCATCAACTTTTTTTCGGATAAATGTTTTCCTGAAAATTTGACCGAAATTACGATCAAACTTCTCAACCTCAAGAGGAAAGATACGTCAAACAGAGTTCTGTGGAGAAAAGGGATCCGAGTGGCTGGCCCCTCCCCTGCGAGGGAATAATTCCAGCCGGAAGGAAACGAAGAATAAGTGTTGAGCATGCAAATGTTTGGTGAATTTGACATCGACACCTTTTAAATTCAGTTTATGGATTATATATAAGCCTATGACGCAGCACATATTGATAACTATATCATGATACTGGAGCCCAACAATTCGGTCATTGCTTGAAATTTAAAAAAATCAACAGTAGGCATATTACCGCCAAATCCTATCGCCGATTAGAATTGAGTTCGACAAGTTTATGAGAGTTTGAGCTTCAGCGTCAAAAATTGAAAATTTCCAACAACATGCAATAGCCACAAGGAAGTGACGTTGAGCCACATCTGTGACCGTCAGTGTTATTTTAGTTCCTGAGAATTCCTCTTCTTCTTCTTCTTCTGGTTCTCTGCCCCTAGGCAGGTTCGGCTGTCCATTGTCCAATGTCGCCACTCTTCCCTCCGCTGGGCCTTCTCCTTTAGTTTCTGATATCCGATCTTCTTCATCAGAGTGTCCAGCAACATCTGTCGGGGTCTTCCTCTTGTTCGTTTCCCCTCCATTTGTCCTTCTAACACCGTTTTCACCAGACTGTCTCCTCTTAGCATATGCCCTATCCAATTCTTATGCCTTTCTCTGATTGTTTTTATCATTGTTCTTTCCTCTCCTACCCTTTCCAACACTTCCTCGTTTGTTCTGTGTTCCGTCCAGCTGATCTTCTCCATTCTTCTCCACGTCCACATTTCAAACGCTTCGATTTTCTTTATGTCTTCTTTTCTCATGGTCCAGGTTTCGGAACCATACAACACCATACTCCACACCAGTGTTTTTATCATTCGTTTCTTGAGACTTCTGTTTAGCTTTCCTCGTAGTAGTTCTCCTCTTTTCGTAAATGCCTCTTTTCCCATTGCAATCCTCCTTCTGATTTCCTTATGACATTTAGCATCAGTTGTCATCAAGCTTCCCAGGTAGCAAAATTCCTTGACCTGTTCTATCCCTTTGCCTTCTATTTGAATGTCGACTGTAGTTTCTTCTGCCTTGCTGATCTTCATTACTTTTGTCTTCTTGATGTTAATTCTCATTCCATATTCAATTGACGTTGTGTTCAATCTATCCATCACTTCTTGCAACCCCTTCTGACTTCTCGCTAACATTGCCTGATCGTCCGCAAACCTCAAAGCCTTAATCCATCTTCCTCCCACCTTTATGCCTTCTTCCAGATCATCTAATGCTTCTCTGACCAGTTCTTCTATATAGATGTTGAATAAAAGAGGTGATAGAGGGCAGCCCTGTCTCACTCCTCTGCCCACCTTTCCTGGTTCTGAGTACTCTCCGTCGATTCTTATTCCTGAGAATAGAATAAGAATAATAATTATTTTGATATCGTTCCATGGAACGAAAACTGGAATAAAAAATATTCCTGGAACGAGAATAGAATAGGAATAAAAATTTCAATATTGTTTTGGAACGAGAACGGAATAGAAATAGAAACTTTAAAAAATTTAATAGTTTTTCGGACTGAAGGCGGCTCCTGATTTGTCACCACGCGGCGCTATGATAATAATTGACTGGTAACTTTTTAGTGTGTCTGCCGAGAAACTTTTATTAACCCTCATCCTACCAAGTGGGGTCCTTTCGGACCCCAAGCACATAAACTGCTGTGCAACTTTTTTGCGATAAATGATTAAGAGTCGGCATTTTATGAAATTGTCTATAGTTCTGTCCTACATGATATGCTCTAGCTACTTTTTTGAAAAACATTATTTTGAAGTTTTAGCAAAAAAAATTCTGTTGGGGTCCGAACGGACCCCAATGTAAAAAAGCTTACGTACAAGGCTTTTAGCCAATGTAGAGCTAGATTTCTGCAACTTTGCACTACACGGTTTATGTTCAAGGAATGTTTTTCAAAGGACAATTCGTCAAGGTAATGTTATTTATGTACATAACTCATAAAATACATGCATACATATATACAAACATACGCAAACATACATACAAACATACATGCACACATTCATATATCACGAACGTATATACATAGAAGCAAAACTACATGCATGCATACATGCATGCTGAATACTAACATATATTCAGACACAAATATACGCAAATATGCACACACATGCAAGCATACATACAAGCATACATACATACAAACATGCATGCATACATACATTCATGCAAGAACACCCGCATGTTTGACAATTGTTTGCTCATCATGTGTGTAACTATGTATATTGATGCATGCATCTACGTATGTATGTATGTATGTATGCATGCATGCATGTATGTACGTATGTATGCATGTATGTACGAACGTGCTTACATACATACTTACGTATATGCATACATAATTATGTGTATTCACACATACGTGCAATGTGCATACATATTATAGACATTCAATTCATGCATACACACTGTTTGCTTACATACATACATATATACATACATACATACATACATACATACATACATACATGTATATGCATGCATAGATACATACACGCATACATACATACAATACACACGTGAAAACAATAGATACATACATACATATATACATAAATACATGTACGCAATGTATGTATGTATGTATGTATGTATGTATGTATGTATGTGTGTATGTATGTATTGTATGCATGTATCATACATATATACATATATACACACGTACGTACAATGTCGTACGTACATACAGACATACATACGTATATACATACATACATAATGTATGTATATTTGTAAGTATGCATGTATGTTTGCATACATGTATGTATGTATGCATGTATGTATGCATGATACATACATACTTACATATGTACATACATACATTCACAAACACATACATAATATTGCATATACATGGATATTATACATAATTTATATGCACCACTGCATGCATGCGTACATACCTACAAACATACATACATACATGCATTTATACAAACATGCATACAAACATGCATAGGCTACATATATACATACATACATAATTTATATATGCATGTTTGTGCATATATATACAAGCATGTATGTATATATGTTTGGGGTCCGTTCGGACCCCAGTTGGTAAACAACGTATGTAAAACGTGTTGGTAGGATGAGGGTTAAAGTCTGACTTCAAAAGACTCGAGACACTGTTTTGTGTGTTACTGTAATCATCCATGTTAGACATAACTATGAGAAGTGGAATTGGAAGTGGAACTGGAAATATAAATTTTCTGAACCTGGAACTGGAACAAAAAAAATTCTAAATAGGAAGTGGAACTAGAATAAGAACGAAATTTATTTATAAAGAAGAACTAAAACTAGAAAAAAAATTACAACAATGGAATAGAATAAGAATAGGAATAAAAATTAATGCTGGAACTAAAATAACACTGGTGACCGTAGACGTAGTAGTGCAATTAGGTCTATAGCTGTACTGGAAGCTTCATATCCCGCAGCTGTGGCCGCCCATCAGTCCAGATCTCAATTCGGAGTTTACTGGAAGGACGCGGTTTTTCGTTATCGATAACCTTAGTTAGGGCGCGTCTGATTAAAAGTAACAGCTGTTTGATCACGTGATCATCGCCAACCTTTAGCGTCTACGTCCACAGTCGTATATCCGCAACTGCACGTAGCTTTCCAGTGCCAGTCCAAAGCCTAGAGAAAGGAGGAGGATGACACTGATCATCGTTATTATGACACAGCGTCGTTAAACAGCAACAAACATACGTTAACGCTATCGTTGTTTTTTTCCTCGCCGAGAACACCCGTTTAATGCTTTCATCATAATTTATAAATAAGCTTTGAACGCGACCGCTTTAATAATTATTGTTGAATAGGCGTGGAGCTCTGAAACCGTTAGTTTTGTGAACTTTGACAAAGTACTTCTACTCACAATAATTGACAACTAATTATTGATGCCTCCCTATTATGGTGGCGCCAGATAATGCGCTGCGATGATGATGATGATGTCGACGACGATGATGGTACTGACAGCAGTAGTTGTAGTTGCAGTTGTAGAATATTAAGCTAAAGTGATATAATTTTTAGAAGAAGTAGTAGTAGTTTTTCTGGTCCTTCTTCAACGGCTTCATCATTTTTGTGTATGGACGGCGTAATTATGAGCCACAAATAATAAATATTACTCATAAAATTTCATATTGATTCCATGTACATGTACAATGGTCGATATGTGTCAATGGTCGATATGTGTCAATGGTCGATATGTGTCAATGGTCGTTGTGTGTCATTCAGACACATTTCCCCATGTACACAGATACAGTGTCAAATAGTAGCATACGTACGTCTACCTTGCCATCTTTCGTAGTTTGACATTGGAATGATTAAAGCGTTTGCGGAGAACACCATTTTTTAGTATTTCCAACCGTAGACATCAACGGCAAGATTATTATCATCTTCACTGGTCTTGTACCTTGCTCGTAAGTGCTGTAATTTCTGTCCAGGGTAACGGCCTCTGTTGGCATAGACCCTGGTCAAATTGGAATCCTCCTCCTCATTTTCACTGCTTCTGCAATTGCGTCAATACGATTTCTTATCCAATTACTAAGTTACAATAGTGTCCTTAATGCTGCAGCTCGCCTGATTGGTGGCATAGCAAAGTGTGGGCATATATCAAGTTTTATACGGGAAGAACTGCCCTGGTTGCTTATTCAAAAACGTATTGAGTTTAAGATTCTAATGCTTGTGCGTATATGCCTAGCAGGCCAAGCTCCGATCTATCTTATGGAACTTTGTGTGCCTGTTTTATTCATTACAGGCCGTAGCTTCCTTCGCTCTACAACATTTTGAAGGTGTCCAATGTCATTATGAATTTTTACGCAATCGTCACAATTTACATGCATTCGCCATCTTTTGATTGACTGCAGTCATGAGGCAATGCCGTCCATATTTTCGCTAGTTTACGTGATCACTGTTTAAATCAAAATTCTAACTCATTTACTGTTTCAATGTTTACCCCCTCATATCCGTAATTTATAACGTGTCCGATGTCATTTACATTTATTTAATGTTACTAGAAGTATTTACTTACATGTGAAACCGTATAATAGACTCTATGCTCGAACAAGTAACCTCCATTAAGCCATTCGCTACTTTAAGAAATCGTTTTGTAAATAATTTGATTTCTAAATTCAGCCGCAGTGTTTCTATGGGAACCTCTGTTTTCAACAGAAGACATAAGACGTCTCTGATTTCTGTGTAAACTGATCTTCGTGTGATTACCCTAATCAACTACTATGATTGGAAGATAGGCTTGTGAATCAGCTAATGCCCTGCGCACGTACTGTATAATGGCCGTCGACATTAAACACCTTTTATTACTTTATATCATATGATATAAATTTAACGCACAAAAGTCAAGGCTATCTGAATTTCTCTCTCTAAACAAAAGGAGAAAATCATTATCAACATCCAGCTTCAAGTTGTCTTAAACCATAAAGCATTTGCGGCATTTCCATGGTTTTATAATTTGTTTTTTTCTTAAGTTCAGTTAACATTTGACGCAACACATAACATTAACACCACTTTGCATTAAGTGCAATGATTCATAAACGAATCCATACTCTATAATAGTTCTTATGTTTCACCACTGCCTGTGATTCTGCGTGAATCGTTGTCAAAATGATAACACTGATAATATTTTGTCGTGAAGGCCAGAACAACCATTTTAGGTTTACGGTTCCTATTTCAGGAAGTATACAAGTGAAAAGTAGATTAAGTAGAATAACTTTACATGTGAAGGATGGAGGTTTATAATTACCAGACATTCAAAACTTGGCCAGTAGTTACACTCTGCCAGTGCCAGTCCCAAGCAAGGATGAAGGAGGAGGGCGTCCATAATGATCCTTGCTACATCACAGTGACGTTATACTGCAAGCAAGACAATATGCGTAGTTCGTAATTTTTAGCTTTTATATAACATTAATACAAATTTTATAACGGTGTCCAATTTATCAACAACGGTTTAACGCTAATTCATGATTGTTTTCGTTGCATAGCCACATAATTATGTCGATACTATGGGTCACGAGAACTTGATCAAAACTTGTCGTATTTAATGCTTCACATAATTTCATTATTTTCATAATTATTACAATATTTTCAACTGAAATGGACGAATCCCAAGTTTTGAAATCAGTCTGTTTACAAAAACATGATGTCGCTCTGCTGGATCTTATATAGTTACCATAGCAACTGTATCCTCTTGAATAGACGCATATCGAGTGAGAAGTTTTTGTATTGTCTTGGCTACACCGCGGCGCTTGGCCAACCAATCAATCAATCAAATTATCAATTCACCCGGACATTTGAAATACCAGAAAAATAAAAATATTACCTGTATTTATTTAAAGCAAATTAATTTTTGAAGCGATTTCCATTCTGGTGTCATAACATTTAGTTTAACTGCATGACTTCTAGGTTTTCTTTGTCAAGTGGTTGTCGCCGCAGGATTAAAGTGACAGTCGTTTGTGTCATCTATAAAGCGTGATTAAAACTCTATCCAAAGGTGTTTTATGCCAACGGCTTTTTAAGTTGCTATACGATCATTTATAAATCGTTATCGTAAGGAAGAACGCCTTCTTGGAGTGACCGGTTGCAGAGGACAGTAAGAAAAGGGAGCGTAAACTGGCAGAAAGTCCAGCTTCTGAGCAGATGGCATGATGATGGTGTCTGCTGTTCTGTCTCTATCTGTCTCTGGCGTTTCTCTGTTTCTCTCTAAAATCCCTCACACTTATCCTCTTCCTCATCTTCTCTGCTCTCTCACCTCACCTGCCAGCATGTCAACCACCTCCCTACCCCTCTGCATCAATTTGGGCAAGTCCTTCACTCGCAATTGCTCAGCGCTTTGGCGTGAAACTCCGATGCAGTGTCCGCTCTGCATTCGGAATCGCCTCTGAATAGGGAGATAGCTTGAAGGGCGCTATAACAAGACAGTGCACTTACAGACAAACAAACAAATAAAAACATTTACATAATTATAAGCGATAAATTATAATAGTTACTACGAACGGTCAGGGTTGCCAGGTCGTCGCGAAAAGCGCGAATTGGGCGACTTTTGAAAGTGCTCGCGACTGAAAATTTCGTTCTCGCGACCTCGCGCTTTTTGGGCGACTTTTGAATTGTCTCGCGGTCGCGACGGCGACTTTTTGAAATCTTGTTAGTACTGATGGCAGTACAAATCTTTCTCTCGCACAAACGAATGAGTGTCAATGAGAAGATTGACCATTAGGCGAACTTTAATAACTTTAAAAATTAACATTCATGTATTTTTTGTGATTACTGTCCAAATTATTAACACACCTTTTTAAAGAGATATTCTTTATATAAGAATAGCGTTTCGAACAATTACAATTACTTTGAAAATTAAAATTAACATTCATATCATTTTTTGTGATTACTGTTCACAGTATTTGCACACCTCTTTTAAGAGATGCTCATCCTACAGGAATAACTCCTGGAGCAATTATAATTACTTTAAAAATTATCATTCGTGTAATTTTTTGTGGTTACTGTTCATAATATTTGCACACCTCTTTTAAGAGATATTCATCATACAGGAATAACAACTTCGAGCAATTATAATTACTTGAAACAATAATATTCATGTCTTTTTGTGATTATTGTCAATGATATTTACACACCTCTTTTAAGAGATATTCAGGAATTAGTCTCGCGATTTTCGCGACTTTTTTCGTGGAAATCTCGCGATTTTCGCGACTTTTTGTCGTGATCTCGCGACAATTTTTTTCCAAAATCTGGCAACCCTGCGAACGGTGTTCGATGGGGGAAAGATTTTATACAACGGCTGCAGTCGAATCCAGTATTTATATAATATTGGTAAAACATTTTCAAAGGTGTATAATGCAATCGGTCAAACCGCGTATAGTAAGCTTGGATTCAGTACTAATATGATAATTATTTCTGTCGTTTCATTCATTCAAGCATTCAAAGTATGCATTTATATAGCGCCTCTTCAAGGGGTTACTTACCTTACTTAGAGGCGCTCACTCACTTCAGTGCGGAAAAACAAAACTGTCTTAAGATGAGAGAGGAAAGTCTAAGAAAGGATTTTTACAAAGAGAGCGGAGGGTCAGAGGAAGACCATTCCAGGTTGAGGGTCCTACCACCGAGAAAGCACGATTATGCATAATGGAAGTACGAGCAAAAGGACTGAGAGCAGACTTTGTTCAATCGAACGAAGGGAGCGAAAATGGCGAGTGCCATGAGTATAGGGCTACAGAGGTCGCAAAGATTGGTAGAAGCAAGGCCTAGCATGCAGCGCCAGGCTACATGTAGAGTTGGGATCCTATGCTCAATTCACTGCGTTATTTGTACACCTTTATGTCGGATGCTGCTCATTATATAAAAACAGCTTTGCCTATGTTCAATTCACGGCCTTTAACCTCTTTGAATAAATCGACCCCACATTCCATCTTGATTATGTCTAAGACGCTTAACATTGTATAGTAAAATCGTTTAAAACCGCATGACGCACTTGGGGTCAGGTTGAGAATTGCCAGGGGGGTTGGGGGGGTTCAACCCCCCAGTCTTTCTTAGAGCCCCATGTTAAAGTATGTTTTTCATACCCCAATTTCAAGTTTATCATAGGCCAACCCCCCAGTTATTTTTCCACAATTCTCATACTGCTTGGGGTCCGAACACAGGTCGCAATTTATAATTTTAATAAAGCATGTTTAGGTTGCAAATAGCACATGCACTTATGGAACATGTTTGTGTCATGATTATAGGCCTATAATTAGATCCAATATCTGAGCGAAACACAGTAATAATTAGTCAGTGATTCATTGTCAAGGCAGAGTTTGTATCATGTAGCATTTTAGAACTTCTTTTGTTTGAGTATTCAATCATTGTATTGTTTTAAAGTTTGTGTTCGCTGGAGAATTTGTAATTTTCTTCAATCATCTTCACCATTATTTTTTTCTTTTAAACTTTTCTCCAGGGTCCGTTGATCAGGTTGAGAACATCTTGAATTACTATTACCTCCGTATTTTAACGCCAGCTTTTATAAATCAACTTAATATCATTAAAAAGGTGTTCAGAATCAGGAGAGTATAATTCATCCGCCACACATTCACTGCTACTGTCACTCTGGTAGTCGATCTAAGCGTGGATCGGTTGGCAACAAAGATGGTTGATGTCTCCCTCCTCTGTTTATTTAGGTTGGACTGGCATTCCTATTAGTTTACCCTTGTCAAGAGTCTGTGTACTAGCTTGAGAACCATTTACACAGTTATATTTTTGGCAAGCGTTGGACTTTTATAAGTGTACTAAATTTCTTTTAAAAGGTTTGCAACATTTCTTGAATATATTCAAACGCCACCTGCCACGGTGTCCGTTCTTGGCGTTAGGATCCAGCGTTTACCGACATCTTTTGACAGCAAAGGCAGTTGACGGCAACCTCCTCTGATTCCACAATTTGGACTGGTAATACAAAGTATTCTACTTTCAAATATACCGACCTACACATTGCACAGTGTACAATGTCCCATTTGAAGGCAAGTCTGATTTCATTAATCAGTCAGACAATACAAGGGACGAAAGAGAACAAGGAAAGAGAGGTGGAAGGCTTGGAAGCCAGTGTATGGACCAGATGGAATGATTCAGATGAAGCGGACAAGATTATAAAGACAGAAATTTATCGTATTATTTTCAATCGAGGAGGCTATTGTGATATCCATAATTACCTTCCCGACATATATAGCGCTGGCAAAACCGTTTAAAGGGTGTCTAATTACACCGGTCCTAACCAGTCGTTAGATATCTGATATTAATTAGTCAACTTCGTAGCGAGCATTGAAAAATATATAACAGTTATAGGCCTATCACTTTAAAGAATTGTTCTAGACCGACGTAGCCTACTTCACTCACATTTACTCAGCGCTTTGGTGTGAAACATAAAACTCATCCTGAAAAAAGCATGACGCAATCTTGTTTGCACACATACAAAACAATCTTAATGGTTATACTTTTGAGACACCTTTTTTGATTTACTAAAAAAGATATAAAGTAGCATTGACTTTTAACGTCATAATTAGATGACTAAATATACTTAATTATGGTTATGATACCTGTTTCTGTGGTTATAATGCTGCATTCATTTAAGTCATAATCAATTCATTGACGCAAAAATGACCACGACCTTATGACCTTTAGATAACCATGGGTGAAAAAAACAACATCAAAAATGAATTCTACATACTTGAGTCAGTCAGATTAGAGGTATTACACATCTACATGCTGTTAGAAATTTAAGAAAATATTTTTTTCAATTTGGCCTATGGCGGCCATATTGGATTTTGTAATTGCGCCATTTGTGACGTCATGGCGGACAAGCACCTCGGTGATTTTTCATGTCCATGGACCCACTGACCGATTGGAAGTGAGAAACTCCCCCAACACCATAATTTTTGCAAACGGGACCTCATGGTACATAATGGACTTGGACTACCTCGTTCTTGACTGGTGGTTGAGTTCAAGCCTGCCTAATATTATTATTTAAACTGAACTTATAAACGTCGTTTCAAAAATACACCACACATTTTGTAATTGTAATTGAACGTTTATATAGCGCCGCTCACAGATTCAGTAGCGCTCCCGACCCTAGTTAGCACTTCCCCTAACAAATAGTTTAGTCTTCAGGCGTTTCCTAAACAGAGGAAGAGAGAGACTGAGAAGCTCAAGACGCAGCTTGTGCGGAAGACGGTTCCAGCAAGATGGGCCAACATAGGCAAAGCTTCTGGATTGGGCAGTAGCACCACGCATGCGAGGAACCACAAGGAGGCCATTAGCTGCTGAACGAAGGGCAGAGCGACCAGGGAGAGAGGATACCAGGTTACAGAAAGCACAGAGGTAGGAGGGAGCTACTCCAAGAAGAGAATTGCGCATAAGTGTCAAAATCTTAAACTCTATGCGTACAAAACAGTAGCTACTGTCTTTTCACACAACTATTATGCGGAGTTGTTGTTCTAGTGAAGCTGGAGTTTCATGAATGCTTCTCATAACAACAGACCAATCAATAACGTGCCGTCTGACCAAAGACCATTTATTGATCTATTGATTGATTATCAAGGCAACCTATAGAACCATTGAATAGGAAAATGTAATATCTTGTAATCTATAGACTTTTTCCAGTCATCGCAATTGATTGAATAGGCCAGTGATATCATGGGACGACCTTAAACTGTGGAATAATAATAAAAATAAGAATTTTGACAATCTTCCTAACACCTTTTAAATGTGTAAATGTGAGTTGTAAGAGTGAGACGAATCGACAATTGTCAGGTTTGTAGATTCCTCCAACTCTTATAACTACAAATGTCAGGTTTCATACACTGCTTATTATGTAGGCCTACTGTTACAGTAATTGAGCAAATTTTTGCCCAATGCGCCACCGGACCCCAATGGAGATAATTGTAATAACGCGCCGTCAGCCTCAAACATTGCTAGTTCGATGCATTTATCAAACAATTAGTTGAGCAAGAACAATGCTACTGGATTTGGCAGAGGAGGGATAGTAACAGCAGACTGAAAAGAGAAGCAAACAGCAGAGAAAGAAGGTGTCTTTGGAAATACAAACCTGCACGAGGGCAGAGAACGTAAAGAAGAAAGAGTTAAGCAAGATTCGTATTCATATATACCATCTCAGAGGACGAATTGGATTATAGAGCCCGTAATTTATTTTATTTATAACATAACATCTAGCGAATAGTTAGGCTATAGCCTAGTTTTTTGTGGTTTGTATCATCCAGCGATTAAGCATTTTTTTTACCGCATATGAAGAGTTGTTAGATAGCCTTTTGAAGGTGTCTAATTATAACATAGGGATGTTTTATTCCAATAAGAAGCACAGAGCCCGTGTAGCCGAATGGCCTGCCATGTAAATATTTTGTAAAACCTAATCATTATTAGTAATAATGACACGGGTCGTCTTTACTATTAATGTTATTATTTAACAGTTTAACGGAATCTTATAGCTACACAAGCTACTGTATACTGTACAGCCCAAAGATTATAATGCCTCTTTTCGGTGTCTCAAGACTATTTTTTCTCTCTTGGTCTAACGTACTGGGAGCGCTCCTGATTGGTGTGTACGGTGATAGGCGCTTTTTAAATTTATACTATAGCTTTCGTCCACAACAATTATATCATTTTGAAACGATTTCGCTAGTTTTGTTGTAGTGACATTTTTGATGGTTTGTCCATTGGTTTTTAAACAGACAGATAGGTAGGTAAAGAGGCATAAAGTTTAGGGACACGCTATAATATTCATGATAGAAACGTTGCCATTTTTTTTATCTCGCTTGTCTCGCCCAACCTATATCGCCGATCGGACTTTATTGGCAATCCCTCTGAGGACAATCTGTCAACGTTATGGCAATCCATGCCCGGGCAATCCTACGTCAAAATGGCAATACAAAAACCGCCGTGCTTTCATCTGGAATTAGTCTTTCCAGTAAACGGCGTTACGGTTGAGATTTGGTAAGAACACGTTCACCTTGATATGCGCCAAGGTTCGATTAAACACCTTTTAAACGTGTTTTAACGAAACTATATCAACAGACGCTGGGTCAAAATGTCAATTTGCATGATGACGAATCAAAACAAGCTGTAATGATCGGTGGAGGTAGACTATTTTCCAAGAAAAAAAACCGCACTACTAATCTTGCAAAAATTACGAAATTTGGAATGTGCAAAATTGCTTAGTCTTCTACTTATCGGTCCCTTTAATTAGTCAATTCTTTCTCATATGCAGATTATGGTAACACTTCATTGCTATTTCTACGTGTTTTTCTAAACGTTTTAGCAACTGTTTCAAAATCAAAACTTGCTTGCCATATCACTGACTGAGTTGACTAGCTACTCGTTTTAGTGGCTTTTGTTATAATTTGTTAGCGTAGAGAGCGGCTCTGAGTGGATATCTTGAAGAGATGCTATATAAATTCCCAGAATGAACTTATTCTAAATATCGGTGATATTTGCTTGTATATGCACTTGTTCTAGCCCCAGTGGCGGCGCCAGGAATTCAGGTTTGGGGGGGCTGAAGCCCCAAGGCAGAAAAAAGGGTTTTTTACCAAATGCCGAAGGCGCGAAGCTTTGAGTGCCGAAGGCACGAAGCCCACACCGACTAGGGGGTCTGGGGGAGCGTCGTAAGCTCCCCCAGTGGGGTCTGGGGCGGAGTCCCAGCCGCCAACGCATTTTTTAGGTTTGTTGACCTCAACTGTAGCCATTTTAGGCTCTTTTTTGTCAGCTATTTACGAACGATAAAATCATGAAACCTTCAACAAGAACTCGTTTTGAAGGGTCGCCGACTACCAGTATAAGAATGCACGGGTTTTTATAGAAATTTATTGAACTGCACAACTTCCTCCAGCCTCCAAGGCCGTAGCCAGGATTTGATTTCTGTAGTGCTTCTTCGGCGGAGAATTTCTGACGACTTTTTAGTCGTCAAGATGTCTGAAAACACCTTTTTTAGTCGTAAAAATGTATGAAAACACCTTTGATTAGGTGTAAAAATTTCTGAAGAAATCTTTTTTTATTTGTCAAAATTTTTGATGGCACCTTACTTTAGTTTTCAAAATATTTGAAGACCTTCTTTTGGTTGTCAAAATTTCTGCAGACACCATTTTTAGCTGTTAAAATTTCTGAAGACATAATTTTAGTCGTCCAATTTTGTTTAAAACACCTTTTCGGGAGTCTAAGGACATTATTTTGATTCCAATGTTATCAACGATTTTTGTGTGTCTAAGGATATCATTTTGATTCCAGTATTACCAATGATTTTCGGGTGTCTAAGAACATCATTTTGATTATACTGTTATCAACGATTTTCGGGTGTCTAAAAACATCTATTTGATTGCAGTATTATCAACGATTTTCGGGTGTCTGAAGATATCTTTTTGATTCCAGTATTACCAACGAGTTTCGGGTGTCTAAGAACATCGTTTTGATTCCAGTGCAAACAAAAATATTCGGGTGTCTAAGGATATCATTTTAACATATGTGTTACCAACGATTTTTGGGTGTCTAAGGACATCATTTTGATTGTAATTGTTATCAACGATTTTCGAGTGTCTAAGAACATCACTTTGATTATAGTGTCATCAACGATTTTCGGGTGTCTAAGGACATTATTTTGATTCCAATGTTATCAACGATTTTTGGGTGTCTAAGGATATCATTCTGATTCCAGTATTACCAATGATTTCTGGGTGTCTAAGAACATCATTTTGATTATACTGATATCAACGATTTTCGGGTGTCTAAAAACATCTTTTTGATTGCATTACTCTCAACGATTTTCGGGAGTCTAAAGATATAATTTTTATTCCAGTAATACCAACGAGTTTCAGGTGTCTAAGAACATCGTTTTGATTCCAGTGCAAACAACAATTTTCGGGTGTCTAAGGATATCATTTCAACTTAATCGTTACCAACAATTTTCGGGTGTCTAAGAACATCACTTTGATTATAGTGTTATCAGCGATTTTCGGGTGTCTAAAAACATCGTTTTGATTCCAGTGTTATCAATGATTTCAGGTGTCTAAGGATATCATTTTGATTCCAGTATTACCAACGAGTTTCGGTTGTCTAAGAACATCATTTTGATTTCAGTGTTATTAACGATTTTCGGGTGTCTAAGGATATCAATTTGATTTCAGTGCTACCAGCGATTTTCGGGTGTCTAAGGACTTTATATTGATCCCAGTGTTATCAACGAATTTCGGGTGTTTATTGTTTACGGATATCATTTTGATTCCAGTGTTGCAAACGATTGTCGGGTGTCTAAGGACTTTATTTTGTTTCTAGTGTTATCTACAATTTTCGGGTGTCTAAGGATATTATTTTGAATTAGTGTTCCCAACGATTCTCCGGTGGGTAAGGTCATAATTTTGATTCTGGCGTTATCAACGACCTGATGTTTTGAAGTTGACTTGACTATTATTATAATGGGGATCCGCGGAACATTGATTTAGCCCCCCCCCCTCCCGAGCTGAGACCAAACTCCACCCACGAGTCTGCAAATAAAGCGAGTCACAACTACAGTGTGCAAGTATAGGCTGTAGGCCAGAGCTGAAAGTGAGCCGGGTCTGTCAGGGTCTGCGACCCGGCATTGATTTTTTTGACCTGCTGGTGCCGGGTATCAGCCGAGAAGCAGGGGTTATTTTAACGTGCAGCTGGACACAAAGTGTGTAGTTGTAAAACGAATTTGTGCAGTTGAAAATCAGGTTTTGTGCAGTTACTTTTTTACACACAACCGCAAAAACTATTTAAGTAGCTAACATATTTTACTTAAACTATTTGTTTCAAACAAGATTATACGACATTTTGTCGTGAATTTAACTTTAAATTTCTACTGACAACTCTATTGGCATAAAATATAAGCATGGGCGGAGTTTATCAGAGTTTATCTAAGCCCCCACAAGAATCCACCGACTTTACCATGCATCAATAAGGATTTTTATAAGGGTCAAAAATGGTACATTAGTGGATGGAACAAAAGAGCAAAAGGCCTAGACAGTGAGCTGCTGGCCACCAGCCCCCCATTCATCAAGAGTTTCAAGACTGTGAACACGTGGACTGGCAATGTGTAGCAGAACCGTAGTAGGCTATAATTCGTTTAATGAGCAAAAAACAGGTTGGCAGAATACAACCTGGGACAATGAGACAAACTAAAAGATACATGTAGAAGTAGGCTAGATATCAGTTATTAGTAGGCTATTATTATATCACATGATTTTCACATCACTACCGTATTGTCAGTTGTCACCAGTCCTGGAGATGAAGTTCTAAGCATTTTCATGGAAGTTCAAAGTTGTGATCATGAGACCTGGCCAGCGACTTGTGATCTCTGAAGTAGGCTAATATCATCGATTTTCGGGTTTCTAAGGTCATCATTTTGATTTTAATATTGTCAAAGATTTTCGGGTGTCAAAGGACATTATTTTGATGATTCTCAGGTGTCTAAGGAAATCATTTTAATTTTAGTATTATGATTATTATCAACGCTTTTCAGGTGTGTAAGGACATCTTTTTGATTCCAGTAATAGCAACGATTTTCAGGTGTCTAAGGACATCTTTTTGATGCCAGTATAATCAACATTTTTTGGGTGTCTAAAAACATCACTTTGATTTAAGTATTATCAACGATTTTTGGGTGTGTAAAGACATCATTTGATTTCAGTATTATCAACGATTTTCGGGTGAGTCATCATTTTGATTTCAATTCTATCAACGATATTCGGGTGTCTAAGTAGAACATTATGATTCCAGTATTTTCAACGATTTTCGGGTGTGTAAGAACATTATTTGATTTTAGAATCATCAACAATTTTCGGGTGTTTAATATATCATTTTGTCGTTAGTACTATCAACGATTTTCGGGTGTGTAAGTACATAAATTTTGATTTCAGTATTACCAACGGATTTCCGGTGTCTAAGGACAACTTTTGATGCTAGGATTATCAACGATTTTCGGGTGTCTAAGAAATAGTAAGGATATCATTTTGATTTTAGGGTTATCATCGATATTCGGGTGTCTAAGGACATCATTTTGATGCGAGTATTATCGACGATTTTCGGATGTGTAGGGGCATCATTTTTACTTCAATATTATCAACGATTTTCTGGTGTCTAAAGATACCATTTTATTTTTAGTGTTATTATCGATTTTCGAGTGTATAATGACGTCATTTTTAATCCCGTATTATCAACTGTTTTCGGGTGTGTAATGGCATTCTTTTGAATCCAGTATTATTCACGATTTTTAGGTGTCTAAGGACATCATTTTGATTTCAATATTATAGACGATTTTCAGGTGTGTGAAAACATCATTTGTTTTCATTATTATCAACGATTTTCGGGTGTCTAATGTCATCATTTTGATTTTAATATTTTCAACGATTTTCGGATGTGCAAGTAGTACTAAGTACATCATTTGATTTCAGTATTATCAACGATTTTCGGGTTTCTAAGGATATCATTTTGATTTTAGTGTTATCATCGATTTTCGGGTGTCTAATGACGTCATTTTATTGCCCGTATATCGAATATTTTCGTGTGTGTAGGGGCATCATTTTGAATCCAGTATTAATAACGATTTTCAGGTGTCTAAGGACATCGTTTTGATTTCAGTATTATCAAAGATTTTCAGGTGTGTGAAGACATCATTTGATTTCATTATTATCAACGATTTTCGGGTGTCTAATGTCATCATTTTGATTTTAATATTATCACCGATTTTCGGGTGTGCAAGTAGTACTAAGTACATCATTTGATTTTAGTATTATCAACGATTTTCGGTTGTCTAATGTAATAATTTTGATATTAATATTATCAACGATTTTCGGTTGTCTATGCAGAATCTGGTGTTTAGGGGCATCATTTTGATGCCAGTATATTATTATCAATGACTTTTGTGTGTCTAAAGACATAATTTAATTTCAGTTTTATCAACGATTTTCGGGTGTATAAGGACATCATTTGATTTCAGTGTAATCAACGATTTTTGGGTGTCTAATATCATCATTTAGATTTTAATATTATCAACGATTTTCGGGTGTCTAAGATGATCAATATGATTTTAGTATTTTCAACGATTTGTGGGTGTGTAAGGACATCATTTTTGTTTCTAGTATTAGGCTATCAACGATTTTTGGATGTCTTAGGATATCATTTTGACTTTAGTATTATCCACGAGTTTCGGGTGTATAAGGACATCATATTGGTGCCAGTATTTTCAACAATTTTCGGGTGTTTAAAGACATAATTTTTATTCCTAAATTATCAACGATTTACGGGTGTTTAAGAGGGTGCTCGGTAGTACAGTGGTTAGCGCGCTGGACTGTCGACCAAGAGGTCGGGGGTTCAATTCCCCGCCGGGGCAGAAATTTGTAACGAGATTTCTGTTCCACAAGCACCCCCTAGCCGACTCAGCTATGATGAGTACACTGACCTCACGGTCAGTGGATGATGAGACGGTGAGGGAGAGGATTGGCCACCGCCCTCATATTTCGAGGCCTTGCATATGAAGTCGCTAACACTTCATCCCATTGGCTAGTCCTCCGGGCTAGCTAGACGGGATCATCATCATCATCATCAAGGACATCATTTTGAATCCAGTATTATCAACGAAATGCTGTCTTGATGTTGACTTGACTATTGTAGAGATCCGCGCGACATTAGAATTCCAGCAGGTTAAGAACTTTTATGACATCATAGACAAAAATTGGTAGGCCCCATAATAGACGTCATTGTTCTTTTTAATTATTGTTTAGCGAAAATTTGCACATTCCCCTCTCGGCGCTTCGCGTTTTGGCGCTCCTACTTTTGCCGCTCGGTGGTATACCCAAACACACGAGGGCGATTTATGATCCCCCCCCCCCCCTCCCAAGAGCTGGGAAAAAACTCCGCCCATGCAAATAAAGTATTGATTTGATTAGGCTGGCTTCAAAGTTTATAGTTTTAAAAGTCTTCAAACTTCAATCTCAAAACTTACAATAGGCCGACTATAGGCTTCTGTAAATGTCTTTTGAAAATAGAGTATTATTCCAAATTGGAATGACCAATTTACCCGATGATGATATTCTGAAAATTATGTGCAGTTGAGAAATTTCCTTAAAATAACCCCTGGAGAAAAGAGAAAGGTGGTGATAATCATTTCTGTCATCACACACTTAGTCTAGCGTTAATGACTCTCCTAAATTACCACACCTCTTTTTAATTGAATTTCCTTCCTATAAATACTAATAAAATAAATGTTAGTTTAACATGTTATACGAACTTTGATATAATTATTATATCAAAGTTCGCATAACATGTTGCTCATTTGTTATGCGATGTATTACTTTGGGTCGCCGCAGGGCCTCCCTGTTTCGCGTGCGTAGACGTTAAAACGGCTCTGAAGACACCGCAAGAGACTGGCATGATTGGATGAAGTGATGCAACATCAGCAACGACATCGACAACCGGAGTTCTCTTGAAGTGGCGCTATATAAATGTACGATTACAATTACAATTACAACCGGACAACCGCCACAGAATCAACAACACAGTTGCACCATGCACTCTATCTATCAATCAGTCAGCCACTCGGACATTAGTTCATCAGGTGGCGATTATAATTTATGTAATCACACACTATCGTCGCTGACTATCCAAAAATAGCACACCTCTTCTCAGTTTATATTTTTATATATAAATCTAGAAAGACGAAAACGGAGATTGTTCCCACTGCTAGAAATTAGTTTCATTAGTGCCATAAATAAAAGAGCTGCAAACCATAATATGCCAAGCAAATTTCTGCCCAGGGTAACGGCCTCTGTTGTCAAATTGGATCCATCCATTCATAATATGTCTGTCTATCAGTCAGCACTCGAACGATATTTCATCGTAAGTATGTCACCAGGTGGTGACAGATGATTGTCCAGCTGACGGTGAGTCCACGTAGAGTCCGACTGCTGACCATTGATCCTGCAGAGTTGGTCAGAGATGTCGTTGTTGTCCATGGTCGCCATCTGTCGGAGAAAAGAAGAAGTTGATGATCGTCTGTTGAAGAATTTTTAAAGAGGATGGAAGAACGATTGGAGTTGAGAAGTTCATAGGACGGATCTAAAAAGATAGGTCAGGTCATGGAGGTCATAGAGGTTAAACAGGTTAAACACGAAGAGGTATGGTAATGTGAAAGTAAGTCTAGAGTGAGTGGGCATAAAAAATTCTTAGTTATTATAGGTAATTAATTACTTAATTATATTGTCAGAAAACGTTGAATTGATAAATTAGTTGAAATACTCAAATAATAATGAATTAATTAACTTGCGAGTTAGATACTTATTATTGTCAAATGAATGGAAGTTATGACGTCTCAGTTATGAAAATACGATATTATAGCAATATTTTGACAAGGTTTAAAAGGTGTATAATGTTTTACCAGTTTCGGCTGAGCGGTTCGCTGGTTTGAGCGAATGTGGAATGAGAGGAAATATCAAAAAGAGATTAAGAGTTTTGACGTTACATAAGGAGATGAAACTTTGGCCAAAATATTCGATTCCATTTGTTCTAGTTAATTTATTTTCAATTTTATTGCATTTGCAGCCTAAGGTCAGTGAAATAGAACAGGCGAAAAATTGTATGAGAGACATGAAACCTCAATCAGAGTATTCCAATGCAAGATGATTTTTTTTATTTATTCCTTCAAGTTTAATGCAGCCTAAAATTTGAATCTCAGAAACCAATAAAATAGAATGTACATTTATTTTGCTACTTGGATGAGAGTAATATGATCATGGTAAACTCCAAATACCGCAGAAAAATTAAGAGGAGAAGAGTACTATGGACAGTCACGCTCTCACAATAGAGATAACTCTACAATATAAAATAACTAAGCATGAATATCAGAGGAAAAGATGATAAGGAACCTGATAATGGATTTGCAGTGCTGCATGGGTAATAGATAAGGACCTTGATAGAAGAGGACAGAGAAAGACTCACGGCTTAATTCGTACAGTAAACTAGCCAAATTAGCCATTCTGAGTTTATATAGAGCAAGGTACAACCGATTCAAAGGTGTGTAATTAGTAGCCAATTTGAATATTATGATGCCACGTAGCCTTATATCAGCAGAAGTTGGTTCAATTTAATGACACTGTGTGTTAATATTATGACTTAATTAGTCCTTCAAACTGTTATTTCCACACGCTTATGTAACGGCCTTTGTTGACATAAGCTGTTGCAAAATTCTTGATCCAATGTCTAATTACACTTGCAGACTAAAGTATTCAAAGAACCTTGGTACGCAAAATAGTTATAGTCCTACGCGCATTTTAAAAACGCGACCAATAGACACTTTTAAAACAATATGATTGTGCAACATATCTTTCACACAAAATAAAAACCTTTACATATCCAACAAGACGGGTACTCAGAAAGTTTTCTCTAACAGATTGCGGTTTCATGCCAACAGCTTATCTTATTTGACCATTTATAAGCTTATAGCGCTTCTTGCAGCAAGAGCCTTTCAGAAGCGCTCCCAGTGCGTTCAGCCCAGAGAAAAAAGGCAAGTTTTTAGACGAGAGAAAGAAGAGAATATACACTACCAGATGGGATGGCAGAGCGAACTGATGGGGAAACCCATTCCATAGGGAGGGACCAATGCAGTCAAATGAGCATTGCTTGACGAATCCCGTAAGCAACGCATGCAGTCACAGGCAAATAAAACCCAAGACTGGACCGGAGGCTCCTTTCTCTCGCTTCTAATGTAAACGAATGACCTCTCCACTACCCCCCCCCATCATTCAACGAAGGCAAGACAAGAATTCCATTTCTCTCATTCACATCACTCACAGTTTCTCAATAGATTGTCCTACGTAATATAATTATAATCAATATTAATCTGTGGATCAGATAAGACATGAATCTAGCGATTGTTATTAGTTTTCATTTTTGTGTGATCACAGAGATAATTGGCATCGCCCCCATCGTTTGCTCAGGCTTAGGGCTGGCACTGCTTGTCCTTGAGTGCGCACAATGGCGTTGCCCGAATATGACTTTAAAACCGAACAGTGTACATGCGAGAAGACCCAGCGTTTAAACGATTTTGCTTTATATGAAAAGTTGTTGAACATCGTTTCGAAGGTGTCTAACATCGGTATGTTTCATTCCAACGAAAAGTACAGCGCCTTTTAATTGAGAATTTATAGAACACTAGCTGTACCCGGCCACGCGTTGCTGTGGCAGAAAAGACCGTCATCTGCCTCCTCCCCCTCCCCCGTCCCCCTCCCCGTCCCCCTCCCACTCCCCGTCTCCCTTCCCCTCCCGTCCCCGTCCCCCTCCCCGCTCCTCTTCCCCCTCCCCTCCCCGTCCCCTCCCCTCCCGTCCCCGTCCCCGTTCCCTTCCCCCTCCCCTCCCCCTCCCGTCCGCGTCCTCGTCCCCGTCCCCTCCCCTCCCCCTCCCCCTCACCCTCACTCTTCCTTCTTTCCTCCCGGACAGCGAACTATGCGCTATCGCGATTTTTGGGCGACTTTTGGGCAACCCTGATCGAAGTTGGTCATCTCGCGACTTTTGGGCGACTTTACAACGTAATGTCACGACAAAAACGTTTCCGAAATCTGGCAATCCTCATGGACGTTGGGAAGTGTATAATTTACAAATGGCGGCCGAACGGATTTCAAAGTTCTCTTTTGTGGAAAATGCTGCGTTTTTTCGGGAAAAAAGCATAATACAACACGGTTCTATTGGAATGGAAGGTGTCGTAAAATTTTCAAAACAATCGGTTCGTCAGTTATCGAGAACACTCATAACGAACTATTGGAAAGTTTCATTTTTATATATATAGATTCAAGAAAATGGAATCTATTACTCAAATTAACGTTAGTCTGATTAATGCATGTGGTATTCTTTCTGAATATTTTACAGCTATTTATTTATTTTATTTATTTTCTCCTGAACCAAACATACATTATACAATATGGCAGTGAACATAAAACTTTAACATAATAACATGACGATAGACTGAAAAACCACCACCACTCAAACTTTCCTTAGCTATAATACGTGCTAGAGTGGAGCATAAAATAATTATTATAGCCACGTTTTTTACGATTTAAAGGTGTTTAATGCGACAAATTTCAATTATTCATTATAATTATGTTAATTAATATAGAACTTATTAAACAGTTTTGAGCGTGTCTTAAAAATTATTATAATTAATCCCAACGTGCTCAAAAAAAGCCTATGCATCCCGATTACATTACGCAATATTTTTTTATATATGTATTTGTATGCGTACTTGTAATAGCGCCCTTCAAGCTCTCTTCTCAGAGGCGCTCCCGATGCAGAGCGGACACTGCATCGGAGTTTCACGCCGAAGCGCTGAGCAATTGTAAGTGAAGGACTTGCCCAAGGTCCTTACGCGGCTTAAGGGTGGATTCGAACCTCGGACCTTCCGGCTCCAAGGCAACGACGCCACCACTAGACCACCGCGCCCCACAATAATATAATAATGTAATATATGTAATATATGTTTACACAATATTATTGTGTAAACACACTTACTGATTACAACCGGTCGTTGTAGTCGTGGAGTGGTGATGAGTACCACTTTCTTCTTCCCCAGACCGACCTTAGACGTTGCCTGTATGGTAACTTCGTAGATAGTTGCTTCCGAAAGGTTGCTCAGTACGGCTGTTCGATTCTCCTTTGAAATGGAAAAAGATTCATTAACTGGATAGCATATTATAGGGATTTGGAGGACCGAGTAAAATCGGAGTAATAAGCAGACGTGTCCCGTCTTTATAAAGCGTCAATTACGACAGTTTAAACGGTGTCTAATTTTCACTTAATTTTTAAGATATGAATGAAAACCGAATTTCTAATGTGTAGCCTCTAGTGAAGATTAATTATAACTTAGGCTACGAAGCCAATAAAATAGCCATTAAATAATTATGATAAAAGGTTTCTATTTAAAAAGACAACTTATTATATGATTTGATGCTTTATACTTTTGAGAAGAAACGTAATATCTCATTTGAATTGCTCTTCGTTGATTGGTTGGGAATTGGCGCCATCTTTTGCCACGTGACCTGGTATCCGGTGATTGGAGCTTCTGACAGTGGTTGACCCCAATTGACCCTTGTCACTATGCTTCTCGATCCATTGATGATGAAACTGTGTTCCACGTCGGGAACCTCTTCAGGAACACGATGGGCTGTGAAAGGAACCACAGTAGAAATGGTTTGTAAGGGTTGTTGAATGCAGTAATGAAATAAGCTTTAAAGTAAGTAAGTAAGTAAGTAAGTATATTCTTTAATGCACCAGCTGCAAAAACGCACTCTGGTTTACAAGCACAAAATACATGACACAAAAACAAACAAATACTTACTTACTTACTTACTTAAGTGAACACATGAAAAAGAGTTTCAACAACCACTACCGCTATTGCAGCTTACGGCCACCACTACTGCTGCTACTATTACTACTTATACTACCATGCACAACCATCACCGTTTCAACAACCACTACCACTAACACTACCACAATTGCAGCTTAATTTAACCTGACTACCATATCATATCACGCAGAGACAAAAGATTGACATTGGAAACCTTTTTAATAGGTTTTTATATTTCTATAAAGGTTCTTCTGCAGCACATATTTTGTAAATAATTCGATGGTCGAGACTTCCTTAAACGGCACTATGATTGCCATCTATATAAACACACAATAACATTTTAAGTATACAGACACCTCTCAAACGTTATAAGATTACGCTATATAAAGGCTTGTCAAGAATGAAAATTAAAGTGGAACGAGAAAGAGTATTGTGATTGAACCGTTTGCCTTGTATAATAATAATTATAGTATAACTACTTAATTTATTATACGCTTCGAAACAATAACTGAGAAAGGCATTCACTCCAGGTCACCATCATCACCGCCACCGCCGATGCCATCGCCGTCATCATCATCATCATCATCATCATCATCATCATCATCATCATCATCATCATCATCATCATCATCATCATCATCATCATCATCATCATCACCGCCACCGCCGATGCCATCGCCGTCATCATCAACATCATCAGCATCATCACCACCACTGCCACCACCACCATCATCATCGTCGTCGCCGTAGTTGTCGTCGTTGTCGTCGTTATCATCATCATCATCATCATCATCATCATCATCATCATCATCATCATCATCATCATCATCATCATCATCTCAGTCACTCACTGCTGTTTGGACAGTCTGGTCTGACATCACCGATGACGTGGACGTGACGACATGACGGCGTCACCATCGTCTGTTGAGTGACGCTGCCCGTGACGCCATGACTTGAGATTGGTTGAACTCGGATCAGATATTGACAATTGAATCGAAGATCGTAGATGACGAAGAACAGAGCCTAAAAGAGTAGTCATTCTTTTAGTTGCAAGACTCAAAAGAAATTAATTTATATTCTGCCTGTTGCTATCATTAAAAAGGTGTCTTAGAATCCGTGCGTATTCTTTGCATATTTATCGAGTTTATTCTCATACCTTTTTCTTGAACAGTTCAGAATCGTTTTAACTCTGCCCTATTTATTGGCATGTTTACACTTTAAAAAAGGTGTTTCGTACAGAACGGTGGCTTAGAGTGTCAGCCGAATAACAATATATACCGTATCTTTTCTGTACATTCGTGTATCGAATAATGATGACCTCGGCTGACCTGAGTGATGGCAGACATGACTGGTGCCATGCCATTCGACAGCGCTTCATCAAAAGCACACGATTCGGGGGACCAGTACACGAGTATCTTGTCTATCGTTGCATTTCTCGGAGAAACAGCGCCACCTAGGGAAAGGAAATTGAAGCAAAAAACACATGGTGTAATAAGAAACATGATGACGATGATAACGATGACGTGGATGATGATGATGACGATGACAATGACGATAACGAAGACGATGGCGATGACTGAACTGCTGGATTATTTCTATGCAGACATATTGCAGCTCTTATGATGCAAAACGGTTTTCAAATTTACAACAGACGTGTATATTTTACTTCACTTTTTTTATTATATTCGGTCGTGTAGAACTAATATTATATATTTTTAGCGCCATGAACTTTTATAAAACTAGAGACTACTTAAAATAAGTGTTTAAATTGCTGCCACTTTCATTATTATTCCACAGTTTAACGTCATCCTATGGCAGTAAAGGCCGTTGACGACAATACAATAATAAGTGTACAGAGCAGTAAACAAAAACTTTTTTAGCCTCCAAACTACACCAAAGAGGTGTCTAAATGGAGCTGTACAATCTCAATTACATTCAATTTTTAGACAACATAAAGTAGTTCATCGGACACTCGTTAAGGTTTACACATTATGGAAAAATTATCTTAAATCCAAACATTAGATATTAAAATTGTACATTGATTGTCTCATACAACTAATTACGTTAGTGACTCCAGTAAACAGTTCCTGTAACAAAAGTTCAATAAGTAAGTTTATCAATCTATATATATATATATAAAAATGAACTTTCCAAAAGTTCGTCGCATTTTCACGCTGAAAGTGACCCACAGCAACGCGTGGCTGGGTACAGCTAGTAATAATAATAATAATGTAATGTTTCTTGTACAAAAGAAACCGGTGTAGTGCGAAATTCTATCCGGCAACAAATACTATCCGGAACGCTCTGTCATTGGTTCACGTGACATATGACGTCAGATAGCAACGCTAACGCCTCTGCCTCGTTTTCGTTGACAAATATGATCCGGGCTGCATGCATGCTTGCAGAAAGCAAGATGCGCGTTATAGAGTATAGCATTAAATAGTGTTAAATAGTGTTAAATAAATTTTAAATTTTTCTTATATAGGCTTTTAAGATCGTGGTAAAAAGGTGTATAAGACGAAAGACATGATTTAGTTCGTTAGTGTTGTTATAACCTTAATCCAGATACAAACAATCAGACGAATGCCAACAGTCTCACACGACCAAACCCTTTAAAATAAGATGCCCGTAACATAGGACGCGCTTAATTTATAAAGAATACAATTTTAAATGGGATGCATCAATTACATCTGCATGTAGGCCCTAGTTCCGTTTCACATCGCGGATTTTCCATTCTAAAAATAGCATACGCTCCGCAACGGTACTTAACACCGCTTCGTCATTTAGAATCACGTTATATAATAAATAAACTTACATATTCGTAATGTTACCATCCCACAATCACACTTACAGACCTGCATTACAATGGTTTTTGCACACCAAGTTACCATGCTTAATATTATATAGAATATAATCATTGTTAACAAAGCTGGTCAAGCCACCCGGATCGTATTTGTCAACGGATTAGATTTCGCACGTAAGTCGTGCGAGATTTCATCCTAGCAACGATGTGGGCGTGGCCGGATAGTTTCTGTTGCCCGGATAGTATTTCGCACTACACCGGCACCATTAAATTTTAAAACATCAATCAAATATTTAAAAATCTGACCAAGATACCAATGCCATCTAGAACAAGGATGCAAACGATTTATTCACAAAATCCGACCTTTAGTTATAAGTTTAATCAACCGATACACTTGATTTTGATATAAATTGGCAGTTAATAAAGTTTTAACAGAAATTTCATCTTAATATATTTGACATGAATTTCTTAATGAATTCGAAATATTTTCTTTTTTACACTCAATTAAAATGTGATGAATTGTCTCTTTGACGTGACAAGCATCACACAAACTGCTGGAATGTCTTTTTATAATGAATAATCTTTGATTTGTGTTTGCCGTTCCTATACGCAATCTAGATATCTGGACTTCCTTATGCCTAATAGGTTCGAAATATTATATATCAGTACTAACAGTTGGACAGATAGATTTATAAAAATGACCTTTCTTATCACTATCATATTCTGACTGCCATCTGTCTAATATGTATCTTTTAATTAAACTAAAAACTTCTTCAAATTCAAGAACATTAGTAGAATTAATGTAGTCAATACTTGGGGCTTCTTTAGCCAATGAATCTGCTCTGTCATTACCGCTCAAGTCAACGTGACATGGTATCCAAATAAATCTTATTTTATCAGAATTTAGTTTGTTAGTATGATATAGTAAATCATTTAACAAAATGGGTCATCAGTAAAATTTACATTAAAGGTATTTGAATATTTTAAAAGAGGTGTCTTAAACTGCTGCACACCAATAAAATATACATGTAACTATAATAATACCTATTTCGAGCGTCCACGAGACATTAGCTTTGAGCAGACCGTTCTGGAAGAATGAGTCGCTAATGGCAACGGATGAGATGGGAGGAGGGATGACAAGCAGCTGAAGAGCTCCAGATGATGGAGGAGAAGGAGTTTGAGGAGAAAGAATAGCATGGCGGGACAACACATCTACAATTAGACAAAAATGCAACTGGATACAACCAATGCCACTATCGGTAGTCAGATCTTATCAGGGGTGTCATCTTCAGCCCTTCGCTACTTGAAGTCTTTTTTATTTCCTCGGGGCTGTCACGCTGAGAGCGCCGCTGAATAGCTAATCTGTAAGAGGCACTTTATAAATGCTCATATACCATACCATACCATACCATACCATACCATACCATACCATACCATACCATACCATACCATACCATACCATACCATACCATACCATACCATACCATACCATACCATACCATACCATACCATACCATACCATACCATACCATACCATACCATACCATACCATACCATACCATACCATACCATACCATACCACACCATTTGAATTCAGCGAGTGAGTTGCTTCATTATCTATTTCATGGATTACTTCATAAAAAAATTTACTCAATTACTCATTCAGTCGTTCATCAAATAATTCACCAATTGACCTATTGATCCATCCATCCATCCAATCATCCGCCCGTACGTCCATCCATACATTCACCCATGCATCCTACACAGAATTATATTTGAGCGATATGTCGAACTATAGTATACCTCCTTGCTTTCTTGATCTCGGCAGTCGATGTGTAGATATGGATCTCGTTGCTTTATCGCTCTTTCGTCGATCTCGTTTGCTCTGCCAGATCGCTTGCACCTGAGTCGAATAAAGACAACGTGAGGACATGTACATCAGCACTACAATGTATCACGTGATGAAATGCATATGATCAGAAATTATCCATCTTTACTTCGGAGCTTTTTGAAAGTTGAATGTTTGTGTCAAAAATATAATATTAATATAGTACAGTTGACTTTTTCTAAAAGAGGTGTGTAAACGTCTATCAAAGCTCCTTTAATGCATGCTATTTATACAAATATCATGCATTAAACATAATTTTAGCTAATCAACACAATATGCAAGGAAACGAAGCGCAAATAAGTAACAAATTGCTGTTTAACGAAGCTGCCATAATAATATCATATCATGCAAGTCGCCTTCCGTTTTTCAACTGAGTTGAACATTGCACAGAAATAAAGAGATGACGTAAGGACACGACTGTATTAAATCTCAGCATAACAATACATCACGTGATGGAATGCAGATGATCACTTAGTGTGCACCTTACAAGTTAAAATGTTAGTGACGAAACTAAATTTAAATAGTACAGTTGGAATTAGTAAAAGAGGTGTACAACAGATCAACAGATCAACGGTCCTACTTAATAAACATGCATAATACTTTGAGTTAATTAACACAATATGCAAGAAACGAAAGGCAAATAAGTAAATAATTACCGTTTAATGACACTGCCATTATAATATCATATCATGCAAGTGCCTTCCTCTATTTCTCAAGGCTTGAGCCTGTCGCTTTCAGAGTACCAGCCAGATGGATGGATGGAGTCAGAGTATAACGATAGCTTAATAAATCAAAAGCCGTTACCGTCCACAATAATTTGTTTGGCATAGTCTTTTTAATGTTACGGAGATGCTATATAATCTTGAGTAGGTATCGTACCACTATAATAATATTATTAACCTTTGTTTGAATGCTGAAACACAACATGTAAACACTAAAAATTATTAGACTGTCAATTATATACAGCACATTAAATAGCTTTGTAAAGGTGTCTAATGGTCATAATTTTCAATTAGGGCACACTCGTGTGCGATATTTTGCGGCTGCTAGAACCGCATGATACACCGACTCTATATCATTTGGATTGTTATAAACATTTGTGCGTGTGCATGTCTGGTCTCTTATAAAAGTCTACGATGAGTATTTCAACGAGAGGTGCTATATAAATATCTAAATTACTAGCTAGGACTGCAATCACCTGAACTCTGTAGACCGTGTCTGGTTTGAGTTCGTGAATCCGTAGATAAGATTCGCGTCCATTTACATTCTGCTTGAATTCCTCGCGACCACGATGCAAACTACCATCGAGTATTTCACTCCAGGTAACCTGTGTAATATTATTATATTTTGTGAAGGTTTGAGAAAGGAGAAGACGTATTGGTGTTCTCGTAAACACCTTTTTATAGCTTTAGATATTCTTTTAAAATTTCTACAAATACAATAAAATTCAATGAAGTCGCTTTAGATCCTGAAAAATTCAGTCTTACGCTAAACTGTGCCACTGTTTACGATCTGACAGTCAAAAGCATCGGTAAAGGAGGAGGGTGACGCTAATGATCGTTGTTATCTTTGTCATCACACAGTGCCGATAAACTGTAACTCCTACGGGTCTTTAAGCTTGGTCAACAAGAGCGCCTCTGAGAGGTGCGGTATAAATTTGTAGAAACAATACAGATACAGTGATGTGAAAAAGTTTTGCATCACCCATATATTTTGCGTTTCTATGCATGATTTCGTCTGTATTAAGATGAATAATGTTCTTGTAAGCATGTCGGCGTTAATTATAGATTTTATTATTCTTTAGTTCGAGTTATTCATCATCAATCATAAAAGCAATATCATCATTGTTATAATCATAAACAAAACACAAATGTAGTGAAGTGGCCCCACCTTGTATTTGGTGACTGGATCACTCGCGTCTTTCGGTGGCATCCAGTGGACCATCACAGACACGTGACCTTCCAAGAAAGTGACGTCACTCTGAGTAAGGTTTGAAGGCGAGTCCAGCAATAGCCTCGCTATGAAGAAGAAGAATAAGTAAACAAACATGTTTAAAGGTTAATATGGATTTTCATTCTTTAGGTCGAGCATTGGACACAAGCGATGAGAAGTAAACTTCATTAATTAAAGCAGATTTTTAGTTATAACGATGGTATAACATCTTTTAGAGGTGTTCAACGCAGAAAAAAATAAATGAATTTTTACCACTTGTTGCGCACTACTATTTGTTTGTATGTTTGTATGTGCACTTGTTATAGCGCCCCTTCAATCTCTGATAGACTAGAGAGACACACGAAGAAGAGTGAGTTATGAGTGAGTGAGTTAGTGAGTGATTGGTTGGGTGGTAGGGTAGATGGATGGATGAACGAAATATTGAATTATTGATTTAATCATTGAATAAATGACACATCAGTTCCATAATAATTTCGGAGGTGTCAACTTTTTAATTGTAAAATTGTTGAAGCTGATTCGACTTATAAAGTCGATAGAAATTGTTTTGAAGGTGTTCAAAGTGATCATTGGGTCGACGTTAAAAACAGCCAAGCTTACAAACACAAAAACTTTTAACTGCTGTAATTGTTTTAGTTATTGTCATTGTTGCAATCTATAATAATTATTCTCTTTCTCATCGTCATCACTATCATTATTGTTATTATTTATTTTAATAAATTTAAAAAAAAATTAAATATAATTTCAATTCGACCTGGTGGAACAAAGAATGCGTTGCTTGGTTTCGATTGTCCACTGCTTCCAAAGATGTTTATGGCGCTGACGGTGAATTGATACAAATTTCCAGATTTAATCTCATTCACCAACACAGATGTCACTGTTGTCTGCAATTGTGACGATACAGCAATTGAGATGACGTATAGTATATGCAAAAAAGTATAATTCTAGTTATGGATTGAAAATGAAATCGGTTTAAATAGGCTAGATGCATGAAAGTTTAGAGGTATTTGTGTTCAGACCTTGAATTAAAATAGATTCAAATAAGTTCAGTATAATTATTATGATTGTATGTACATTATGAGTAAATGTACAAAGCAAAAATATATTCTAAAAGGTTAGAGTTGGGTCAAAAGCGCGCATGTCAAAAGCGCGCAGACAAATGCGCGCGGTAACAAAATCGCACACGACAAATGCGCGCAGACAAATGCGCGCGCGCGACGAAGAACACATAGACCCAATACACAAAACATTTTTATATATGCATGTATTTATGTATTGTATGTATGAATACATATGTGTTTGTAGCATGTATGCATGTATGTATGTATGCATGCATGCATGCATGCATGCATGTATGCATGCATGCATGTATGTATGTATGAATGTATGTATGTATGTATGTATGTATGTATGTATGTATGTATGTATGTATGTATGTATGTATGTATGTATGTATGTATGTATGTATGTATGTATGTATGTATGTATGTATGTATGTATGTATGTATGTATGTATGTATGTATGTATGTATGTATGTATGTATGTATGTATGTATGTATGTATGTATGTATGTATGTATGTATGTATGTATGTATGTATGTATGTATGTATGTATGTATGTATGTATGTATGTATGTATGTATGTATGTATGTATGTATGTATGTATGTATGTATGTATGTATGTATGTATGTATGTATGTATGTATGTATGTATGTATGTATGTATGTATGTATGTATGTATGTATGTATGTATGTATGTATGTATGTATGTATGTATGTATGTATGTATGTATGTATGTATGTATGTATGTATGTATGTATGTATGTATGTATGTGTGTGTGTGTGTGTGTATGTATGTATGTATGTGTGTATGTATGTGAGAATGTAATTGTAATTGTAATTGTAATTGAACATTTTTATAGCGCCGCTCACAGAGTCAGTGACGACTCTACTCAGAGGCGCTCTCTGCACTAACTAGCCGAAATGATGTTAAGTTAACAGTCATAGCGAGCAAAAAATAACAACAAGTTGCAAAACAAAACACAGTTAGCTGATAGAGTCACCGGTGGCAAGCCCTCGCAAACACGTAGAGTTGACCATCAGATTCCCGTAGAGCTGGTAGATGGCGTGGTTGATCAGAGTCTCTGGTAGGTGGTAGATGACTCCCGTCCGGTTAATCGTTGAAGCTCCAGCAAGGGTGCGCGTAGCAGAAGGCATTCGTCGCTGGTCGGTCGGTAGTTGGAAGCGCCGCCGTTGACAGCTGCAGTCGAGGTCAGTCCATGCTCTGACCCGCGTGAGCCGTCCTCCGGCGATGTAAATACCGGCTTGCAGCGGCGTACACGCACGGCGTATGGTACGACTCGGCTGTGCTGTCTGTGCATCATAGGGATGGTCGCTGATGCACTAACGTGGCCAACGCGACTTACAACAAAAACCCTCTAACCAGCGCAAAATCCTTGAGAAATCCAACGAAAAGTCCAGAACGCGAGTCTAGAAGCAGAAAACTCCAAACTGGCTGAAACAACTGAGTAGTAAGTATGTATGTATGTATGATATGTATGTATATATGTATGTATGTATACATGCATGCATGTATTTATGTATATATAATTATATATGCACATATGTAAATACCATATGTATGAATGTATGTATGCATGTATGTATGCATGTATGTATGTATGTATGTATGTATGTATGTGAGTATGTAGTATGTATGTATTGTATCTATATAATTATGTATGTATGTATGTATTTATGTATATACGTACATATGTAAATACTATGCATGTATGTATGTATGTATGTTTGATCGTTGCGCGCTTTTTGCGCGCTTTGGTTGCGCGCTTTTGTCCGCGCCCTTTTGTCTGGGAAGGTTCTTGTTGCGCGATTTGCGCGCTATTGTCTGCACGTATTTGTTTGCGCGCATTTGTCTGCGCGCTTTTGTCATGCGCGCTTTTGTTACGGCGCCAAATAGATGTGAATAGGTATTGTTTAGGTAGAGAATAGTTGCTGAATAGGTATATA
>OX243821.1:27176382-27346382 GCA_945859605.1 Lumbricus rubellus
AAAACAGCAATAGCGTTTTCCCTTAAAATGATACCCTGGATAGGCTATGGGCGGAGACCTGGGCGGAGGTTTGAGGGGCACGGACGGGTGGCGGAAGGAAAGACGCGAGATTTTTTGACGGTCGAAAATTTTCCGACCCTTTTCCCAAGAAAATTTAATTTTTCACTTACGACGTCGCCAAAAAAGTTGATGACTTTATTTTTTTTTAGTCATTCCGCCCAAAAAAGTCGATATTTTTGCCTGAAAAACATTTTTTTTGCCCGCCGTCAAAGTAGTCTTGACGCTCAACTTGGGGGGGGACCAATACATGGGCCGTCCCCCAACACCTTTTGGGGGAACCGTCCCCCCTGTCTCTTTAGGTCTCCGCCCATGGAATAGGCTATTGCTATACTCTAAGGATAGAATATTGCACAAGGAATACTTATAATTATATCGATCTGCAGAAGTAGCTTCTCTCAACGGCAACGGTTTTTGTTATCATGAATCGTCGCTACACTCTGGATCCATACATAATTATATTCAAACACTTCCATAAACCTAATTCAGCTTTAGTCCAGGCGGAATAAACAATCAAAAACAGAGCAGGAAACAATTGCATTGAACTTCAAATCTTCATGATTCTTTTCCCAAAAAGAGTTTCACTATTTTTATGGTTAAAAGTTCAGCTGTCATTAGTAATTAGTAATTAGTGGTTGACCAATCAGGCAAGACATTGACGAACGCGCACATTCTTACACCATTCCTAAGCTTCATAGTTTGTTATAAATTAAAATTTATTTTGTGCCGTAGCAGCTGCGCTGACTTCTTGGATATAATCCAGACTAGCCTACTTAGATAGCGGTCAGCTCTGCTGTCCAATCTCTGTTGCCATATTATCTCGCAGAGCAGTTCTAGAATATACATGTACATCTTCTTTTCCTTCCGGCTAGGATTAATCCCTCGCTGAGGAGGGGTCAGCCACTCGGATTCTTTGTCTCCATGTTGTTCTGTCTCCAGCGTCTTCCTTTTTCAGATGAAGAAGCTCCATGTCCTGCCGAATCATGTCACTCCATCTCTTCTTCTGCCGCCCACGGCTGCGGCGTCCTTGTACTTCTGCACGCATGATTCTTTTGATGCTGCCGCCCTCATCCGATCGCTCCACATGCCCATACCACCGTAATCTGGCCTCTCGAATTTTATCAGTTATACAGGCTACTCCAACTGCTTTTCGTATGTTCTCGTTTCTTCTCTTGTCTTTCAAGGATGCTCCAAGTATCCAACGTAGCATCCTCATTTCTGTTCTCTCCAGCAGCTCCTCCTCTTATAGAATATACATGTACATGTAGAGCGTTAACTCTCTCGTGTTGGAACCTCAATCTAGCTGTCAGCGTCGCGCTGCGCCAGTTATTAGGTCCATCTGTCTGGAATTAGATGGAGATGCGCCTGCTACCTAGACTGACACATCAGTGTATGTGTAATTGCTGTTTTTAAAGATTAACGTCACTTTGTGGTAGCAGAGACCATTAGCAACGCCCTCCTCCTTTATCCAGGCTTGGAACTGGCACTGGTAGAGTGCAACCAGTGGCGAAGTTTATGCTTAAACGGGTGTTCAGCAGGCACTTAAAATCCTATTTGTATCACCGTGGCGCTAAATAAATATATGAAAATGAATGAAGGAAGGATTGATTAACAAAGAAGGTTAGTGTCGACCTCCTCTTGAACCGATGTTTTGGACTGGCACTACCAGAGTGCGGGTATAAATATTGACGGAGTCTACAGTTTTAGCGCACCCGTTAAATAAATCGTTTTTAGATTCGAGTTTGAATCGATTTGATTGAACTGATTTAAATATTTGAAAATTTAAATATATAAAAGCTGAAGGTATAAATTGGTAATAAACTACGACGGAATCGACTAGATGTCGCTAATAAATGTTTTTCTGCCGCATCTTCTTACACACCTTTTAAAGTATTTCTATTTACTTTACATATATCTAGAAAACAATTCAAACTACATGTCCAGCCGTGATATCGAATTTCACCACACTGATTTTGTCTTTACTGATAGTAACGTAGAAGCAGCTTAACCCTATGACGCACACCTTCCGCGCCAACGCATTTAGCACACCAGGGGTCCAATGGACCCCACCGATAACATGGGTTGAAATTATATCAATTAGATAGAACTTGGGAATGAACGACTTAAATTTATGTTGTACATAGCACATGCACTCATGGAACATGTTTGGGTCAATATGTAGGCCGAAAATTAACCCTCTAGGGCTGCCAAGGGGGGGGGGGGGGCGGTGGTATCCCCCCGTTAAATTTTCTCACCTCCAAACATTTCTCGTATGGAATAAAATTTTGACATTTTAAGTACTTGCAGGTGGTTCATTTACACACATTTTGAGGTATTATTTGTGATGATACCCCATACCGTTCAAAAGTTATACCCGATATACCCTAGGTACCAAGAGGGGGGTGGAAACCACCAACTTAGGTTAACGACTGTAATATTTTATCCGTCATTTATTATGAAGAAGAAACATTCTGCCCCTTCATAGAGGGAACGTAGGGCTACATTGTCATGCTAAATAATTTGTCTTTTCATAACCGGAAGTGCTCAAAATAAATTAAAATATGTGAAAAATGGTGATTTTCATCCAAATTTTCCTAGCGAGAATTTCTAGCTTGCTCAATAATTTTGACCATTGGCGCAGCCAATGAAACTTTAGGAGTTGCCATTTGCATGTATGAATGTAAGCTTACATGTATGTATGAATGTATGCATGTATGTATGTATGTATGTATGTGTGTGCATGTATGTATGCGTGTATGTAGGTATGTATGTATGCATTACGCATGCATATGTATCTGTGTATGTAAACATTTATGTATGCATGAATGTATGTATGTACGTACGTGCGTACGTACGTATGCATGAATGTGTGTATGTATGTATGTATGTATGTGTGTATGTATGAATGTAAACATACTGTATGTTTGTAAGTATGTATGTACGTGTTTTTGTTTGTATTTTTTATGCGTGTATATATGTGTGTACGTACGTAATCTATTCAGACACTATTGTAGGTGAACCTATGTATGCTTGTATGTACAAATGTGCAGTGTATGTATGTTTGTGTGTATATATGTAAGTATGCATGTAGCTATGTATGTATGTATGTATGTGTGTATGTTCGTAAACATACATGCGTGCACACATACACACGTACATGCATACATACATAAGTACATACACACATACATACACATTCAAGCATACATACATACATATATACATACATACATATATTCATATAGATATACAACATACATGCATACATGCATGCATGCATGCATGAATGCATGCACACATATATACAATACATACATTAATATATATATATATATATATACATTCATACATACACATGCACACATATATACATACATACTACACTGTATCTAAGTATAAACTTAGGGATGGGGGGTAATGGCGGGGTGGGGGTAATGTCCCACTGTGGGTAATGTCGAGGGGCAATGGGGGGAGTAACGGCATGGGTCATGGTCCGGGGGTATGTCCTGTTGCCATTATGCTATAGTCGATGCAGCATGGATCTATAAATGCTGAAGCCTGGGGTCCATTGGACCCCAGGTGTGCTAAATATGCCCTAGGTGTCTTTCTCAATTTTTTTCAAATCAACCAGGGGTGCTACAGTCTCCCAACTTTTTTGTACATGTAGGGGGATGAATTGTTGAGGAATTTGAATTATTTCAGATTTTCACTATTCATATCAAAAAAGATATTCAAGATATCGCACCTCTGGGGTCCGATGGACCCCAGGTGTGCGTTATAGGGTTAAAAATAAACCGGACGCTTATCAACGATTAAAATATGACGAAACATGTGTTTATTTTTTACGAGATGTCATTAAAATCTCTGAAAAAATTAGTATTAATAGACATATTCTGTCACGCCAGTACTAAGTCTGATTTGCTAAACTCAATGAACCGATAAGCAGAAGCAGAGCTATGGGTGCGGTGTAATTGGACTATAATAAGATGAATGGATAAAATAATAATATTATTATGGACTACAAATAAAATTTCTCGCGTTTGCTATGGCGCCACTTCAAGCTCGCTACTCAGAGGCGCTCCTGTCTGCAGCGCGGACACTGCATTTGAGCTTCACACCGAAGCGTACAAGCAATTTCGAGTGAATGACTTGCTCAAGGTCCCTATAAGCGGCGGTTTAAGGTGGATTCGAACCTGGAATACCCTTTGACACACCCACTAGTATGGGCTACTACACCACCGTGGCGCACAAATTATTGTGAGTGGAAGAGTTACTGAACGTTGCCTACTTAAGGAACCTCGTCAATCTACCACAGTAAAAAATGAAATGTTCAGGGCTTAACGACACTGTTTCATATCGAAGATGATTAGTGTCGGAGGCAGAGAACAATCTCACACTCCACGTTTATATTGCGACCGAGCCACCCGCTGTAAAGATCCGACCGGGAATTGAACCAGGATCTTCAATCTACCACAGTCGATTGTACGTAATCTTTATAGCACTGGTTGACGCCCTAAAAAGGTGTCTAAAAAGAGCGCTAATAACCACTGATTATGGTATAAAGTTTCTCGACAGATATTCTGCCGTGCTAAGCAAAAAGACAGTAACTTTGGCTCGGTACATCACACCGCCACAATAACTACATGTAAATATGCTATATAATTTATTGCTTATGATTATATGCATGAATTGCGACAAGTTTTCAACACCATTCGGCATGAAATAACAATTGCTTATCTGAAGAACAGAATTGCTAAATTCGAACAAGTTGCGGTTACTTGTGGGATTAACTTCAAGCTTTCATTTCCAAAGCGGACTGCCTATAATACGGTTGTTTCATTTATCCTGTGATGCATCGATGGTCTGGCTATCTGTAGTGGAGAAACACAGCTTCGTTCCGAAATGAGATCTGAATATTTTGATATTTTGTGTGAGGCAAAAAATTATTATAGTTTCAAAATTCAAGTATATATATATATATATATATATATATATATATATAAAATAACTAACCGCTAAAAAAGGTGTTCAAATGATTTATAATTCCACAAAAGGTCTGCTCTAAGATGCTGTTTACTAAATGAAACTATATATTTACCAACTAAATATTATATACTCACTCGATTCGCTCCATCGTTTAGAGTTAAATGTAATAAAAAGTTTTAGAACATCATGCAAGTCCTCATATGTCCAATCTTAATCGGCAAGAAATGGATATCTTTTGAATCAAATGATGCAATCTGCATCAAAATCAGTGATTTTAATTATATTACTATATATAGAAAACAAATAAAAGTCAATGAGAAATAATAATTCTTACCGCAGATCGACAAGTTTCACTGCATTGTTCGATGTTAACGAATATCTGATCGCATGGTTGAGAACACTGGAGGTAAGTTCAGGTAACAGACAAAAAAAAATTCTGTCCAGAGTAACGGCCTCTGTTGTCATAGACCCTGGTCAAATTGGATCCATCCATCCAATCGTTAGTGTGTCTGGTATAGTCCTATTACTTGGATTGAATTCATTTTGGTGAATGACTACCTTTCTTTGGAAAGGCGAAATATGTAGGCCTATGTATGTACAAGCAATTGCTATAACGCAGCTTAAAGATTGATATATCGCGGTGTTATAAAACAACAGCGCAGACACGGAATCTGTGTTTCACGCCTTAGTGCATGAGCATTTGTATATGAATGACTTGCATCTGGTTCGGTAACGCTGCGGCTTGAGGTGGGTTCGAATCCACAACCTTCCAAATCCAAGGCACCGATTGTAACTGAAAGCTCGCTCTTGTATGGCGAGTAAAACGCATAAATGAGGTGTGTAACTACTGATACATATTAAGTGACTAAGCATCTTGCAAAGTGGACCTGCTGCAAACAACCACCAGAGGTCGTACATCGTGCGTTAGTGTTAATTTTACACACCTTTTAAAAGGTAATATAAGACCAATAAATTACAGCTTCGAGAGAGAGGGTTCAAGTAAGCCATTGGAAAGTACTGGGTTGTTATTGTTAAGTCATACGCTATTCAAAGGTGTTGAAGATTGGGGAAAAAGACGTTGTAACGACGATGGCTGGCAATAATAACTTCAAAGTGGGACTGGCATAAATGGAGAGCACTGCTTGGTTTTTTTAATCCGAATTTGGAAATGGTTTTTTTGCGAAGAACTTGGTGTTTGGGGGGTTTTGCGACATATTTTCTGAAGATTTGGGGCAAATGACTTAAAAAAAGGTCATGAGATTTTTGGGACGGAAAAATAATAAAATTTTCCTAAAATTTTGGCTGGATGACTAAAAAAAGGTCATCAGAAATTTTTTGACGAAAATTTCGGTGGATTTGGGCTACTTGGGTTTTCTTGGGTTTTTTCGACCGACCAACTTGGTTTTTTTTAATTTTTCAGGGTGGCAACGCTGTCACAGTTGACGTGACTTTTCCCGGCAACACGGAATTAGCATCCGCGACTTAATATTACAAGATTGGTTTCAGCGCTAGATGTTCCAATTGTTAAACGAAATGAACAACTCCATCTTGCGTTGAGAGTTACAACGATAAGCTCTGAACAGTTCAGAGAAAGCTGTGTGCGGTGTGTGCAAGTAGAAACTGTAATGTGGCTGGAATTTTATTGCAAATAATGTATGGAAGTAGGGAACAGGGAAATGGGATCAAGTTTCACGTTGTCGTGTCTAGAAATAGCCGAATATCCGTGAAATCAATCGCTGTACTTGGACACCTTTTAAAATATCGTTTGACTTGTTATTTTTACTCATTTAGCAAATATTTCGCCATTCAGACAAAATTTTCACGATGTGAAACTTTGCAAACAATGGCTGATATAATAATATTACATTGCTGCTGGTTACTTGAAAATTCATATTTTATCAATAGCTTTATTGTGTATTAAAATTTTGTTCAATAACATTATTCACATTTGTAATTTCCAAGAAAGTATTCAACATTTTAAAATGGTGTGTTGCAAAGAAAATATATTTTCTTCTCGCGCTACTAGCGTTGAGCCGCAATAATAGGCTTAGCACTGACGCTAAAAAATGGCAGAGGTACATGTACATGTACATGTAGGTTAGAGTCCGCATAAAATTGTTCACTGCTGTCTGTAGCCGGGCTCACGTTGAGCACATTGAAAAATCTTCGCACTTTGACTACTCAACCAAACACGTATTCTGACGTATGCGTTTCTGAAATTTATAGCCTAAGGTAAACTGCTTAAAGAGGTGTTTAGAGATAGATTAGGAATACTTTGCGAAACATGCTATTATTGTGAACGTTCTATATACACTATAGAATCAACCACGTCCAGATCCCTTTCTAATCGCAAAATTGTATTCAACAAATGCAATGGATAGACTGGTGATACAAGCATTCAAAGACTGGCACTGATGTTAGTATCATTAAACGTCCACACGCAGTTTCCGGACCACGCCAGAAACGAGGAGTATAATAATTGTCGTTGGGCGTCTAGATATGGCTGTAAACACGACTGACTTAGAACAGTCGTAGCTAATAGATAATCCTTATTTAAAAAATTCAGAAAAAAACAAACCTCTTTTTAAAGATCATTAATTTACATAAAAGGACAATTTTGAAATTCTTCTTCTAATGTGATACAGTAATTTTTCTATTGCTACTAAACGCAGCTTGTCAATCAGGCTTTGTTAAACTGGTCAATCTATACATAATTTTAATAATTCGACGTCGGCCATGTTCGACGCTCAGCAGTTCGTTTTATTATTCCTGTAGCTTCGTTTTTAAAGGCGTTGTTTTACGGGGGGCCTTCCTGACCGAATCTAAGGGATTATTTGGGAGTCAGCCCTTGTCAAAAGCCCGACAGGGTAATACGATGAGACTATTATTACCATCTATTATCACTGAAACAATGTCGTTAGTAGGCTATTAGTTCCCGATATAATATATTGTTTTACTTTGAGCTTTATTGGCGAAACAATGCTGAGATTTCTGATATATAATTGATTGAGCATAATAAAAACGGGTGTAACGATATTGTTAACTTTACACATTTTTGCAAATATTAAAATTCGTCCGTCGTTATTGGATACCATTATTACCGTAGGAAAATAATAAATATAATATGCAAGGAACATTTGAATACAAATATGCATTTTACATTATTACTAGTCTAGCACCTTGCTCATAAGTGTTGTAATATGCCAAGCAAATTTCTGTCCAGGGTAACGGCCTCTGTTGTCAGTGATTGCAAATTGTTGTCATATATTTGGATCTATCTCGGTATGCTTTTTTCTATCTATCTATCTATCTCTGTTTATGTCTATGTGTGTTCGTGTGTGTGTGTGTGTGTGTGTGTGTGTGTGTGTGTGTGTGTGTGTGTGTGTGTGTGTGTGTGTGTGTGTGATTCCATCTGTCACACACTATCCGTCTGTCTGTCTGTTTGTTTGCCTGTTCTCAAACCCGTTTCACGCAGTCTATGTCCCTGTTCCAGTCCCTGTCTCTGTCTGTGTCTGTCCCTAAGTCTCCATCGGTATCTCTCTTTGCCTCTCTTTCTCATTGCATGCATGCTTATCTGCATCTGATAATTTATTGATGATATTTCGTTTTCCCTTGACAAGAAATTCATGAAATCATTCGTCAAAGTTCACGCAACAGCCGACAGAGGGCCAACGGACCAAACAACGATAGCGCTAAATAAATCGGAATCATATCAATCGATTTATCCATTGCTTCCTCTCCAACTCTACTCGATTTATTCACTGCATCTACTCCCTGAATACCACCACAACCACACCACCGTCATCAGTACCAACACCAATGTCAACACCAAAACTCTACCGCAAAAATATCAAAACTCACCGTATTGCACCAACGCCAAAACTCACTGTATCACTACTAACACCAAAACTCAATGTATCAATACCAACAAAAATCTTTTTATATCCCCTACGACACCCACAAATCACTGTAAGATAACCAACTCAGAATTAAATGTACCGCCACAATGGCAATGCCAAAGCTCACTGTACTTACAGCATCAAAACTCAATTTATTGCAACTAAGAACAGATCACCAACACAAATACTCACTGCATTTCCACCAATACCCAATGTATCACCACAAGAAGAACCACTCAATGAAACATCACTGATATCACTCACATCACCATTCGCTATACCATGCTGTCACCCCAACATCATCATCATCATCATCATCATCATCATCATCATCATCATCATCATCATCATCATCATCAACATCATCATCATCATCTTCACCATCATCATCATCATCATCATCACAATCACCACCTGATCTTAAATAACCATGGCAACAGACAGCAACGTCTTACCTTCATCAGCGACAGGCACCTGACAACGCATCGAGCGGAAACGACGCCATTTTCGGCGTCACCATGGTAACTCATCCCATGCGTGATAGCAGGCGTTACCATGGTGATCCATGACAACAGTTCGACAATGGCTAACGTCATCGCTGTGTAGTCAGCGGTTTGTTAATCCATGGAAACATGAAACATCTGAAATCGTTTAGAAAAAACGTCATTTGTGAAATAAGACTTGATTGAGCTGTAGCATTAGACACCTTTAAAACGTGTTAAACTTGGACTATATAATCTTTAGATGTGCCAGGCAATTTATTGGTAACTCCATTCGAAAACATTATTTTAAGTATCAAAGAAGTGCTGAATATTAGCATATACATGTAATAGTGAGCAAATAATTGCAGACCTCTGAAATGTACTAAACTAAGACTATATTGCCTAATGTTCAGATGTGATCGGCATTTTATTCATAAAACAAACAACTTTTATATTTATACCAAAATATTACACTAAGTAACAAAGTGCTGAACGTTCGCATAGAGTGAACAAATAATTGGAAACCTTTAAAACTGTATCAGCTGATGTTATATCAATATGGGACTCGAAAGGCAACATAATTTATGTAATTCGTAAATAGCCAACGGATTCGTATGTTATGTAATAATTATGTATGTATGCGCGCTTGCTATAGCGCCTCTTAATGAATCTACCCAGAAGCGCTCCTGACCACAGCGCGGACACTGAAACGGAGGATCACGCCAAAGCGCTGGGCAATTGCGAGCGAAGGACTTGCCCAAGGTCCCTACGAGGTGTTTTGAGGTGGATTCGAACATGCAACCCTCCGGATGCAAAGCAACGAACATACCAACTACACCACCCTCATATCATTCCTAGACAGAAAGATAAGATACGATGGAGATCGGTTAAATCGATCGTCATGTAAAGTTAAGCATGGTTTCCATCATAGAGATGTACGCTATATATATATATATATAAAATACATGTATATAGGCTAGAGAGAGTATGGCCTATCTCCGCTGCATAAAAAAGTGAAGTCATAAACGACCTTAATATATATTTAACGGTAATCACGCCAGTGACGTCACAAGCCATGTTAGTTTTAAAATTATTTACTTTTCCAGCTGTTGGAAGGTGTAAGACTGTGATTGGTCGGCACGATTACTGTCGATTAGACGTGATTTGATTGGCCGGCACGATTACAGAAGCGACATCAATATGGCGGCGTGATATTCCCTCTAGCGTTATATTTATTATAATAGATCTCTATGGTTTCCATCCTCCTCTGCTCTATGACGTTTTCTTTGTGCAACGTATTCGAAGCCATTCACTCAATACTTATACTGACGCTTGATTATCAAATAGTGGTGTTAAATAAATGCGCAACGATGATCCAGCGTTGTTTCGTAGCCAACTGCTCCTGACAATTATCCATTTCAACAAGAAACATTTTCACTCACCGTTGAGACTATACAGAAGAAAACATCGCGATAGTTCGGTGCCAAGCGAGACTCAACCAGGCGGCCAACAACTATTCGTCTCCTACATGTATGCTGTGCTTCAGTGATATAATTTAAACACCGTAAAAAACATTTAGCCAATGCTATATAAATATCAGTTGGCAACAAACTGTTCGTCTCCAATGCTTTAGTAGCTTAAGTGATATTATATTCAGAGCGATGTCACACGATTGATGAGAGCGAACAGGGAAGCCACTCTGAATTTTAGGGAAGGTCAGATCCGGCCAAATAAAAGACTAGAAAAAGCTCAATTGATAATTTTCTGATAAATACAGGGATGTTGGAACTCGAAATTTCTGATATCTGATTCTTAGTCTTTAAGTCCAAAAAATTGTCCTTTTTTCTCAACATTTCTGATTTTTTTTATCTTTCGCTCTTTAATCTTAAGTCTTGAGACTTTTTGTCGTCTTCCATATAATTCTTTGACCTAAAATTGTCTTTTTTACCTTGTGAATGTCTAAAAAAAAACCGCGCGAAGAAAAATACTAGATTCTGACTAAAAAAAGCCTTGAAAACTAGACAAGACCAAAAAACCTTGATCTAAGTGGGAAAAGCTGCGAGTGACATCCCTGAGGGTGACACAATCTTTGATGGCGTCAAATGCAATGGCGCCTGTCTTTACTCTTTACACGAATCGATTTGAAGAACATTCTTCTCCCATGCGCGGTACCATGCGATGCCGATTTTAAACACCATAAAAACGTTGTAAGCCGTTGCTATATGAATTGATCTCGCCTACGGTGTACTTAAGCTTGAATCGCATCTGCTAATCGCATCTCCATACCTCTAAAGTGCTGTCCACATTCACTATTTTTTGACGTGACCGTAGAAAAATATCATGTGTTGAATGTCTGTACGTTGTATAAGCTTCCGACGATTCGAGCTAATTTTTATTGATGCGTTGTGTTAATTTGAAACTAACCGAAGAACGTCATTATTATTATGAAGAAGGTTAGAATTTTCGGTTGGCTCCGATAAGGTATGGTAGGTGTGGGGGGACTACAGGAAGGCATGGACTGACCTGCGTAATGCAATTAACAGCAATGCATTCGACAACCATTCTAGAGGCAACACAGTTCGACAACGCGATTCAAGAGGTTTTGGTTTAAGGACAGTTTCGTCACAACATTAGTCGCTAACTTCAACTTTGCATGGCCTAATAATAATTATTTAAGACAGACGAGTAAAGCATTCATGTTTTGCGCTTCTGATTTTACTTGTAGGATGCACGACACGCTTAAAACAGGTGTGTAATTATTTGGCCCAGTTCTCACCCAATCGTGTGACGTCGAGGATGAATAATAATTATCATATTCTAATAAATAATTGGTTGATAGGCTATAGATAATTTTAGTTGATCATCACTGTGTAACAACAATGATTAATAGCGGCGCCCTCCTACTTTATCCAGGCTTGGAACTGGCACTGGCAGTGTGCAGTCACGGCTTAGTTGGATGGATGGATCAAGATTTTACGATGGAAAAATTTTGCCCTTGGAAAAAGTTTGTTTTGGCATATTGCAGCAACGTCGTTAAACAAAAACAAGCAGCAACCATCCATCCATATTTTGCTAATCTTTTAATTCCTTCGCTGCTTGTGGACTTTCTTATTTTCTCGAGACCCTCACACTGCCTATCTCCTTGATAGCCTTCATACTGAACGGTCTAGACACCTGCATTACTTTTAACTCCAATGTTATATAAAAGTCAGCCACAATAATTATATTCATATCTTGCATCAATAAGAGCTTCTCCTACTCTTTCCGAATGCATTGAAACAATGGTATATGCCGATAAAAAAACAGGTTGAAAATATTGAATTGCTGGCACTGGAAAAGGCGCATTATAACTTTTCTTATACGACAATAAATTGTAGAGCCGTTCTAGTGACACACAGCTGAGTACATAATATTTGTTCAGTCCCGATCCTTTACATCAATTGGCCCCTCTCTTTAGAATACGCTGTCTCCATCTACTCGGTCTCAACTTCTAACTGGTAACCCCTATTCCTAATTTTTTTCTCTCAAAACTTATTTCTTCTCTCGTGGCCTTGCGCACTGGGAGCGCCTCTGAAAGGTTCACCCTAGTAGAGGCGCTTTATAAATATTTAAATACAATACAATACAATACAATTTGATCATCATGTTCTAATGCTAGAAAAAAATAGTTAATTTGATTTATTTAGGTCTATCCCATAGCATAGCCCAACATCGCTGAAATTGAGGACTTTAGTATTACTTATTAAGCGTCAGACGCAGATTTAAATATATCCGAATAAAATTCACTTAATTGGGTGTATAGCAGCAACCATTACTGATTACTCATTAGCGTAACTGAAAATGCCTTGAAATGATAATATTAGAAAACATCAGTTGCAGTAAAATATATATCGTCATGAAATTTGCTTTAAAAGGTGTTTAGCAGCAACCATTGATCATGAACGAATGTCATAAGAATATTATTGTAATTAAACTGCCGTTCTATTTATTCTGCACAAAATGCGTCATCATGTTGTGCTCTGCCAGTTGGCAGGTCCGTACGTCCGATGTCACCGCTCCTTTCGTTTTAGAGTCTCATCTTTTAGCTGCCGATATCCAGTTCAGAGGCTTCTGTCTAGGTTTTCCTCTTCCTTTCCATCCATCCATTCTTCCCTCTATTATTTCCCTCGTAACGGTGTCTCCTCTCAGTATTCATTCATTCATTCATTCATTCATTCATTCATTCATTCATTCATTCATTCATTCATTCATTCATTCATTCATTCATTCATTCATTCATTCATTCTGAGAATTTATATAGCGCCTCTTCAAGATATCTACTCAGAGGCGCTCTCTATATGTAATACTATTACTCAGAAGCGCTCTCTATATGTAATATTATATGCACACTTTACGCACTTATTTATATCATATAGTATATCTATAGTATGTGACCAATCCAGCGGCTTTGTCTTTTCCGATTTGTGAAGATTATCACTCTTTCCTCCCCCCACCATCCGTAGCACCTCCTCGTTCGTTATGTGTTCTGACCAGCTAACCCTTTCCATTCTCCGCCATATATCCACATTCATAAAATGCGTTGAAACTGTTTAATATTTCATGAAGAACGAGTGCATAGGGTCAAGTTAACATGGTAACAATTTTATTTTACCGCGCTGGAGTTAGGAGCACCTCTGAGTAGGCCCGTTGAGGAGGCGCTATATAAATGCATATAATGAATGAATTGAAATTCAATTAATGGATGTGTAAGGGTCTTACATTCACTTCTTTTTCAAAGGGACCGGTCATCCAGACACATATTTTCTCACTTCACGCACTCATTTATATAATATTTAAAACCTTTTCAAAAGGTGTCCAATTATCAGTCGTTTACCTCGGTGTCTGTGCATCATCGAAGCCTTGCACATCCTCTTTTGAAACCGTTTTAATTTGCTCACAAACGCAAATGTACACAATACAAGACATGCTTAAAGACGCACGCAGAGATACAGACTGAAAGACACGCACAGATAGAGCCTCGGAGCATGGACGCCCGCAGCTTAAAAATGAAAGACATGGACACCTTCAAAATTGGTAAAATGATTCCTATATAAGTTGACAAATATTGTCTTCGTATATGATGGGATGAATGGTTACTCTATCTCAGACATACCGGATCACGTACCAAGTTTCCCATTAATTTTATATAAATTCATTCATTTATTCGGACGTTATACTTTGTAATAGTAGGCTAATCATAAGGGAATTGTAAGCGCGCCATTTTTAAAACTATAGGCCTACTAAACATGATCAGTGTAATATTATTATGCCAATACTGAGGAATATGCTTAGTTATTTATTTAAATGAGGTTTGTGAATGATGCTCTTAGACACCCTTAAAATGCTCTCTGCCGACGATATATAATACACTATAGAAACTCGAAAAAATAATAGTTCTTCGGTGTTTCAATGCGTTAAATATTGAAATAAATAAAATAATCTGAGTCGAATTCGTATAGCAACCCTATTCCAACTTCAGCAGCGCCAGTCCAAAGTTAAAAGAAACGAGGAGGGTGACACTGATGATCGTTCTTGCTGAAATATCGAAAAACATAAACAAACCGTCCTTTAATTGGCTAGAGCGATAGTGGATAACAACGTCCATGTTTATTGGACTCAGAAGTCATCACATTTTTGCAGTTATAATATGGGGTGGATCACATATTCTATAATCGTGGAAAGTTATCGGTCGGAAGTGGCGATTAATATCTGAATACGTTGCAGGAATGTCACTTCGAGTTGTCGTAATGCAGTGGTTAGCGAACCAAGATTGGCTATGCATTAATGCAAGGATGGAACTCGGGAAGGCGATTAAATACGAGCTCTTATTAGACTCCACTTTTAGATAGCTTTAATTATAAATAATTACCAGTGAACGACTTTAAAACAAAGAATGTGTGCTGTATTTTGCTCACTAATGTTTCATGATGCGTTGCCATGTGAATATATAGCAGTCTAAAAGTGAGCTTCGAAGGTGTCCAACTGTAACTCGGTAATAGTGATATTCACGCTATAATTGCGGAGCTCACCACTGATTGCTTTCGATCAAGCGGCGCTATATAAATTAAAGTGATAATTAGGTAACACATAAAAATAATAATTATGACAACCAGTACCTTATACCAAAATGTTTTATTACCTAACTTCTTAATATCTTCTCGGTGTATCAGTTTAGTGTGATAACAGAGATAATATCCGTCGCCGCCCTGAAATATACAGACAACCGGGCACAGAGAGTAGCGGTATTTCTTTCTACTAGACGATCATGGTTTCTCATTGATGTACTGACATCCTCTTTTTTGCACATTAATGAACATATCCATTTTTTCCTTACCTGCACTACCCTCTGCAGGCCCTCCTCCTCCCCCTTACCTAGTAGTGCAATGTCGTCTGTAAATCTCATGTCGCTGATAAGTTCTCCTTTATCACTGCTCCCCCCTCAGTCCCATCCAGTGCTATGGCCATTATCAGTTCTAAGAAGATGTTGAACAACAGTGGTGACAGAACACATCACTGTAGAACTCCTACAATTATAGTCTTGAACCATTCTGATAGATCCAAATTTACTCTCACCGCACTAAAAGTGTCTTGGTACGCGCTTTCCAACAGTCTCACTATCTTTTACGGGTATCCGTAGTGTATAATTACTCTATTAATAATACTAATAATAATTAGTACAAAACGTTTAATAAGTTAAACAGAAATCTTAAAATATTTCGAGTGCTAGCTATCGGAGTTAGTGTGATTATTTGGACAGCCCAACATTGCGGATTAATCTAGCATATATTAAACACGTATAAAAGGTGTTTAGCATAACCCGTCACTCAAGGCATCGTTGTTTCTACAGTATGCTTACACCTATTTAAAATTTGTGTTTAAAAGGTTTATCCAATTTTAAGAATTCCATGGTTCTTTTGGAAAACCAAAGATTTGCCAATAGTGTAGCAAAGAAAATTCAAAGTAACATAACAACCATAAACACTAGAATGGATATATAATCGTCAACATCAAAAATATTTTAAAGATCGTGTTTATATACCATTCATTGAATTTATAAAAAAGGTGTGTAACATCAACACAATTATTCGCAACCTTGTTTGTCCCTTAGAGTAAACCAACTACCCACATTTTCAGATTTCCTCATTATCTTCATATCATGCCATATCAAAATGTTCAGAAGTGCTTCCACAACTGCGCAGATCCATTTAGAACTGCACATTTTGTGTACAACTGCAGAGTAATAAAAGCCCTGTTAACAGCTAGAATTATAGAATATTATGTGTTTGCCTCGCATAACCGCGTTTGCGAAAGGTTGAAATCCGGATAAATCTGCATTTTAGGCCGTGTACTCTACGAGCTATTCCAAGAATGTGCGGCAGCCAGAGATGCCAGTCATAGCTTTTTCCACCTAAATCTATGCGTTTTCGGTCATATCTAATCGGTTTCTAGGTTTTTTCTGTCAGGATCTAGCCTTTTTCTCACGACGATATTTCCGACTTCTTACACATAAAAATGGACAGTTTAAGATGAAATTGCACAAAAAAACTTGAAAAAAGTCGAATATTTTTTGTGAATTTGGACCAAAAATTGTAAATTTTGGAGCGAAAGTTTTTTTTATAAAAGGTCATCAGAAATTTTATCGGGACGGAAAAGAAAGCAAATTTTAATCATCGGATGATTAAAAATAGGTCGTCAGAAATTTCAAACCGTAAAAATGGATATTATTATTGTTAAATCCATGCATTTTCGATGGAAGTTGTCAATCTAGCCTTTTCTAGCCTTTGTTTCGGCCGGTTCTGACCTTTTAAAAAATTCAGAGTGGCATCCCTGATGTGCGCCAATAAATAAATATTTATTCTGCAAACGTCTAGCAGGGAACCAGCGTACGTCGTCGAATCGGAATATTATTTTGGTTATTAAAATAATTAATTTTATAAGTTACTAGCTGTACCCGGCCACGCGTTGCTGTGGCAGAAAAGACTGTCATCTGCCTCCTTTCCTCCCCCGTCTCCCTCCCCCTCCCCGTCCCCCCATCCCCCTCCCCGTCCCTTTCCCCTCCCCCTCCCCCTCCCCCCGTCCCCCTTCCCCTCCCCTGATCTGATCTAAGGTGAATCTCAAATTCATGGTCGGGAGCGCTTCTGAGTAGTAATTTTAACTATAACAACAAGTCTGTTAATTGAATAGAATAGAAGCAATTTCACTGACAATCTTCAACTGCAGTGTAAAGTTGACTTGTCGATTATTTTTGGCCTGCAGAACCCTGCCTAATTTTGCTCAAAAACGAAGATCATATTTAAGATGTTTAAAGTTTAATTCGACTGCTGTTTCTATGCTGTAAATCATGGGTGTATTTAGGTGAGGTACGTGTTCAAAAAATACGTGTTTGCCTAATTTTAAAAATTATTTCTGTGTATTTTGCATTATGAAAACCTGAAAAACCCTTAACTGGGAGACCCCAAAATGTTTCCTGGGTATTATACCACTGCTATTAATTCACCATTCAAGATTTGATTGTCTATGTAGTTTATGTAGACGATCTGGCCTATCGCCCTCCAAAGGTGCCAGGCATGACCTGCCGCTTGCTGAATAAGATTGCTAATGGTCCACAATGAAATTAGTTTGTGTTTATCATCATAGAATTGTTTATTACGGACAACGTGCATCGTGTCCTCCAGTGTAGGCTAACAGATTCTGTACACTATTATAGGTTGGAGATCATTAGACACCTCTTTTAAGTGGTGCATTTGTCCAATAAATTCTGCGTCGATCTTTATTTTGTAATTTAAAATTATGTGAGTTCGGCTGCTCGGTATATGAAATCTATTTACATGTTGAAGTATGCGTTGTAGACTTATCTATAAATATAAGCATGCGCGATATATGCCAGTCCCAAGCCTCGGTAAAAGAGGAGGGCGTCGCATTTGATCATGTTATCAGACGGTGACGTTAAACTGTTATAACTGAAGCTACCATTGATGCCTTACTTTTTACTTTCTCTACTTCAGCATTTCTTTACGTTAAAACTTTGCATTTGTTTGCACTCATTCAGTGCTAGTCCAAAGCCTGGGTAATACGGGAGGGCGACGCTAATGAAGATTTGTTTTCTTCGTAGCGTCAATGCCGATAGCGAGCACTATCGTCGCATTGCCGATCCAAGCAGTCCCAGACAGATGGGACCACAGGCATACACTGTTCTAGATATCTACAACGAAAAGGTAGGCAACAGCAACTCTGATGAATGATTCAGAACGTGTTTATATGTTGGTGATGATGATGACGGTGGTCACTTGGTCGTAGACTTGGTCTAGAAGTTTTTTTTAAAGTTATCTGACCGAAATCTCATGAATAATATAATTTTCCCTGTCAAAAAAAGCTTTTTTGTTAGCTATGGTGCTATTTGTTCTTTTCTTAAATTTTTGGGGACATGACAATGGACGTTCTCCCACCACAAACTTTAGGGGACCGTTCCTCTTGCCTTCCTAAGACTATCCGCCTATAGATAGTCATGTTATTCTCTGCCAGTTGGCATGGTACTACGTCTGATGTGTTTCGACACCCGTTTTAGAATATTTGTCACGCCTATATAAAGCAGCTGACCAAAACCACAGTTGACCAGAACCATCTTTAGGTGTTGATATCTCTCATCCGTTCCGTCTAGGTTTTCCTCTTCCTTTATGTCCCTGCATTATGTTGATAGTGATAATGCTATTGATGATTTTTCATGCATGCATACATGTATATTGGTGCGTGAAGGCATGTCGACCTCTCTACTCTTCGAGCCTGAATGATCTCTTTGTCTCACGTTCAATTGTCTCTAGTTATTTAGTGAATTTCAGCTATGTGTATTTGTATTGTACAATAATTTCAATTCTGCGAGCATGGGCCACTTTGACCCCCAAACTAGCTATTTTTCCATCCTTGCCCTCCTTACCTCTAAACGTGTCTGACGTGTTTGTATCTTACATACTACTCTCCAGATAATAGCCAGATTTGAATTTTGAATTTTGAAAATTTAGTGACACTTGCATGACTTGCAAATTTAGTGATGGTGATATTTTTTCTATATCTGGCCGCACAACTCTTTCCTCCTAAAATATTTAATGCATGAGTTGCTTTATTGGCTTGTAACATTTGAGCATGAACGTTATATTGTCATTTATTGATTTTGTTTTGTTTTAATTTTTGGTTTATATAGGCGTTAATAGTTCTCTAAGAGGGTGTCAAAACAAATTAACGCAATTGTTTTTATAACTATGGTAGAATCATTAAAAGAGGTGTCGGTAACATAAACGCAACTGCGTTCTAAGCATAGTTGTTTAAAATGTTTTTTTTCGTTTTTTATTCGCTCCCCAAAAACCTCGCTTTTTATATTTTTTTTATTTTTTCCATCGTTTTATTCTTTTTTTATTTTTTATGTAACGCTATTTATTTATTTTTTGTCTTTTATTATTTTCTTTAATTCAATTTTTTCCTGATATTTCTTACGTTTTCAGCTAACTGATGTCATTATTTAATTGTTTAATGTCATCATTTAAGAGATACATGTGGTAAGTAAACAAGGGTTTTAATTTTAAAATGCAGTTTAAGATGTAAAAAGTCAAATTATTTTCCATTACCGTTTTTTGTCGTTTTTTTCCGTTTTTTATTTTTTCGAATAAAACGACGTTTTTCCCCGTTTTTTGATTATGTTTCCATCTTTTTTACATCTATGATTCTAAGTATGTATATACGTATGTATGTATGAGTAGAAAGACTTGCTCAGGGTTCCTAGGTGCCATCTTTAGGTGAGTTCAAACCCGCATCCTTCCGGCTTCAATGCACTGAACATACCCACTACACCACCATACCGCTTCTGCATTTCAGATTACATTATGTATGTGATATAACATTCGTGACATTCATTCAAATTGGGGCTCGGTGGTATATTGGTGGCGTCGTTGCATTGTAGCTGGAAGGTTCAAGGTTCTAATCCACCCACAAGCGACTGGGAGCGCCTCTGAGTAGTTTTTTTAAAAAAGAAGCTCCATATAAATGAATGAATGAATGAATGAATGAATGAATGAGTAAGGACCTTGGGCAAGTCCTTCATTCACAATTGCTCAGCGCTTCGGCGTGAAACTCCGACGCAGTGTCCGCGCTGTATTCGGGAGCACCTCTGAGTAGCGCCTACAAGCAAAAAACATGGTTGTGTTGTTTGTTTGTTTTGTCAGCCGTTGGAATGTAGTCCTGTCATGCTGTACGTGTTGGGTCGTAGAGGTCGAGAGAGTAAATTGGTGTTGAGAGGAGATTGTCAAGGTCGTTTGTCTATCTGGCAAATACCAGATGTTAGTGACAACAAGATGAAGCTGGCCAGGCAAGACAGCTTCGAAAACCTTCCAGGTATTAATTATGTGCACACCTTTTTTATGGTTGCGTAAACGAATATAAATACTTGAATATTAAGATAGATCTTGGATTTACAAAAGAGAGATGACTGGATTAATGGACAGCTTTGAAAACCTGTTGTGTATTTGCTGTTTAACGTCACTGTGTGGTAACAAAGACCTTTAGTGACACCCTCCTCCTTTATCCAGGCTTGGGATTGGCATAGTGCAACCAGTGGCAGAGTTCTCCCGGGTATTATAGTTGTCCACACCTTTTATGTAATTATGGTTAAGTCATTGTGCTTGAATATCGAGATGGGTTTGTGGGTGGATGGGTAGATGTGAATGTGATGGATCTATCGAGATTCACATGGATAGAGATTATTATTACGGAAATGTGGATTGTTAGACACCCAAGAAATATGCAGTTTTATAGCCAAATACTTAAAAGCCAAGGAGAATAGAAAGAAATTCCCTGCATTAGGACTGCCATGGCTCAATCCAGATGATTTGCATGCAAAATTGAATCTATGTGGAATAGACTTTCACGATTTCGCCCCAAACATGTCGGTCGATCTTCAATCGATAATGAAATTTTCTGTAATAAAAAACTTATTTAAAATCTCCAACAGTGTTTAAAAACCTTTTGTTTGCGTTTATAATAATTATATGAATCGACCATAAGCTCTGACATAAATTTTGTGGCTGCATTTTTCAGTGGGCAAACCGAAATGTGTGACATCTCTTTCTGAAGAGTGGAGCAGAATTGACGACCCTCCCGAGGGTATCATTGATCAACTGGTAAGCGTCCATTACATAAAAATTATATAAGACAAATAATGAAGTGAAAGCTTCTATAATCTCTGTGTTGTGTATTCCACGCTTATATAGTTCGGTCAGCATTGTTTTAAAGGTGTCTAAAGCGATGTGTCATTTGTAAATTATAATTGATTGATTGGTCGGTTTTTTGATTGATTGATCGTTTGTTACTTTGATTGATTGATTGATTGATCGTTTGTTACTTTGATTGATTGATTGATTGATCGATCGATGGTTCGATCGATGGATTGATTGATTGATTGATTGATCACAGGGAAAGCTGTTTCAGTGAAATTCATGATATTCAATTTCCTATCATGTCATGTGGCATGTTTCAGTTTCCACACTTATTATATCATCGGATAACATCTTTTTAAAGATGTCTAAGCAATCACTATTTTTAACCTGCATACCTACATCTTTAGCCTGTCTTAAATTTATATAGCTTCTGTTGAAACCCCGTTTTTCAATTTGTGGCATATTAGAATTTGTGACATAATGGGATTTGTGACATATTGGAATTTGTGACATATTGGAATTTGTGACATATTGGAATTTGTGACATATTGGAATTGGTGGCAAATTAGAATTGGCGGCATATTGGAATTTGTGGCATATTGGAATTTGTGACATATTGGAATTGGTGGCATATTGTAATTTGTGACATATTGGAATTTGTGACATATTGGAATTTGTGACATAATGGGAATTTGTGACATATTGGAAATGGTGACATAATGGAATTTGTGACATAATGGAATGTGTGACATATTGGAATTTGTGTCATATTAATTTCGTGACATAATGGAATTGATGGCAAATTGGAATTTGTGCATATAGGGTTAGCGGTATAGTGACTGTGGCAATTGTTGGTTTTGTGCCAGTCCCAAGCATGGATGAGCGAGGAGGGTGTCGATAATGATCACTGCTCTCACACGATTTTGTTTTACTTAAATTACAGCTTGAGATTGTTTACATTTTCTAGAACAATGTTGATGGTCATGTTTTGGAAGTGACTGCGACCATCTACATGCCAGCGCGTGGTCAGTTGGCTTGTGGTCGTGATGATGGTTCCATTGTTATTGTTCCCGGCGCCCTTGCCATCATCTTACAACTGTTGGATAGCGGACAGGACAAAGGTATTACGTCCAAGACTTTACCTGTATTGCAATTGCTATTTATAAATTCAGTTATTAAGGCTTGAAATGAATATAATCGGGAAAAAATTAAATAATTTTTGAAGGTATGTTATAATGATCTCTAATGCAAAGAAAATTAATAACTGCTCACAGAAAAAGAATAATATTCTTTACTGATATTGACTATAAACTAATGTTAGATTCAGTTAAACTTGCCTTGTCTTAGGTTAAATTATGTTACCTTTTTGCCGTATTTTTGCTTAATTTAAATTCAGTTATTTTACTTCTTCTCAAAATATTTCTTGTTTGTGGAGAGGAGAGTCTTGTATTAACTTTCGCCTTCATCACTTTCTTATATAGCACTGTTGAAATAATCGTTTTAAAGGTGCATGTATTTCTATGATATTATTGTTATTATTATTTTGTTTGTTTGTATGCACACTTGTTATAGCACCATTATAGGCAATTACTATTATTGCCTTTTTATAAAACGCACCTTCAAGGTAAACTACTCAGATGCGCTCCCAGTTCAACAATGGCTAAATAGGAAAGTTTTTAAGTGAGAAAGAAGCACAGTGGCAAAAGGCCACAGTGAATATATATTTTACTTTCCTAAACTTTGTTTTGCCTGGACGTTTAAATCCGTCTATTACCATGACAACCGTAACCATGACGACTACGGCTGCTTTTCAGACTCCCTGCCTCACCAGATCCTCCGGGGTCATACAGGTCGCGTGAATTGCTTGCTCTATCCGTTCAATGAGAGTGCAAGATACGACCCTGGCCATCTGGTGTCGGGTGGAGTAGACTTCTCTGTTTGTCTGTGGGACATTGTCAATGGAACGAAACTACATTCGTTCTGTGTACATGGCGGAGAGATCACGCAGCTGCTCGTACCACCGGATAACTGCAATGTGAGTGCATATTGTCGTCGTTGTCGTAGTTGTCTTCATCATCATTGTCGTTGTCGTCGTCTTCATCATTATCGTCGTTGTCGTCATCAGTGATCACCATCATCATCATCATCATCATCATCATCATCATTTTTAGCATCATCAACGTCGTCGTCATCATCATCATCGTCATCATCAACATGTTGCCAGTCGTTTTGGTGGTGATTTTTTGTCCATTGTTGCTAATGCAGTGTTAGTCCTCATTTATTTTTGCATATCCAGCATTGTAGTCCTGATAATTATGTCCTTATTTCTTTCTCTTCTTTCCATTATTCTTAGATCCTGCATCTCTGTTGTTTCTGCTAAACAAAATATTTATTCTCTTGTGAACTACCAATAAATAGACTTAGCATAAAATTTGTCTCGTTGCTAATGCTAATAAACATTCTGCGCGGAATTAGAAAATTGTTATGTTGTATTAATTTTTTTGGAAATGTAGGCATAAGTAACTCTTTAAAAGAGGTGTCGACATTTATTTAAATAAAGATGTAGAAAATTTTAAAAGAGGTGTCTAGCATGTAATTATTTCATCATCATCATCATCATCAAGAACCGAGGGACCAGTGCCCGTAGGTGCCCGCTGCCATCCTCATTAATCCTCGCCATTTATGTCGTTCCATCGCCGCATGTGGCAGGTCTTGTATTGGCGCTCCGCACCAGTCGGTTATGTTGTCCAGCCATTCCTTGTGTGGTCTACCTCTTCTGTTGGTTCCCTCCATTCTTCCAAACACCACCCTCTTTATTTTTCTGTCCTCATTCATTCTACATATGTGACCAAATATAGCTCCAGCTTCCTGGTTATTAATATCTGCATAAGATTTTCTGTGGCTTCTATTTGCTCATACAGTTCTGAGTTTTTCATCTTCTGCATCAATCCAACTCTCAACAATCGTCTCTAGCATTTCCTCTCGAAGGCTAATATCTTTGACTCCATTTCTTTAGTTACTGTCCAGGCCTCGCATCCATACATCATACTGCTGAATACACAGGTTCTCAGTACTTTTAACTTTGTTTGTAGATGTATGGATTTGCTCTTCCAGATTTTATCCAATGCCTTTAGTGCTGTCATTGCTTTCGCGATTCTCGCCCATACTTCTTTCTTGTTGTCTAAGTCGTGTGTTTTGATGCATCCTAAGTATGTGAATTTTTCCACGTTTTCTATCTGGTTTCCATCTATTTCCATCTTCTTACACAGTTCTTTTGCTCCAAACACCATCGTTTTGGTCTTCTCAAAAGTCATGTCAAGGCCATACCTTTTTCCTTCATCACTTAACTTCTGAGCTGTGCTCTCCAACCTCTGGATGTCATCGTCTATCAGGTCGATGTCGTCCGCAAAACATAGATTGTTGATATTCTCTCCGCTGATCTTTACTCCTCCTTCTTCCTCCCTGGTCTTGTCTAGTATTCTTTCCAAGAGAGTAATGAATATGTCTGGTGATATCGGATCACCCTATCTTGTGCCCCTGCCGATGCTGAACCATGGGCCAATCTCTCCGCACACCCTTACCGCCGCCTTTGCATTGCTATTAACTTCTCTTAGTAAACGCACCAGCTTGTTGTCTACTCCATATGAGTCCATGGCCGCCCATGTTACACTCTGGTCGATGCTATCAAAAGCTTTTTGGAAGTCGATGAAGCAGTTGTAAATTTTCTTGTCTTTTCTTCTAGCCTTCTCGCCAATCAGCCTCAGTGTTAAGATTTGTTGAGTCGTACTTCTGCCCTTCCTGAATCCGGCCTGTTCGTCTGATCTGAATTCCTCTGTATGTGCTCTGAGTCTTTCAGTTAGAACCGACATCAGCACTTTCCCCAGATGGCTCATCAATGCAATGGTTCTATAGTTGCTACATTCCTGTGTACTTCCCTTTTTATGCAGCACAATGATGACTGATTTTTTCCATTCTTCCGGCGTGTGACCTTCGCTGTATGCTATCCTGCAGATCTGGTGTAGTTCCTTTATTATTTATTTGGCCTCAATTTACATAGCGCGTCCAGCCACTGAACAGCAGCCTCATAAGCCACAAATGTCATGTAAGGCGGATAAACCACCCAGGAAGCGAGTTGTTTGCAGTCATTTACGATGTGTGACATTGTCTGAATTTCACCACAGGAGTTGCTGGGTCGGAAGCCTGAATACATCGAACCATGTTTGCAGCACAACGCCCTTGCCCCTTCTAAAGTCGACCATTCAGCGCACCAGGCCGCAATAGCTGTCATGTCCTCCGCTTGTGAATTCAGCATCGGAGCCGAGGTGAAAGGCGAACCCAACGTCCGCATGACTAAAAAAGTCATCAGAAATTTCGGGCCCAAAAAAGTCTGTTTTTCTCCACAGTCCTTTTCTCCATGCCTTCAAATGTTGCTTGTTGTACGCCAAAGGAAATGCCATCTGCATACGCAAATAACCGTTAGTTACCCTGTGGGGTGCGGTGGTGTAGTGGTGGCGTCGTTGCCTTGAATCCGGAAGGTTCGAGGTTCGAATCCATCTCGCCGCGTAAGGACCTTGGGCAAGTCCTTCACTCACAATTGTTCAGCGCTTCGGCGTGAAACTCCGATGCAGTGTCCGCTCTGCATCGGGAGCGCCTCTGAGTAGTGAGAGCTTGAAGGGGCGCTATAGCAAGTGCACATACAAACATACAAACATAATGAAGTCTCTTCCATTACACGGCTCAGTCATTGAGCTTTTGACGCAACATCACAGCGTTGACCTTTTAGTAATATCAAAAATCTCCAGCTGTGTCAAGACACCGTTAAATCGTGGTCATCTATTTTTATAAATACCTAATTTTCACAATTATTAGTTGATTGTTGAAGGTTCTTGTTTAACACTTATCAATGGTACAAAGCCAGTTCCAAGTCCTAAGAAATGAGACTGATATAGTTACATGTAAGATGTTATTGAACGATGGAATTTCGCGATAAACCTAAAATTAATACCACGGAGTGTCACTGCCAATCCTAAAAAAGAGGAGGATAACGCGAACTATGATTAAAATCACACATCATAATTATCGTTATAAGCCTACATGGATAGCTATACAACATGGATAGAATGAATGTCGACCATTTTCCCTTAAAACTAACCTTATCATATTTTGTTTGTATGTGTACTTGTTATAGCGCCCCTTCAAGTTATTCACTCAGAGGCTCTCCCGACTGCAGAGCGGATACTGCATCGGAGTTTCACGCAGAAGCGCTCGAGTGAAGGACTTGACCAAGGTCCCGACGCGGCGAGTTGAGGTGTATTCGAACCTGCAAACCTCGGGCTGTAAGGTGACGAACATACCCACTACACCACAGCGCCCCACGTAACGACTTCAGCGAACTTTCATGTTTCAAAGGGAATTATGCAAAAAAGTCAAGTGCGGTTATTTATCAGCTAATTACTAGGCTACTTATTCTGACTGTGGTGGTTGTATTTGCAGTTTAACGTCACTGTGCGGTAACAAGGACCATTAGCGACGCCCTCCTCCTTTATCCAGGCTTGGGACTGGCACTGGCTGAGTGCAACCACTGGTTGTGGATGCATGGATGGATCCAGATTTTGTCGAGAGCCTATGACGACGGAGGCCGTTGCCCTCGAAAAAATTGTTTGGCATAATGTAGCACTTTTTAAAGGTGTCTAACCTTAAGGCTTTTCTGCCCTGACCAAATACATATTTTCGATTATTCAGAAATCCGGCTGCAATTTAAAGTTATGCACTACGAAAGATGAATTCCAACAATATTTACAAGGACACCATTCTTACAAGACATAATCACAAAATTTGCAGCCCTTCCAAGTGTACTCTAGCTGTCACATAATTATGGAATGAAGGAATAACTAAACGCAACGTGCTCTGCATGATTCGAACCACGTCCCATAAGCACTTAGAGTCATGCATTATACTAACACACTCCTCGGTATCTATTTAAGCATGGCTTAAGCATGTGATCTGTCAACAGGATTGTTTAATAAACGACAATTACAGCCCTTACCATTCCAATACGACTTTGACTTATTGCCCAATTTATATATCGCCTGCTAATCTCTTTAGAAAGGTGTGCAACCAAATTTTGTTTGTATGTGCACTTGTTATAGCGCCCCTTCACTCCCACTACTCAGAAGCGCTCCCGAATGCAGAACGAACACTGCATCGGAGTTTCAAACACTGCATGAGTGTTTCACGCCGAAGCGCTGAGCAATTGCGAGTGAAGGACTTGCTCAAGGTCTCTACGCGGCGACTTCGGCTGCAAGACGAGGAACGATATTCTTGTTGCACTAATGCGCCCAACAATTCATACATATATGTAAATACACTGGATCATTTTTCGAAGGTGTCTAACTAGTCGCTTCTTTTCCATGTCCGCATCCATAAATTACTATAGTTTATTTGCGATATTTGAGTCTAAGCTAAATTTAACTGCCTAAATTTTAACCAAATACAATGGAAACCAAATACAATGGAAACCGCACCGCAATAATTGTAGGCCTACACAGAGGGAACAGGACAATACCCCCCTGGACAAAACCCCCCGGACAAAACCCCCCCGGACAAAACCCCCCCGGTATAAAACCCCCCCGGACAAAACCCCCCCACTCACATGCAAATATACATACGTGCATACATACATACATGCATACATACATACATACATACATACATACATGTACATACATACATACATACATACATACATACATACATACATACATACATACATACACACATATTTGACAATTATTTTTTCATCATGTATATAATTCCATTGAAGTTTGTATGTATGTATGTATGTATGTATGTATGCATGTATGCATGTATGCATGTATGCATGTATGCATGTATGCATGTATGCATGTATGCATGTATGCATGTATGCATGTATGCATGTATGCATGTATGCATGTATGCATGTCTGCATGTATGCATGTATGCATGTATGCATGTATGCATGTATGCATGTATGCATGTATGCATGTATGCATGTATGCATGTATGCATGTATGCATGTATGCATGTATGCATGTATGCATGTATGCATGTATGCATGTATGCATGTATGCATGTATGCATGTATGCATGTATGCATGTATGCATGTATGCATGTATGCATGTATGCATGTATGCATGCATGCATGCATGCATGCATGCATGCATGTATGCATGTATGCATGTATGCATGCATGCATGTATGCATGCATGCATGCATGCATGTATGTATGTATGTATGCATGTATGTATGTATGTATGCATGTATGCATGTATGCATGTATGCATGTATGTATGCATGTATGCATGTATGTATGTATGTATGTATGTATGTATGTATGCATGTATGTATGTATGTATGTCTGTATGTATGTATGTATGTATGTATGTATGTATGTATGTATGTATGTATGTATGTATGTATGTATGTGTGTATGTATGTATGTATGTATGTATGTATGTATGTATGTATGTATGTATGTGTGTATGTGTGTATGTATGTATGTATGTATGTATGTATGTATGTATGTATGTATGTATGTATGTATGTATGTATGTATGTGTGTATGTTTGTATGTGTATATGTATGTAATGTATATATGTACGTATGTATGCATGTATGTGCGCATGTATATATGCATGCATGTATTATGTGTATATATGCATGTACATTGTATAATTGTATTATGTATCTACGTATGCGTGTGTACATATAAATATGTGTGGATGTATGTATGTATGCATGTGTGAATATGAATGTATGTACATATGCGAGTATGTGCGTACGTATGTATATGTATGTATGCATGTATGTATGTATGTGTGCATGTGTGCATGTATTCATGTATGCATGTACGCATGTATTCATGTATGCATGTATGCATGTATGCATGTATGTATGTATGTATGTATGTATATGTGTGTATGTATGTATGTATGTATGTATGTATGTATGTATGTATGTGTGTATGTATGTATGTATGTATGTATGTATGTATGTATGTATGTTTGCATGTGAGTGGGGGGGTTTTGTCCGGGGGGGTTTTATAACGGGGGGGTTTTGTCCGGGGGGGTTTTGTCCGGGGGGTTTTGTCCGGGGGGGGTATTGTCCTAGACCCCTACACAGATAATGGCAAATCAGAATAAACAGACATTCGTATGTCTCGTGTAACCTGAAGTACTATGACACATTACGTCATAAACGATTATATCGACATCACAGCATACATTTTTATAATTCGCTCAAAACCTATTATTTTAGCTGTGGCTGGACTGGGAGCGCCTCTGAGTAGGTTCTTGAAGAAGCGCTATATAAATTCACGAAATTAATGAATGAATGAATGAATGAATGAACTTCGCTGGCTTCACAACATTGAGAATGTGTGCTCTAAATCCGCTTGTGTGCGTGGTGATGCCCTGTTCTACCTATCCAAGGCCACCGCCTTTTGGGGCGCGGTGGTGTAGTGGCGGCGTCGTTGCCTTGAAGCCGGAAGGTTCGAGGTTCGAATCCACCTCAAGTCACCACGTATAAGGACCTTGAGCAAGTCCTTCACTCGCAGTTGCTCAGCGCTTCGGCGTGAAACTTCGATGCAGTGTCCGCGCTGTAGTCGGGAGCGCCTCTGAGTAGAGGCAGAGAGCTGAAAGAGGCGCTGTAACAAGTGCGCATAGCCTACAAACAAACACCGCCCACTCCGTACTGCACCGAGAAATTGCTCCAAGTTTCACTCGCAGGAACTGTAACTGTGCAGAATCATAAGCCTTTTTCATTGTTTTTCGTTGTGACGAATTTCACATGAGCAGCATATGCACCCTGTTGCTTTTATCAAAAAAATTATTTCAACTTGAAGGTGTGCTTGTTTGCCGTGATAATAGTCTATAACTCATCTGCATAGTCACCTTGAAAAGGCGCTATAGAAACGACCATTGAGTTATAGGCCTAAGTGAAACAGAAAGTTTATAGTAAAACCAATCTATCACATGATCAAAGTAAGAAATCGTGTAAAAAAATTGTTATAGGGTCAAAAAAGGAATTAGTAACGGTGGATGCTAAACACCTTTATAATAGCATACTCTCATATTATATAATAATTAATTCCATTCTTTATATCTTATCATACAGCGGACCGGTTTATAGAACTAACCTCCAGACAGCATGGTTAGTCCGCTTGCAAGTCTAGACGATGTATAGAATGTTATCGAATGTTTATTTTATATTCGAATACTAAAATAATGACCGCCATGGTATCGTAAATCCCAGACAGATCGTTCAATATTCATTTGCTCTATTATGGGTTGAATATAAATGGCCTAAGCTCTGTCCATTCAGCGCTGTGGCACATAGAAAACAAAGTGTTTTAGGCAAACGTATACACACTCAAGCTCACATATTTACAATGTAACCGACATCTTGAAAGGAGCGGTCCTGGTATATGTATGGAGAGCCGTTGGTTTGAACTTTAGACGCTTTTAGTCGTGTTTTTTTCAATCGTGTTTTAGGCACAGTTGACGTTGAACACCTTATTAACGTATTCTTACAACGCTATATAAAGGCGGTGCGACGTATTTATTTTGCGAGTGCTCTAGTCGCTTCTGACTTCAGCCAATGTCTCGCATCCTCTTCCGCACGTATGATAGAATATAACACAAGATTGTGATTAAATGTTATTAAATAAATTAATTGATTTAGCACTGTTTAAGTCAAGGGATGCAACCGTTGATAAAATAATTATATGTATCTAGCACTTTGCTTTTTTAGCATAGGCCTAGGTGAGGTTACGCGCGGCGGTGGATTTTCTTATAGTGGCAAATAAGGAATTAGTAATTGTGACAACGAAACACCTTTTTAGTGTAACACCGACAATATATAAATTTCAGCGCCGATTGTTAGAAATCATAGCTCACAAAACAGACCCTCAAGTAACAGTCGCCGTTAGACACCTTATTAACGTATTCATACAATGCTATATAACATGAAGATTGCCCAAATTGCTGGATCGCTTAAAAACTCTATTAGTGCAACAAGGTTTGGAGAATTGGCTTTAGGAATAAAAACACAAAAGTTACAGATATAGTTTAATTATTGTAATTTCCTCTTGTAGTATATAATTATAAATATAATAGCGGTATATTAAATCCTTGTCACATTCTTCACGATCTCCTCCCTCCCAATAAGGTCACTTCATACAATTATACTCGACTTAGGCCACATAATCTAACCCTTCATATAAGAGTTGATTCTTTTGCCAGAAGAAGTTTTATTATGCGAATGCTGTATAACTTTGTATAAATGTTTTCTATTATTTATTTCCTCTGCGTTTGCTGATGGTCTGCTAAAGGATATTCTTACTTACTTACTTACTTACTTACTTTTTTACTTACTTACTTACTTACTTACGTACTTACTTACTTAATTACTCACTTACTTACTTTTTACTTACTTACTTACTTACTTACTTACTTTTTACTTAATTACTTACTTACTTTTTTACTTACTTACTTTTTACTTAATTACTTACTTACTTTTTTACTTACTTACTTACTTACTTTTTACTTACTTACTTACTTTTTACTTACTTACTTACTTACTTTTTTACTTACTTACTTACTTACTTACTTACTTTTTACTTACTTACTTACCTACTAACTTATTACTTACTTACTTACTCACTTACTAACTAACTAACTAACTTACTTACTAACTTACTTACTTACTTACTTACATTATGTGCGATGTGGCCGTAGTTCGATTCTTCTCAAGCCTGTGACTGGACTTATATTTTTTTTAATATAAAACGCTCTCCTACAATTTAGGCAAGCACATTCTGGGCAGATATAATTATAGGGCTATCATGACAGGCACATTTTTTATAAATATAAAATTAGCATTCATTTCTTATGAGAACAACGAGAGCCCCAAACAATCTGTTTTTCGTGTAACCTGTTACATTGGTTGGGTGTGACATCTATACATTAAAGCTAAACGAAGATTATTCTCGGACACCTTTAAAAAAAAAATTCATGAAACTATATAAAAATATTTTATACACCTCAAATGTTTTCAGCTTTCTGTTTATCTAGACAATGGGCATATAACCTATTGTTTGCATGTGCACTTGTTATAGCACCCCGTAAAGCTCCCTATACTCAGAGGCGAACACTACATTGTTGTTTCGAGGTCCCTACATTTTGTAGTATTGAAGTCGATTTGAACCTGCAACCCTCCGGCTGAAAGAAAAGAGGCATAACAATTACACAACCTTGCCCCTCAAATTTTTATATAGCATAATTGTAAACCCATTTAAAGGTGTCTAAATTAAATTAGTTTGTTTATCATTTTGTATTAAAATATGATAGGCTAATGGATGAACGATAGAATGGCTTTACCGATAAATGAACGAATGCCACTTCATATCACTAAATAGAACCTTCGCTTGCCATAGAAAAGTAAACAGAGTGTAAACAGAATGTCTCTTATACCAACGACCAGTGGCTGTAAAATTCTTTTTCTCTTTCCATAAATCATTGTCGGTGTTAATTATTTGCTGCATAATTAAACGGACTGTGACGCAGGCTTTGACGGGCTGTCCATAAATTAGGTAGAGGGTGGGGGTAGGCGATTTTCGTACGGATGTGTACGGTGGGGGAAGGGATATTGCCAAAACGTGTGTACACAAAATAAAAGAGTAGGGTGTGCAGGAAAAGACGCTATATAAATTCTTGAAATGAATAAATGAATGAATGAATGAATGAATGAATGAACGAATGAACATTAGCGAATTAATTGTATTAAAATAATTATGATGGGCTAATGATGTCTGTTTTATCGGATTGCTGTTGATTTTTATAAAATAATGATCAGTTTAGAGTAAAACAGTAAATCACAACAGTTTCTAATTTACATATATTTTGAGTAGCGAAAATTATGTTTACAAAAAATAAAAAGTAGCCTACGCCCGACGGACCGCCCAAAAGTAAAGACAGGCATAATATTGAGAAATGTGATAGGCAAAATCAACACTATTCAAATGGTTTAAAACAAAATCACTATCGGCTGAATATGTGGCGCTCCTGGCGAATGAGCTGGAATCAAATTTAGTAAAAAATAAATAATATCGACTAGGTAAGTAGCGCCTCTGGCGAATAAACGACAGATAAATTCAAGTTAAATAATTAAATATCGACTGGGTAAGTGGCGCCTCTGCCGAATGAACTGGGATCAAATATGATTGAAAAAATAGAGATTGGCGTGGAATATAAATAGCACATTCATCTATACACATTTTTAAAGGCTGTCAAGCTACATATCGACTTAACCCTGACCCAAGAGCTTCCTACAAACTCCTTTCAGACAATTTTAGCGACAGTTTTAGACACTTGTAGCCATTCTAATCCGAGGCTTCCAGTCCCAGGCCTTGATAAAAGAGGAGGGCGTCGCTTATGGTCTTTGTTACCACACAGCGACGTTAAACTGCAATTACACATACTTCAGTTAATTGAAAGTGATAATGTGTAAACATTCTGTCAGAGCGGTAATTTAAAACACCTTTAATCTTTTTAATTAGTGTTGTATAAAAATAGACAGACGAGCATTTTTAGCATTCTGAGTGCTTCTCCGATGCAGTGTTGCTAAGAAAAAATTATGAGAAAGACAACGATAAACCAAACTTAACCCTCGGAGGCTAACCTATAAAAAAATCACATATTGGATAACCTGGGGTATATTTTTCACCCCACACCATTATAGGCCTATGATATAATATTAGACCATGTTTGATAAACAACGGCACTTAATTCAAGTTCAGCATAGATTTTACAATCTATGAAGTCTAACTAAGTTGAAATAACAGCACAAACATCGAGTCTACGGTCATCTATACGCAAGTAACTCTTTGTTACATTCTTTCCACATACAAAGTTGCAACACGTAGGATAGGTCTATGCCATCATCGATTTCAACATTATCTGGCTCCGAAGCATCATTACAATCAACAAACTCTACATTATCCTCATCACTATCATCATTTTCACTCCATTAATATCAATTCTGATATTAGTTTAGCGGTTTTGGCTGCTGATAACCGTCGAAACCTCTTCAAGACAAATGCATCATTAATAACAATGGCCATTGTCTGACTTCCGTCACGTGACCGTGCATTCGATATAAATTTTTTTTTTAAAATGTGGAATTAAGCCAAAATCATCTACATGGGCGGAGACATAGGGGGGGACAGGGGGGGACGGTCCCCCGCAAAGAATGTGGTGGGGGGGACGGTCCATGTATTTGTCCCTTCCAAAGTTTAACCCTCAGGCTACCACGCTATTTTTGTAACACTGACTACCAAGGGGGGGAGTGGTTACCACTCCCCCTGGATTTTGGGTTTGTAATACATCAATGGATTCAGCATTCATTTCTGCACAAAATGGTGTATTTAGGTTTTAAATATATGAAAGCACCCCGAAGTTATGAATTTTTTACCGTAGGCACCCGTCGATTCCACAAAATGTATACTTTCACATAAGCAAAATATTAGATTCTGTCTGTTTTAACATAATTTATTTATAAAATAATACTTTACATATAATAAAGTCCAATGTTCAACTATAAAAACTAGTAAAAAGTTAGTTTTAGTTACAATGAAAAGAAAAAAACATGTAAAACATGCTGAAAAACGTTTACGCAGACTTATCGGTTTGCATTGTAAGAAAACCCGACATTTTCACACATTTAAATTTATTTTGAGCACTTCCGGTCATCAAATGTCAAATTAATTAGTATAAAAAAATAGCCCTAAATGCCCTCTATAGAATGGCATAATTTATTTCTCTTGAAAAATAAATTATGAATAATTTTTAATAGGAAAAACATGAAAATTTTATGAAAATAAAACACCTTTTTATATATTTTAATTTATTTTGAGCACTTCCGGTTGTCAAAAGACAACTCCGTGACCACCGAAATGTAGCCCCACATTCCCTCTACAGAATGGTGTAATTTGTGTCTCTTCATGTCAAAGGACAGATAAGATACAGCCGATAATCTAAGGGGGGTGGTATCCACCCCCCTCTGGTGCCTCGGGTATATCGGGTATAACTTTTGAATGGTATGGTATATCATCACACATTTTAGCTCAAAATGTGTGCAAATGAATCCTCTACAGCTACCTAAAACGTCAAAATTTTATTCCTAACGGAAAAAGTTTTATTTGGGAAAAACCTAGGAGGGGGGGTGGATACCACCCCCCCCCTGGTAGCCCGAGGGTTAAGTGTCAGGACATGGACAATTGATGAACATACTGCAGGCGACTGACGACGTTACAATGTTAAAAGGAGATTTTCGAACAATTAACTAAAAAGCCTGTTCAACACAATTAGAGCGATGCCACATCAGAACCGGGATGCATCAACGTCTCTTTTTTAAAACACATTACTTGAACACCCTTATATTTTTTTTTCTTCATGAAGTTATATAAATGTAGTAAACTTACAGTATTCAAATAATTATTTTAAAAAATTGAACAAATCTTCGAAAAAACTTCTAGGTCTAATCATGAATCGAGATTGATTTAAACTTAACTAGTGTAGATTCGACAATATAAGATCGGTTAAATTGAGATCTATAATTCAATCACAAAAAACAATTTTATAATCATTAAATCCATCTAATTTTGGATTCATCCACTTCCATCAAATTCTTCCCATCTTGTTCGTCCACCACAAGGCCGTAGCTAGGATTTGATTTGGGGGATGGGGGGTTTCTTCGGCGTAGAATTTCTGACGACCATTTTGTAGTCGTCCAAATTTCTGAAAACACCTTTTTAGTTGTCGCAATTTCTTAGAGACACCTTTTCTGAAGACACCTTTTTTAGTTGTGAAAATTCTTATACATCTTGTTTTATTCGTCCAAAGTTCTGAAAACACCTTTTTTAATCGTGAAAATTCCTATACATCTTGTTTATTCGTCCTAAGTTCTGAAAACACCTTTTTTAGTCGTGAAAATTCCTATACATCTTGTCTATTTGTCCAAAGTTCTGAAAACCCCTTTTTTAGTCCTAAAAATTCCTTTACATCTTGTTTTATTCGTCCAAAGTTCTGAAAACACCATTTTTAGTCGTCAAAATGTCTATACACCTTGTTTTAGTCGTCAAAATTTCTGAACATTGCTTTAACTATTAAGCATTTCTAAAGACACCTTTTTAGTCATCAATATTTTGAATAAACCTTTTTTATGTCTGTCAAAATCACTGAAAACAATTTTTTTTGGTCACAATTTCTGGATACACCTTTTCACCTTTTCTCAGACGTCCACATTTCTATACACCTTGTTTTTTTCGTCCAAAATAATTTTCTGAAAACACCTTTTTTAGTCGTCAAAATTTCTATACACGTGGTTTTAGTCGTAAAAATTTCTGGACTTTTTTCACTATCAACATTTCTAAAGACACCCTTTTAGTCATAAAAAGTTCTGAATAAACCTTTCTTAGCTCTGTTAAAATTTCTGAAGACACCTTTTTTAGTCGTAAAAATTTCTTTTTTCTTTTTTTAGTTGACACAATGTTTTCGGCCGCTCGTCCGTCCCCCCCAAAGTTCGGACCAGGTCTCCGCCTATGATCATCTATGAATAGATACACAAAAGCGCAAGGCAGAATTTTAAAGAAGTAAAAAAATCCAGGGCAAATACTGACAGTGGGGTGAAAAAAACACCCCAGGTTAGCCTCCGAGGGTTAAATTAAACCAAATATTGCTTCCAAACGTATGAAGAAAAGGTGCAAAGAAAAACAAAACAAATAAGTTCATTAAGGACACACTAAGCATTATAGACACGCACGCAAACAGATAGAGACACAATGATGAGATTAAACGAAAATTGATTGATTGATTGATTGATTGATTGATTGATTGATTGATTGATTGATTGATTGATTGATTGATTGATTGAGATGGCAAAGTCAAAAGTAGCGCCTAATATAAGGCGAATGTATGAACATAAAATTCATAATGTATTTTTACCGATCAAGTTGCGCCTCTGGCGAATGAATTGTAATCAAACTCAAAGACAAAATTTCTGATAGATAAGTGGCGCCTCTGGCGATTGAAGTGCAAGGTGGTCCGTTGATAGAAGGTTGGTAAATAGAGCATTCTATAATTCATTCATTCATTTAGATGTATTTATTTAGCGCCTATTCAAGGGGCTGCTCAGAGGCGCTCCCAATCTCGGCGCAGCTAAATACAACTATCTTAAGATGAGAGAGGAAAGCTTGAGAAGGATTTTTAGAAAGAGAGCGGAGGGTCAGAGGAAACCATTCCAGGTTGAGGGTCCTACCACCGAAAAAGCACCGTTCTGCATAGTGGAAGTAAGAGCAAAAGGGACTAAGAGCAGACTTTGTTTAGTCGAACTAAGGGAGCGGAAATAGTGAGAGCTAAGAATAGGGCTATACAGAGCTCACATAGGTAGGCAGGAACAAGGCCTAGCATGGAGCGCCAGACTAAAGTATAGATCCTATACTCAATTCGCTGCTTGAGTGGGAGCCAGTGGAGAACGCCATGCATATAGCTGGAGATGTGGATGAATTTGGGTGCGAGGCCAATAAGGCGGGCTTGCAGAGGGCAGGACGCGATCAAGGCAACTCAGACGGGCAATTGGTAGACCAGCATAGAGAGAGAGCAGCAATTAATAGTCATATTTTAAGCACATCTTTTACACACCTGTAATTAGTGAATCTTTTTACTATATAATTAACGGACACAAGTCAATAGTACAATGTGAAACATTTGTTAGTGTGAAATCGGTTGTAGTGAACATCTTTTAAACTAATTTGACCGAAATTATATGAGTGAAGCTCATTACGTATTTTACCTCTACTTGTTCCGAGTTGGTTGCAACCACTACCACCAACACTTAATCCTAACCATAGCGCCTGTTTTAATCATATAAAGGATAATTTGAGCACATGGATGGATGAATCCGATTTGACCAGGGTCTATGACAACAGAGGCCGTTACCCTGGACAGAAATTTGCTCGGCATATTACAGCACTTATGAGCAAGGTACTAGACCAGTAATTTGAGCATATCTTTTAGACACCTGTAGTTATTCAAATTCTGGTGCTATATAAATAAACGGAAACACGGGTCAATAGTTATATCTAAATAAATGTATTAAACACCTTTTAAACTAATTCGAGTGAAGATATATAATTGGAGTTTCTCTTTTAAAGGCAATTAATTTCTTTTTCAAGGACGGTGCAATAATTATAACACTGGTCCCAAAAAAAATTTTCGACTGGCTTCTAGTCTAATTTCATTTAGAATTCCAGAGAGTCGTGAACGGACGCCATAGCCATATAATCTGTCGTTAACCTATGGCTCACTTTAACACCGCCACTGGTTGCACTCTGCCAGCGCAAGTCCCAAGCCTGGAAAAAGGAGGAGGGCGTCGCTAATGGTCTTTGTTACCACACAGTGACGTTAAACTGCAAAAACCACCACCACCAACTGCCTTTTATAATTATTGTCCTCAAGTAGCTACACCTACATAATTATACCCACGGTGATTTGGGGGAAGATAGATAGATAGATAATAGATAGATAGATGATAGATAGATAGATGATAGATAGATAGATAGATAGATAGATAGATAGATAGATAGATAGATAGATAGATAGATAGATAGATAGATAGATAGATAGATAGATAGATATTGTGATGGAACATGGAATTGAGATACCACTTCAAACAACTTTTTGATTTGGCAAAGGCGTAAGCCATGGGCATAGGAGTTTTCAAATTTAAGAACAACAAAAAACGTGTTCAAACCGTTCAAATTGTCCTTAAGTAGCTACGTACGCCTACATAATATTATACCCACGGTGATTTGGGGGAAGATAGATAGATAGATAGATAGATGATAGATAGATGATAGATAGATGATAGATAGATAGATAGATAGATAGATAGATAGATAGATAGATAGATAGATAGATAGATAGATAGATAGATAGATAGATAGATAGATAGATAGATAGATAGATAGATATTGTGATGGAACCTGGAATTGAGATAAATCATTACCACTTCAAACAACTTTTTGATTTGGCAAAGGCGTAAGCCGTGGGCAAAGGAGTTTTTAGTCTAAGAACAACAAACAAACAACTGGTTCAAACAATTCAAAACTCTTAACTCTTCTAACAATAAATTAAAAGACAAAGAACCAGTCAGATGAGACTGACAATGACGATGCCATTAACAACAACAATGCACGATAGTTTCTACATCAGCAAAACGTAACATCGTTCACTAGAAGCGACTACGAACACACGCACACACGTAGAACCTGTGGTTACACATTACGTTAAAGGTTACAGGGTACTGCAACCCAGCCTCTAAAACTTACAATTTACGACCCTAAGGCTTTTTACGCCTGTAATATTTCTTGCTGCACTTTTATCGTTTTCACCCGACACTTCTAGATTTGCACACTTTATTATGTGTTATGGAAAAATCACATAGGAAATTCCTCATGTTAAGCTATGCTGAGGCATGCCAAAGCATTTCCCTTTGTATCTTTTCCTCATCATTCAATCGCGTCAAATCCAGAGTCGATCAAACTGGGAGCGCCTCTGAGAAGGTTTATGTTCAGAGAAGCGCTTTATTAATGGCCATATGCAATAAGATAAGATAAGAATATTCTTTAATATATGCAATATGATGCAATAATATTTTCTTCCCAGCATGCCTATATGGGTCCAAAGTGGGAATATATTCCATACTGGAGCTGGATAAGGTCTGGAAGTATACAAGAGAAAGCTGGCAAGGAGTCTTTAAAACTCCCGACTATAACAGCATAACATGTATCACCACGCATAATTTTGTATGTCTATATTTTACGAGTGTAATGAATGTGTAATGCCACTTGGTGCAAACCGTCTAAACAATGTAAGCAAAATATCGCAGGTGTAAACTGTAAGAGCGTAATTTTAATGTTACATCAGTGATGTTAAACGCGTAATGTGTAACGTTACAAGTCTACAGCACATAACATGGGTGCAACATATACGACCTGTACCAATCCTATTTACATGTAAGTGCTCAATTACTAATACCGTTACGTTACAGTCTGACTTGTAATGTAATTTCAACAAAGAGATTTTACTGCTAACAGACTCTGTTACTCCCTCAGACTGTAACAGACCCGGTTATGTCAATCCTTTTAATTTTGTGTCTAGTTTTTCTACCGCCCTGATTACTACCTCCAAATTACATCAGTCCCCATTTACTACCTCAAAATTGGGTCAATATAATTACTTACTCAAAATCACATTATTTCCCAATAACAACTGCCCCAAATTTGCGTCAATCTCCAATAACACTGAATCCAAATCACATTATTCCCCAATTACCACCTCCAAATTACATCATCCCCCAATTAAAAATCTCCAAATTGTGTCAATTCCTCCCCATCCCCATATCACTAACAGCATTGTACAGACAACAACAACAACTCCCCAATAACCAGTATTTTACTACCCCCACATTGTTTCAATCCCCCCTTTAATACTATCAGCATTGCAACAGTTGGGAACACAATATTACAATCCCTTCTACGAAATTCTACCAAACACAATGTCTTTAAACCTCTGTGAATGTGCACTCTAAACAACTACACTATATTAAACAAGCTCTTTAAGCAGACAACAATAACAACAGCACAATAGAGAGTTCATTGTTCAGGAACAAACAAGAACAATCAAACACCACAAGCTTGAAAAGGCAACAAGGTACCTAGAAAAAAACTACTACAGGAATAGTCTCCCCGCTTCCAACACAACTTCAAAAGCATCAACTACATCAATCCAATAATAACGTCTTGATTAAATTTTATTTCTCCAACGTTGGCGGAAATAACATTATATCGTTATTATTATATCGTTATTATTATATAATATTATATCGTTGGCGATAGAAACATACGCAGTGGCGGCGCCAGGAATTCAGGTTTGGGGGGGCTGAAGCCCCAAGGCGGAAAAATTTTTTGTTACGAAGCGCCGAAAGCACGAAGCCCAAACCGACTAGGGGGTCTGGGGGAGCGTCGTAAGCTCCCCCAGCGGGGTCTGGGGCGGAGCCCCAGCCACAAACGCATTTTTTAGCTCTGTTGACCTCAACTGGAGCCTTTTTAGGCTCTTTTTTGCCAGCTATTTATGAACGATAAAATCATAAAACCTTCAACAACAAGTCGTTTTGCAGGGTCGCCGACTACCAATATACATGCAAGATTGCAGGGGTTTTTAAAGAAATTTTTTGAACTGCACAACTTCCCCCAGCCTCCATGGCCGTATAGCCAGGATTTGATTTCTGTAGTGTTTCTTCGGCGGAGAATTTCTGACGACTTTTTAGTCGTCAAGATGTCTGAAAACACCTTTTTTAGTCGTAAAAATGTCTGAAGACACCTTTGATTAAGAGTCAAAATTTCTGAAGAAATATGTTTATTTGTCAAAAATTTTGATGGCACCTTACTTTATTTTTCAAAATTTTTGAAGACATTATTTTAGCTGTCAAAATTTCCGAAGACACCTTTTTATACATCAAATTTTGTTTAAAACACCTTTTCGGGCGTCTAAGTCATTGTTTTGATTCCAATGTTATCAACGATTTTCGGGTGTCTAAGGATATCCTTTTGATTACAGTGTTACCAACGATTTTCGGGTGTCTAAGAACATCATTTTGATTATACTGTAATCAACGAGTTTCGGGTGTCTAAAACATCTTTTTGATTCCAGTGTTATCAACGATTATCGGGCGTCTAAAGATTTCGTTTTGATTCCAGTATAACCAACGACTTTCGGGTGTCTAAGAACATCATTTTGATTCCAGTGTTATCAACGATTTTCGGGTGTCCGAGGATATCATTTAGATTCCAGTGTTAGCAACGATATTCGGGGGTCTAAGGACATCATTTTGAATATAATTGACATCAACGATTTTCGAGTGTCTTAAAACATCTCTTTGATTATAGTGCTATCAACGATTTTCCGGTATCTAAGAACATCATTTTGATTCCTGTGTTATCAACGATTTTCTGGTGTTTTAGGATATCATTTTGATTTCAGTGCTACCAACTATTTTCGGGTGTCTAAAGACTTTATTTTGAATCCAGTGTTATCAACGATTTTCGGGTGTTTAAGAATATCTTTTTGATTCCAGTGTTGCAAACGATTGTCGGGTGTCTAAGGACTTTATTTCGATTTTAGTGTTATTAACGGTTTTCGAGTGTCTAAGAACATCATTTAGTTCCTGTGTTATCAACGATTTTTGGGTGTCTAAAGATTTTCGGGTGTCTAAAGATTTTATTTAGATTCCAGTGTTACCAACGATTTTCGGGTGTCTAAGGACCATTAGCGTTCATGTTTTATTTTGATATGTTGATTTACATCTTGTGTGCTCTTTTGGCTCAATAAAAAAATTTGATTGATTTGAATGATCATTTTGAAGATAATTTTTATCAAAATTTTTCGAGTGTCTAAAAACATCACTTTGATTATAGTGTTATCAAAATTTTTCGAGTGTCTAAAGACAACATTTTGATTCCAGTGTTATCAACGATTTTCTGGTGTTTTATGATATTATTTTGATTTTAGTGCTACCAACGATTTTCTGTTGTCTAAAGACTTTATTTGATTCCAGTGTTATCAACGATTTTTGGGTGTTTAAGGATATCATTTTGATTCCAGTGTTGCAAACGATTGTCGGGTGTCTAAGAACTTTTATTTGATTTTAGTGTTATTAACGATTTTCGGGTGTCTAAGGATATTAGTTTGATTTAGTGTTACCAACGATTTTCTGGTGTTTTAGGTCATAATTTTGATTCTAGTGTTTTCAACGACCTGCTGTTTTGAAGTTGATTTTACTTTTATTATAATGGAGATCCGCGGAACATTGATTTAGCCCCGCTACACGCCCCCGAGCTGAGACCAAACTCCGCCCATGAGTCTGCAAATAAAGCGAATCACAACTACAGTGTACAAGTAGGCTGTAGGCCAGTGCTGAAAGTGAGCCGGGTCTGATTTAGTGTTACCAGTATCAGCCGGGAAACAAGTCTTAACAATTTGTGGGCAAACAAGTAAAAAAGACAGGTCGTCTAACAAAATAAATCGGTAAAAATGGTATGATTTTGAAATTTTATGGGCAAATGACTAAAAAAGGTCGTCAGGTACCTAAAATGGGAGAAATTTTTACAATTCTGGGCGAATGACCAAAACAACATTTCTGAAAATTTTCGGCTCAAAAGCTTCGGCTCGTCCGTCAAAGCCAGACCAGGCAACTTTCCAAACCACTTCTCAGCTCTGGGCTAGGCCTACCTGTAGAATTCAGGTTTTCTAGAATATCAAAGCCTATGATATACATGAACAGTAGGCCACCTTACCATATTGGCAGGAAATCAACTTCGTAAATGTTATGCTTCAGAACCATTTTCAGAGAATCTCTTGCTGCCTTGGGCCCCGCACACCCTAGGACCGGGTTTGATCACAAACTTGGGGACCGTCCCCAAGCCCCCAAAGTCTCACCATGAGTGCTGCTGCTAATTGAAAACCCCTTTTCGCATGTGATTTTATAAGACTACAGGTGTAGCCCCTCAGCCGGCCGGCGGGCTACATAATATATTATGGTACACATAACCTCATGATGGGTCGGGGGAATATTTGGCAAATTATTATATGCGGTGGATTCTATTAGGATAAGCCCTCTACGCTATGATTACATATTTGTTTTCATTGCCGTTGGTCACTGTCTAGCTTTCTTATTCGAAGTTAGCAGTTGTAGAGATTTTCCTCGTTTTGTTTTGGGGGGGCTGAGCCGCCGATAGGGGGGCTTAGCCCCCCCTAGCCCCCCCCTGGCGCCGCCACTGAACATACGAGGTAAAAGTTGAATCTAAACACCGTAATAATAGATTTTATTTATTCTGTATCAACGACGCTTCCGTCTGATTTGCAGTTAGCCTATATCCGCTTTCAAAAATAAACCATAACTCTAGACACCGCAGAACACAAAAAGTGTTGTAATGTGCCCAAAAAATCATGTTGAGGGCAACGGCCTCTGTTGTCATAGGCCCTCGTGAAATCTGGATCATCATGCAATCTTAGACGTTTTATTGCTACACAAGTTTAGCATTTAAACACTGTACTTTATAATTGGGTGGATAAAGAAATTCCATAAAGCTGCCAAAATAATAGACATTATATTTGCCTCCGATTTTTGAGACCAAGGAGTCGTCTAATGTTCTGGTGAGAAAAGCTATAATTTGTTGCAAATCGCTTAAAAGTCAATTTGTCACGAGGTTTTCAATGTAACGGGATTATTTTGCGTATTGCACGCTTGCATTAACACGCCTCCTTATATTTATTTAAACATTCAATTAAAACTAATGCTATACAAATAATTCGCTCATTTGCAAAAAAATAAGCTATAACTCCGCCACTGAATGGTTGCACTTTAAAAAGTGCCAGTCCCATGTCTGGATAAAGAAGGAAGGTGCTGATAATGATCTTTGCTGTCACACACGTTAAACTACTGCTACTACTAATGATTCATGCTTGTACGGTCCAAGACTCCGTTTATAGCGTGGGAAGCGTGCGCTCATTAGACACCTTTATAGAGTTATTCAGCAACCCTATATAAATATTTAAGACGATAGCCTTGAATAATTTGTAGGGCATTTTCGAATTTCAACTACTGAGAAAGATACATTTGGAGAAAGACGGTCCATGGTGCAAACAACCTTCGGATCGAAGACTAGTAAAGATAAGATAAGAGAAGGTAATGGTTAGTTCACGTGGGTTCAATCATACTTCTACCCTGACACTATTATACTATCATGAGCGGACCATGAAAGTCTTTTACTCGCAATTACCTTCAGGTCACCATTACGAAGAAGCCCAACCGAATGTGGTGTACATGGAAAATAAAGAGGTATAAAGCATTATCAATTGTTCACCGGTACAGTTTTTGCTGATAATGAATCATTGTTGGTCTTAACCCTCGGGCTACCAAGCTTTTTTTGTAACAATGACTACCAAGGGGGGGGGGTGGTTACCACCCCCCATGGATTTCGGGTTTGGTTTGAGATATCATAACTTGTAATACACCAATGGATTCAGCATTCATTTCTGCACAAAATGATATATTTAGGTTTGATATATATGAATGCACCCCGAAGTTATAAATTTTTTTCCATGAGCACCCATAGCTTCACAAAACATGTACTTGCGCATAAGTAAAATGTTGGATTCTGTGTGTGTAGAACATGATATATATAATTTATATTTAATATAGTCATATATTCAAATTTAAAAACTAGTTATAAGTCTTTTTTATGTACAAAAAAAAGAAAAAACATGCATATCTATCGAAAAATCAATATAAAACACGAAATTATGCCATTGTCGGTTTGCGTCGAAAAAAAATCGACATTTTCACGCATTTTAATTTATTTTGAGCCCTTCCGGTCATCAAAAGACAAATTAATTGGCATAAAAAAATAGCCCTTAATCTCCTCTATAGAATAACAGAATTTATTTCTCTTAAAAAATAAAGTATGGATATGTTAAAATAGAAAAAACATGTAAATTTTACAAAAATAAAACACCTTTTTATATATGTTAATTTATTTTGAGCACTTCCGGTTGTCAAAAGACAACTCCGTGACCACCAAAATGTAGCCCCATGTGTCTTTTCATGTCAAAGGACACATAAGATACAGCCGATATTCTAGGGGGGGTGGTATCCACCCCCCCCTGGTGCCTCGGGTATAATGGGTATAACTTTTGCGTATGCGGACGTTTCGTCTACGGACGATTCGTCATGGACGGTTCGTCATGGACGATTCGTCAGGTGGACGATTCGTCAGTGGACGATTCGTCCGAGGACGTTTCGTCCAACGGACGATTCGTCAAGCGGACGATTCGTCTATGGACGATTCGTCAGTGGACGATTCGTCACACGGACGATTCGTCAAGCGGACGATTCGTCTATGGACGATTCGTCAGTGGACGATTCGTCACACGGACGATTCGTCAAGCGGACGATTCGTCTATGGACGATTCGTCAGTGGACGATTCGTCCACCCGTGGTGGACTATAGGTGCTGGTCAAAACAGGTTTCCCTCCTAACGTGTGTTACATAGATCATCGATAGGCACACCCCTTTCGTGACAGTGGTAGGCTATCCGTGTGCTACCATTCGAACAAAGAGTCAATATCACGTCTATTTAAGCAGCAATAATTATTTTCATCGTTCAATCTTTTAGTTAAGTGACAGCTCTTTATTTATACCTAAAAAGTATAATCAATCCGACTTACATGTAAAAAGAATTATTTTCAGTCAGTGCGTACCAGCACCTATAGTCCACCACGGGTGGACGAATCGTCCACTGACGAATCGTCCATAGACGAATCGTCCATAGACGAATCGTCCGCTTGACGAATCGTCCGTGTGACGAATCGTCCACTGACGAATCGTCCATAGACGAATCGTCCGCTTGACGAATCGTCCGTTGGACGAAACGTCCTCGGATGAATCGTCCATAGACGAATCGTCCGCTTGACGAATCGTCCGTTGGACGAAACGTCCTCGGACGAATCGTCCATAGACGAATCGTCCGCCTGACGAATCGTCCATGACGAACCGTCCATGACGAATCGTCCGTAGACGAAACGTCCGCAAACCAACTTTTGAATGGCATGGTATATCATCACACATTTTACCTCAAAATGTGTGGAAATGAACCCCCTACAGCTACCTAAAAGGTCAAATTTTTATTCCATACGGAAAAAGTTTGAACTCGAAAAAACCTAGGGGGGGGGGGGTGGATACCACCCCCCCTGGTAGCCTGAGGGTTAAGTTACAGCACCTTTCTTCGTTTTCATCTTCATCGCCAGAATCTGTCCAAGTTGGCTATACTCAACATCTTCATTTGACAAAAAAGATTCAAATGTATAAAAAATAGGAAAATATATTGTGGAGTACAATAGTGGTAGAAGGAAGTATTGTTCTGCTTGCATGTAACGATAATTACAAATCATTCTTCATTGTTCATCTTCAGAATCTAACCAAGTTGACTATAAGATCAGATTCTTAGGAGTTTTGCACCATCATTTGATGCTTCGTAAGTTCGTGTTAGCACTTCAGATATTAATATGAAAGTAATACTCAAAAGACAGTTCTACAGTGTCTTGCATTGTATAAAGATTTCCCGTTCTAGCGTTATAAGCGAAAGCCTCGTAAGACACCTTTTAATCCGGGAAAAAGCAATCTTATATAAGAATGGCACACGAAAGACGATGACTCAGTCCATCTTCCGTAAGAAAGAATGTTTAGCCACTGCAAAAGTAATCAAACTCGTCACATCCGCTATACTCTTTCGGGGCCAGTCCCATACTTGGTTAAAAAAGTGGGGCGACGCTGTTTATGCTTGTATTGGCAAACAGTCCCAGAACAGCAATAATCCAACCAAGCTCTAGTAATCTCTATGAACTCCTAAGATTTTTTGAGGAATATCGGTTTCCCACTTACTTGTATTACTGGTCCTGGAGAATCTCAATACTGTCCTAATAAAACTTACTAAGTCTTGGGTCGGAAGCGTTTTCTTGGTAGCCCACTTTGAAGATTATCAATTTATAAACTTCCCGAAAAATTATCAATTTTGATTCAGCTCCAGTGACCGCTGTTGCGGGGCGCGGTGGTGTAGTGGTGGCGTCGAGTCGGAAGGTTCGAGGTTCGAATCCACCTCACCGCGTAAGGACCTTTGGCAAGTCCTTCACTCACAATTGCTCAGCGCTTCGGCGTGAAACTCCTTTACGGTATCCGCTCTGCATCGGGAGCGCCTCTGAGTTAGAGAGCTTGAAGGGGCGTTATAACAAGTGCACATACAAACAAACATACAAACAAGTTAATCTGATCTAGTAATTTTTTTTAAAGCTGAATTCTTATATGAATGATGACTTCTTTTAAAAAGGTTTCAAAAACGAACCTTATAGGAAGTTTCATCTTGATCATTTGCGATGTCTTCCTCTCTTACCTAGGCTTGTGACTGACAGAGTGCACCCAAGGCCATGACGCGACACTAACGTAATAACAAGCACACCGTAAAATCGGAAGGCAGCAATAATATATAAAGTTGTAACAATTTAAGCGGTAATTCTTCGAGATGGTGAGGGCAAATGATTTTTCAAGCGCTTTTATCCGCAGCTATGACAACGACAAACATCTTTATTTCCATGAAGCATATACAGTCGACGTGCTCCAACAACAACAACTGTTACGTTACGTACAGTAGACCTTATATAACTATTATCCTAATTATTATTACTATTTATTAACATCATTATCGTCGCTGACATCGTCGTCGGGTTTGATGCTATTTAGTTCTGTTACCACTCAGTACGCTCGTTCATGGGCGGAGACCTATGAGGGACAGGGGGGAAGGTCCCTCACAAAGTACCCCACAGTACCGCTCGTTTGTCGTTCCTCTTCACACAGGGGCGGATCAATGGGGGCCGATCCGGCTATGGTCCCCCACATTTAAAAAATGCATGGAACATGACCTCCATTTGGTTTCAAGAAAACTTAAATCGATGCACGACCAGAGAGGTCGTCAGATTTTCTGTAGGAAAAATGGTATGTTTTTCAGACATTTCGGGCCGGACGACTAAAAAAAGGTCATCAGATTTTAAAATAACTACCTATGTTGTCCTAATTAAGCTGTGATTAAATTGTGGATCCACTTCTGAGGCATTTCTGGCTATTTGACGCTACGATTATCACGAACAAACGAGATAATAGAGTTGTTTACAAAACACCTTATTATTGTACTTACCTTTTGCTATATAAATTAATGACTGAAACTAAAAATCGACTTCATGGTAGGGAATGAAGTAAATATCAGAGTAGTTCGTAGCCTTTCCAAGATAAGAGAAAGGATGGTATAATTATAATAGTTACGATCAAATGCCTGTATTAGGCTAACTGAACAGTTGGTACTGTTCAAGCTTATTTCGGTCGGGGTGAACAAACAGCCTTTGTTACTTTAAGGAGGCATCAGAGTAGGGCAATAATAATTGCTAGTCAACACAAACAGCTTGAGGATGCGGATCGCTTCTCTGTATACCATTCGAAAGGTCTACTGAGACTTCCATTCGGTAGATGGCGTTGGTAAAATCAGTAGTATGACGTTATAAATTTACATACACGCATGCGTGCGAGCATGCGCATTACGCATTCCTTTTATGTCACTGTTACTCGTAAACCAGAAAATACTTTGTGCTAAATACACAAGAAATACCAACAAAACCAAAGACATAAACGATATTCCGAGAGCAGCGCTGAGTAAATCAATGGATTTGATAAAGTTGTTGTGTTTTTACATGAACCGCAAGGATTTATTTGTCCGTCACTGTCATATTAACTATAGAAGAAAACGAGGAAAAGTTGACACTAAACACCTTAATAATATACTTTACTTATCATATATGAGGGAAGCTTTCGCATAATTTTCTCAAATAGTCTAGCCACATTTATTTAACGCCAAACAATTGAAAATATATTTCAGACATAATTTATTATCAGGTGTGCAATACATGTATATCAAAATTCATCGGTCAAGCAGTGCCTTACAATCTTAGCGTAACTCGAAAGATAGTAAATGTTCGCATTCGAAAAACATCAAGGCGTCTGCGGTTAGTTTCTCATTATTGCACCTATTATAATGTCGTATAGGCCTACAAACGGGTGGGATAAACAAATTCTATTGCGCTGTTCAAAGCCAAAATAATAGACAACCATTCCAACTGCATCCGTGTTTTGAGACTAACAGGACTCCTTGGAACCGTCCATGGTTCTGGTAGGAGATGCTATTATTCAACCCATCCCACCTCCTCATCTTGTACCGTCCTTGCGTTAAGAATTTATTCAAAAGTTTATGTAACAGTTGGATACTGACACAGCAGAATCATACGTAAACAATTTTCTAGCATATTTAAAGCAAAAAGTTTCTCAGATGCCGTGATTGAACAAGCTCAAGCATTTGCTAGAGTAGAAACTAAATACCTTTTGAAAAGTTTAGAACTTATCGCCTATTCATATAAGCTCTGCCTATGCCAATCCCGCGCATGTGTAAGGGAGGAGCTGTATTATAATTATTTTTTATGGCCGAGGAGGTGGATTAGAACCTGGAAAAATCCGGCGGCTCCACCACAACACTACAACGACTGAGTGATTAGATAAACAAGGAGGGCAACTGAAACTAAAACTACGACTACTAACGCCTACAACTACTTTGCCAATGCTGTGATTTTGGTATGGCCCGTCCCAATCCTAGATGAATGAGAGGAGTTTCGATAAAAAGTAACTTCCCAAGTGTACCTACCAGGTAATGTAAAGTAATGTTAGCCACAAGAAAGTGGGTGGAGTAATGGTTGTGTAAAACACCTTTTTAATATATTGAGCTGGCGCTATATTTGCGCTACAATATATGAATCTGAAATTGACTGGGGTTTGAGCATACAAAATCGGTCAACAACAAATTAAATAACCTTACACATCGATGAATGGATTCAGATGTGGCAGAGGCCGTTGCCCTCGAAACACTATGCTTGGCATAATACAGCGAACACTTATAATTATACACCAAGGGGGCTACGGATGAACGAACTACAGAACCACAAGGACCGTCATTATCGGATCAATTATAGAAATAGGCGAGGAAAAGCTAACGTTGACGCTAAACACCGTTATAATAGATGTTTAGTATCCTACATGGGGAGGATGGCATCCGCGTTCACGAAGCCTGGGTCAATCCAGGCGCGCCCTCCCTGTGAGTACCTTCGGGAAAACCAAGGATGCCACCAGCTGACCGAATTCATCCGAATCCCGGTCCACGCTCCGACAAGACCTGGAGCAGTAGCATACGCGAAGAAGGAGGAGTATCCTACATGAATTAAGCCTCTGCAATTTTTGGTATTGATTTTGAAACAAAAAATATCGTCGAAGTTAATCACCGCAATAATAATAACTTCAGTTTTTAATATACATGTATAGTTGTACACAACAAGAGCATCCAAATATTTGGAGATACAACAGAAACATGAAATGAACACGACCTCAATTTGATGACGAAAATATGTTGCAGACATAAAATTATTATTACCAACAAGACACCAACGAACCGTCAATGAGTGACAAAACGCAATATGGGACGATTTTTTGTCCCTCACCCCTCGTCACAGAACGCCACAAAAGTCATCATAAAGCTCTGATCCATTGGAAAAATACATGATTGGAATGTTGTATGCATGTTTACTACAATTTTCAGACAAAACAATTGCAACTATTAAAATACTTGAAACTGTGTAGCAGATCGAAGAAAATGGAGAGACTATTAATTATTACTGAGCGCCTCTGTGTAGGTTTCTTGAAGAGGCGCTATATAAATTATCAAAATGGACGAATTGCAATAATTATTAATCATTCCACAAAACGAAATGCTAGAATCAATGGTGGAATCATTGCAATTACGAAAAATATCCACAGCAATAAATAGAAACTATCCAAACTATGACGTGGGAGCCAGTGGTTTGAATTCACCGCGTATAATATGAACTTTGCGCAGGTTCTTCACTTGCAATAATTGCTCCTACACATCGGCGATAAACTCCGATGTTGTGTCCGCGCTGCTGTAGTTTGGGGACGCTTCTGAATAGAAAGCTTGAAGGTGCGCTACAGCAGCAAATGCAAGAAATAAACAAACTAAAAACAAACAACTCTCTGCGCCTCAGTCACATTTCGAGCTTATAACTAAGTGATCATCTTGACCTAACACATGCCAGTTACCGTGCATACTTTATTTATATAGCGCCGAGTGAGTCAATGTTAAAGGTGTGTAAGGAAAGCGCTCTGATTGTTTTGTCAATCAATCAATGTGTCTTTCTTTTGTGAAATATTTTACTGAATCAGCACGCGAAGTACACGCCCACACCCTCATACAATCACACATTTGTTATCAATGCAATTCGTAACCAGACAATACATGAGTGTATCGCAATAGAAATTCCAACAAAAGCAAATAAATAATATTATAGTTATTTCAAGGTTCGTCAAAATTTGTCAGTAAAAAATATCCAACCAGAAAAATTCAATTTCTAATCGTTATTGTTCTATAAAAAACGTCAAATTTCTTTGTGAACGAATTTTCAGCAATCCATTAAATTCTAAATACACACATGTACAAATTGTACGTACAAGGCAATGATTATCATGAATAATCGAGATGATGGTTATTTACTAAAAACACCTTTTTAACGTATAAAGCTCAGTCTATATAAGTTCAGGATTAAGAGTTCGCTTGCTTCGGTTGCAACGACAACATTGTGGTGTAGGCTTTAAGTTAACAAGATAAGAGAAAGGATGAGGTAGATAGCTAGCAGCAATGTCTGCATTAGAGTAATAATTATTGAATAACGGGAATTACCCATTACCCAAGCTTATCTCAGTCGAGTTGAACGTCCTTTGTTGCAACTAAGGGAATATAGGGGTAGGGTAATGGATAACACACTGGCTCAAAGAGCTTACGGTTGCTTCACGTTATACACTCCAGGGCTTTTTTTAAGGAATTTTTAGAACTGCACAACTTCCCCAGCCTTGAGAACTGCACAAATCCATTTAGAACTGCACATTTTTGTCAAAATTTCTGAAGATAGCCAGGATTTGATTTCGGGGGTGTTTCTTCGGCGGAGAATTTCTGACGCCTTTTTTAGTTGTCAAAATTTCTGAAAACACCTTATCTTAGTCGTCAAAATTTCTGAAGATACCTTTTTTCAGTTGCTTAGATTTGTAAAGACACCTTTTTAGTTGTCAAGATTTCAGAAGACATCTTTTTTTAGTTGTCAAATACAGGGCTTTTTAAAGGAATTTTTAGAACTGCACAACTTCCCAGCCTCCAAGGCCGTAGCCAGGATTTGTTTGAGGGGGGGGTGGTTTCTTCGGCGGAGAATTTCTGACACCTGTGTTTATTCGTCAAAATTTTTGAAGACACCTTTTTTAGGTTCAAAAAATTTTGATTTCATTATTATCAACGATTTTTGAGTGTGCAAAAACATCGTTTGATTTTAATATTATCAACGATTTTCGGGTGTCTAAGGAGATCATTATGATTCCAGTATCTTCAAAAATTTTCGGGTGTCTAAGGACATCATTTTGATTTTAGTATTATCAACGATTTTCGGGTATCTAAGGAGATCATTATGATTCCAAATTCTTCAACAATTTTCGGGTGTCTAAGGACATCAATTTAATTTTAGTATTATCAACGATTTTCGGGTGTGTAAGGACATCATTTTGATTCCAGTATTATCAGCGATTTTCGTGTGTCGAAAGACTGCATTTTGATTTTAGTATTATCAACGATTTTTGGGTGTCTAAGGTCTTCATTTTGATTTTATTATTTACACCGATTTACGGGTGTCTAAGGAGATCATTATGATTTTAGTATTTTTAAACGTTTTCGGGTGTATAAGGACATTATTTTGATTGCAGTATTATCAGCGATTTTCGGGTGTCTAAAGACATCAATTTGATTTTAGTACTATTAACGATTTTCGGGTGTGTAAGGACATCATTTTGATTCCAGGATTATCGGCGATTTTCGGGTGTCTAAAGACATCATTTTGAATCCAGTATTATCAACTACCTGCTGTCTTGAAGTTGACTTTACATTTATTATAGAAATCCGCGGGACGTTGGAATTCCAGCAGGTTAAGAACTTTTATGACATCATAGACAAAATTGTTAGGCCTATAATAGACGTCATTGTTAATCTATTTAATAATTTTTTAGCGAAACTCTGCACATTCCCCTCTCGGCGCTTTGCGTTTTGGCTCTCGTCTTTCTGCCTCTCGGTGGTAGGCCTATTCCCAAACACACGATGGGCGATTTATGGTTTAGCCCTCCCATTGCAAGAGCTGAGACTAAACTCCAACCATGGATGGGGGGCGGAGGGATGTTCAAACACCCAAAACACCTTCCATAGCTGTGGCGTCAATTTGCGAACGAAACTAAGATGGACCCAGTTTTTCTACTTTAAGTGTAGTTGCAAAATAAAGTATTTATTTGGCTAGGCTGGTTTCAAAGTTTTTAGCTGTAAACTTCAATCACAAAACTTGCAATAGGCCTACTATAGGCTTCTATTAATGTATTTTTAAAATAGCGTGTTATTCCAAATCGGAAGACAATGAACTTTCAAAATATTTTTTAACTGCACAAAAATGCTTTTACAACTGCACAAATTCATTTTAGAACTGCACATTTTGTGTAGAACTGCACGTTAAAAAAAGCCCTGATACACTCCCCAAGGTCGACTTAGACTTCAATTCTACATTATGAACAAGCGAAGCCACGAATAACGTTGTTTATTAAACACCTTTTCTGTTGTCATATAAGGATATATAAATTCAAGAATAAATGAGAGACAATAAGTTGTCTTTCTTTGTGGCGACGCAACAACTTCATAGTAATGAAACATCTCCTAAGATGTGAGTAAAGATGAGCGCATGGTAGTTAGTTAGCAACAGTGGGTATATTAGGCTATTTAATTACATTTTCATTTACGTAATTTATTTTTAAAAAACTCGAAATATTTATGAGCAAAATAATTTGAGACGATTGAAAAAATCATTCTGTCATCGCATACGCATGCATATGAACATGCGCATCACACATTCACACCATTTATACCAATAATTGTTATTCGCATGTAGATAATACTTCAAGAATAATTTTTACAAAAGGAATACCACCAGAACCTGGGAAATAAAAGATATTTTTCTGAGAGCCGCGCTATATAAATCGATAGATTCGATAACGCTTAAAATATTAAATTCATTTTTATGCCAGACGAGTTTTGTCCCCTCCCCTCGTCGCAGAACGTCAGAAAAGTCATCATAATACTCTGATCCATTAAAAAATACATATTTAGGCCTACTACAATTCTAAGATAAAGTATTATTAACTATGAACTGTCAGCGGTGGTTTGAATTCACCGCGCACATGTATGTGAACTTTGAGCAGGTTCTTCACTTGCAATAATTGCTCCTACGCTTCGGCGTGAAACTCCGATGCTGTGTCCGCCCTGCTGTATATATAGTTTGGGGCGCTTCTGCATAGAAGCTTGAATGTGCGCCTATAATTGCAAATGCAAGAATTAAGCTGAAAGCACACAACTCTGCGCCTCAGTCATATTTCGAGCCTGTAATTAAATGATCATCTTGACCTAACACATGCCAGTTACCGTGCGTACTTATTTTATATAGCGCCGAGTGAGTCGATGTTAAAGGTGTCTAAGGAAAGCGCTCTGATTGTTTTGTCAATCAATCAATGTGCCTTTCTTTTGTGAAAAATTGTACTGAATGAGCACGCGAAGTACACGCCCACACCCTCATACATTCACACTTTTGTTATCAATGCAATTCGTAACCAGATAATACATGAGTGTATCGCAATAGAAATTCCATCAAAAGCAAATAAATATTATAGTCATTTTAAGGTTCGTTAAACACCGTAATAATAGATTTAAGTTATGCTATATGAATGAGTCTTCTGTAACATTCTTAGATAGTTTTTTGTTGTTATATGATGACGTTAAACTTTGGAATAATAATAATAATTTGTAGATAGGTTCTGCGAAACCATGAGTCGACACGAAGCACTTTTTCAAAAAATTTACATTGCCCACCATATTGCATACATATTAGTATCACGAGTGCAATAGTATAAACAACTTTTCTGTAAATCATAATTTATCGGTCAAGCAATGCCAGTGATACGAAAAGGATTATCCCCCCCCCCAAAAGCTATCCAAGTGATGAATTATTCTATCCCCCTGGATGGAATTAACCGGTCTAGACTATCCGAGGGGATAAACCATTCTATCCCATTTTTTGAAAAATGTGTATAATTAAAACAATTATACTCTAATCAAAATTTAAAGTGACTATAATTGTTTTAAGTGACCTAAGCAATGCCAAGAGAAAGGCAACTCGAATTTATTTAGTGTCTCCGAGTGTTTTTAAGTGTTTTAAACGTTTTTAAGTGCTATAAAAACAAAGTAAAACAAATTATCATACCTGTTAGTGTCATTGTTCATAACAAAGCAGATGAAAATTAATTTGCAAAAAAAGCATGCGGAAGTGTTTTTTTCGACTTTTCCTCATTTTGGGGTTACTTTAATACGGGGGGATACTTTTTTGTGACACCGTCCGTGTTAGCGTAGCATGAAAGATATTAAAAGTTCGCATTCGTAAAGCATGAAGAAAATTTGCTGCCAGCGTTTAAAAAAAACATTGAACACCCATGCTGCCGTCATAAGAAAGAACCACGTAACTGCAAATTTGGCCGTTTTGAGTTAGATGCAGTTTCTGCATCTATTAATGGTCCTACACCTTGGAAAAAATTTAGAAACTTCTATCTCGATTCCTTCAAAGGGAACCAGCGTGTGTGAAAACACGTATCTGCAGAAACCGCATTGCATCATAAGCAAGAACAACGTATCTGCAGATACGTTGTTTTTGATTAGTATGATAGGGCGTCATTCGCAGATACGTACTAAGCAAGAACAACGTATCTCCAATTTGCGTTGTTTTTGCCTAGTCTTTTATTCATAATGGGATTGCTCACGTTAAAAGAGGTGTTGAAAAAACACGTGTGCAAATATCGTATGTTTGAAATAATAATGCCTGATAGCTGTACAAACTGGTTTCGCTGCTGTGAAAACTGGTTTTATACTTTGTAAACTTGTTTCGTATCTCTTAAAAGTCATCTGAGAACTGCATAAACTGGTTTCACAACTGCACAAACTGGTTTCGCGTCGTTTTAATTAATGTAGGCTATAACAGCTGTACCAACTGGTTTTACACTTTGTAAACTTGTTTTAGGCCTATATCTCTTAACAGTTATCTGAGAAATGCATAAACTGGTATCACAACTGCACAAACTGGTTTCATATCGTTTAAACAAAGTATAATAGATGTACAAACTGATTTCGCAGCTGTACGAACCGGTTTTGCAGTTGTGTAAACTGGTTTCGTATCGCTGAAAATGTCGTCTGACAATTGTACAAACTGGTTTCACAGCTGTACAAACTGGTTTCGTATCGTTCCAAATTATTTCTGAAATCTTCAAAAAACTCTTTTTGCAGGCGCCCGAACTGGTTTGGTCTTGTATAATTATGTCTAATAGCTGCAAAACTGGTTCTACCGCTGTACAAACTGGTTTCTCGGCTGCACGAATCGGTTATATATATATATATATATATATATTAAAATTCTGTATGACTGTTGTGATAACTGGTTTCACAGCTGTAGCCTACAGAATAATTTTTTTTCATTTAAGAAAGTCTGGTAGCCATACAAACCGGTTTCACTGCTATACAAACTGGTTTCGCTGCTGCAAAACTGGTTTTTAACGTGCAAACTGGTTTCGCAACTTTGAAAATGTTGTCTGAATGCTGTGCAAACAGGCTTCACAGAGGGACAACCGGTTTGTTTTTCTTTAGAATAATACCTGATATCTTCAAAAACTGGTTTCATATAATATCTGCACAGACTGGTTTCACATAATTATGTAAACACTGGTTTCATATCTTTTAAAATACTACCTGATAGCTGTGCAATCCGATTTTTGGCAGCTGTGCAAACTGGTTTGGACTTTTAAAACTATCTCTAATGGCGGTAAAACTGGTTTCACCGTTGTACGAACTAGTCCACGGCTGCACAAACTGGTTTCACGAATTTAAAATTGCGTCTGACAGTTGCACAAACTAGTTTCATAGTTGTGCAAACTAGTTTCGCATCATTAAAAAGTTATATGAGAGCTGTACAAAATGTTTTCACAGATGTGTACAAACTGGTGTTGTGTCATAAAAATGCTCAAATGCGGAGCAAACTGGTTTCACAGCTATAAAAACTGGTTTCTTAAATATTTAATAATATGTCCGGTGGATGTACATGTACATACTGGTTAATACCGATGTACAGACTGGTGTCGTATATTTAAAATAATGCCCGATACCTGTACAAACTGGTTTGACAGCTGTTCAAACTGGTTTGACAACTGTACAAACTGCTCTTTGAGTTGCGCAAACTGGTGTCGACTCTATTAAAATAATACCAGATTTTTGTGTGAGTAAATTTCTGAATTGTTCCACGAATTATACACGATTTTACGCAGATACGTTGTTTTTGACAGTTATGGGTCACAATCGCCGGTCTGTAATGCTAAGCAAGAACACACTAACTGACATTTTGCATATTTACGAGCAAAAATATTTAAATTTATTTTTTCCATAAAAATCGTTGAATTTTTCTACATTTATTAGTTTAAAGCGGAAAAGAATGGAAATATTTTTTATACTTGGCAGAAGAGAATTAAGTCTTTTGAGTTTATCTCAGAACTAGGTTTTTGCCGATACGTTGTTCTTGCTTATGACGGCAGCATGGGTTTCGAAAACACACAGGCGGATTCAAACTACGAATCTCTTTAAAACCATTGTAGACAACCATTCTTATTGCTTCCTTGTTTAGTAACCAGCAAGACCCAAAGGGGCCGTCCATAAGTGACATCCCGCTATTTTGGACAATTTTTAAAGACTTAATCCTCGTCACAGAACGTCACAAACGTCATCAAAAAGCTCTCATCACGTCTGAAAGAAGTGCATTTTTGGATTTTCATATGCATATTATTTTATTACAACTTTAAAAATAACTATAAAATACTTGAAACTATGATTATAGCAGATTTCAAACAAAAACGAGGGTTAACCCTTATAGGGTAACCGGGGGGTAAAAAATAACCCCCAGCCTACTTTTTTTCGTATAGTTTTTTTGAATAAAAGAAAATAGACTTGTGCTTTTGTGACTTTTCCTAAATATGTTTTTTCTTCACAATGTCGTTTTCAGCTGTGCCAAATTGCGCTGCCACCTAGCGGCAGACTAGTGTGAAAAGTAAGGTTTCATATTCCAGTACTGGATAAATCATTTCTACACTATGTAGATGTAAGCATAGTAGTTGATAGAACTGAATTGTTGGAGATTATGTGGTTCTTGTATTTTTGCATATGAATTAGCCATTCTTTGCTGTATGATTTCTATTTCAGGTTGCATTATATTAGTGTAGATTACTTACTTTTGCATAAAGCTATCGAAAGAAATAGGTGATTACAACGCCACAAAAGGCGCCGTGGACTCATTCGACCAGGAAACAAAGGGATACACTTGCAGTTACAGACCAGAAGATGGCCTCTTCTATTTCTTGGTTGATGCAGCAGCGCTCAACGCATATAATCATAATTATAGAAGTTGCAGAATCCAACATGGCGAGATCACGGACATTCAGTAGGCTTACGTTTGGACAAGCGCCGTGTGTTCCTGCTAGATTTGGTCATGAGCTAATCAGACCGCTTATAATCACGAGTCATCATTTTAATTCAAGATTTGTTACTCATCACGTTCAACAATGTCCTTGTCTATCATATAAATTAAACAGGACCGAAATTGGTTAAACATTCCCTAGATTTGACGAAAATAAATTGGGGGTATTTTTTTACCCCCCGGTTACCAACAACTATAACCGAAAAAGGGTTACCCTATAAGGGTTAAGCAGTCCCAGTTGGATTGCTTCCAGTTAGCCCCTTTAACCCTAATCCGAACAAGGGGTCATATATTTGGTGCATAACTTTTTTTAAAGTGATAGTTTCTCAAAATGTTTTTATGACTTTGTTCCTATATGGATGGGCTACAATTAGCACATCTAAGCGACCAAGTCGGTTGAGTGATAAGGAGATACTGAAGATAATACTACGGATACTGTATAATATTGACAATTTCGACAATAAGAGCAATAACAGAGAATGTGAACGTGAAAAGATACCAATGCCTGAATAACAACCTTTAGGTGTTTCTTATGATAAAAACAGTGTTGAAATTGAACATGATGATGAACATGATGATGAGACTGGACTTAATAGTGAAGATGATGATGAAGAAACTGTTGATACTGATGAAGCCGAGAGACCTGAATACTAGGGTGGAGTGAATCCGAGTGAAAAACAATTTTTTCTCGAATTTCAAAATCCGTTAGTGATCAAAAGTTGCGTATGGTATCACAGAAATGCTACAAAAATTTTGAAATTTTTATGTTGACGTCTTCTGCCCTCTACCGGACGATTTAAGGACAAAATGGCTGCCAATTACTTCAGATGACTAAAAGTAAAGCATTTTATGTGACAGAAACACGGTTTTGGGCTCTAAATTAAGATTATAGGGTTCAAGGAATGCAATGGAATCAAAGATATATATGTAGCACTTCAAAAAATCAAAATGGCGGACAAAATGGCGGCCAGAATCTTAAAATGGCAATTGATGAAGTCATGTATGCAATGGAATCATGATTTCAGGGTCTGAATCAACATTTTCGAGGTCAACAAATATGATGAAGCCAATGTCATTCAGGTAGCACTGCACGAAAACCAAAATGGCGGACAAAATGGCCTCCATATCCTGGAATTGGCTATTAGTGGAGTTCTGTATGTAATTATTTAGTATTGAAATCACGCTTTGTTTCAAATGTTGGCATTATCTTTCTAGCTTCAAGTCTTGCGCGAACTAATCCATCTCTTGCATGCTGTCAAACAACCAGCAATGATGACTCTGTAACTGTCTTGACAGACCTCTCGACTGCTTGAGTATGGCATGGAAACTTTGGAAAGCAAAGTAAATCAATCGCGGAGTCGTCGGCATTGTGGATCAACTGTTCCAGGTCGTCATCATTTATGTCCTTCGTTAGAGGGGGCTCTGTCACTTCACATGACTGCCAGTCAATTAATTCTGTATAGTCGGCTGCATGAAAGTTCAAACTTGGGGGTGAAATATGCGAATTCCTCTCTGAGGCTTCTTACTCGATCGCGCCTTCATTATTCTTCTGATTCCTAATTCTCGAATTGATTTCCTCTCATCCGTGATCATTGAAAGAAGTACATTTTCAGGATGAGCAAAGAAGGCGTTTCTCTGAATAACTGGATCAACTATTGACTTTAAATAATCAGGCAAGTATCGTGATTTGTTAGCAAGCATCCACAGATGCTTCGCACCATCTTTGCAGGAGGGTTTGGACTTTACTGCAAACCAAACAGGCCTGGGCGTAAACTTTCAAAACGAACTCAGTAATTGTCGAGAGACAGTTGCTTGGCTCTTTCGTGGCAACGTATAGGCGTAGTATTCTGTTAGCCAGAGTCAACCAACGAGACATTACTAGTTTTCCAGGACTTCGATGCAACAGTGCCACATCGCATATACCACTAGATACAGCTTGAGACATGTCGTACAAGTATCTCTGGTCTGAACTGAGATCCTGCAGAACAGAGTCAGGTAGCACTTGTAAATCGCATTCAATTTGCTGGAATTTAACCATTGGCATGTTCTCACATCGTTGAACTTGTGTTCCAAGTTCGCCTGAAAAGCTTCGTGGTCCGGTAGTACTGCCATCAAGTTGCTCGAAGAGGTGACGTAACGGTAGCTCGTTGGTATGTAATAGGCATATGAACCAGTGGAGTGGACGCTTAAGATGTACTTCTAACAATCTGATAATACCACCCTTATGTCCTGTGTTGACAGCCGTTCCATCGCATCCCATGACAGCCAATAATTCCATGCTTATCTTTCTTTCTTCGAAGAAATCCAGTATGGCCTGCTTTATACACTCATCACTGCCACGCACTGGAGCAATATGTCCCAAATAGTTCGAGTCGGGTTCTTCAATCAATACTATGTGTTCTTCAATAACAGTCCTGCGATGTAACTTACCTCCAATATTTTCCTGCAGTAGAGTCTTGTCTTTTCTGCCGTCGAAGTATAGACCGCGAAGATCCGAAGAATGGCTTGCGGATTCCTGAAGCAAATCTTCACGCAGTCTTTTTCTTTCTCTGCAAAGATGGTGCGAAGCATCTGTGGATGCTTGCTAACAAAGCACGATACTTGCCTGATTATTTAAAGTCAATAGTTGATTCAGTTATTCAGAGAAACGCATTCTTTGCTCATCCTGAAAATGTACTTCTTTCAATGATCACGGATGAGAGGAAATCAATTCGAGAATTAGGAATCAGAAGAATAATGAAGGCGCGATCGAGTAAGAAGCCTCAGAGAGGAATTCGCATATTTCACCCCCAAGTTTGAACTTTCATGCAGCCGACTATACAGAATTAATTGACTGGCAGTCATGTGAAGTGACAGAGCCCCTCTAACGAAGGACATAAATGATGACGACCTGGAACAGTTGATCCACAATGCCGACGACTCCGCGATTGATTTACTTCGCTTTCCAAAGTTTCCATGCCATACTCAAGCAGTCGAGAGGTCTGTCAAGACAGTTACAGAGTCATCATTGCTGGTTGTTTGACAGCATGCAAGAGATGGATTAGTTCGCGCAAGACTTGAAGCTAGAAAGATAATGCCAACATATGAAACAAAGCGTGATTTCAATACTAAATAATTACATACAGAACTCCACTAATAGCCAATTCCAGGATATGGAGGCCATTTTGTCCGCCATTTTGGTTTTCGTGCAGTGCTACCTGAATGACATTGGCTTCATCATATTTGTTGACCTCGAAAATGTTGATTCAGACCCTGAAATCATGATTCCATTGCATACATGACTTCATCAATTGCCATTTTAAGATTCTGGCCGCCATTTTGTCCGCCATTTTGATTTTTCGAAGTGCTACATATATATCTTTGATTCCATTGCATTCCTTGAACCCTATAATCTTAATTTAGAGCCCCAAACCGTGTTGCTGTCACATAAAATGCTTTACTTTTAGTCATCTGAAGTAATTGGCAGCCATTTTGTCCTTAAATCGTCCGGTAGAGGGCAGAAGACGTCAACATAAAAATTTCAAATTTTTTGTAGCAATTCTGTGATACCATACGCAACTTTTGATTGCTAACGGAATTTCAAATTCGGAAAAAATTTCTTCACTCCACCCTACTGAATACAAGTAAAGATCCGGATATGTTTGGCAGACATATGCATTGCCAAAAGGAAGTTGCACAATGTAGTAAGCAAAAAATGGGGAATAGAAGAATACGGACACATTATATGAGGATATTCAAGATAGTTTTGACAGTTTCCTAACCAATGAGATGAGAGACATCATCATTCGACATACAAAACCGGACTATGATACATGCTTACAATTAATTTTAGGTGAAGGCATAATTATTCCATTAATTTTTTTATAGATATTTTATATAAAACAGTCATACTGACTTTGAATTTATCAACATTTATTACTAATATTACTGTAATTATGATTTCTTTATTTGATTTTCCAAATTTTATAGATTGACAGTTATTGAGTCCATGAAACAGCTATGACAAACCGTCGCAATTAATGTTACTAGACATTTAGAGGGGTCTAGTCTAAAATTCTTCATAAAAGTGATTTATATTGCATAGAGAGACTAAGCTTAATACATTGTTGTTTTTAGTCATTCTGACATCATCCTACAAAATTGGCATATAAAAAACACTATTACCTATGAAAAACCTACATTAAAACGGGGGGTCTGGCCAGACCCCCCCTTGTTCAAATTAAGTTGGATTTTCGCTTGTTCGGATGAGGGTTAAAAAGCTGTCCATCGATCTTATACAGTGTGAACAATATTCAGCATTTTAGTTTCATCTGAGCTCATTTCGCCGTTGTCATGTCTAGTAACAGCCGAAGAAGACGATGATCATAATGATGATTATTTAGACATATGATGTAAGTTAAAATTGCTATGATGATGATGATGATGATGCTGATGACGACGACGACGATGATGATGATGATGATGATGATGATGATGATGATGATTGTGGTGATATCCATCCAATTCAATCCCATTCCAAACAATATCAATTTTCTACAATGATCCTATGCATTGCCTAATCAATCCAATGCTAACCCGTATTTTATCAGTTCAATTATCTCTATCGTCCTCAGCTGCGTTTATTGCTTCTCCTCCTCTTACTCTGTCTGTCTATCTGGCTGTCTCTCCCTTCCTTTCATTTTGTCTCTCACTACATGTACATATCTTTCTCGCTGTCACATATCGGCGAAGAATGTTCAATTCTGATACAGTGTCCGCGCTGTGCAGTAGTCCGAAGCGCCTCTAAGTAGCTAGCTTGAATTGGCGCTATAGAAATGCAAGAAAAAATAAATAAACAAATAAATAACTGTCGGCGCCACAGATTCACATATCGAACTTACATTCTACGAGTAGGCCTAACGTTGCAATCACGGAAACCTTAACGATGTCCTGTTTAATAGCTGTTTTTGTGCAACGTTTAAGGTGTCTACACTGTAATTGTTTAACCATTCAATCAATGAATCTTTCTACTTTCTCTGGTGATTGACTACCCGCGCCTCAGATAAAAATTTCGGCAATCCTGTCAACGGCGGTTTTTAATTATTTCACACTGAAATTCAGATTATTTGACACCGTCATCGGCGGTTTTTAATTATTTCACACTCAAATTCAGATATGTTCGCCGATGACTCTACTTTGTGATGTGGTGGTGATAATGGTGGTGGTGGTGGGTGTGGTGGTGATGGTGGTGGTGTTAATGGTGGTGGGTGTGGTGGTGGTAATGGTGGTGGCGGTACCACCACCATTACCACCACCACCACACCCACCACCACCATTACCACCACCACACCCACCACCACCACACCCACCACCACCATTACCACCACCACACCCACCACCACCATTACCACCACACCCACCACCACCACCATTACCACCACCACCATTACCACCACCATTACCACCGCCACCACACCCACCACCATTACCACCACCACCATTACCACCACCACCATTGCCACCACCATTACCACCGCCACCACACCTACCACCATTACCACCGCCACTACACCCACCACCATATCACAAAGTAGAGTCATCGGCGAACATATCTGAATTTGAGTGTGAAATAATTAAAAACCGCCGATGACAGGATTACATTATCTGTGTGAAATAATTAAAAACCGCCGTTGACAGGATTGCCAAAATTTCGATGTCACCTTCCTCACGTAACAATATTTATGATGATGATGATGATGATGATGATGATGATGATGATGATGATGATGATGATGATGATGATGATGATGATGATGATGATGATGATGATGATGATGATGATGATGATGATGATGATGATGATGATGATGATGATGATGATGATGATGATGATGATGATGATGATGATGATGATGATGATGATGATGATGATGATGATGATGATGATGATGATGATGATGATGATGATGATGATGATGATGATGATGATGATGATGATGATGATGATGATGATGATGATGATGATGATGATGATGATGATGATGATGATGATGATGATGATGATGATGATGATGATGATGATGATGATGATGATGATGATGATGATGATGATGATGATGATGATGATGATGATGATGATGATGATGATGATGATGATGATGATGATGATGATGATGATGATGATGATGATGATGATGATGATGATGATGATGATGATGATGATGATGATGATGATGATGATGATGATGATGATGATGATGATGATGATGATGATGATGATGATGATGATGATGATGATGATGATGATGATGATGATGATGATGATGATGATGATGATGATGATGATGATGATGATGATGATGATGATGATGATGATGATGATGATGATGATGATGATGATGATGATGATGACGACGACGACGACGATGACGATGATGATGATGATGATGATGATGATGATGATGATGATGATGATGATGATGATGATGATGATGATGATGATGATGATGATGATGATGATGATGATGATGATGATGATGATGATGATGATGATGATGATGACGACGACGACGATGACGATGACGAAGACGAAGACGACGATGAAGATAGCCTAATGTTTATATGTTTGTGTGTGCACTTGCTGTAGAGCCCCTTCAGCTCTCTCTCGTCTCTGTCTGTCTCTGTCTGTCTCTGTCTGTCTGTCCGTCTGTCCGTCTGTCTGTCTGCCTGCCTGTCTGTCTGTAGGCTATGTCTCTGTGTCTGTCTTTCTATCCGTATGTCTGTCAGTCTGTTTTTTATATTTTTGGTATTGAAATATGAAAACAACCTTATGTAAATTTTGAAGTCCGCATGGACCCCAGAGGGAAAACAATCATAATATATATATTTGCACAGTGTTTTTCAAAAACTTTTTTCAGGAAAAGCACCCCAACATAAATACAAGCAATTACAAAAAATTTCAAGGTTGCAGCCACTTCACAAATATAGAAAAAATTTATGATGAACATGCTTGGGGACGGCATGGACCACAGGTTAGCTATTGGGGGTTAATGATTGAACATTCATGAAATTGTGAAGATTCATCCAGACACCAGTCCTGTTGATGGTGTTTTTTTGGATACTAGAAAAAAATTTGGCATTGCATTGTACTTTTTGTATTGTCGTCAACGGCCATTGATATCATAGGACGAGGTTAAACTATGGAATAATAATAATAGTTTTAATTTGGTGCCTGACTCCGATATCACAACACCGCGAATCTAAATCATTACAAGACTTAGTATAGATAATGCAATTAATACATCGATTTTATAACATGACAATAATCAAAGTGTGAAACAGAGTGGCGATTTTTTCCAATGCGTTTTTCTTGTACTACATACAGCAAATTTCGAACATTAGCATTAGACACCTTTTAAACTTTCCTATCAATTGCTAAGGTATTTTATGGTTTGCTTTAGATAAACACCTTTTAAACGGTGTTAAATAGTTTAATATCTGTTGGGACGGAATGTCATTCATTGATCCAAACTGAACGTAAATTCGTATACTGAGTCGCATTGAATCTATCTGTAATATTCTGACTTGCCAGCCATTTTCCGTAAAGAAATCGACTCACATTGAGCCAGATTAAAACAACAGCATGAAGTTTGAGCTACAGATTATTGGTTCAACGGTCATACGCGAAAGCAATAAATATTAACGGATATAAGCCTAAGTTCAGTTTTCTTAGTTCGCTTGCAATACAATACATTTTTGCATCAGTTTTTAATTAGCGAAGGCTATCTGCTGACAGGTGAAGAATTGGGTGGGACATATGCTAATAGGTGACTCATTGCATAAATAAATAACTGAAGGGAGATTGGAGGGAAAGAGGTGCAGAGGAGGACCTAGGCAAAAAACTGCTCAAATGCACTCCTTTTCTCGCCATTTCAACTCTAAACATCACTCACCATAACCATATCTCTGTGTTTGCCTGCCTGTCTGTCTGTCTGTCTGCCTGCCTGTCTGTCTGTCTGTCTGTCTGCCTGCCTGCCTGTCTGTCTGTCTGTCTGTCTGTCTGTCTGTCTGTCTACTTGACTCAACGGGTTTTTATCCTCTGTCCACAGAATTTGTTTTGATCAAGTTCTTTGCCGTGACTTCGCTTTTATGAATCGAGATAACGTTAAAGCGATTTTCAGCTATAGTGAAGCTCCAGCACTGTTCACATACTGAAAGTACCAGACCCAAGCTTGGCTAAAGGAGGAGGGTGACGATAATGATCTTTGTTTGGTTGCAGTTTAAGGCACCCGAAAATTGGAGTAAAGCTATTTTATATAAGTGTGGAAAAATATTAAGCTAATAATGCAACAACTAGGCCTACAATAACTGCGAACAGTAACAGCTATGTACGGACCTCAAGTTAAACGAGCAATTTCGAAAAATGATTATACTCTGCCCCTGGTTTCACTTTGCCAGTGCCTGCTTCAAGTGTGGATCAAGAAAGAGGGCGTCGAAAATGATCTTTGCTGTTACTGGCACACAGCTGCAACTACAACGACTACTACTGCTACTACTACTACCACTACTGCTACTACTACTACTACTACTACTACTACTACTACTACTACTACTACTACTACTACTTATACTACTGATACTACTACCACTACTACTACACGTGGGAAGAGCGCAATCATCAGACACCTTTAAAATAATATTTAACAAGTCTATATAAGTATTGGAAAGTCAGAAATTAAAGTAGTAAGATAGAGATTTGGCAGTGGTAAAACCGTCAACACAGTAAATCAGAAATCAGCCAAAAGACACAAACAGCTCACCATTAAGTAAGTCAGTAAGTGAGCAAGTAAGTAAATGAGCCGATCTGTCAAGCCTAAGTTCCGACTTCGATAGACCTAAAGCAGCCATCTACATGTATCTCCTCGGTGATCTGAGGATGCGCCGTTGGCCTTTGGTTGGCGGATAAGAGGTTCCCATAGGCTGGACCACCACACCATTAGACCGATGGCAGAGGTACGTAGCTTTGATAGCATTTGTATGATGCATGTGGGGTTAAAAGTACTATACCAGCATGGTTAAGAAATGCTTATTATATAGATCCATATATTCAAATGATGTCGTTTAAAACACCTTCAAAACATATTAAAAAAATTTCATATGAATGTAAAAACTCTCACGTCGTTACACTTCATGCGAAAACCCACGCCTTAACCCGTTGGAGGTGAGGTGACGCATTGTAACGTTAGAGGTGAGGTGGGGTGTGACAAACCCCAACACATATTTTTATTCTCAAGTCGCGATTTCAATTGGAAAACATTAATTTGAGTTAAACTACACTTCTATGATCAATTATCAACTAAACAGGCGATTATCACGAACAAATATTTGTTTTCAATCCTTATTAGATGACCAGAAGGTGAACCTATCAATTGTGTACTTTGCCCGTGTAAGTTCGGTTTGTATACGAAAAATCGCAATTTCCTTCCAATATACATTAAAATTAAAAAAACTGTTCGTTCAAAATTCCTGAAATTTTTGTAGAGTGTCCGTATTTCATGTTCACAAAGGTAGAAAAAAGTAATCCAAGCTGGTTTGACGTTTTCCACCAAAAAACTTAAGTAGAATACCTCTGGGGTTTGTCACACCCCACCTCACCTCCAACGGGTTAATGATCGTCAACCGCACTGAGCTTAACAATTATTCCATACAATTGTAATCGTTGGCAAACATCACAGGTCTCAAGGCCGTAGACAGGGGGTGTTTTGGGTGTTTGAACACCCCCCAAAATGGAAAATGCAGGAAAAAATTATTGCATTTTTTATTTCGTGATGCAAAAAACATGGAAAAAGCCATAAAACACCCCCCCGAAAAGAAATAATAGATTAAATTTCGATGTTTCAATCTGAAAAATCGAAGTTAACGACTTAAAAAAGGTCATCAGAAATTTTGACGGCGAAAATGGAAAATATTTTCCAAATTTTCGACCGGACGACTAAAAAAAAGGTCGTCAGAAAATTTCGTCGACAAAAATGGAAATTTTGCCCGCTGAAAACAGCCCCCGAAATAAAATCCTGGCTACGGCCTTGACAGGTCTAATCCGAACATGTGTTTTTCCATGGATTAAGAACTTGGTGCCAGCGACTATCCAGGAAATACAAACTGAATCGACTTTCAAAAATCAATTGGAGCTGCACTTGCTCTCGAGCTCATGACATTTATTCTGACAGTTGACATTATGCGTGTAAAGCATCCTAGAAGTTTGTATGTGCACTTGTCATAGTTGAAACATTCATATCTTTTTATCCGTTCAACTTTTTCTCATGAAATTTTGGAATCATATTCTTGGTTCAATTCTCTAAATATTTGGAAAAGTTTAGCATGATATGTCATCAGGTAATAGAGATATATGCGAACCAATTTGGCTTACTTTTTTTAACCACAGTGTATAATACATCAATCACAGTTGTAATTAACAATAATATTTACTTTGCATGAACGAAGTTTTACAATGATGACCTAAACTTCTAAAGAATGATTAATGGATCCAGATTTGACAACAGAGGTCATTGTCCCTGCAAAAAATTTGTTTGGAATAATACAGCTAAAGAATGAAAATCCATATCAACATTTTATATTCTTTCTTCTTAGCGAGACCATTGCCAGATCGGCGTTCAAACTTGACTCAGAGTGACGTCACTTTCTTGGAAGGTCACGTGTCTGTGATGGTCCACTGGCTGCCATCGAAAGACGCAACTAACCAAGTCAGTAAATATAAGGTGTGGCCACTTTACTACTTTGTCTATGATTAAAAATTTAAAACATAATTATATCGTATTTTTCATCATACATAACGATGTTGTTGTTGTTCTTGTTGCCGTTGACAACGACGACGACAACGATGACGACGATGATGACTATGAGTCGACGATGACAATGATGATGACGATGATAACGAATTCGATGATAAGATCGACAACGACGACGACGAAGACGATGACGATGATGATGATGAGAACGATGATGACGGTGATGGTGATGAGAACGATGATGACGGTGATGGTGATGAGAACGATGATGACGGTGATGATGATGAGAACGATGATGACGGTGATGGTGATGATGGCACCGCTGCGATGATAGTGGTGACCTTGAGATATTGTGAGTGAAGGACTTGCTCTAGGCCCTTCCTCAGTAATAATTGTTTCTAAGCTAAATGGGCAAACGGTTCGATCATACATGTCGTATAAAAATTATTGTCGTACTATTCGTTGTAATTCGATGACTCAACTAACTCAATTAGTCAACGATGTACACAGTTCTCTTCTATTATAATTCTACATAACTAACACTTATATATAGCGTTACTTTATTGAGAATGAAAGATGTCTAAGATGAGTGGACTTAGCATTCTTCTGCCGCGCACATAATTATGCGTAACTTTCTTATAGTTACTAGTCGTTTGTTAATTTAGTCTATCATAATCATGGGTGTCTGAAGAATTGTGAAGTAATGTGGTGCCGATAAGTTTTTTATAGAATTTTGGCAACATGCTAAAGAGGTGTCCTATGTCAATAGATAGTCTCGGCATAATAAATTATTATTTTCTAAGTCAGGTAAAATTAACCCTTTACCAGTTCATTTTTAAATTTTAAGCCCGTTTTCATCGGATATTCTCGGGGCAAACGGGTAAAAGATTAAGTGATAAACTTGGCAGGCCGTGTAACAAGTGTAGTGGCTGTCGAAACAATGATGGCAGAGTTAGTAGAAGAGATAATCATAATAAAGTTAATCATATAAGCTTTGCTTTGAAAAAGTCTTATCATTTTTAATGACTAGTTAATTGGCACCGTAGTCTAGGTCATTATTATTATACACCAGAGGCAATAAGCAGATGAGGTATAAATAATAAAAATAAAGGGTCTCCAACTGATGTTTTGAACACCTCAATTAAGATTGATAGTTCGCTTAATAAATAACGACATCTCGGAAATGCCAATATCATCTCCTCTGCTCTCAGCTCTAATGGCATTTAAAAGTAATAATGACAGTGAAAACCTGGCGACCATAATCTAACGACATCTTGCGACAAAATTAAATACGGTTATTCGAAGAAACCAGAAGTCAACCTTATACACCGTTAAAACGTTATAATCCATTGGAATAATATATACATGGGACGCTACCCTATTATTACATTATTACTGGTCTAGTACCTTGCTCATAAGTGCTGTTATACCCCGAGCAAATTTCTGTCCAGGGTAACGGCCTCTGTTGTCATAGACCCTGGTCAAATTGGAATCCTCCTCCTCCTATTATTATATTCACTTTCAGCATCCGTCCTGAGCAACCTTTCGGAAGCAACGATATACAAGATAAATCATTCAGGCGACTTCTAAGATGCGCTGCGGAATGGAAGCCAGTGCATTACCTCGCGCATAATATGCTATACCAGTATTAGCCTGAAGGAGGAATGAAATCATACTAAAACACAACGTCATTAAATTTAAACTATTCTGCTGATGCATTGAAAGTACATGGTATACCCGAAAAACTTGTTCTGCGTTACATACCTCTGAATAGTTTGAACCTGACTTTAAATAAATTGGAACGGCTAAATCGGTCAAGTGTGTGTCGTGAATCTTTCTATGTTCTCTTGTACTCACGGTCCTTATATCTGACTTATGCAGAATTGCAATCCATTATCAGAGCCCTTAGGATTTTTCCGCCTTACAGATTCGTGCTTATTCTATTCTTTATATAGAGCTTTCTCTGCCGTCATAATGTGAATGTTCCTAGAACTATTCTCATTCTAACTTTTCTGTGGCATTTGGAATCTATCATGATCATACCATCATCCAAGAATTCTTTCACCTGTTTCATTTCACAGGATTCTGAGATTCCATTTTCGGCTGCAAAAAACTTTAACCCTCAGGCTACCAAGCTTTTTTTGTAACACTGACTACCAAGGGGGGGGGGGTGGTTACCACCCCCCCCCTGGATTTTGGGTTTGGTTTGAGATATCATAACTTGTAATACACCTATGGATTCAGCATTCATTTCTGCACAAAATGGTATATTTAGGTTTAAAATATATGAAAGCACCCCAAAGTTATGAATTTTTTACCGTAGGCACCCGTCGATTCCACAAAATGTATCCTTTCGCATAAGCAAAATATTAGATTCTGTGTGTTTTTAACATAATTTATTTAATTTAAAATAGGTTACATATAATAAAGTCCAATATTCAACTATAAAAACTAGTAATAAGTTAGTTTTAGTTACAATAAAAAGAGAAAAAACACGTAAAACATGCTGAAAAACGTTTACGCAGACTTATCGGTTTGCGTTGTAAAAAAACCCAACATTTTCACACATTTAAATTTATTTTAAGCACCTCCGGTCATCAAATGTCAAATTATTTGGTATCACTAAATAGCCCTAATTGCCCTCTATAGAATGACATAATTTATTTCTCTTAAAAAATAAATTATGAATAATTTTTAATAGGAACAACATGAAAATTTTATGAAAATAAAACACCTTTTTATATATTTTAATTTATTTTGAGCACTTCCGGTTGTCAAATGACAACTCCGTGACCACCACAATGTAGCCCCACATTCCCTCTACAGAATGGTGTAATTGGTGTCTTTTCATGTCAAAGGACGGATAAGATACAGCCGATAATCTAAGGGGGGGGGGGTGGTATCCACCCCCCCCTGGTGCCTCGGGTATATCGGGTGTAACTTTTGAATGGTATGGTATATCATCACACATTTTAGCTCAAAATGTGTGCAAATGAATCCTCTACAGCCACCTAAAACGTCAAAATTTTATTCCTGACGAAAAAAGTTTTATTTGGGAAAAACCTAGGGGGGGGGGGGGGGATACCACCCCCCCCCTTGGTAGCCCGAGGGTTAAGGAATAAATAAATTGAACCAACTTGAATGAAATCTTCAGGCTAAGGTTTCATCTGCTTGCGTACCGTCAATACACTGCGTTTCTTTTTTGCTTTTCATTCCGTATTCGCTTTACGCTGTGAAAAGCTGTTATCAAATTAGCGACCGACGCAGCCGAAACTCTAAACATGCATTAGACACTTTTTAAACAAAATTTATCTGTATTATGTAAGTAGCAGCGATTTGACCCGTGTATTCATCCTACTCCATTCGAAATTCTTTCATCTGTTCCATTTCACTAGTTTCTTCAGCGGCTCGATTCCCATTTAGGCTGGAGTAAATTTGAAGGAGTTAATAAATTTGATTAGCTCGAATTGTCCTGGCTTAGGTTTCATTATAACCGTTGCCGAATAACTTAATTATAAGCAATACACGATGCGCATTTAAGGCAGAGAATTCTATCTTGCATAAGTTATGCTTGGTGAGCAGTCTAGTAAGCCATGTAATATACGCTTCTGTAGCGTCGAGGGTTTCTCATGCATTACTCGTTTTCTTGGTTTACTGTGTTCACTTTCGCGTAATCAAGTTACGTTTTGTTGTGAGCCAAAAGATATTAATTTCCTATGGTTCACAATCCTTATATAGCAGCTTGTATCAAATTTAAAAGGTGTCTAAGGCATGCAAGTTCTAATATCGCCCGTTTAGAAAAAATTTCGGGTATTCGGTCATTCGGACTAATTGGTGTGTTAACTGTTTTAAAACAACCGCCCACCCAGAATCAGAGGTGGCCACAATAATAAGGATTCACAATAATTGTCGACTCGCTTTCTGCAAATGAATCTGGTCTACAATATATGTTTTGCCAAGCATTATTGAAATGATGACACGACTTCATCACTGCAATACACTTGGGCTTTCTCAAAGCCTTCAGATACTCGTCCATAGGAAACACTGAATCAGGCAATTTATGATGCAAGTCTAAACGTTTGGATAATTGTTCGGTAGATAATGCAATTAAATAATGCGCAAACACCTCTGGCGAAATTCGAAGATCAAGGTAAAGCCGTCTGTCAATGTAGCATAGATCATTATCAGTTATCTTCTTGAGAAGTATACACAATCCAACGATTCTTACGATATCGTCAATAAACAGCAAACATCCTGCATTCAGTGTTTCTTTGTCCTCGTTAGAATTCTGATCAACATGAATTGCGAAACAACAGCGTATTGCAAGTTGGTATTCTGATGTTGCAAAGTGGAGAGCAGCCAGATAGGTCAAAGATGCAGAAGCAATGCCGCTCGATGTAGAACCTACTTCGTATTCTAAAGCTTTTCTTAGGTATTCTTTTGATACGAGAGAGAGAAGTTTAAATTCAGAACGGATGTTTGATCCAGTTAAATTTTGCAGGAGATCTTGAGCTCGCAGTAATTGAAACAGACCACTTTGTGCTGTAAGGGTATACGGTTTCGGAAAGTTGTGATGCTGAGACTTTATAATGTTAGGCTGAATCGATATTGCTTTTACAAATTCAACAAAGAGACTACTACCCAGTGAAATCTCATCGAATTGTAAACCATATTCAATATGTAAAATTAGCGAAAAATTGTTATAGTACGTGAAACATGAATCTTTCTGTATAGTTGGAAGATCTGCCAGGAAGTGTTTAGGCCTTCTGGTTAATCTCGGACCAATACATCTTGTATAATTTACATTTCTTAAGCACAAGCGAAGTCCTGAACTTGTCCCATTTCCTATCGTGCGACGACTGTCCAAATAAGAATTTGATAATGTGCAAACAAATAATGACTCCAGTGAACTTGATTCATTCCGTTTCCAATATTCAGAGAAAGGCAATATGCAATGTGCAAAATGTGGCGTTAACTCCGTTGTGCTCACTATCTTGTATTGTACAATGATTGGCTGTATATAATTAGTTATGAACCAATGACAAAGAATTCCAGAGTTGTGGAATTCACTTACAAGTCTTTCAGTCTTGTCAAGTATCGTGGAGTTCCATTGCTCATGAATTAAGTTTGCTTCAGGAATAAAGTAGTTCAGACAGCATCTCCTGTGCAGCCAATCTGAAAGCTTTAGTAACAACTGACAGCAGATTGTTATAACAGAAGAGGAATTCCACCAATTAGGAGACACCTCTTCACAAGTCCATAACATTAGGGTCTTTAGATGATACATACAGAGAACCTCGTCTTCCTTTGGACAATCCTTTTGTATCAATTCTCTCTTTGCAAAGAATCTCAATAAAATAATGATAAACAATCTGTTGAATTTGAGTCCAACTCCGAAGTAATATTAATTCCGCCAACGAGAAAGAAAATCTCCACTGTAATTTATCGTCCCTGCAAGAAAAATGCTGAACGTAGACCAAATGACAACCATTTTGTACAACTTCCGAGATTGTCTCACTGGTTGGCCATCCACTATCCCTAGGTCGTTCAAGCCAACCACGGGCTTCTTTAGGCCATTGTGGGCACCACACGCATCTGACCATGTCACTTGCGTAACCATGAGCAATAGTGTGCTTGATTGCTGGACCACTGATGCGTGTGTCACCTTTATCGAAAGAGTAAATGGAAAAATCAACTGCAAGAGCTTCCATATCGAATTCCGCGAAGCCATTTCTTTTAGTTTTATGTTGAAATTCATACTTTTTACATTTCCAATTATAGTGCATGTCCCCAAAACCTCGTAACCGTGCAAAACCTGGATAACTTTCGTATGCTTCAACCTTGCAGCAATCAATCGTATCGGCCAGACCACTCAGGTCACTTGGTAACACTGGAAAGTCGCCACTAAATGCCAGTTGATTGGTTTGGGAGATTAAGAAGTCTATGTCACCAATGTCTAGAATCAACGGTCGGATATAGAATTCCGCAGCACTGCCGCACATAATCGAATAGCGTTTTGATTCAGGTCTCGGAGATCCGATTAAGTTATGCAAGTGATCCGCCGACTTACATGTAGTTGAAAACGATGTTGGATGCAGATGACATGTGCTAACAATGAACGCAGATGCCATTTCTTCGTTTGCTTTATCCGTATATTCCGTCATCCTAGAAGAGGAAGAAGAAACATCTAAGTCATAAAAACCCATCATCCTCATCAGCATTGTCTTTATCATCAGCAGAAGGCAGCACGAAGGAAAAGACTAAATTTTATATGTAAAAAAATAAGTCAAATGGCATAATAAACACCTTCATCACTCAGTGGTCGTTTCTATGTTCATAGGATTGTTTAAGGAGATAGAACCGTGTAATTCTAAGGTCACGATTTATCTGAAGCGTCATAAACCATTCACATAGGCTTATATCTTTCTTAAATAAATTCAATATAAAATTAATACGGAATTGAAAACTCAGGGAATTTACGCACAGCTAGCCAGATTCTTGGAACTTGAGAAGCAATATATTTTTATCAAGTCTTTAATTAATTATAAAAAACTAAACAACGTACATGTAAAACAGAATGCATCGTTGGTAAGGTATTAGAAGCCGTTGTGCTATGTATTCCACTTGTTTCCCATATAATCAAAAACATAAAACAGGTTTAATTCCCACTTCTTTAAATTCTCTGCCCACGGGAAGGTCCCAACTTCCAATAACGCCATTCTTCTATTCGCTGTGTTTTTTTTCTGTTCGTTATATCCGTCAGTCATCTTTCATCCCAGCATCATCTGTCTCAGTCTTCCTCTCTTTCTTTTTTCTTATCAAGGGAGTCTCCACTTTTAAGACTCGATTTTTATTGCTTCTCTAGAGGACAACGTCCTACGGTCCTTGACGTTCGCTTTCGCTCGAAGCTACTTGTGTACCGCGTGCTAATAATCATGGTGATGTCGCTATTATTTATTAGACTTGGCCATCGGTTGCCCTAGATTACCGGAACGAAAACAGAACTGAGTTACAGATTTTGTTTATCTATTCTGGTCAATCAACAACTTTATAATAATTGATGTCACCTAGACTAATTACTGATTTCATGCCGTTTGCATTTCGACTTAATGAATCTTGAAAAAGAAATGTTTTGAAGGGCAGTCTCTTTCACTATTGTCCAGATACATGTAGATAAGAAAAACTCTGTTGTCAAATAGCTGAGCAAAGTTATAGAATCATTTTTAACGCATCACGAATCGCATGTACATGTACATGTAGGTTCTGCATAATTTTAGATGACTTCAAACCACGAACATTATTTTTTTCCTTCAAATTGCCGAAGAGACAACCATGAAGAGCATACGACGTGTAGATCTTATCGAAAATAGTTATCGTATCATAACTCATTTGACATGTAGGTCAACAAATATATTGTGCACATTCTAGAAAACTCAAATTCTGCATGCACATCTGTACAGTATTTGCGACTCACTTTATCTGCAGACTCTCCGAGACTTTGCCAACTACTCAATCACATTCACGCTCAAAATGACTCCAGTATTATATTGCTGTAAGCGATGAAGTTCCAAATCTCATCACAGTAAAAAAAATAAGGCCAACAGCGCAGGGTCCCTGTAAGCGTCGGCCCATGCAAGGCGGCTGCCTCGTTCGCCTTGCCATAATGCCTGGTCTGTTCATCCAGGTGCAACGAGGCATGCATCAGGCCTGCAGCTTGTCGCCGATGTAAAGGAAGCAGTTTATAATTATATTATTGATATGCATTATTAACCAGCTCGGTGAGGGTAAGGCAGCTAAGGCTGTCACGAAGGCAGCCTTAATAGTTATTTTAGTAATGCTATCCCATTGCAATAATATTATGGCGAATATGATGCAACAAGCAACATAATCTGTTCGGTAAAATTACCATGCGATTTAACCCTCGGAGGCTAACCTGGGGTGTTTTTTTCACCCCACTGTCAGTATTTGGCCTGAATTTTTTTACTGCTTTAAAATTCTGCCATGCACTTTTGTGTATCTGTTCATAGATGATTTTGGCTTAATTCCAAATTTAAAAAATTTATATCGAATTACACGGTCACGTGACTGAGGTCAGACAATGGCCATTGTTATTAATAATGCATTTGTGTTGAAGAGGTTTCGACGGTTATCAGAAGCCAATGCCGCTAAACTGACATCATAATTGATGTCAATGGATTGAAACTGATGACAGTGATGAGGTTACTGTAGAGTTTGTTGATTTTAATGATGTCTCGAAGTCAGATAATGTTGAAATCGATGATGTCATAGACCTAGCCTACGTGATGCAACTTTGTATGTGGAAAGAATGTAACAAGGAGTTACTTGTGTATAAATGACCGTAGACTCGACGATTGTGCTGATATTTTAACTTAGTTAGGTTTCATAGATTGTAAAATCTTTGCTGAACTTGAATTAAGTGCCGTTGTTGATCAAGCATGGTATAATATTATATCATAGGCCTATAATGGTGTGGGGTGAAAAATATACCCCAGGTTATCCAATATGTGATTTTTTTATAGGTTAGCCTCCGAGGGTTAAAACAAACAATGCAATATTGGAAATGATCGTTAGCCGAAGCCGGCCGGTATGGTATGGCAACCATTTTCTGTTGCTGTCACTGTCTTTTACGGAACTTTTTTATACTTACATGTATAATACAATACAATACAATACAATCATTAGCAGAGTCTAATTATCGCGTCAAAAGTAATAACAAGAGACACTATCAATATATAAGAGCTTAAATAAGAACATTTTGAAGGTGTCTAAGCGGACCATTTTTCTATATCGCTCTCGGAGGACAACTATGAACATTTTTATGCAGCAGTTTGTCTGCCTGATGCATGCTTTCGTGTATGTTTGTTTCTTTCCATATGCTTCTATACATGAATGTCCACGTGTGCATCTAACGTGTGTATATATGCCTGTGTCTGTGCGCTTGTATGTCTGCCTGTCTCTCCTCACGGGCGCCACCTACCTTTGTGTCGATGCAGAATTTTTGAATTTCTTCCTGAAGACAACGTCTTATCTAAAATTCAACAAAATACAGAAGTGTATTCTTAGACAACAGATGGAAGTGCCAGTCAAAAGCATGAATGTAGTAGGAGGGTGGCAACAATGATGGCTAAATCAACCGTCATCGACTCGACGCAATAAAAGAGCGGAATTTTATTACACACCCTTAAAAATATTTGATATAATACTACATAAAGACTAAAAGCGCTAACGCTGCAAATTAATGTAGTATCTTTCCCAAAACAAAGCTATTATTATAAAAAATCTATTTAATGGGTATTATTTTAAAAAGCTATTTATTGGTAAATCTCTTTCAAATATATTATTCAAAAAGCTCTTTTAAAGGTATCATTAAGAACTTTTTCAATGATATTATTTAGAAAAACTCGGGTAAGGCTATAATTTAGAAAAATCTCTGGCAAAGGTACTATTCAAAAATTTTCAAAGGTATTAGACGAAATCTCTTTTAAGGGCATCATTAAAAAATCTCTCGACGGCATGTATGTTTCTCGTCATAAGCTCAGGGTCCATCCATCCAAAAATTCATATTTCCCCGGAGCTGTAAGATGCCATTGGATCATTCCGCATTAATAGTTACACACCTCATTTAATATAAATAAAATTATTATAAGTATTTGCCATTGACAAATAAACAGCATTGAAATGATTGAAGTCACAGAAAGTCAGAAAAAATGAATCTCCATTACCATCGCTCGCTTACAATGCCAGTCCCAGGTGGACCTACAACCAGGGCTTAAAGTGTGGCTAGGCGGTCATGGACGGCGTCCATGCACTTATTTTAATATCTGAACGCCGTCCAGCCACTTGTCTGCCAATACAGCCTGGAATGGTAAGGGGCGTCCAGGCTCTCCTTTTGGAAAAATAATAGGCGTCCAAACACTTTTTTCCACACTTTAAACTCTGGCCAGTCCCAACTCCGTATAAAGAAGGAGGGCGTCGCTGAAATATGGATACATCCATACCCCAATCCACCCATCCAAAACAACTGCTTTAGATAAATTCTACCGACAGAAGCGGCATTTGTGAAAAATTTGTACAGATTCCGATTCTGTCGGCAGAATTTAATGTCGAGGCATGTTAAATTTTCCATTCACCCATAACTTATGGCTGATGCAAAACACCTTTCAAACAAATATTTGTGACGTTATATAAAGTACGCTTCTCTTTTAGCCGTATATTGGTCCGATAGGCTGTGAAACAATGTATCTTCTTAGTATAATAATAATTCAAACCACCGCATCAGAAACTAAAACAATTCCTGTAAGCAACGTTCAGGATTTTCATTCTAATAATATCAACCGTGCGATTTTAAATTAATTTTATGCAGTCGTTAATATATGGAGCAGCAATTGGTACTTGTTTTTTTTAATTCACCCCCATTCATGCTTTCCATGTCCGTTCTATGTGTTGAGTATGTGCACCAGTCAGAATGACTGCACTAACCCTAACACTAACCCTATAACCAACCCTCACGACGCCTAACCTGAGCCCTAACCGACCCTCACGCGATAAATCCCGTCAACTTAGAACCTTGGGGTGAATTAAAAAACTAGAACCCAGCAATTTACCAAAATGAACGGCCACGGCCTTTGTTGCCATAAGCAGACGTTAGAATACGGATCCATCCATCCATCCATCCCGTAAACTAAGGCTTTATGCCACATGGACAATAACAACCGCTCTAAATAATTTCTGTCAACAGAAGCGTCCTCTGTTACAGTAGGCCTGAAGTTTCGCTGAATGTGAAACTTTCTATTCCGCCGTAAATTATGGTTGACGCTAAACACCTGTTTAACTAAATTAACCGACGTTATATAAGGCACGCTTTAGTTTCAAATGTATCTACCACCGGCTGAGAAGCGCAATCGTGGAATAATAATAAAAAAAACTTCAAGATAAGTCTAAAATAAATTGCCGTGTATGGATGGATGGATCCGATAATTATGACCAGGGTCTATGACAACAGAGTTCGTTACCCTGGACAGAAATTCGCTCGGCATATTACAGCACTCATGAGCAAGGTAGGCTACTAGACAAGATACTAGTGAATATAAGGTATAAGTCTATTAATACAAACCCATTGGTGGTTGGTCCAGTTTTGACGGTGCACTGGTTTTCCATCGTGACGTTATCGAAGCGGAATCCTCAAGAGCTGGAATAAGATCAGTAGATGCAAACATAATTTGCTACAGTCATTCTTTTGCTACTTAATTAATAATTGTTGATTAATTAATAAATTTTAATACCTAATTAATTATTTCAATCGTCCATTCATCCACTCACCCACCCGTCCGTGCGCTGGTTCGTTCAATTGTTCATTCAATCATTCATTCACTCAATAATTAATTAATTTTATTTAATTCATTCATTCATTAAATCATTCATTCAATTATTCGTTAATAACCTAATTCATAAAATCATTCAATTATTTGTCAATTAATTAATTCATTCATTCATTCATTCATTCATTCAATTATTCGTTAATTATTCGTTCGTTCATAACATGACCACCAACCGACCCTACCCTTTTATATGGCAAAAGACTCATCTAACTACATGTAAGGTCATGACCTAGCAATATACAGTGGTGTGAAAAAGTTTTGCATCACCCATATATTTTACGTTTCTATGCATGATTTCTTCTGTATAAAGATGAATGATGTACTGGTATCCATGTGGGCGTTAATTATTGGTTTTATTATTGTTTGGTTCGTGTTCATAAGCATTTTTCTTTAAATTAACATGTTAAAAGTTCGTTTACCAATATAATACCAGTATGAGAAGGGCTATAAAGTAAATAAACCTAGACTGTTTCCTAAATCGACATACCTCTCTTAGTCTTATAGAATGCCATATAAGTCATGGCAGAAACGCGTTCACATTCAAATAATTTCAAAATAATATCAAAAAAATTCTGTAACATAATATCGACGGAATTTCCCCGCGTAGACTAACCACGAGATTTCGCTTTGTTGGAGGGTACATTGTAGATCCTCCATGCTAAGTCTGCTCACCTTAGGATGAAAACAGTTTTGAAATTTTGACAATCGATGAATATTTACTAATTTTATTCACATTATAAAAAGGGTGCCCGATTTATTGGGACACAGTGTAGATTAAGTAACGCAGACACCCATGCACACACAGACAGTGAAATAGACAGACAGTCACACATACTCAAATACAGACAAACAGACAGACATAAAAGAAACACATCGGGCCTTAACAGCATCGATAATCAATGATAAAAGTAGTAGTTTGTCTCTTTGATTTGTCTTCTGTCCTTTGTCCTCTGACGTCACCAGTGACAAGGCCATTCGCTGTGACATCAAAAATCAAAGTTTCACGTGGAAGCGAAAGAGTATTAGATGGATCTAGATTTGACGAGGGCAAAAATTTATTTGGCATATTACAACTCTGAGCTATCTAACGAGCAATTGCGAGTGAAGGACGTGTTAACCCTATAATGCCGGAGGTGTAGGATTTCCCACACCATTTACTACCATCTCGGCAATAAAGGTTTAAAGGTCTCAACGAGGCAGCTTGAGGTGGATTCGAACCTGCAACCGGAGGTTGATAAGAAATAGAAGAAGATAAGAAATAGAAGAAGATAATGTGCGTTGCAGTGGTGTAGTTGTGTCATCGTTGTCTTGAAACCGGGAGGTTCGAGGTTCGAATCCTCCTCAAGTAGCCGCGTATAGACCTTGAACAAGTCCTTCACTTAAATTTGATTCGCCGCTTCGGCGGGAAACTCCGATGCAGTGTCCGCGTTGTAGCCGGGAGCGCCTCTGAGTAGATTGATTGATGTGACGCTATATAAATTAGTAAACAAATAAATGAAATAAATCAAATAAAATATATATTCCTTAAATTTGGATAAATAGTAGGAATTATTGGAATTAGATTGTTTTTTCGAGAACATTCAAGGTTTAGAAAGTCTACGCTTACGAGAGAACATTCTGTCAACTTTTGCACACCTTATAAATGGAGATAAATATGCCATTTATAAACCACCCTCAATCTGTCGCAAATCACTTCAATGACTGGGAAAGCAATATGCATCAATGCAGGAACTAGACTTACGTTATTATCCTAAATCATGAATGCTTAATCATTATCAATAATACTTCGATTATTCAAATAATTGATTTTTGTGGCTTTCCTCATTAAATTATTTTACTGTAGACACCTGTAATTTTTAGTATTTCGATGCTATAAATTTTGAGCAAACGAGCCGCTTTAGGAAATAAAAAGTAGTGAAAGGCCAAAATATTTGCAGCGGTTGCTTTAGACACCTTTAAACTGATTCAACTGATGTGATAATTATAACCAAAGACAAGACGATTTAATTAATGAGTCTCCCTTTTGCTGATTCGTTGTAACTTGGAGAGTAACAGGTTTGATATAGAGATCGAGGCAACAACTGGTGACCAGAATAATTATGATCCATCGCGGTGTCCCAAACCCGCAATTCACTTGGTCAATAGTTGCGCAACAATTCAACTTTGGGCAATGATCATCTGTTTGTGTAGCGGTGCGACGACGGCGTCTTGACCTGACATGAAAAAAAGCCTGTGCAACCGGAGGAACCACAGAAGCTTTGCCTTTTAGACTTATATAACATTATTTAATTCAATTATAAAGGTGTCGAACGAGAGCGCCTTTTGTATTTATAGCACTTTTAGCGTCGCGACACTTTGTTGCATCAAAGAGCTTTAGCGTCGCCCTAACCCTTTACGCAGGTCAAGAACTGGCACTGGCAGAGTGCAAAACAGTGGCGGAGTATCACCAACGATTATCTAAAGTGTTCATCTGTTGGAAAAGGATCCACAAAATCAATTTATCAAATCCATTTAATTGACTGACTGACTGTTCTGACTATTTAATTCACTCACTCACTCACTCACTCACTCACTCTGCGATGAACATTCGATGCTAATTGCAAAGATGTAAAGTTAGGTAAAGAAGAAAGAAAGCTGTTGACTGTGTTTTATATGGACAGTTTATATTCACATCGTTAGCACCACAACTGTACCACGGGGATAGAAACATTAACTGAATATCGAGCCACATGCTTATTTATATCATCAATGGTAACCGTCTTGAAGGTGTCTAATTCCAGCCCCAAAACCTATCGCATAGCAACGTTGCGCCACACACAAGCCCAATTAATTGTATCTCGAGCCCATTCTTATATTATATCAACATCCAACGGTAACGATAATTATCGTAAAGTTGAAAACTTAACAAAGAAAAGAACGGAACCTGATAACTATGATTAACGAAAATCTTGGGCTCATGATTTAGTAACGAATAAAGTGTATAAGATGAGGAAAAGAATTGCACTTGGTTAGTCCGCAACGCAAGGAATTAGGAAAATATGAAAGGACAGGCATGTGAGCATGAGGACAAAGAAACAACTAATCAAAACAATTTTATTGTATTCCCCATAGTACTATACGGGAGCGAAACGTGGACAAGGACGAGAAGCTTGGAGGATAAAATGGCAATGTGTGAAATGTGGATATAGATGAAGCTTCTGGTAATATCCTGGAAGAATAAGAGAACAAAACGATTCAAGAGCAAGGAGATTTGATAGGAGACATGTCATTAAACCATATAATCACAAAACATAAATTGACGTATTTTGGTCACGTGATGCGCACAGATGGTCTGGTAAAGGCGATGCTGTTGGCATGTGGAGGGGGGACGAGGAAGTGAAGAGGACGACCGAGAACTATATGTGGATGGAGGAGGATTTATCTGCTTGCTCGATGGCTTACACTGTACTTGCTTGATTGCTTGCTTGATTGCTTGCTTGATTGATTGATTGATTGATTGATTGATTGATTGATTGATTGATTGATTGGATGATTGACTGGATGATTGATTGACCGACCGTTTCAGTTTTTACTTTTATTCTTTTTCCATGACATCATCATCATCATCATCATCATCATCATCATCGCCGCAGCTGATGACCTTCTTTATCACACAGTTTAGATGCTGAAAATAACCTGAAACTGACAAGATGATTAAGTAGCTTAAATTACTTGAATTTCGAACTTTATGCTTATATAACATCAAATGTGACTGTCTTAAAGGTGTCTAAATCCAACCCCAAAACCAATTATATGGCAACTGAAACTACTGCTACTACAGTAACTGTAGCAGTGCAGTAATAATAACTGTTAAGTCAGAGCAGTGGACTGCTGCAATGAAGCTGCTGAATATGTTTTACATGGATCTTTTATCTTCTCCTCAATATTTACAAGTTACCGTCATCAACGGGTGCAATTAAATGTATATCGAACCTTATGCTTATATGACATCATATGGAACCGTCTGAAAGGTGTATAATTCTAGCTCCAAAATAAATCGTATAGCAACTGAAATTACTGCTACTAATGAACTGTGCCTTAATATTAACTATCATGTCAGAGCTGTGGATTCAATGTGAAGCTTTTGAAAAAACTAATCTCAACTGAGTTGATTTGCTAATCTTCTCTTTTCAATTGTTCTTCTTTTCGCGCCATTCTTCGAACTAACTGTCAGACAATAGGAAAACAGAAACGTGTGTGTAGTATAATTGTTTTGATCTACCCTCTGTTGTGTACAGTGCACAAATCTATAAGAAACCAATATAAACACAAATGCAAACAAACACCGTGAAGTTTCATATTGAAATATGATGTACAGAAGCGGTGTAGCATAATGTGAAATAGTGTTTTGTAGCGTAGTATGCTGCAGTGTGCGTGCATGCAGTATGGTGTAATATCGGCTTGAGTATTATTGGCGTGTGGTGTACTATGGCGTAGTCTAGTGTTGTGTAGTACAATTAGACACAATAAGTTGTAATATTGCTTTAAATGGTGTCGCTTTATGTGAAGTTGAAAACCAGATAAGAACCGACGGCGTCGTTAAGCGGAAGTGTTATGAATCTCACCTTCATCTGTTTCATAACTTTCTTCCTTCGTAGCTGCTATCTAAGAAGTCGAGTTTTTGCGATAAACATTCAGCGGTAACATTATAATGAAACATAATTATTCACTAGAACTTTCCTTCTTCTTTACCTAACTTTTTAGCCTTTGCAATAGTTATCGTTGCTTATCTTCACCTCAAAATTTCGATAAATACAACATCCAAGCCCGATTGATTAAAAGTCGAGCCATATAATTTATAAATTTAAATTCAACCATCTTAAAGGTGTCTAAGTCCAGCACTGAAGCCTATCGCATAGCCTTGGTTTGTTTGTGTTAAACGACGCTGCATAACTGTACAGTACAGTAGTCGAGTTCTTTAATCAAGTTCGAATTCATCTGCATTCAATAATACAATGGTAACGATAATTTTGGTAAAAGATAAAGAGTTAGGTAAAGAAGAAAGAAAGCTGCTGAATATGTTTTATTTTTATCTTCAACTCAGGATTTTTAGGTTAACGTTAAATTAGACATTGATTAATTGCATTTCGAGTCCATTTCATTTATATACCATTTATTTTAACCATCTTAAAGGTGTCTAATACTTTCATCCCTTAAACACATGCTGCGTGGAGAGCGGGAGGTAAAGAGTTCGAGATCTTGTAAGAAGACTTATGATTGTTACTGGGTGGTGTTACAGTAAAAAAAATTATCATCAGGTCGCTAAACCAGATGAAATTGACTAAGTTTTCATGATACAACCTCAGTGGCTGACGGGAAGTTGGAATCGTGCTTATTTGCCGCGCTAGTCGTGACGTTATTAGTTTCGTCAATCATACTTCTATTTAGAAAGAACTCTTTTCATCAATCCGTTTTGTACTTGACTAATTCTGAAACCAATGCAATGGCGAATAATTTAGGATACTAACAAAATACACATTTACCAGAATGATTATGATTAGCAAGAATCTTTATCTTTGTTTCATGATTTACCAAGTAACGAACAAAGGATTAAAAGCGATTTAATTGGGTTATGTTCCCGTAATTTATATATCAAAATATGAAACCATTTTAAGGGTGTCTAATTTGCCTGCGCTCATGCTGATCATTGACTTGGTTTGTTTGTTGTTTAACGACACTTTCATTACTTTAAAGGTTATCGCTTTGTTCTCCTACTTATCGCATTGTTAGAATTTATTATACTGAATTGCCGCTTTTCAGACTTAAATAGCTCTATTTGCTTGTATTATAAAGGTGTCTAACGTGAACGCTTTTTTGTAATAGTAATAGTTTTTAGTTAAATGACACTTTGCGGCATCATAGTACTAGTATAATTATAGACCAGGATTGTCGTCGCCATCCTAAATACTTTTCATTCATTCTATGGCCTTGTTCCATCAAAATATCTACTCAGAGACGCTTCAGACGAGTCACGGTAAAAGAAAAACACCTGAGAGATTTCTTAAACAAAGTTTGATTGGTCAGAAATAATAAATGCATCTTTCAAAATTATTCCAGATGGAGGGTCACTGGGACTGGTGGTACTGTCAGACTGCAAACATTGGCGAAGTTTTTACCGCGCTTTTTTCCGCGTCCCAAAAGTGTAGGACCCATGCAGCATCATCGTTTAAGAAAGGTAATGTCTACCATTATTAGCCACATTATTTTAATGCAGCTTTTATTTAGCGCCTCTGCATAATGCATCGTTCGATGGCGTTAAGCAATTATAGTATTAGTGACTTGCTTATGAAGCCACATAGCAAACGTCTTAGAGTTGGAGGAGAATGAATCAGATTGCAACAACGACATGTGCATCCCATATTAATATATAATAGTTGTTACACGTTTAAAAGCTGTTTAAGGCGACCCGTTCAAACCAATTGGCTAACGGTGACGTAACTGTTACGTAAAGATTAGATATTGAAGGGATATGATTATTATAGGGCGACCTGGTGGCTGAGCGGTAACGCGTTCGCTCATGGAGCGGGCGGTTGCGGTTCGAATCCGGGTAACGACCTTGGGCAAGTAGTTTACGCACATGTGCCTCTGTCACCAAGCAGCATAATTTGGTACCATCGTAAGCTAAGAAGTAAACGGCATATCCTGGAAAATCACTGGCCCCGAGTCCTGGGCCTTGCGATTCATCCATTGGCGGCTCAAGGGCCTAGAAAATTAGATGAGCTCCTCACCAACGGCCCTTCGGCCCTGGGTTACTTTACTTTATAATTATTATAAACAGGAATGAACCGATGAAAAGAAAAGTATCCAATTGAATAGGCCTACTGATGCTGTAAACGTATAGATGTATGTACGCACGCTCACACTGTCACACAAACACACACACACGCATAATTATTTACATAAATATATATATATAAATTAAATGTAAAAAGGTAATTTTTTTTATTTGAAGTTTGCTAAGGTGTTCGGTAAATGCTGGACTTTTACGCACCTTTTTAACGCAATCATTATATTTATATAATATTTGTATTCCGCTCACAATTGGTGGTTAATCATCGTTTCACATTCTGGTTTGATTTAGAAATCCTATTCATAGCAACGCGATTACGCAAACTGAAGTTTAGAAAGAGGACTTTTATTTTTTAAACGCTTAATCGCTATGTATAGCATCAACTTTCGTCATAAATATGGCAGGTCACATAAACATAGGTAATACATTCCATAAACATGAAGGTTTACCGTAAAACTGAATCGACCATTTTAGACACCTTTAAACCCGGGTGATCTTTTCTTATCAAGTTGCGTGCCTGTGTGTAGTACGATGTAATAATAATTTTTGTAATGGAGTGTAGTGTAATAATTCGGGTGTAACCAAGTGTTGTTTGTGTGTATGCGCACTTGTTATAGCGCCCCATCAAACTCTCCCTACTCAGAGGCGCTCCTGAATGCATAAAAACGCCGAAGCGCTGAGCAATTGTGAGTGAAGGACTTGCCCAAGGTTCTTACGCGGCGAGGTGGATTTGAACCTTGAACCTTCCGGCTCCAAGGCAACGACGCCACCACTACACCACCACGCCACACAATGAGAGCGATGTATAGCTGTCAAAAGAAGAATCCAACGGTAACGATCATTATTGCATTGATGCAAAAATTAGGCAAAGAAAAGGAAATAATTATGTTGACTATGTTTTATATCGATTTTTTCTAATCACACTCAGGATTTTCATATTAGCGATCCAATATCGACCAAACTAATTAAATAACAATCTCATGTTTTTATATAATATCTATTTTATTTGTTTTAAAGGTGTTTTAGTCAAGCGTTCGTCACTGTAGATGTCAATATTTGTATGTGCACTTGTTATAGCGCCCCTTCAAGTTCGCTCTTTCATTATCTCTCTATGTCTACACAGAGGCGCTCCCGAATGCAGCGCGGACACTGCATCTGAGTTTCACGCCGAAGCGCAGAGCAATTGCGAGTAAAGACTTGCCCGAGATCACTACGTGGCGACTTGAGGTGGATTCGAACGTCGAACATTCCGGCTTCAAGGCGACGACGCCACCACTACGCCACCGAGTCCCACATTAGCATTGTCCTTTACATAAAATTAACTATTCAAAAATCTGTTCTCTGACGGTGCCAGTCCCAAGCCTGGATAAAGAAAGAGGGCTAACCAAATAATCTAATGATGGGGCGGAGTTAGTATAATCGTTGACACTCTGGCTGGAAGTGCTTACGGTACGCGGTTCGAATCCCGTAAGGCCCTTTGGGTTTAGATCTACCTGCATTCCCTAGGTGGCAGCTAACGTGCATAGTCTCTGCGCTTAGCATGACTGCAGATGATATGATTCATGTCTTCTGTGGTTTGCGTTCTGGTGAATTGTTCGTGCTGCATAATTCTGTGTCTTAGATGGTTATTAAAACCGGTTGCGGTCTGACAATAAACGGAAATCGGTTTTATTGTCTTAGTTACCACGTTTAGATGAAGCTATTACCTTACACACGCCGATACTACGTCAAGGATCTATTAAAATGTCACCATTCAGTTTTATATATCGCTATTTATTTCAATTCTAAAGGTGTCGAACAAATCGCCTTTTGTTAAGTATAACACTTTCAGTTTAACGTCGTTGCGTTGTATCAAATATCATTAACCTCACCCTCCTCCTTTATCCAGGCATGGGACTGGCACTGTAACTTCGAATCCCGCCTCTACGGCCATCTGGATTAGTTCATAATTCATTCTCTATGTGGCAGCATATGACGTACATGGTGTGTGGGTCTGGCATGATTTATGATTTATGTAGCCTATTCTGTGATTTGCGCATTTGAGAATTGTTTGTAGGCTACTGCATAACTGTTTACTGTAACCGGTTGCCGTCTATTAAACGAAGATCATTGTTATTATCTTTGTTTTCACACAATTTCGTTGACGTCAACGGGGAAGTCCAGGAACCAAAGAAGCATCACCTATCAGAGTTATATAGCATTATTTAATTCAATTATAAAGGTGTCGAACGAGATACCTAGCTATCCAACTAACAATCAATATATTCAGCAAGTATCATTCCTGTTAGACCTTTTCAATGTTACCAAGCAGCCAACACGAAGTATATCGACTGACACAAGGTGATTGTTATTAAACGCTGGGATTTCGTGAAAAAATTTTAAATTTTTATAGCGCCATTTCAAGAGAAACTCCGCGCTCCTGACCTGATGCCAACCAACAATCAAAGGGAATTGTTTCAAAGGCTTGCGGAAAAGGGTGAAGAAGGACAAAGAAGTTCATTATGGAAGCAATGCAGAAAGATGGACCGAAAGAACTTACGGCTTGGAATGGATAGCACTGGCATTATATATCGCTAAACAGTGAAAACTCGGTCTACAGCATAAAAAAATATTGGTGATATGCGGGGTTGTACATATGACTCGAACTTCCAGAGACGATGCTACATAAATGCTTTAATGTGGTCGGTCCATCTAAATGCATTGCTTCCGTAATGAACTTCTTTGTCTTTCTTTCATCAAAGCTTTTGTGTAGCATCGTCCGTGTGAAAAGAGGCACTACTTAGACACCTTTTAAACATTAACATTTTTTTTAATATAAATCTTAATGTCACGATTTTTTTAATCATTGCGAAATTAGATTTTTACCCAAATATTAATATAGCGCCTGTTTCAGAATGACTATTAAAATACTAAAAACGACAATGATGACACCTGTCGAAAAATCATTGGGTAACAGTTGTAATTGAGAACTTTTAATTTTTATAGCGCCAGTAGAAATGCGCGAGATATCAGCCTATGCCCCTCTTAAGACATGCCATGACCAAATCACTACACATAAGATAACACAGACAGTCAATGGTGGATGCTGGAAAGGCATATATAATTTTTACGTTGACACCAAAGCGACTGAACGAAAGGAACAGCTGAAACAGTGATGCTAGTCATGCTACTCACAGCTTTTTCCACTTAGATCTACATGTATTGTAGGTGGGTTCTTTTGGTCTTGTCTATGTGTCTAGTTTCTATTGTCCGGATCAAGCTTTTTCTCACATAGGTCTTTCAGGTATTTTTAAAAAGATAGACACTCCGTCAGATCGCAAAATAAAGAGATTTTCAGCCAAAGACTTCAAAAGGTCATCAGAAATGTCAACCTCAAAGAAAAAGCCTTCCGAAAATGAAAAAAAAATTCACGTATTTCTGCGACAATTCCTATAGGTTTTTCTGCAGGTAAAGCCAGTCACGATTTTGTGGGCTTTAACTGACCCTTTTTAACATTCAGAATGGCATCCATGAGCTGCAGCGAGGTCCAGCAACTGATAATTTTTCGCTTAACAAAATGATATTGACGATCAGACGACCTTATAGAATATTTACAAAACTAAGTTTGGGTGTTTAAAAACTGATAAGATTACTTTTCCAGAAATGTGATTATATGTGCACTTGCTATAGCGCCTCTTAGAGCTATCGCTACTCAGAGGTGCTCCCGGATGCAGAGCGGACACTGCATCGGTGTTTCACGCCGAAGCGCTGAGCAATTGTGGGTGAAGGACTTGCCCAAGGTTTTTACGCGGTGGCTGGAGGGTGGATTCGAACCTCGAACCTTCCGGCTCCAAGGCAACGACGCCACCACTACACCACCGAACCCCACAATTGGTCATAGTTTAAAGTTCTATCCACTCCACGACCCAATATGAAAATAATTCTTTGCCGAACTGGACGTCAATGCTATTATTAAGAACATGACCAATGTGCTAGTTTTATAAGCGGTGGCTCCAGCCCAAAGAATTCTCTATCTGAGCGTGACGCGGAAAAGCGTTTATTTAAAAGCGTTTATTTAAAAGCGTTTATTTAAAAGCGTTTAATTAAAAGCGTTTATTTAAAAGCGTTTATTTAAAAGCGTTTATTTACACACCTTATAAACGGTGAAAAGAGAAGCTAAAAAGGAGTAATTTAAGCAAAAGTGATTACAATATCAAAGACCCTTAAAATAATTACAAAAGTTACTGTCATTGCATAACATTGATCTAAATGAAGACTAAATACTTTGATTTTCGTAATGTTGGCTAGAGCAACTGTGTTGTAGCTTAGACATCACGGGATCAAAACCTCTTGTGTGAGACGTTTAATGTGTGGACCGTTGATAATAAGTTCTTCATTCTTAATTGCACAGCGCTATCGGTTGTTACTTCATCAGCGTTTAGTATACTATACTACTCCTCCTTTATCGTCTTGACCTCCTCCTCCCTTCATCCTCCTCTTCCTTCTCCTCCCTCTCATCCTCTCTCTCCTCCTCCTCCTCCACCCCATCCTCCCCTTCTCCTTCTCCTGTTGATTCTACTTTTTGCTTTCATTTTCTTTTCCTTCCTTCTTTCCATCTGATTTTGCAAGGATCAATTACTAAAGTTAACGTAATTGTGCCTTTTAGGTGGACCTTTTAACTTTTATATAGATTTTTTAATTACCGTTTAAAAGGTGTGCGAGAAAAGAAACGAGAAAGTAGATCAAAACGAACCTTTGTAATACGGGAAGATAGTAAGAATGAACAATTATAATTCTAATCGCGTCCTCAGCATTATATTGCTCTATCATACACTGCATGTATGCTTTTGCTCTCACTCAGCGTAATGGTTTCGCCTATGATGATAATTATAGAGCATTTACAAAGTGAAATTTTTGCATGCACTTGTCCGTTAAATTCTGCCGCCACCACCACCGCCTCCGCTGCCACCGCTGCATCGTCTTTCCCTTATTTCGTAAACGCCTGAAGACTATGCTATTAGTTAGTGGGAGCACCAACTAGAGTCGGGAGCACTACTGAATCTGTGAGCGTCGCTTTATAAATGTTCAATAATACAATTACAACCACAATTAACTTTGCTCTGATAAGGTAATTTAATAATTGAAGTTTGGTAAGGTGTTCTCTAAGTACATGACTTTTTGACGACATTTGCACACCTCTTAAACGTAATCATTATATGATATTTGAATTCCGCTCGCAACTGGTGGTCAATATTGACGTCCAATTAACCCGTTGGAGGTGAGGTGGGGTGTGACACACCCCAGAGGTATTCTACTTTAATTTTTTTGTGGAAAACGTCAAACCACCTTGGATTATTTTTTTCTACCTTTGTGAATATGAAATACGGACACTTTACCAAAATTTCAGAAATTTTGAATGAGCAGTTTTTTTAAATTTTGATGTATATTTGAAGGAAATTGCGGTTTTTCGTATACAAACCGATCTTACACGGGCAAAGTACACAATGGATGGGTTCACCTTCGGGCCATCTAATAAGGATTGAAAACAGATATTTGTTCGTGATAATCGCCTGTTTAGATGAGTGTAGATCATAGAAGAATAGTTTAATTCAAATTATTGTTTTCCATTTGATATCGCGACTTGAAAATAAAAATATGTGTTGGGGTGTGTCACACCCCACCTCACCTCTAACGTTACAATGCGTCACCTCACCTCCAACGGGTTAACGTTCAATGGGAAATTCAAAATTGATAACAACGCGAAAGCGCTAATGTAGGCTAAGAGTCGCACGTTATAATCGCCATCATGTTTATAACTCAACTTTTGTCGTGAATGGACCACATAAAGATAAGAAATAGAAGTGGATATTATGCATTTCGTAAACACCAGAGTCCCGTTTAGTATACGTGGTCTTGTAATATCGCGTAGTGTGTTGGAGTAAGGTGTGCCATGGTTTAGTCTAGTGTCCAACGGTAACGATAATTATGGTAACGGTGCCAGGTAAAGAAGAAGGGATGAATGAAGGAGTGAATGTGTTTTGTAGAGATCTTTTATCTTCACCTCAGGATTTACAAGTTAGCGTGAAAACCATTTTCCATCAATTAACTGCATCTCGAGCCCAATTTTTATATAGCGTCGATTTTAACAATGTTAAAGGTGTCTAAGGCCAGAACTGAGGCCAGTCTTATAATAGCCTGGGTTTGTTTGTGTTAAACGACGCTGCATTACTGTACAGGTCATTAGCGCTGAACTTTACAAAAACTAACTCCGCAAATATGTGATCACTGACAGTGCCAGTCCCAAGCCTGGATAAAGAAGGGGCGACGCAATAATATAATGATATGGAGGGGTTAGTATAATGGACCACACTCTGGCTTGAAGTTCTTGTGGGTTTTGAGTGTGTGTGTGTGTGTGTGTGTGTGTGTGTGTGTGTGTGTGTGCATGTAGTTGCAGTTTAACGTCACTGTGCGTTAACAAAGACCATTAGCGACGCCTCCTATTTTATCCAGGCTTAGGACTGGCACTGGCAGAGTGCAACCAGTGGATGAGTTAAGAAGCACTTAAGGTACGCGGTTTGAATCCCGTCAATTTCCTTGACCTGGAACGGTAACTGCAAAAAGCTCGCTCACTAGATATAATTCTTTTAAAAACATTATTATTATTGCTGTTAAAAACTGGTCTAGTACCCTGCTCATAAGTGCCGCAATATGCCGAGGAAATTTTTTGCAAGGGTAACGGCCTCTGTTGTCATAGACCCTGGTCAAATCGGATCCATCCATCCAAACGTTGTATGTTTGTATGTACACTTGTTATAGCGCCCCTTCACGCTCTCTCTACTCAGAGGCGCTCCCGAATGCAGAGCGGACACTGCATCGGAGTTTCACGCCGAAGCGCTGAGCAGTTGTGAGTGAAGGACTTGCCCAAAGTCCTTACGCGGCGATGTGCATGGATTCGAACCTCGAACCTTCCGGCTCCAAGGCAACGACGCCACCACTGCATCACCGCGCCCCACAGATATATGTTTCATATATTTATACACTGGAGAACTTTATTTTATTTCTTGGGCTCTTTTGAAGTTTAATTTCACATATTTTTTTAAATACAATAATAATAATAATATAGCAACGTCTTTAATAGTTAATTCTGTAAAAGAGCTGTTCCTGTGCATCGAACTGATCGATAAAGAGAATTCAGACTCTGCTTGATTCATGTAAATAAAACGATGCAATAATTATGACACAGTGTCGTTAAACAGCAGTAAGCTCAATGCTATTCGTAGGGGAGCAGGACAATACCCCCCGGACAAACCCCCCCCCCGCCGGACAAAAACATTCGGACAAAATCCCCGGACAAAACCTCCCGTACAAAACCCCTGGACAAAACCTCCGGTATAACCCCCCCCCCCCGGACAAAACCCCCGGACAAAAACTCCCCGGACAAACTCCCCTCAGACAAAACCCCCGGACAAAACCCCCGGACAAAACCCCCGGACAAAACCCCCGGACAAAACCCCCGGACAAAACCCCCGGACAAAACCCCCGGACAAAACCCCCGGACAAAACCCCCGGACAAAACCCCCGGACAAAACCCCCGGACAAAACATTGTGTCACTGAACAGAAATTAAAACATTGTCTCTTTGAAGACTTTAATTTCTCCATAATGGTAAAAATAAGAAACAAAAAAAATTCTCAGACACACCTTTTAAAAGTGTCTTCTTAACGAATAAATATAACTGAACGATTTTGCTTTTTGCATCTGCCTCGGAATTCCTAACAAACAGTAATCATGTGATGTACATGACATTGTGATGTCAAATGATGGAAAAGTGTAACATTGCAAACAAAAACTTCATTTTCTTAGCATACAAATATATATATCACTGTCAACATCTTTCTCTCTTCCAGCCCCGATCGTCCGTATCCAAGCAACCGTATCCAAGCAACCGTATCCAAGCAACCGTATCCAAGCAACCGTATCCAAGCAAAAGTCACCCCGACAACGATCGCAATGCAGGCGTTGCTATGGCAACAACGACACAGTCGTGCATGACGACCGAATGCATCAGCGTTGTAGTCACCATGGCAACGAACTACGCCGTTATCATGGTTACCGATTGCTGCCCGCCATCATGGGAACGTCATATTTTTCAGCAATTATAGCTTGTTTAGATGAAATAAGATTGCATAGATAATCCGTAAGTCACTCAGAATGAATGATAAGTAATTTAAATGATCAAAAAACGTTAATTTCAACTATTCCTTGGACACCTTCAGAAATGTTACTAAATAAATTATTTATACACCGCTCACCTGCATAAATCGCTCAGCAACGGAGATTATGATGATTATAGTTTATTTAACAATCCGGTTGCAGTTATTCAATTGTCTTATTTAACACGAATCTACTAAAAGTCTGCAGTAAAATGGCGCTGATAGCAGCCTACAAAGCACGTCTATGCTAATGGAATCGAACTCAGATGATCTCCGTGCCAGTGTGTTATCCAATATCCGGGTGACGCCGATGACGACGTCACACGTAACATTGATACCAATTTGCATTAAGTGGAATGATGCAAAAACTCATCCATACTCTATTTCTTATGTTTCTTCTCTGAATCGATGTCCAAATAATAAAACTGATAATTTGTTGCGCAGGCCTGCACTTCCATTTTGCTGTCATAATAATTTATTAGATTAACGGCATTTATTCATTCATTCATTCGGACATTTATATAACTATCATCCAAGTAAAAAAAAACTACTCAGAGGTGCTCCCGACTTCAGCGTGCCCAAGAAGAACAGTTTTAAGTTTAGTAAGAAAGGATCCTGGTAATATCCGTTTCTTAAAAAAGCGACTTACACCTCTTTTAATTTGTTTAGCTCTGATATAAATAAAAATCTACAAGTTTATTTTTTAATGAGATATTCTTTACTTCGTTGATATATATATATATATATATATATATATATATATATATATATATATATATATATTTATATATATATATATATAATTATATCAATAAAAAACAACCACATATTATGTGGAATCTTCAAACTCTTAATTCCTTGACTTCTTGCCGAACCTTATCTCACACTGGGGAAGCATTGCTGAGCAATAATAATAAAAAAATCAGGATGGGTTTAACTAATAACTAATAATATATCAAAACTTCGTAAAAAGCAACAAGAACAGTGGAACACATCCGTTGTGAGACACCGAAACTGCTTGAAATTTGGCTACGCCAGGCCCAACCATACAAGGATAAAAGAGAAAGCTACTGGTCTTTTTGGTTACATTGTGTCGTTGAATTAAATCTAAAAATTTGTCTCTTGTGTTAAAATGTAAACAAGGACATAAAACACCTCTTTTAGGCGTTTACTGGGATTATAAAAATACATGGACGCATTTGCTGTTTGTATCATTCTTATAGAATTTCTTTTAAAAAGTAATCACTAGATGTTCCTGACTATTAATAATAGTGTAAAGAAAAGAAGAGGTTAACTTTATTTAAATTTTCAATGGCAAACTGTAGCAATGCATACTCTGCATTTTTCTCTCTCTTTCTCTCAGCTCCGATCGTCCGTATCCCAGTAAGTATATTTGATTTTAAATATTAAGAGTTATTGGTTTTATGAATTATTAATCGTAAGTCGTGAATATTAAAGCTTTTAGGGTTTTCATGTAAATATGATCGATTATTGATTTGGAATATTAGTAATTGTGGGTCAATGGAGTTTAGTTGAATCCGCAATCGACCATCGTTATAGTTAGTTGCAGCAATTATTGCAATTCTCTCGATTGTTTTGCGAGTTGATCTGATAGAGTTTTCGAGCTGATGTGTTGCTAAAAAGTTAATTTGCTGGAAATCGGGCGCTAGAACGCGTGCAAGCAGTGTGTTTTTAATTTCTTTTTATAATAATCAATGATTATTGCAGGCCTATAATTAGATCCACCCGAAAATTTGTAACTTGTGTAGAAATAAATTTTGTATCTCCGTCTCTGTCTATTTTATTCTCTATCTCTTCTTCTGTCTGTCTGTCTGTCTTTTTTCTTTCTGTCTGTTTGTCTGTGTGTGTGTGTCTGTCTATCTGTCTTTCTTCTTTCGGTCTGTCTATCTGTCTGTCTGTCTGTCTGTCTCTCTATTCGCGATGTCTTATATTCTCTGCCACCGATAATAAAAAAATCGTGTACCCGGCTTGGACACCATTTTTATGTTTCTCTTGACTTTATATATAGAAAACCGAATAAGCAAATTTTGACTTTATTTGACTTTTATTGGAAAAGATAAGTCTTTTGTCCAGCGGAAGACGATGAAGTGGATAAACTGAATGACCTTCGGAAAGGAGATCATTTACCAATGGAAATTGAAATGGGATTCTTCAGGAAAATCTGGGAACTACAGGTTGGAAAAGTATGGAAATTATTGATCGGAAATTGTGGAAGTTAGAATTTCTAATATCATAATTATTGTCTTGTTGTATAATGCGCTGTCCATTTACTCTCCCAGTCAAGGTGGTTTATAAGTGACCTTATAATTTGTGTGCTGCAGCTATAATAATTACAGGTATTAAGTGTTGGATATTATTAGTCATTTTTGTTTGTAGATATTTTAAATTTATGTTTGTAAATATTAAAAAATGAAGGTGTTTAAATATTGTATATTACGTGTTGTTAATTTATGGAATTACGGTTTGGAAATAAGTGGGATTGTTGGTTTAGCGCATTAGGAATTGTAGAATGGACTAATGGGTTTTAAAAAAATTCAAAATTATTGATTGGAATTATAAGTCGGAAATGTTAAGGTTTGTAAGAAAATAATAAATTATTAGGAATTATTGATTAATTGTTTTAGTAATTGTGGGTCAATGGAGTTTCCGTGTTTTTTAGATGAGCAAACAGTTTCCAGATATGAGTTGTTCTGCGTCTCTCTGCCGTGCGGCGCCAGGACTGCTTCCCGTGGGAGAGCCAGCGATGGAGGGGTAAGGTCATGACGATGACGAAGGCTACGAGAACTTCGGTCGTGCGAGGGCGACACGTGTCATGGTTTCTGGTGTAGGGCGGTCGAGGTATTCCGGGTAAAAGCGATGTTATTGAATTAGATGGATGGATGCTGTTATTATCGTTGCTTTTTATAATTATTTTTTAAGCCCTATGTATTTATGATATTTCATGCATTCAAAACTATGCCAAGATACGCGAAACTCCTAATCAGTAGTCGTGAGCAATTCTCACATAGGAATCGTGGAGGGGTGCTACTTAAATGCGGACGCCTTACACACCCTTCAAATGAAATGTAGCGACGTTATATAAACATGAATGATAACTTTATAATCTATTAAATATACTCCACATAATTCATTCGTTCACGTATTCATTAAATTAATTTAAATATATTCATAATTTATGGCTTCTTTCAATGTAACTGCACAGTAGCACTCCTGATCAAACCGTGGCGGGAAATAGCAGTTTTGAAACTGCGATAAATGCATCTGAGTAAACCATAAACCCAAATGCGTATAGATTGCAAACGTTTGGAACTGCGAAAGAACATGGTAATGTTATAATAATGGTACATATTATTTTCAGCATGTAAATCTCCGAGAGAACAGTAGAGCCTGTGAAAAAACGTAGAAACTTTGACAGGACTGAGAAAACCTAGATCTTAGAAAAGAGAGCTATGAGAAAAGCGTCTCTGTCTGTGACATGTCCTCCGCTAAACTATGAAGTTGATCGCTTCATTTGAACAAGACTGTGTGATAACAAAAGCTCATTTGCGTCTCCCTCCTTCCTTATCCAGCCCTGGGACTGACACTGTAAGAGTGCAAACAGTGGCCGAGTTAAAAAATTTATATAATTATAGCTCTATTTCTGGAAAGACGATCTTTGTAGTTGTACAGTATCATCACAGCTCACAAACTATGGGTAAGAGAGTTTTGCTTATATATAACACAGCTAAAAACTATTTCAAAGGTGTTTAATGTGAACTTTTCTGTCACATCCTGCGCGTGATTTCCGATTAGCGACATCAGTACCACATGTAATTTATTGAACTATTAATCCAAAGAAATAAACAACTTTTACTTGACTACAGCAAACTTCGTATATGTGCACCGTTTTGCATTAGTAAAGACCTTAAAAAGTTATATGTTTTTGCTCCAGCCTTTAGACGGTTTTCTTTCAGTCAGTGTTGGGTCGGGAGCGCCCACGAGTGGTTACCAAGTACGGCGCTACATAGAATGAATGATGGTGTTCTTTCGTATTGGCCTTGCATTTTTTTGTCTATATTAATATAATGATGTGACAGCGGCCCACAACTGGTTTTGCTTAGCGTCTCAAAAATTATTCGCAATGACATCATCATTCTCAGAAACTCCTAATGCGATTACAGACCATAAAGACAGTTGAAGGCAATCAGTAGAGTAATAAAAACCAAGCTGACAAGTTTGATCGGCCGCTCTACAATATAATGACAGTTTCATTAGACACCTTTTAATCGATTTTTAAATGTTTTTAATAACAACGGGACGAATTTGCTGCTGCCAATGTGTATACCACCAGTAGAAATATTTTTCGCCAGACCTGAGCATTGGGCAAAGAGGAGGACGATAATAAAATATTCGTTCTTGATAATTATGGCACAGTATCGTTAAACAGCAAAAAGCATTAAGCGATTCGTTATGTAGCTTATCTCGCAGAATGACTTCTCAAAGAATAGGAAAATGACTTTACAGAAAGAGGAACTGATTATAAAAAAAGTAAATAGTAAATAAAAACAGAACAACCATAATTCTGACTATACCGAGATCGAGTGAAAAGTTGGTGCATTGATCTAAGAGACAACACAACGCCCAATCGATCAATCAATCAATCAATCATTCAATCAAATGAATCATTCAATCAATAAATAAATCAATCGATCAATCAATAGATCAATCAATTGATCAATCAATCAATTAGGCAGCCAATCAATCCTTTATTCAATCATAATAAGCTGACATAGACGCAACTTTTAAAAATAAAAATAATAACAAAATAAATACGATGTCGATGTGTATTTGCTGTTATCTACTTCTGACCCGCTTCGGATCTTTGCATAAAAAAAATTAATTTACCGTTCGACATCCATTTTGCTGCGAAAAAATACATTAGCAACTGCACGAGTAATTATAGTTTCTAAAGTGCATCGATTGTAGTAATTTTCAAAGTTTTAAAATAATTATGAGAGTCATTGACGGTGACTCCTTTGATAGATGTCACCAGTTTCTTTGACGTCTTCTTCTACACGTTCTTTGCCATCGGGCATGTTCGTATGCTTGTAAACTGGACATTGCGAGTCTAGGCACAAAACACCTCTTTTACAGAGTTTATTAGTAGTCACATCCTGCGACAGCAGGACAATATTGAAAATAGTGTCATGACGGGATTAGTGCAGGGTGTTCGCGGTCGCGGTAGAACTAGAATATGCTGGCTTGATAACATCACGCTGTGGACCGGTTTATCAGGAGCGGCGCTATTGCGGACTGTAAAGAATAGATATTGCTGGAGTACTTTGGTCCACTCATGTAGCCAACCGTCGCGCAGCGACGTCGGCGTATTGACATGACATGACATTAGTAGTATATAAAAATAATCTAGAGTAATTTGTAATGTATGCAGGTTCGTATGTGACTTACTTTTGACTTATGGCTTTGACGATGCTTTCGCACGTGACAGCCGCCCAGCTATGGAATATCTCCACTTCTCTCTCTCTTGAGCTTTGTGTTCGTATGTATCGACACCGAATGTTTACTTAGTTCCTAGGTGTGCGCTTGGTGAATCTCGCGTGATCCCGTTTCTTTAACAGTAACTGTTGCGAATAATTAAGAATAATTATAATATTTCTGCCAAAATTCAATATACCGAAATGCTTGTAAACTGGACATTGCGAGACTAGAGACAAGACACCTCTTTTACGGAGTTTATAATTTATATAAATAAGAATAAGCGGGCAATTTGTTAAGTCTTTCATTGACCTTGTCTGTCACTAAATGACGTTGCACGTTGGAAAATACTTCGGACGCTCAATAAGAATGCGAAATGAAATAATATATTCAACGGATGTGTGCATAGAATAAGGAAACAGAGGATGGTAAAAGAAGCGAGAGGTTGGTCCGTGCAGGAGGCTACAAACAAAACACAGGACAGAAATAAGTCGAGCGTCTGTTGCCAAAGCCATAATTCAATAAGTCAATTACTCTTTCTGACACCGCAAAAACGTGTCTTCCCAGACTATATAAAAATGAACTGCGACAAACTTTTTTATATAAGGTTTCTTAAAGACGGATTCTACATTATTTTAACTTCGCTCCCAACTCGTATTCCACAAATAATTTAGCAATTACAGAACGAAAAGCCGAAATAAATAATGGATAATACTAGCAACCTATTAACACTTGAGTGCCCAAGGTATTTTTTGGTACACGAAGGCCCAAGGGGGGGGGGGGTCCGCGCGGACCCCAGCGTTTTATGTTAATATCTTGAGAAGGGATTGGAATATCGTCACAGAATTTAGTTCTATGTGATCCCAAATGAATTTCCAATCGATTGGTGTATCTTATATGACAATAACACCACCTGGTGTTAAATAATAGTGTAAAAATCTCGTGATACGCATTTTACGCTTGCTTGCGTAATTGACCAAAGGAAGTCCAGCGTTTTCATGCCAATATCTTGAGAAGGGATTGGAATATCGTTATAGAATTTATTTCAATGTAATCCCAAATGAATTTGCAATCGATTGATGTATCTCATAGCACAGTAACACCACCTGGTGTAAACTAATAGTGTAAAAATCTCGTAATACATATGTTATACTTGCATGCTTGCGTTATTCATCGAAGGAAAGCCTACACGTCCGGCGCGGACCCCAGCGTGTTCATGTTAATATCTTGAGAAGGGATTGGAATATCGTTATATAATTTAGTTGTAAGTAATCCCAACTAAATTTGCAATCGATTGATATATATTATATCACAATAGCACCACCTGGTATAAAATAATAGTTATTGACCAGTAACCATGCGCTTGTAGGAATATCAGCCACATATCATGGGGTACCCTTAGTATATGCTGTGGTTGTGGGGTGCCGGGTTGGACAATAGCCTACTCACGCAAAATATACCATTCTATGCCCAAATGGTTGCTCTAGGAATACCTAAAAGCATTTATGCATATCCCTAGCCTTTAAAAAGTTATCCGGGAAAAACAGGCCTGGGGTCCGGTCGGACCCCCCCCCCCCCTTGGGCACTCGAGGGTTAAATATTCGAATAAATAATCAAATAAAAGGACGCCACTCGTAGACATTCTTAATACTGCGTCCTTTTTCTTCGTATATTTTTGTCTGAGAAACTATGTTGTGGGATGGATGGATTCAGAATAATAAACAATTCTTATATGATATTTATTTCTATCGTTTCATTCATCCATCCAAGAGAGACTAAAAGAAGTCATCAGTGCATTTTTGACCGTAGGACTTAAAAAGGTCAAATTTAATGTCTCAATTAATTTTATTGTTCAGTTAGTTCCTGTAAACTGTTTCAACTGCATAACTGTACACTGTAGCCGGTTGCGGAATGTCAACAGGATTGTTGAACAAAGGAAAATTATTATCAGAAATAATTATCACGTGACAACAAAACGAAAAATCCAGGTATTTCTCCTACAAATTTTCAATATAGCTTTTTATTGCCTCTTTTGCGTACGTATCTTAGTTTTTCTTGTGGTATCCCTTAGTCGAACACTTGAATCAATAACTATTTTTTTATCTTCAGCAATGTCAAATGAAAGAACAGCTACTGTAACAGTAAGGCTAGAAAAATTCTTGTGACTTTTGTAAACTTAGATGTGCTTTGAATATTATGGACCGCAAAGCCTTGATCGTAACCGTTTGCTGATATCTCCTTTCACGTCTTTTTAACTTTCAGATTACCAGAATTTTTTTGATACACTGAGTACCAGTGGGGTCAAAAATGACCCCAGCACAATTTTTTCAATAAATTCTTTGTTTTTTGCTTTTTTATTAATTGCCAAAAACCAAATAGTAGTAAAGCAATTGTAACATGTTTAGGCTGTTGAAATTAATCAAATTTTTCATAGTTATATGTATCTTTTAGTGTTCAAAGTGTTCGAGTGTTCAATGTTGAAAACTAACATAGAAAATATCCTGTCATTGCAGCTACAGTTTGCAGTTCATGCATGTATACTGGGCATGTTCCTTGCACACATTGCATGTACAGGCTGCACAGATTCTGGCCTTTTTATCCTTTCCCCTTGGACAAATGGAACATCGTGCACGTTTCTCTGACAGGGTTGGAGGCGACATCTTGATCAGCCGTTGTACTGCATCACCATTGCTGTTCCCCTCCGAGCTGCAGGAGAAAAACTCGTCTTCTGTGCGTTATCTGCGCATGCCACTCCTTTCTGTTCTTTCGAATAGTGCCCAGAAGAGTCATTTGTTTCTCAGCCAGTTTTTGAGCAAGTCTGAAACTTGTGAAGACGTTTTCTGTGGTGACATGTCGTCCAGAACCAGCCATATTTCGTGTTGGGTCGAGCACAACAGGGTCTCCTTGGTTCCGTTCCATTTCTTGGCCTATACTGTATATAAATTAGTATCTAATACAGATTTTCTTCAGATAATACTATAGAAAGGATTTATAAATTATAATTATGAATTATTTCAAAGAATACCATTGAAAGTATTCAAAAAAGCTATTGGGGTCAAAAATGACCCCACTGGTACTCAATGCTATAAAAGATTGCCAGCGCCCTCTGGTGATAAAAATGGGAAATATTAATTGATATGTCGATAGAGACTAGGTACATCTTGAAAGTCACAAATTTTAAATAAATTTGCACGAATAGATTTTGCGCAGTGTGCAGTCAAAGTTGGCTTGGGGTCACTTTTGACCCCACTGGTAGTCGCAGGGTTAAACGTGCAGTTGTAAACAAAATGGATTTATGCAATTGTAGAAGCACTTCTGTAGAGTTAAAACTAGCAAAACATGGTAATTGTCCTTCAATTTGAACTAATTTACCATGGATGATGTGAACGAAAAGGAGCAGTTCTAAAAATTCTAAAAAAATCCAACAGTATCCTTTCTTTATCTCAACAACCCACTGACTAGACGCAGCCCTGCTGTCAGTAAATTTTATTGGCTAACTCCAACTTACAATTGCTAAAAATAATAATAACAACTACGCGTGTTGGCTTCAAATAGCCGTTGACCTAAAACACCCATAACATTTTTATAAATGTCGTTATATATAAATCTTCAGGCATGGTTATGATAATTAATTTCCTGGCATTATTAAACATGGTCCATATTCAAACCCCCGAACAAAGATAATTATAATAATTTTCAAATTGACAAGAACTAATAATGCATTCTTTGTGGCCATGGAAACGCCACCGCGAAATTAAACAATCCGCAAAGTTTTTTTTAGGTCCCTGCATGATATTCAAGGAATATTTATACGGAAATGCTTTTGTATAGCATGAAAATTACTGGCCATTTTTATGCGTATATTCTAGCGCAAAACACATTATTGCACGAATTGGTGTCGTAATTAGCGATGAGTGTAATTATAGCGTCTCATCGATGTTCTCTACTGTAAACGATGAATTTGACTGTTTCAGTTGAACGAGGCTGTGTGATAACATACTGGATACTAACTTCTCATTACATTGTGTTTCGTTGCTTCTCTCATTTATAAGACAGTTGTCTCACTTAAAACAGGTGTGTAATTAGTTTTCACAAGTCTGATCGATCCGGTTGCATATTTGAACGAGACTATGATGATAACAGAGCTTTTTGGGGCCCCTCCTTCCTTATCCAGCCTTGAGACTGACACTGCCAAAGTTTAAGAAGTGACGAATTAAAATCTTTTTCTTCCTATATTATAGTTTTATTTGCATGATTTCTGTCTTGCTTTTTGTCAAACTATGGTGTGTGCGACTTTCATATTTTATTTATATATCACTTTTGAGAACTATTTTAAAGGTGTTTAGTGTAGACTGATCATATTCTCCTTCCTTTACGAGATTGTTGAATAGCCGCATCTGTTTTCACACTCTACCACATGCATGTATTACATTAAAACAGTAAGGTATTTCATGTTGTAGTGGCATGAGCTATTAATCCAATGGTATAAACAGTTTTTCTCTGATTTAATCAAACTTCGAATCACCGTTGTGCATAAATACTTCTGTAACCGGAAGCTGGTATCTCATTTAACTGAGCAACCAACTGACTGGACATAGCACTTGTGAGTAAGTGGATGCCCTCCACTTAATTAACTTATGGCGCATGAAACATTTCAGGCTCACACCTACAATTTTTAAATAACTCTAAATAACATTGAAATAAACACCTTTTAAACAGTTATACATTAATCTATATATATTAACAACGCATGCGCTATACTAATCTACTCGGCTTAACAAGAGCCAACTAAATGCATAGATGTAATTAGCGATGAGTAATAATAGTCTTTCTTTGACATGCATATAATGATATTATATGCATGTCAAATGTTCTCCAATGTAAACGATCAAGTTGAGTCTTTCAGTTGAACGAGGCTGTGTGATAACGAAGCTTATTAGCGTCTCCCTCCTTCTTTATCCAGCCTTGGGACTGACACTGCCAAAGTTCAAGATGTGATGGAATTAGAATAATTATCGTTCTATTTATAGTTTTATTTACATAATTGCAGACTCGCTTATATCATTGCTGAGTCTCAACTGAGGCGATGAAGATGGTATGCTGAATAATATTATTATTAATAACTAGCTGTACCCAGCCACGCGTTGCTGTGGCAGAAAATACCTCCCCCTCCCCTCCCCCTCCCCCTCCCTCTCCCCCTCCCCTCCCCCCCCCCCCCCCCCTCCCCCCCCCCCCCCCCCCCCCCCCCCCCCCCCCCTCCCCCTCCCCCTGCTCCTTTCCTCCCTCACACCGTCCTTTACTGAGAGCGGATAGAGCCCAAGAATGTTGGAAGGCCGTAATGGAATTATTTATCGACTCGCTTATGACGTCACGGGACGCGACCTCGTTCATGTTTCGTCACTGTGTTTCGGTGCAAGCGTGCGGTTTGGTTGAATTTGCAAATGGCGTTCGAACGGATTGCAAAGTTCACTTTTTGTGGAAACGATTGGGTTTTTTTCCGGGAAAAAAATGTTGTGACTTAGTGCTATTGGAATGGAAGGTTTTGGTAAATTTTCAAAACAATCGGTGCGCAACTTTCGGCGTGATCGTGACCGCAGTATTGCAATGTCATAATTTTTATACTTTTTGTGGAAACGATTGGTTGTTTTTTTCGGGGAAAAAAATGTTGTGACCTGGTGCTATTGGAATGGAAGGTTTTGGTAAATTTTCAAAACAATCGGTGCGTAACTTTCGGCGTTATCGTGACCGCACTATTGCAAAGTTTCATTTTTATTTTTATAGATTTATAATCACTCCGCCTTCTTAAACACCTTTCATCTGCCGTCAATCGATGCTATAAAAAGACTTCCTAAAATTTTAGTTGCTTGGTTTTCATGGACTTTCAACACCCTTAAACAAATTTTTATACGGAGTTATAAAAATTTTATAACACGGGTCATTCTGCTAGCTTGTGAAAAAAGCCTATTAGGTGCTGCAATATTATGCAAAGCAAATTTCAGTCCAGGGTAACGGCCTCTGTTGTCATAGAACCTGGTCAAATCGGATCCATCCATCCATACAATCGATTACGATTTGGATGCACGACCTTCCGCGTAGTGTAGAAAGTGACAAACTACATCATAAATTATTGTCAAGAATTGGACATTAGCGAAAATGTAAAGCTTCATTCAGATACATAATTATGCATGGTATTTCCAGGATGTTCTAAGAAGTCTCTTTTGATCGTATTTTGATCTCTGTTTTAACTGTTTATTCATCTGATTACTTTAAAAACTAATTTGATTGGACGATACGCTTGCGCGGAAAAATGCTGGTCTGCGCTTAGCCGTGGACACAAAAACACCCTTAAAACGTTATTAAAATATTATATATAAAGGTAATAATAAAAAAATATTCTTAATTGAACGATCGGGTTACGAGGAGTTATTAGTGTGCAGTTGTGAAACTGAAAGAACTCACAAGAAACAGAAATAAGAAATCACGAATCTTATAACTACTAACCGAACAGACGGCCTGCATTACAACCTGCAAAGCTTGTCTATTCTACGGGAATCGAACTCTAGTCCGCTGATATACATGTCAGTGTGTTGAGCAATGCGCCACCGGGTCTAAATGCATAGCATCTAGAAATGCAAGTGAGAAAATGAGTGGGTTAGTTTGATCACGAAAAAGTATTTGTGGTAATGAACGACGTTAATTATATTGATAGCGTTTATGTCATATAATGTTATCATTATGTTTATTGTGTCTCTTAGGAACGTTTTTTCACGACACCTTTAAAACGTTCGTAAGATTTTATATAAGAAACGAACTCTCAATTTTCTTTTACGGTCCTTTCAGACTTATTACGATTCAAGACATAAGTAAAGCAAGCAATCCTAAAGTGAAATTAATTCTTAGAAATCTACGCGTTTTCGTAACAGTACAACCTAATCTGAGGCGCTCCCTTTGCGAAGAATTATGGAAAAAGAAAAGTCTTAAATCTGCAGTATTTTGAACAAAGTTGATTAAGACATGGTATTCAAAACAAAATACCGCAGTCGATGACATGCCTCATAATTATAGTGCGACGGCAGATATATCGGTTATCAGTAACCACGTAGCAAAAGAATTAAAATATGAGTCGAATTTAAACACCTTTCAAATGGGTTTCAGCAGCATTATATATATGATACCCGCAACCAATTTTCAGATAAGCACTATTGCTTGTAATCACATGAATAAACAAGGATGAGGGCGACGTTATTGATCTTTGTTATCACACAGTGTCGTGAAACTGCAACGAACCATTCTCCGTGCTCTAGCTCTGAATCCCGCCGCAGTGCCAGTCTCAAGCCTTGATAAATAAGGAGGGCGACGATAATGACATTTGTAAAATTTACTACATAAAGAAAAGACTGTCATTGCTTGCACTCTGACAGTGCCAGGCTCAACAGTGGATAAAAGAGGAGGGCGACGTGCAAGGTGTCGTTAAACTTACACATTGCATACTGTGCATAAAAGATTCATGACTGAAGAAGAAATTTTAGTTGTGTTGAATCGTTAGAGAAGGTGTTCAGTGTTCGATAAAACGCAAAGAAAAGTTTTCATTGTTTGATAATGCTTGGCTCTAAAAGACATTGACGTCGTTAATTATTATTGAACACTTTCTGAAGTCCTAGTGAATTAACGCGATCCATCTATAATTTACTTTTTATATAAACTCATGTGAAAACATTTTAAAGGTGTTCAATGTTATATGCAATTGTAATGCGTTATAATAGTCCTAATTTACTTGGGCTATGGACGACTAAGGATGTTGCTTCCATCATCTGGTCTCAGTGCTAGCTGGGTCATCACGTGATTACTCTAAACAACCAATCTGATTAGAAGATACGCTTAGTGTGAATAAGCCACTGCGAGGCTTTCGCAAAGTCATCTGTTGTTGAACAAAGATAATTATTTTAGTTAAATATCACTTTTGATAACGGTAACTTAAAACGGCCCTCAACTTTAAAACACATTTAAAATATCGCTATTTTATTATATATATTTAACTCTCAAACGAGATCACCAAGATCGCCCACAACTAGGAAAAATATCAGGTCAGAGGAATGTTATTGCAAAAGCACAGTCATGTTTTTAACCGATCAATCAATCGGTTGTTTCCGTTTTTCAATAAATAAAAAAGTAAAAATAAAGAAATCAATAAATAAAAAAATGAATAAATAAATAAATAAATAAATAAATAAATAAATAAATGAATAAATAAATAAATAAATAAATATATAAATAAATCAATAAATCAATAAATAAATAAATAAATCAATAAATCAACCAACATTTATTCTGAGCACAACCGTGCATATTCGAAGTTTGCAGAATATCAAACAAAGCTAATAAGGACTTGGAATTCATGATTCATGCTACGGCAAAATGAAATACCGCAGACAAGGACATGCCTCACAGTGTAACGGCAAATGTCACTAATCATTGAGCGTGCTGCATGAATTAGACACCTTTGAAAATTAATTATAAATAAATATATATTCGATACTCGAACATCCTCCGACACTCCGCCGAGGACAAAGACTGCTAAATTGGAAGTATTTAATCAAACAATCAATTTTCTTTAAATCAACACTTGTGGTGTCCGACAAAAGAAAGAGATTTTTTCAAAGCGAAGCAACACAACAACAGCTTAATTTTCTATTGGTCCAAATCTTTCTTTTTCTTTCTCTCTTTCAATACCGATCGTCCGTATCTTAGTAACCGTACCTTAGCAACCGTTTCTCGAACGACAATCGCCATGCAGGCGCTGCTATGGCAACAACGACGAACTTTTCAAAACCGTAACCATGACCACCGACTGCGTCAGCTTTATCACCATGTCGACGACTCCGCCGTAACCATGACAACCAACTGCGCAGACGTCACCATGAGAACGAGCACCGTGACAACGGACGTCCCCTTGGAACAGTTATTCTACCTTGGCGCCTTCCACGTCTGGTACATACATGTCCACGTTACCTAGCAACCATTGTCTGCGTGTTCGGCATTGCCGCCAACCTGCTTAGCACCGTCGTGCTGACCCATCGCATCATGATGTCTCCCCCACCATCTGCATCCTGACGGTCCTGGCACTCTTCGACGGAGGTCTGACGATGCCTATCGCCTGTCTTCCGTTTGATATTATTTTGGATCTAATTGGGTGATATTTTTTATGTGATCTTCGATGAAGTTGTCGCTAATTTGCAACAGATATTTATACAGCATCGGATGATAGCGTTTTAAAGGTTTCTAAGAATGACGATGGATGGAGGTTAATTCTTGCCGCAATTGCCTCCAATTAATATATTTTATTGAACACCTCTTTTTATAATGATACTTTGCCTTGATAAGCCTGACAGAAAAATTACTACATGTAACTAATTTGAATGAATTGCCTATTAAGTGCTGTAATATACAAGCAAATTTCTGTCCAGGGTAACGGCCTCTGTTGTCATAGGCCCTGGTCAAATCGGATCCATATATTACTACATGTGAAACAGTCTCCTATATAATTTCTTTACGCGTTATACAGGAGAGGAAAAGTCTCGAAGCGATTCGATTCATGCTCGCATTACATGCATTCTGATTTAGCGTCTATGTCGTTCATACTGTCAACGTTTAGATGCATACAGTCACAGGTAATCGATGGTTTAAGGTTCATTCGCTCGTTCAATCAGCTGTTAAGCGAGGAAATAAATAAGTAAGTCAGTCAGTCGGTCAGTTTTGTGCACTAACTGCACTTCTGAGCTTTAAAAGAAAGGCATTATTCAATGTATTGTGTTGTTGTATAATCACTCAGTCAATCAGCATCCAGTACAATGGACATGGATGGATGGATGGATGGATGGATGGATGGACATCGAGGGCAATGACACAGCATCCTCAAACAGAAGCAAGCATACATTTACCCTGCTATGATTGGCTGTTTGGCATTGAATTTGTGAAAACGTTTACCCATGACACCTTTTAAACGTTTTATCAACTTAATTTAAAAGCAAGAACATCGACAATTTTAATACTTCATCCCTTGAACCGATTATAACATTGCACAGCAGGAATAACTGTGTCGACGCTTAACGCCATTGAACGATTCTTAGTCAGTTTCTGTAAAACATAATGATCATGATTGTTAGAGTGATTAAATAACCTTCCCGTCACCTTATCACTTTGTGCTGTCAATGCGTGGAACCATAGAAACATATGTCATGTCGATTTATTAAACTATTAAAATATAATTTTTTTAAAAATTATCTGTGTTACGAGAGCCATTGTTTTAGAATTGTTAGGAACCGCTGATCTAGACAGACGCACAGCTACGAACTGAGGTCGACAACAATTGTTGATCGTTTTATTATCGGTAATTAAAATGAAACGAGTGTTGAAAGTCTCACAGCATCCGTTTTTAGGGAAACATCAACCGTTCTGTCTTTGACTTATATAGCCTTTATGAAACCGTTTAAACGGTGTCTAAATTTCATGGATAGAAATTATGAAATTTGCCAAGTTCGGAGCGAGCGTCGCAAATAATAACAAATGGATAATGGATGCGTTAGTATGCTCGCATTTGACACCATTCATATAGTTAAGAGAAAGCTATTTAAATCATGGTAGAACATAATTTTGGTAATCCTTTCCTTTAAACTGCAGCTTAGCAGCGTGTTCGCCTTTTGATTATATACTTGCATATATTGTACAGTAGGTTTGTTTGTATGTGCACTTGTTATAGTGTTATATTGAATCATCTTTGCTTAACTTAAATTATAATTATATCAGTTATGCAATTTATATCTAAGTTCAACATTAGTACAGTGCCGACTGCGCATTGCAACACGGTAGCCGATTTGATAATGGATGTGTTTGCATGTTCGCTTTAGACACCATTAATATGGTTGCAGAAAACTGTTTAAGTAATGGTAGAACACAATTTTGCCAATCCTTCCTCTTCAAGTGCAGCTTGTCAGAGTATACGCATTGTAGATTACATCCTTGCATATACTATTGCACAGTTTGTTTGTATGTGCACTTGTTCAATCAATCAATCAGTCAGTCAGTCAGTCAATCAATTAATCAATTGATCAATAAATCAATTAATCAATCAATCAAAATTTATATAGCGCTTCATCAAGTTACCTACACAGAGATGCGCTCCCGGCAGAGATGAAGCGACGAAAACAGTCTTCAGCAGCTTGTGAAATTGAGAACAGATAGGGAGGTGTTGCATAGGCAATGGAACTCCAGATGTGCATGTTATTCTACAACCGCGCCAGTTTATGTATATAGAAAATATAGCCAAAGTTTTAAAGGTGTACAAATACAACTGTCGCACAAGATGTTCTAGAAACATTGTACATGATGCGGCCGACCCTCGGATCGTGGATGGCTGAGAACAGAACAGAACAGAAATACAACGGTCAATTTAGGTAACACTGCATGGCTAATGTGTCGCGATTGTACACCAGTAAGAGAAGAACTTTTTTTGTGCACCACGGTGTAGCCCAATAACATAACTTCTTCACTCGCGCTGCGTCGGGTCAGACAAATTGTCCAGATCTAGCCTTTGTCCAAAGGGATCCACTTTTCCAAGACAAATAGATTCATTGAGGCGCGGTGGTTTAGGGGTATGTTGGATGCCTTGGAGCGGGAAGGTTGTGAGTTTGAATCCACCTCACGGCGCCGTACTTGCTCGTGCGCTTTGCCGTGAAACTCCGATTCAGTGTTTACGCTGCAGTCGGGATCGCCTCTGAGTAGATATCGTGGTGGGTGTTTTAAAAGCTGTTCATCATTTCAAAATAAAATACGAAAATAAAACTGCATCTAATTCAAAACGTCCAAATATTCAGTTACATGGTTCTTACTTATGAGCGCAGTATTATAATAATTGTAGACAAAATGTTCCAATAAAAGGCACATTCTCACTGATTATTGAATTCAATGTTAAGTAATTCATCAGACTCTCTAGTCACATTAAAAATTTATGAGGATTTCCAATCCAGTCCTTATATAGCATTGATTCAAAATAATTGAAAGGTGTTTGAATGGAATGACTAGAAATAATTTATTTTCAAAAGGCTGCATTTTTTTATATAGCATTGATTGATAGCAGATGAAAGGTGTCTAAGGTGGCAATCATTGGCGCATTATTCATTCATTATTTTTTTTCCAGTCTAGTAGTGGCAGTTTAACGTCACTTTGTGGTTACAAAGTTCACTAGTGACGCCCTCCTCCTTCACCCATGCTTTCAACTGGCACTCTTTGCACTACAGGCACTGCATGTTTGAGTACAAACAGTGGCGGAGTTGCACTAATCACCATTCACGTTTCTTCTCAGTATAGCAGAGGTCAATGTTCAATGAAGTTGTCTAATGGAATTGCTTACTTTAACCGTTTGCATTAGACACCTTCGAAACGATAAAAAATATGATATATTTGTGTTTTGCGCTTTGTAGGCCTAATTCAATGGCTCGTGTACTTATGATTCGCATAATCATTCAGTTGTCTAATGGATTTGCTTACTCTAACCGTTAACGGTCTTGATGTTTGAGCACGACCGTGTGCATCAAGATGGCGTCTAACGTCAACACATGGGTGACACAAGACGACTTGCGAACACAATCCTTTAGAACGCAAAATCCTTGACGAATAAGTTCGGTACTCGAACCTAGAACCACAGCAACTCAAACGTGTGTGAAATTACTGCACGAACTTCACATAAAATTGAAATAAGCCATCGAAGTGACGGAGTGGTCTGATAAACAATCAATAATTACGGCCGCTGACCTGCGAATTTTTTTATGCTGGTATTCTGCAACATATTAATTAGTTTCCAAAAAAATTTATGGCATTACTACAGATTGCAAAAATGCGACAATTGTCTGCAATGAATGATGAGAAGATGGATTGACTGCTGAGCTTGGTGAAAGATGGATGATGCAACACACCATTTTTACCGGAAACAACGCCGGTCTGTTCGCGACAGATCAACTGTGAGTTCACTAAATTAAATGGTCATTTCCATTTATTTATATAGTAGCTAAGAACATCGAAAGGGGTGTTCATGAAGATATTCTTTTCTTTTTAAATGTCTGCAGCTGCAATGAATGATGAATTGGATGATACGAGACAAAGCGCCGGTCTGTTCGCGACGCATTAGTGTGTCGTTACACTCTGGTTGAGAACCAGTATATAGAACTATATATAATAGAAGCGACTTGTTTGCTGTTTAACGACACTGTTTCACAAGAAAGTTGACAGTGACGCCCTCCTTCTTTCTCAGAGCTTGGAACTGACACTGCCATAGCAAGAGAATTGGCGTTGTTTCGATACTGATGTCTGTTAACTTGTGATTATAATAATAATAATATTTTTTTAAGGTTTATGATGTCCAACATAAATTATTAGGTCATTTCCGTTTATTTATATATTATGGAAGATCATTGAAAGGGGTGTTTTAGACGATGTTCTTTTCGTTCTACCATTTAAAAGATACAAAGTTATATAACTTCAGTTTAACTACACTATGTGATAACAAGAGATAAATAGCATCACCATCCTCAATTATCCCAGCCGACTCGAAACTGGCACTGTAAAGTACGAGCTGTGCCGGATTTTTACTACCGATGTGCATGACACTTTTAACGAAACTATGCGAGATAAAATTATAATAAATTTCGGTTATTCAAAACACCGAAATTTTCAGAAATGCACAACCCTTCTTTCTTTTCTCATTCTTCAGGGTATGTTACTTCCAATCATAGGACAATGACCTTTTTTGCTAGTTTTAACTGCTCAGAAGAGCTTCTATAACTGCACAAATCCATTTAGAACTGCACATATTGTGTACAACTGCATGTTAGAAAAGTCCGCCGGTTGACAGACCGCAATCGGTCACTTTTAGGGGGCCCTGGTCAGTTTTTCTTAAGATGGTATCTGTTAACTACTCGAGAACGTAACTGTGACTCCTCGCGGACCGACCCTCTTAATCGTAGTCGTAATAGTGATGTTGTTACATCCATGCCAGGCATTGTCATGATTATCAAACCAATTGGAGCGATTGTCTGTAGACACCTTTAAAATAGTTATAACATGCTTTATATAAATTGGTTATTCATAATCTATTTTATAGTATATAATTCGGGATACTGTAAAATTGGTGCAAGTGATATCTCAAAGAAAAGATAAGAAAAGTTTGTTTGTATGTGCTCTTTTTTATAGCGCCACTTCAATCTCACTACTCAGAGGCGCTCCAACAGTTCTATTATAAGGATGGAGCGTGACATTGTTTTTGCAGTTTCACTCAGCCATTGCATTCTACACCATTCATGTTCGTAGTCTGATAGTGCCAGTCTCAATAAAGAAAATAAAAGGAGGGTGATGCAAACGCTTTATGATCTTTGTCACTAAACAGCATCGTAAAACAAAAACTACTACACGACTGTGACTGCGATTATTAAGTACTATGCGCCGCATTTCTTAGACACCTGTAAAAAGGTTTAAAACATTGCAATAATTGTGTTGAATTCGTCACAACATTAAATACAACGTTCAATACGATCTTTGTTACGGGACAGCGTCTTAAAACAAAAGCTATTCTATTCTATTATAATACATGTACGTGTAGAGAAGGAGAGAGTAGTGTCAAAAACTACTACTGCGATTATAATATGTCACTTTCTATGCCTCATCTATGTGTTACCCGGCGTTTCATGCGAAAGTTTGTTTTCTCGCCCCACCGATCCTCACCCAGTTTTCCTTCGCAATGTTAGCATTCCCGCCCCTACACCACTTGCAGCATCAGTCCGATAAACTGCACTGTCTTGCACTATCGAGCACACCAATCTAACGAGCTCATAATTATATAATTATAGTTATGACTATACAGAGCTTCCTATGTTTAGTTGTTTTGTTGTCTTTGCTGTTGTCTTCCAGGCCTCACTTGCATAGAGCACCACAGGCAACACCAACGACGACGATGAGTACAGTTGGAGCTTCGTGTCTCTGCTCAATGCTCCTAATCTACACACGGTTCTCATTCTTTGGAAGACCGCCGCTGCCTTGCCAATTCTTGTTTTGACATCCATCTCTAGGCTCCCATCCTTTTCCATGTAGGCCTAGCTTCCCAGATAATTATGAAAAATTGTCGACATATTCTATGGTTTCCTTTCCAATCTTGATGCTCGAATGATCTATATGTCTCCGAATTTCATAGCTTTTGTTTTCCTGCAGTCTCGTAGTCATCCTCTGCATGTCCATGTATGTTTCGCTTAGCAGTGCTATGTCGTCTGCAAAATCCAAATCCTTCAACCTTCCTTGATTCCAAGTTATGCCAGACGTAGAATCGTCCATAGCTCCTTTCATGATGAAGTCAATGACAATAGCAAATAAGAATGGGGACAACACGCACCCCTGTCGTAATCCTATTTCAATCTGGAACATTATAGTGTTGCCATTCTCTGTTCTGATACAACTGTAACAGCTTGCGTCCTGAAAAAGAGCTCTGAAAATGTTGACATACTTTCCGTGACTCCGTAAAGCCGCTAAATAGACGTCTAATTACTTTATAGTGTGGTGTCCGTCAAAATCCTCTCATGAAAGAGACTTTATTCACATTTTCAAAGTGTAGCAATAGGCCTAGAGCAACAGCGTAATTTTCTTAGCTAAAATTGGTCCAAATCTTTCTTTTTACATGAAATATAAATGAAATATTCCCCTATGAAATATTCCCCTATAATCGTGTGTAATTTGTAACAAATAATCGACTGATTAATTGCTAAAATCCACATCTCTGATAAATGAATTTCACTCTGTCAAGTCCGTCACGTTTCACTTCTGTGAGTCATGAATAACAGCTTATTGGAGTGACCTGTTGCAGAGGAGAGTAAGAAAGGGGAGTTGATCGTCTACGCAATCCTGGATCAGACAGTGACTTCGGAGCAGATGACATGATAATGGAACGTAGCTCGACGGATGCTATCTTCCTCAATGTGGTTAGGCAATGGGTTGTCAGTGGGAACTCCGGGGGTGGGGAAATCGACGTTGTCTTAGCTGTTGTGTGACTCTCCCCGTCTGTCTCTGTCTGCTTGTCTATCCGTCTCTTGCTCCATGCGTTTCTAAACTTCATCCTCTCACTTATCTTCGTCCTCATCTTCTCTGCTCGTAATCCTCATCTACCAGTATATCATCCACCTCCTCCACCCCCTCTACACCAATTTCCACATCCTGTCACCCGAAAATCCCTAATCCTTCGTATAATTATGCTCCTCCTATTTTCCATTCTTTTACTTCTTCTTTTCCCCCAACCTAAACAAACTTTTATACTCGAAAACGAGAATGAATTCAAAAGTTGTTAAATCCAGAATTTATATAATATTGGTAAAACATTTTTCAAAGGTGCGCAATGCAATCGATCAAACCGTGCAGAAAAGCTTGGAATTAGTCCGTTTTACGTCACAAGACATATGCCCTTGTGACGCACACTTGTTATAGCGCCCATTCAAGCTCTTTCTACTCAGAGTCGCTCCAGAATGCAGAGCGGACACTGCATCGGAGTTTAACGCCGAAGTGAGCAATTGTGAAACTGAGTACAGAAGAGCAATATTATTCGAATCAGTACTTTTTACGTCACAAGGCAAATGCCCTTCTCGACGACGTATGCGGATAATAATAAACAATTATTATAATTTTTATGATATTTATTTCTGTCGTTTCATACATCCATTCATTCAATGAATGCATTTATATAGCGCCTCTTCAAGGGGCCACTTAGAGACGCTCACAACTTCAGTGCGGCCAAACAAAACTGTCTTAAGATGAGAGAGGAAAGACTGAGAAGGATTTTTGCAAAGAGAACGGAGTGCCAGAGGAAGACCATTCCAGGTTGATGGTCCTACCACCGAGAAAGCACGGTTCTGCATAGTGGAAGTACGAGCAAAAGGAACTGAGAGCAGACTTTGTTCAATCAAACGAAGGGAGCGGAAATGGCGAGTGTCGTGAGTATAGGGCGACAGAGCACACAGAGTTTGGCAGAAGCAAAGCCTTTGAGCATGCAGCGACAGGCCAGATTTGGGATCCTATTCTCAATTCACTTCGTTACTTGAACACCTTTATATCGTATATTACTGCTTATATATATGAACAGTTTGGTTCAATTCACTGCGTTCCACGTCATTAAATATATAAACCTCATAATCCATCATGATTATTTCTAAGACGCTCAACATTGTATAGGTAAAATCGTTTAAAACCGCATGACGCACTTGGGGTCCTAACACAGGTCGCAATTATATAATTTTAATAGAATATGTTTAGGTTGCAAATAGCGCATGCACTTAAGGAGCATGTTTGGTTCGCGATTATCGGCCTATAATTAGATCCAATCTCTTATCGAAACAGAGTAATTATTTTGTCAGTTATTCTTTGTCAATGCAGAGTTTGTATCATGTTGCAATTTATCATTTAATTAGTTAAACTACGTTAGAGACAAGACAGATGAGTAGAAGTGGATCATATATCCAGAATTACCCTCATAGCTTATATAGCGTATATCAAACCGTTTAAACGGTGTCTAAATACATCGGCTCTAACCAGTCGTTAGAAATCTGATAATAGTGAACATCGTATTATTATTATATAGCGAGCATTTTTATTGTTCTAGATCGATGTTTAATAGTCACGAGATGTATCTTGAAGGACAATTAAAGTCTCCAGAATTATATGCGATCCCATATTTGGTTTATATAGCGTATGTGAAACTGTTTATTCTCACGACGCACACACCTTCCGCGCCAACGCATTTAGTAGATCTGGGGTCAAATAGCTAACACGGGTCGCAATTGTATCATTTAATTAGAACTTGAAGACGAATAACCGAAGTTAGGTTCTATACACATGCTTAAGTCATAAGTCAATTACTGGTCAAGACACCACAAAAATGTTAATTCCCAGCCTATATAAATTTGAACTGCGACAAACTTTTAGTGTTAGGTCTTTTGATGACGGATTCTACATTATTTTAACTTCGCTCCCTTTGAAGGTGGATTTATGAATCTCTCCCTACCCCTCTTCTTCTCCGTTCCAATCTCCATCTGCCTCTCCCTACGCTTGTTCCTCTCCCTCTCTCTTCCGATGCAGAAATTATATATCTCCCATTCTCTGAATCTTCCTCTTCCTCTACCTCTCCTTCTCCATTTCAATATTTCTCTCCATCTCTCTCTCCTACCGCATGTCCCTCACTCTCTCTCAATGCATAACTGTACGCATTAGACAAACCCGCCTGTGTGAAATTAGACCAGGATTGATAAATTCACAACTTGCAGAATGGCCAAGTGGACACCTCTTTTAAGGAGATTATTCTAACTATAAGTACGTTAAATGCAGTAAAAACGTGAAATTCTCTTCTCAAAACGTCCATATTCAACTGTCGCACGAACAATCGAATTATTTAATTAATTTAATTAATTATTTAATTATTACTTTAAAAAAAATTAATCTAAACAATAAATTAGCAGATAAAGAAAGAAAAAGACGAACGAACGGATAAAGGAATAACTTAATAAATTAAATAATAATTTATTAAGAATAAATCTTCATCTTCCAATCGTCCTTCGTTTCATTCCATCGTGATCCTTCCCCATCTTTCATATCATCCTACATGACTCTCGGTGACCTGCTCGATATAATTCTGGCGCTTATCAACAACGACATCAACTTCATTCTTTACTACAGTGCGATGAGCAATCAGTTTATAGATTATACGTTCTTCTGCCGTACGGTGCCAGAACTGCTTCCTGTGGGGGAGCCGACGGTGGAGGGGTAAGGTCACGACGACAACAGTAACGGTTGAGTGAGGGCGCCACGTGACACGTCACAAGCTAGAGCGTATGACGTATCGGCCCTGCAATCAGATTGAAATCTCGTAAATTTACGTCATCATCACCGTCATCATTATCGTAAAGAAGTGGTGTGAGAAATCGCCTGTGATTGGTCGGGTGGATTTAAAGAGTATGTGATTGGTCAACGATTTCAATGTATAGACGTGATATTCCCTCTAGCGTTATATTATAATACATCTCTATGGGTGAACCCAACGACCTCATAATTTATATAAGACTAGACAGAGCTTCCCATGGACGTGGAAACAGCCCATAAATAGCAGAAAACAGGAGTATAACATGAAATTTTGTTGGACTGCGGAGAAATGTATTAAAGCCACGTCATCTGTCATTTTGCTAATACCCAAGATGTTTCAGCAGAAACCACGTGATCCCAACGGCCTGGGTGAACCTAATGTATATAATATAAAAATATATATTAAAAGAAATCTTCCCCCTATAAGATAAGCATAACGAAAACTAATCGTGTGTAATTTGTAGGTGGAACCGACGGTGTCTGAGCTGTTCTGTAACGTCATCGTCATCATCATCGTCATCATCATCAACAACAAATTTTCGGCTGAGAAAACTAGAGTTCTGTTACAGATGCGAGAGTTAATTTTTGTTAATGCATTAGAATTTTTTATTTGGTGAGTACAATGTAAAAAGAGGTGTCCAAAAGAAATATTCCCTATAAGATAACCATAACGGAAACTAATCGTTTGTAATTTGTAACAAGTAATCGAGAGATTAATCGCTTAAATCCACAACCATGTTAAAGTAAATTGCAATCTGTCAAGTCACTGTCAAGACCGTCACGTTTCAAAAAGACGATCGATCACTTCTGTAAGTCAGGAAGAACGCCTTCTTGGATAGACCGGTTGCCGATGAGAGTAAGAAAGGGGAAGTAGATAGATCGTCTACGTAATGCTGGATCATTAAAGAACGGAGCACACGTAGACAAAAACAATAACTGTCAGATCCATATATCTCAGATTAAAAAAACTTTTACGGGTGTTTAAGCGGAGCGGTTTATTTTGCCAATCATATTTAATTTTATGTCGTTTTCCGAGAGTCCTACTCGTCATTCCACGAATCAACTGGATGACGTCGCCATCAAATAACTTACGAATCGGATCATCAACTACCAAAGAAGTCCTATAAAAATGAATTCATTCATTCATTCATTTATTCATTCATTCATTCAGTTATTTATAAGGCATTTGTTTATATGCGGGGGGCGGCGTTGTGAGTACGTTTTCGGCTTTGATTGTAGGTTCTAATCAACCTCAAGTCGCACCGTTGGGACCTTGGGCAAGTCCTTAACCTGAAGAAGTGATCATGTGCTTCGCTGTGAAACTCGGATTAAGTGTCTGCGATGCATGCAAAAAGGTTTTTGCAAAGAATTTACCTGGCAAACAGCACACTCCTTTTAAACGGTTAGAACCGGTACTATATATAATAAGCGTGAAATTCGAAATTAGATTCGCCGTACTGAAGCGACCTAAACTACACTAAACACACCCAACCACAGTTAGATCTAAGATAAGATAGCCTAAGATAAGAATATTATTTATTTCACCAATTGCCGCCGCTACAGGTGGACCATTGTACACTGAGTCGGTCGGTAAATTGATGGTGGATTACTTTGTATTGCCAGTCCAAAATGTAGAATCAGAGGAGGGCGCCGTAAAAGACTGTTACTGTCAAAAGGATGTCGTTAAACTCTGCATCTCAACACTCAAAACTGACACCAGGGTGACGTTTGAACATTTTAGTAATAATAGACACCTTTTAAAAAAAATCAAAAGCATCTATAAAAGCACAACGCTTGGCTATGGAGACCATTGCTTTCGACAAATCCCCATGCGATCTCACCGCAGGATTCCATAAAGGAAACTCTTTTAGGAAAACAAGTTTAATCCTCAGGCTACCAAGCTTTTTTGTAACACTGACTACCAAGGGGGGTGGTTACCACCCCCTGGATTTTGGGTTTGGTTTGAGATATCATAACTTGTAATACACCAATGGATTCAGCATTCATGTCTGCACAAAATGGCATATTTTAGGTTTAAAAGCAGTTGAAATGTTGAAAATAATAATAACAACAAAGCTCTCTGTCTGCGTGAATAGTTCATTCTCTGTCGCTTGTCCTGCGCCATGGAATGGCCTCCTAGCTACACTGCGCTTAGTTTTCACTTGTCACTCTACACTCTAAATACAAACCATACCTTGAAGTAAGGTTAAGCTTACTTCGGCTTGTCCGTCAGGTGGATAGGTTAAGGTGTGCTTTAAAGTATCCTCCATAGCTTACTTGGGAGGTAACTTCTCTATGTTGCCATAAAGTAAGGTCAAGGTTACTTCGGGTTTGTCCGTCAGGTGGATAGCTAAGGTAACCATTTAGCAACTTGCAGAGCTTACTTTATAGCTTACTTTATAGCAACTTGCAGAGCTTACTTTATAGCTTACTTTATAGCAACTTGCAGAGCTTACTTTATAGTTACTTTATAGCTTACTTTATAGCAACTTGCAGAGCTTACTTTATAGTTACTTTATAGCTTACTTTATAGCAACTTGCAGAGCTTACTTTATAGTTACTTTATAGCTTACTTTATAGCAACTTGCAGAGCTTACTTTATAGCTTACTTTATAGCAACTTGCAGGGCTTACTTTATAGTTACTTTATAGCTTACTTTATAGCAACTTGCAGAGCTTACTTTATAGTTACTTTATAGCTTACTTTATAGCAACTTGCAGAGCTTACTTTATAGTTACTTTATAGCTTACTTTATAGCAACTTGCAGAGCTTACTTTATAGCTTACTTTATAGCAACTTGCAGGGCTTACTTTATAGTTACTTTATAGCTTACTTTATAGCAACTTGCAGAGCTTACTTTATAGCAACTTGCAGAGCTTACTTTATAGCTTACTTTATAGCAACTTGCAAAGCTTACTTTATAGCTTACTTTATAGCAACTTGCAGAGCTTACTTTATAGCAACTTGCAGAGCTTACTTTATAGCAACTTGCAGTGCTTACTTTATAGCTTACTTCTCAATGTTTCCAAAAGGAGAGGTTTCTTCAAAGCACATTGCCTCACCACCATGTGAGGCAATGTGCTTTGAAGAAAGCGGCCTAGGTTACCATAAAATAATCTTCAGTGCTACTTCATGGACTCTTGAAGAGTCTATACAATGAACCTTGACATTGCCCTCAGTAGTAAATAAAGTAAACCATTCAATCCAGTATTATACTAGAACAGAAAAACTCAATGATAAACTTTACTAATGCAATCTTCAGCATCATAATTTGTCAAAGTCAACGAGTTTATTACATTTGAAATCATAACAACATTGCCAATCAAACAATCATCAAGTATAAACGAAGCCGTAAAAGAGCAATAGTTTAAACAGGGATGGGCCCTGATTTCCAGTATGCAACTGCTTACATTGGATAGTCACAATTGCTGAGATATAAGCATGCAGATTATTAGATTAAACATAGAATGACAGTATATCAGTAAAACAAATTCTTAAGATCGGCATCAGTCCTACACTAGCAAAAAGTCAAGCAACAGGATTGTAATAGAGAACTCAATAGTTCATATGAAGCGAACATTAGTTTGAAAGTCTGCAATGTTATTACATAATAGGAATGCCTTTTTATACTAACATCATAACAGTACTGGTGCCAGTTATAGTAGCAGTATTAACAATAGTAACTAATGCAAATAACAGTAATCCTACAATTAGTAACAATTGATAACTAGTAATCACAATACTAATAACAATGATGCTAGTACAATTTCCAGCATTTTTTCCAGTCATACGATTAGCAATAGCAATTCATTCATTCATTTCAGACATTTATATAGCGCCTCTTTAAGAATATCTACTCAGAAGCGCTCCCGACCCAACCACGGCTAAAGAGAACAGTATTAAGAGCAGAGTAGAACGCAGTCTCAAAAACGTAGTTCCACAGGGAGCACATTCCAGATTGCAGGGCCAACAACAGAAAAGGCACGGCGCTGCGCAATAGAAGTGCGTGACCAGGGGACAAGAAGCTCAGCCTGCTTACAAGAGCGGAGGGGGCCACGGCGCTGGACACTTAGGGTGGAGCAACAGAGCAACAAATAAACAGGGACCACACCCGCGAGACAGCGCCAAACCAAGGAAGATATTCGGTAAGTGACCCTGTGTGAGAAAGGAAGCCAGTGCAATAGCACAATAACAGCAACAATAGCCTTTAATGGAACATAATGGTCAGTACCAATCACGCTAAAAATCACCTTTTAGCCAAAAAATCCTAAAAGTGAAAATTTATATTAATTATCAAAGCGGATTATGACATTGCCATGAATAATAATAGCAGCAATGTTCAGCAAATTGTACACTTTTAGAACAGGATAAAGCAGCAATCTTCATATTGTTCAAATGGGACATAACAATTAATAATAATTTATATTCATATTTTTGTACGTTCTCTATCTCTGATCACTAAAAAACTTAAAATGTTACATCTCCTATCAAGTTTCCAGTTCCTGCTAGACTACAATGTCCAATGTCCATTGATGCAGAATTTGGGGAATGCTGCGAATCTGCTTTCCACGAGACACTGTTACTTTGTTACAGATCGATGAATGTAGGAACATCTGAAAACAAGAACCCAGAATTTTATTTTTAATAGTATCACAAAAAAGATTGAATACAATTTTTAATTATAATGTGACAATAGACCTCTTTGACAACCCATTTCGAGGGTGCTTGACAAAAGTGCGCATGCCATAAAAGAGTCATGCTAAAATTACCTAGGTAGAAATTTACAGCCCTATTGATTGAAGTAATTGATTAAATGACAAACAAAAAGCAACAAAATATATGCAATGACAACACATTTACAATAGAGTTCTCTGATGTAGATGTCAAAGGAACACCCCAAAGGGCTTATAAACCTGCTAAGTCAATGGTTGTCTTCTTTCCCATGGAATTATTTCGGATGGCCTCGCGATATTTGGATACTGGTATATACACAGTGTCAGACAAGTAAGAAAGAAGAGAAAAACCTAACATGTAACTGATGAGATAAAAATAAAAAGCACTGTATTCATTATTTCATACCAATTTAACACACAGCATAAATATTGTACATGCGGCCCCAGGTCCAATAATGCTTCAATGCAGTCCTAAATTGTTTCAAACATGGTATTTTTAGGTATATTACAATGGTTACAGAACGTGAATTCCAAAATCATGGACCCATGCATTTTAGTCTAGGCTTGGAATCTGAAAATTACACTGTTAGAAGCAAATCATGTAACAATTTGCTAACCGGTGTTTCTAGACTAATTTGACCCTCCTGGAATCGAAAATCGCGGTTAGCAAGCTGGATTTTTGGCGGTTCCATGGGAAAAACAAGATGGCGGACAAGATGACTGCCAATTGCTTATTATGCCTAAAAGTAAAGTATTGTATGTGATAGTAACACGGTTTTAGACTCTAAATTAAGACTATGGGGTTCAAGGAATGCAATGAAATCAAATACATATATGAAGCACTGCCAAAAAATCAAAATGGCGGACAAAATGGCGGCTAGAATTTTAAATGGCCGTAAATGAAGTTATGTATGCAATAGAAACATGATTACAGAGTCTAAATCAACATTTTCGAGATCAAGGAATGCGATGGGACCAAGGTTACATATGTAGCACTGCACCGGAAACCAAAATGGCGGACAAAATGGCGGCCAGAATATTAAAATGGCTATAGCTGAAGTCATATATGCAATGGAATCATGATTTCAGGGTTTAATTCAACATTTTCAAGGTCAAGGAGTATGATGGAACCAAAGTCAAATATGTAGCACAGTACGAAAACCAAAATGGCGAACAAAATGGCGGCCAGTATCCTAAAAAGGGTACAAGTGAAGTCATGTATGAATTAGGAATTTGATATCAGTTTTTTACCCGGTCTTTGCAAGATGAATTCTGGGGCCTGTGCTGTGGAATTTATCTACAATGTTCCATTATTTGGCTAGATATGATCATTCAAATTATCACAATTGCCTCATCAAGTCTTAAACCAAGGAGCGTTCGGCAAAAGATCACCGACGTAGTTAACATGTATCACCATATCATAACATATCAAGCTGACTATCTCATGGATCTGGCATGAGTGGCATCAATATCGTGACGTGTAAAGGTGCTTTCAGTTGGCTACAAGAGGGTCAATAATTATTGTATTGGATAGGCACTGGACCTAGACATTGCTTATAAAAAAGTGGAACCATACAGAAATGGTGACTATGACCACAACTTCGTCACGGTATAGAGTCTTGAAAGGTACTCAGTAATGTTGTCGAAAAATTGGCTGAATGTTCTTGGCATGCCTGAAAGGAAAGCTGATCTAATTTCATTCCTGTCCATTCAGCTCTCAACAGCTACATTTGGAGATATAGATGTAGGCCTAGCTGTTGCTGGTGGTTCGGTGAAAGAAGAAAAGGTGTTGCCTACGACCGGTCAGATGTGTATGCCTTATATTTAACGATGTTTGGATGATGACGGGAATATCAGCAAAGCGAAAGTTCATCCAATTCAAGCAACTATGATATGAAGAAATATATTGGCTTGTCATGCCATAACTGGATATGATGTGACATATTTAACAGGATTGAACTGAAATAATGCATGAATAACCTAATTGTAAAATTCTCACTTGCCTTTTACATTGGGAACATTCCTCTATAAGCTGAGTTAAGCTCATTACCAAACTGTAAGTTGGAAGAGACCTATCTTTCATATATTGATGCTCATGCAGACGCCATCTACATTAGGACGGAGTGCGGTGGACGACAGTAATCGTTACTAGTGTGGTCTGGGATTGGTCCTGCGCCACAGTCACATTATGGAGTTTATCTACTGCAGATCATGCAAAGTGGATGGCCAATTTAATCGAACACTACCAGATAAGTGCTGCTATTATGTAGGTCGAGATTAAGAGATGCGTTTTGAGGCTGGAAGCCAGTGAAAAACATCACGCATGTAAGGAAAATTCAGGGCATATTTTGATATATGACCAATAAGCCGAGCAGCAGAGCAAATGACCCAGTCAAGATGCCCTATTAAGCCAGATGGGTGACCAGCCAGAACCGAGCAGCAATGACCAACTCTGCTGGTAACAAAGGAGGGGACAAGAATGCGAAATGACACTTCATACTAAAGATGCACTTTAGTTTACTTGATATTGCCCAGTTCCCAAAATTCAGAAATGCATGCACAATCATAAAAACACTGATTGTGCTAAGCAATTGTGAGCGAACGACTTGCTCAAGGTCTCTACAGGCGACTCTCTGAGTGGAAGCACAAACAAATAGGCTGAGAACTAAAAATCAATTCAGCTACCATTACTCAATGCAATTATTCACAGTGAAGTCACAAATTTATGTTCAACAGATGAAAGAGATGACAAAAGAAAATTCTATGGTCAGCTTCGAAAGTGTTACAGGAGTAAAGAGGGTAATTACTTTAATTCTATCTTAAAGGACAGTTTGTCAAAAATTAAACTAGTCACAGCAAAGTAAAAATTCACATCTATGGCAGAAATTTTACATACATGTATGTAAGAAGTTGAATTAAGTCGGAATCTAAAGGAATTCCAGCACGTCTAATTCAGGTCAAGACAAGGGACACACCAAGGTAAACAAATTTGATCTTCACCTTCAAAAGACGAGCTGTTGGTGTTGGCACAGGCTACAATTTCATTGACACAGAAACAACCAGATGCCAGTAACTCCAGCAACTCCTAAATCAAAACCAATTGAGAATTTTTAAATCACAAGAGTGAAATCATCATATATGCAAAATAACATGTAACTGATCAATCTTAGACTTAGCTGTAAACTTGCTATTTTGTATGCTCACCTTAAGATAAGTAAATAAACATGATTATATGTGGGATGCCCTGCATTACCTCTCTGCCTCGTAGTGAATTATTAAATAGCGGGTCTCTGCTTTGCTGTGGCAGTAACACAAAGCTGCTATTACCAGCTTTGCCAGTAGAGTATTGTCTTGCGGTCCCAAAGGAGGGAACAAGCATGCGAAATCACACTTCATACTAAAGATGCACTTTAGTTTATTTGATATTGCCCAGTTCCCAAAATTCAGAAATGCATGCACAACCATAAAAAAACACCGATTGTGCTAAGCAATTGTGAGCGAACGACTTGCTCAAGGTCTCTACACAGCGACAAGCTGAGTGGAAGCACAAACAAATAAGCTGAGAACTAAAAATCAATTCAACTACCATTACTCAATGCAACTATTCACAGTGAAGTCCCAAATTTATGTTCAACAGATGCAAGAGATGACAAAAGAAAATTCTATGGTCAGTTTCGAAAGTGTTACAGGAGTAAAGAGGGTAATTACTTTAATTCTATCTTAAAGGACAGTTCATCTGAAATTAAACTAGTCACAGCATAGTAATAATTCACATCTATGGCAGAAATTTTACATACATGAAAGAAGTTTAATTAAGTCGGAATCTAAAGGAATTCAAGTACGTCTAATTCAGGTCAAGACAAGAAACACATAAGCTACCAAGGTAAACAAATTTGATCTTCACCTTCAAAAGACGAGCTGTTAGTGTTGGCACATGCTACAATCTCATCGACACAGATGCCAGGAACTCCAGCAGCTCCTACATTAAAACCAATTGGGAATTTTTTAAATCACAAGAGTGAAATCATCATATGTGCAAAATATCATGTAACTGACCAATCTTAGACTTAGCTGTAAATTTGCTATTTTGTATGCTCACCTTAAGATAATTAAAATGAACGATAAAAGTTTGTTAAATAAACATGATTATATGTGGGACGTCCTGCATTGCCTCTCTGCCTCGTAGTGAATTATATGGTGGGTCTCTGCTTTGCTGTGGCAGTAACACAAAACTGCTATTACCAGCTTTGCCAGTAGCGTATTGTCTTGCGGTCCCTATCTCATGATGCCGCTGTAGTCCTTGCAGGCCACTCATCTAGCTTAATAGGGCATCTTGACTGGGTCATGCGCTCTGCTGCTCGGTTTATTGGTCATATTCCAAAATTTGGCCCAATCTCTGCTTACATGTGTGATGCTTTGCACTGGCTTCCAGTCTCGCAGCACATCTCATACAGAATAGCAGCACTTGTCTGGCGGTGCCTTACTGGTAGTGCCCCGTCCTACTTATCTGATCTATGTCTGTGACATAGCCTCCCGTCGAGCTTTACACTCTTCGGCCAATGGGGAGTTGGTGGTCCCTCGAATCTGCTCTGCTACCAGACTGCGTTGAGCCTTCTCGGTTGTTGGCCTGTCCACATGGACCGACCACAGAGAACGAATGCCTCTGCACTGTTGCAGAGCAAGTGAAAGGAACCATTAAGTCACCATGGACAGCAGAAATTATTATTGTAAAATAATAGCAAGGACAGTGAAGGTTAAATTGTCAAATATGGTCTCTATGTTAAAGTTTTAAACAGTCATGAATAATATACCCAAACAAGTCATCGAAAGAGCAGAAAAATGACACTACGAACACAAGTGTGCCAAATTCCAAGTAAATCTGAGTCTGTCATGTCAATCATCGTTGCAATTAGGTTGATTTGACAGTTTACACATCAGTCTTTTTATATGTATGCACAATGCATGTGCTATTTATGGGTTAGCTTAAAAAGCTAAGAATGATAATTATTAATGTTCTACTTGCCTCGCTAAATGCCAGTGGGACTCTTCTCCAAAGATGAAACCTACAAAATTACAAGAATACATCCATTACAGTTTCCATAAGCAAAAAATATTTGCAGAGCTCAGTTCGTTGAATATTTTGATTTAAATTTTCCTTTTAGGGATTCTCAACTGAGATCGTTTTACAGCAGATGTTTAGTGCACCATCGGTTAATGGGTTATACAGAAACATTCCGGGGCCCAGTGTAAAGGTTGCAAAGGACCCCCTCCTAAACATTACCCCCCCCCGGTAACTTGCAACCGGCTTCAGATTACCCCTGAAATTAGATTTGCATCAATCATCGCATTTATTGCACTCGCGAACGACTTAATTCTGAGGCGTTTTTGATCACTAATATCTCAGGAAGTAGGATAGAAACTTCTATAAAATTTTCACAACATTAGTGGTCTTATGAGTAGACTCTGACCATTGTAAAATTTTACAGTTTGAACCATTACTTGTGAGCCCAGCTCAGCCTGAAAATGGCATTTTGTTAATTTCGACAGTATGAAAATTGATTTTTGAACAACCATTACTCTGTTACTAATATTAAATATAAAGTCCCAGAACTTTTTGGGTTTGTAATAGACCTTGTGATTAATGATCTGGCAAATTCTGAGGTATTTTAAATGCTAACTTGATGTGTTAGACCTACTTGTAAACTGCACAAAGTGAAAAGTAGGTCATCTCCCGATTGCAATATGGCCATGTGTCAAGTCGTTCAAATCTACCTTGGGTAAAATGTTATTTAGAGATTCCTGCTCCACCTACACCACTAGTCAGCTCACTGACTCTACCTGGTATGATCTTATAACACTAATGTCATTCAAATGACTTTAATGTTTAAGGGTCATTGGCAATATTATAAAGAATGAAACATATATGATCCGTTTGGTGGATTCGTATTTTGAGCTTATGAATGAGCAAGTATTGTGAAGAGAGATACACAGAGAGGTTCAGAGAGAGAGAGAGAGAGAGAGAGAGAGAGAGAGAGAGAGAGAGAGAGAGAGAGAGAGAGAGAGAGAGAGAGAGAGAGAGAGAGACAGAGAGACAGACAGACAGACAGACAGACAGAGACAGACAGAAACAGAGGCACAAACGTAGGTAGGAATGTAAGACATAGAAGAGGGTGGGATGCTTTAGTTCATTGCCAATATATGCAATGGGTAATCTTCTAGAATGGCTCGGCAGCAAGTAAACAATATGGTGGCCACAGATCAGCACAGAATAGAGTGCTGTCACCTGCGGCAATCAATAGTTCAATGTGTCCAACAGCATACGGCGATAAATACTAAATAGCCCAATCTTTCCGCACAAATAAGCACGTCACAATATCCATGCAGAGAATATGGCCGAACTAGATATTGTTAAAAAGAGTTAGTTTCGAATTTTATATATTTACTCGTATTTACAGCATATTTTTCCCTATTTATAATTTTAATAACTAGGCCGTTTTATTTAGATCTCGCATTGATTATTTATTTGCATTGTATCGTGGGATGCGGCTGATAGGTCGCAGCGTTCTATTTTAGCTAAGTCTTTGTGCCAAATTCCAAGTAAATCTGAGTCTGTCATGTCAATCATCGTTGCAATTAGGTTGATTTGACAGTTTACACATCAGTCTTTTTATATGTATGCACAATGCATGTGCTATTTATGGGTTAGCTTAAAAAGCTAAGAATGATAATTATTAATGTTCTACTTGCCTCGCTAAATGCCAGTGGGACTCTTCTCCAAAGATGAAACCTACAAAATTACAAGAATACATCCATCACAGTTTCCATAAGCAAAAAATATTTGCAGAGCTCAGTTCGTTGAATATTTTGATTTAAATTTTCCTTTTAGGGATTCTCAACTGAGATCGTTTTACAGCAGATGTTTAGTGCACCATCGGTTAATGGGTTATACAGAAACATTCCGGGGCCCAGTGTAAAGGTTGCAAAAGACCCCCTCCTAAACATTACCCCCCCCCCCCCCGGTAACTTGCAACCGGTTTCAGATTACCCCCTGAAATTAGATTTGCATCAATCATCGCATTTATTGCACTAAAAAAATAAAAAAAATCATCCCGCTTCTTGTTTTGGTCTGAAGATTTTCATCCGAGAGAGAGAGAGAGAGAGAGAGAGAGAGAGAGAGAGAGAGAGAGAGAGAGAGACAGAGAGAGAGAGACAGAGACAGAGAGAGACAGAGACAGAGAGAGACAGAGAGAGAGAGAGACAGAGAGAGAGACAGAGAGAGACAGAGAGAGACAGAGAGAGAGACAGAGAGAGACAGAGAGAGACAGAGAGAGAGACAGAGAGAGAGACAGAGAGAGAGACAGAGAGAGACAGAGAGAGACAGAGAGAGAGAGACAGAAAGAGAGACAGAGAGAGAGACAGAGAGAGAGACAGAGAGAGAGACAGAGAGAGAGACAGACAGACAGACAGACAGAGACAGAGAGAGACAGAGACAGAGAGAGACAGAGACAGAGAGAGACAGAGAGAGAGAGAGAGAGAGACAGAGAGAGAGACAGAGAGAGACAGAGAGAGACAGAGAGAGAGACAGAGAGAGAGACAGAGAGAGACAGAGAGAGACAGAGAGAGAGACAGAAAGAGAGACAGAGAGAGAGACAGAGAGAGAGACAGAGAGAGAGACAGAGAGAGAGACAGAGAGAGAGAGAGACAGAGAGAGAGAGAGAGAGATAGAGATAGAGAAAGAGGGAGGAGAGAGAGGGAAGAGAGAGGGAGGAGAGAGAGGGAAGAGAGAGGGAGAAGAGAAAGAGAGAGAGGGAGGGAGAGAGAGGAAGAGAGGAAAGAGAGAGAGATGGAGGAGAAAAAGAGAGGGAGGAGAGAGAGAAGGAGGAGAGACAGAGGGAGCAGGAGAGAGATGGAGGGAAGAGACAGAGAGAGAGGAGAGAGAGGTAGGGAAGAGACAGAGGGAGGAGAAGGAGATAGAGAGGGAGGAGAGAGAGAGAGAGGGTAAAGAGTGAGGGAGGATAGAGAATAAGAGGGTGGGAGAGAGAGAGAGAGTGGGGAGAGAGAGACGGTTTACAGAGAGAGAGGGAGGAGGAGAGGGAAGAAAAGAGGGGTGAGAGAGATGGAAGAGAAAGATAGAGGGAGGAAGGGACGAGAGGGAGAGATAGAGAAAAAGACAAACAGGCCCTTAGCGCTCGTGAATATACTAGAGCCCTTAACCCTCAAGAATAAACTGAAACCCTTTAGCCTTGTGAATAAACTGATCCCCTTGGCGCTCGTGAATAAACTAGTGCCCTTCTTGCTCGTCAATAAACTGATGCCCTTAACCCTCGTGAATAAACTAGTGCCCCTGGGGCACGTGAATAAACTAGTGTCCTTCGCACTCGTGAATAAACTGATGCCCTCAGCGCTCGTGAATAAACTGATGCCCTTAACCCTCGGTAATAACCTTAGGCCCTTAACCCTCGTGAATAAAATAATGCCCTTCTCGCTCGTCAACAAACTGATCCTTTTAGCGCTCGTTAATAAACTAGCGCCCTTAACCCTCGTCAATAAACTGAGGCTCTTAACGCTCGTGAAAAAACTGATGCCCTTAACCCTCGTGAATAAACGAGTGCCCTTTTCGCTCGTCAATAAACTGATGCCCTTAGCGCTCGTGAAAAAAAAGATGCCCTTAACCCTCGTGAATAAACTGAGGCCCTAAACCCTCGTTAATAACCTGAGGCCCTTAACCCACGTGAATAAACTAGTGCCCTTCTTGCTCGTGAATAAACTGAGGCCCTTAACCCTCGTGAATAAACTGATGACCTTAACCCTCTTGAATAAGCTGAGGCCCTTAATCCTCGTGAATAAACTAGTGCCCTTTACCCTCGTGAACTGATGCCCTTAGCGCTCGTAAAAAAACTGATGCCCTTAACCCTCGTGAATAAACTGAGGCCCTAAACCCTCGTTAATAACCTGAGGCCCTTAACCCTCGTGAATAAACTGAGGCTCTTAACGCTCGTGAATAAACTAGTTTCCTTCTCGCTCGTCAATAAGCTGAGGCCCTTAATCCTCGTGAATAGACTAGTGCCCTTCTCGCACATCAATAAACTGAGGCCCTTAACCCTCGTGAATAAACTAGTGCCCTTCTCGCTCGTCAATAAACTGAGGCCCTTAACCCTCGTGAATAAACTGAGGCTCTTAACGCTCGTGAATAAACTGAGGCCCTAAGTGCTCGTGAATAAACTGAGGCCCTTTACCATCGTGAATAAACTGATGACCTTAACCCTCTTGATTAAGCTGAGGCCCTTAATCCTCGTGAATAACCTAGTGCCCTTCACGCTCGTGAATAAACTGATGCCCTTTACCCTCGTGAACTGATGCCCTTAGCGCTCGTTAAAAAAACTGATGCCCTTAACACTCGTGAATAAACTAGTGCTCTTTACCCTCTTGAACTGATGCCCTTAGCATTCGTAAAAAAACTGATGCCCTTAACCCTCGTGAATAAACTGAGGCCCTAAACCCTCGTTAATAACCTGAGGCCCTTAACCCTCGTGAATAAACTGATGGCCTTTACCCTCGTGAATAAACTGAGGCCCTTAATCCTCGTGAATAAATTGATGCCCTTAACCCTCGTGAATAAACTAGTGCCCTTCACGCTCGTGAATAAACTGATGCCCTTTACCCTCGTGAACTGATGCCCTTAGCGCTCGTTAAAAAAACTGATGCTCTTAACCCTCGTGAATAAACTGAGGCCCTAAACCCTCGTTTAATAACCTGAGGCCCTTAACCCTCGTGAATAAACTGGGGCCCTTAATCCTAGTGAATAAACTGAGGCCCTAAGTGCTCGTGAATAAACTGAGGCCCTTTACCCTCGTGAATAAATTGATGCCCTTAACCCTCGTGAATAAACTAGTGCCCTTCGCGCTCGTGAATAAACTAGTGCCCTTCGCTCTCGTGAATAAACTAGTGCCCTTAACCCTCGTGAATAAACTGATGTCCTTAACCCTCGTTAATAACCTGAGGCCCTTAACCCTCGTGAATAAAATGAGGTTCTTATTGCTCGTGAATAAACTAGTGCCCTTAACCCTCGTGGATAAACTAATGCCCTTAACCCTCGTTAATAACCTGAGGCCCTTAACCCTTGTGAATATACTGAGGCCCTTATCACTCGTGAATAAACTAGTGCCCTTAACCCTCGTGAATAAACTAATGCCCTTCATGCTCATGAATAAACTGATGCCCTTAACCCTCGTGAATAAACTAGTGCTCTGAACCCTCGTGAATAAACTGAGGCCCTAAACCCTCGTGAATAAACTGAGCCTCTTAGCGCTCGTGAATAAAGATAGACAGCTAGAGATAGATAGATATATATATATATATATATATTACAATAAAATCAACGTTAATATACACTAAATAATTTCTTAAATACCATTTTTCTAGATGCAACGCTCCTCTAGCATGCGGAAAAGGAATCTGCTTTAGTAGCAAGACAGCAGGAATTGTCTGTGCCACCACCACCTACAACAAAAACAACCATAATAACAGCTATTTAAGAGCATTAGAGCACATGATCATGGGTAAGAAATGATTGCAATAATTAGCTATAAAAGTAGTGCTAGTAGTAGTAGTAGCAGCAGTAATAGCAGCAGTATTTTCACTAACATTGCAGAGTATGAGACCTGAATTTCCTGACATTCAACAACAGCTCCTAGCATAGTTTTTACACCCCAAGGTATCGCAGGCACCTAGGGTAAATAATAATTATAATACTAATAATAATAATAATTACTCTCATAACAGATATAGGTCGTTACTTAACAAAGGCGACAGACGATATGAGAGAAACTACATTATTTTCCAGAGATTATCAGTACTTATACAGCACTTCCATGCTGTGGCTTTCTCGGGTTCTTTCGCCAATCGCAATGCCCGATTGCCATAACAATAAATATAGTAATAATAATAACAATAATAATAACACTGATTGTACCAAGAGCAACAACGCCTTCAATAGATCCAATAACACCATGACCACAAACCCATTCATCAACATTATAGAAGTAGAAGAGCACCATCAATGATATAGTTATGAATACGAAATGTTAGCATCAGCATTTCTTAGTCTCTGCAAATGAGAGTAGATTATAATTATTAATCCACCCTGTCATATATCTCAGTTCCTTTCATTCCTTTCGGAACATCGGGCGTCATATCACATTCACATAAATAGAGTGCTGCCTTTGACCCCATTTAGCATTTTTTCAAGCCTCCTCACGGAAAAGATTTCACAGACATTTTACCTCAACCTAGACTGTCTGTCGTAATTGACTGACCTTCAGGAAGCCGACATCGTAAAGGCTTGTCAACACCACTTGATGACTGGTCAGATAGAAGTTTCTAGAAAAGAATACAAAATTTTGCGCGTTGGATATCGACACCACATGTCATGCTATACAAGCTTAGTATCTATAGTAAAGCAAAAGATATAATAAAGTGGTGCCATAAGAATAAAATAGCGCTTATGATACTGATAATAAAAGAACAGACAAATTCTGTAGGAGTGTAGGTAACTCTACAGTACTACACATCATCTGCAATAGAGGCCTCTAAAACTTACCATTGTTTGGCTAGTGCAAACTTCAGAAACTGCTCTTTTAGAATCTAATTGTGTTACAAAAGATTAATAGAAAAACAATATATGAAATAATTTATGTGAAGAAAACAGGGATAGTTTATAAGTACTGCATGAATATTTTGATAATTATATACTGTTGCTCAATGAAACCAAAGCATAAGGAGATATTTTTAGGTTGCACATGGTTAATTAAGGAAACTATCCCTGTAACACTTGCCCTGTAGAACTAGAGACACAAAATTACAATACATGTTTGAGACATCCTGGAAATGGTTGCCATGCAGAAACTTTACACAGGTCTTGGTTACCAGTCGCTCAGTGTCATCAATTGATACTTGGTCATACGACAATGGCGCTTCATAAATGCATAACATTAATGAAGGCTATACCAACAATGTTTGGATAAAAATGAGATACTAACGATGCTTTCGAAGATGTAACCACACATAGTTATGGCCATCAACTTGTACAGCATTCTCAATTGCCAGAGTTCGTACAACATATCGACTTCTACAAACACAACTATTTTCAATTAGTCATATCGCAGACCTTATGCAATGCCATGGCAATAATGAATATCAATAGTGACTCCTCCCCCCCCCCTTCAGTTCTTTCCATCATTGTATCTGGTGAGCTCTCATCGTCCTTTTCTCATCCCAAAACCTGCCTTTTTCTCACGGTTGCACACACTGGGAGCGCGTCTGAAAGGCTCTTGCTGGGAAAAGTGCTTTATAAATGGCCAGATACAATACAATCTCTATAAGCACGGTCATGCACGTTACTTAGCATTGCACAAATATTTTAAAGAATTCATTGCCAGTGCAATTATAGATTAGTAAAGCACTGCAGTGACAGGAACTATACACGCATACATGTTGCTTGCTGTGCTAGACAAATACAACTAACTGTTATAATGCATCTATGAATAGCGAAACTGAATAAATGCACAAAAATAAATGTTGATGTCAATACCAATAATTTTTAAATTAAATACTATGCTCCAAATTGCAATGGTTAGCACATCAGACCTTAATAGGTCAGGGCTAAAATCCAAACATAGCCAAAGAACTTGTTCAAGATTTCAGTTCCCGCAAAACCCCTGGTCAACTTAGATGAAACGAGTAAACTGTCAATCAAAAGTAATTAATTTAATTAAATTAATAATATTGATAATAATAATGTAGAATTGTAGATACTTTTAATGCAGTAGTAAGCACACTGGACTGTCGAATATTAGGTTAGGGCTCAAGCCTTTACACAGCCAAAAAATAACTTGTTCCAGAGATCTATTCATTCCGAAGCCCTTGCCAAGTCTGATAAATGCGTACACTGTTGGTGGGTAGATGAGACGGTGAGGGAGAGAATTGGGCACCTGCCCCGTATGCCAAGGCTGACAAAGCTGGAGAAATTTGTACCAGCTTTGACCAGTTCAACACCCACCTTAACGAATTAATGACAACGTGCCTGACTAAACAAATTCTACATATACTTTGACTAAAACTGGTAGTTTTTATTTCCACAATTTAATTTAACTGATTAGACAATTTGCTACTCAAATACCGTAATCATGTGCAACTAGTGACTCACTAACTCACATGGCGGAAGAATTTGACAGGATAGAGCACAGACTGATTTGTCCGTTTCCACCAAGGACAAAGTCAACGATATCGTAGAACCGTAAAACGAACTCCGTTGAAAATGTTCATAGTTTCCAGGAAATTCAACCCAGAATATCACTGAAAACACATGAAAAGCGGCTGATAGGTCGCAGCGTTCTATTTTAGCTAAGTCTTTGGTAACCATAAATGTTGAGGAGTCTGAATGTTTCGGGATTTCCGCGTTTCGTTTAGCATTGTAAATTGTTTGCCCATTATAACAATGTTATTTTTCATCAATTCTATTTCTATTTGCCTATAATTATTTTCTCCAGTCCAACTGTCATTTGACCACCGCTAAAACTAATTATTACATGACTAAAATATTATCTGACGTACTTATTTGCGCGGAAAAATCGGGCTATTTATCGCTGAATGCTGTTGGAAACATTGGGCTATTGATCGCCGCAAGCGACAACGTTCTATTCTGTGCTGATCTGTGGCCACCATATTGTTTACTTGCTGCCGAGCCATGCTATTATTATTAAATAAATGCAAAACGCGCACAAGGTCACACCGAAATGTGAATCTGAAGCGCGGATAGTCAGACGCCAGAGGAAGATTCAGTCAGAGATCATGTGCTTAAAAGCCAAGGATTTTCTATAAGATTACCATGCAATGAAACCGATATGACTCGTTTAATGGATAAGTGTTTTGAGCTGTTGAATGAATAAGGATTGTGAAGGGCAGAGACACATACGGTAGGCGAATAGAGGGTAAGACATAGAAGTTGGTGGGGGAGGCTTTAGGCCAACCCAATTATAAACAATGCAACTTATATGGTGCGTTTTCGGTATAATATTACGAAGAGACGGAACCGGGTGGTCTTTACGAAACGGAAATATTTTCGTGTTGCTAACTTTACTGAGGTGACCATAGCCTACCAGCGCGACGCCTAAACTGACTCTAAACAACCCTCACGACGCCTCGAGAGGGTGAGGCCTGAATCCCTTTACCTCGGATCACCGAAACGAATATTAGATCTGAATGGTTTTCGAGAGTTCGGCCGCTTTCTATAAAACTGTTTTCGGGAAACAACGGCATTCGATTTGCCGCCAATCCTTAACATGTGTCGGTTAGACCCTCACAACGCAATCAGACTTACAAACTATTGTCTTTTAGGTCCCCCGATTCTACAGCGATGCTAGATTACAGATCAATTATGAATCAGAAAAGCGAAAAGCGTATACTTACAAAATTTTCAATTTCTTTAATCAATAGAAGCATGCGCCCCTCTCACTTGTGTTGAGACAAATGGCGGATCATTTTTCCGGTAAAAGGCTGGTACCCTGTTTTACCGCAGTTAACAGTAAGCAGCAAATGGCAGCAAACTTCATCAGAAATGTGAAGGCCTATTATTTTATTCCACGTTTTACTCGATAGCGCCGTTATAAAATTATTTTTTAATGTTAGTAGCACAATGTCTCAAAGTTATGTTGTCATGCGGTGTAAATAATGGCATACACCAGGCATATGCAGTAAATGAAGGCTTGATACACCATCAGTTATGTAGGACGAGGATAGGCCTAAATGTAGGCTAACCAGTTATTTTACTGTCTTGTGTCTTTTGGTGATCATCTTAATAGAAATGCACAGCTATCATAGTTACCCGTAGCGATAATAAGAACTATGCCATATTGTATACGAGGCTAGCCTAATTATAATTTTGTTATTGACGCTATGACTTCGAGTCTATAGACTAATGAATGTGATATTCAGTTCTTTGTTTAACCTAACTCTTAAAATAATTAGACTGCATAGGCCTAATTTTACAGGCTACAAAGAAACCTGTTCTGCTTTCCATCTTACTTGTTTTTAGCTCGTTAATGAAGTTTGATTTAAAAAAATATAGAAAAAGGACTTAGGCGTAGGCTACGAGATGTTTATTGCTGCCATGTCCAATCCCAAGCCAAGTTGCTGCTCATGTCATGCCATCTCATGTCACCTCACGTGACAATATAATAATTATTATGGCGTAGGCCTATTCATTTAGGCTAATGAGATATCAGGGCATAGGCTGTTTTAAGTTAGCCTGTGCTATTCCACCTCTTGCCTGGTCATTATTATATTTATGACATGCAATTTAAGCAATAACATGTTATTGTGCACGTCGCGCAAGGCATATCATGTTATGTTTATCATGCCATGTCATGTCGTGTCATTACATAGGCCTATCAAGTCTGTCTCGTCACATCACACTACGCCATGTCATGTGGCTTCACGTCACGTCAAGTCACGCCATATTCAATAATTCAAGTAGGACCTATTTAAATAGCGCCTCTTCAGGAAACTACTCAGAGGCGCTCCCGACTACGGCCAAACAGAACAGTTCTTCACTCGCAATTGCTCGATCAGCGCTTGGGCGTGAAACTCCGATTCAGTGTTAGCGCTGTTGTCGATATTGATTCTGAGAAGTAAGCTTAACCTTGAATGGGCGCTATAGATAACAAGTGCACAGGGCTTAAAGTGTGCCTGGACGGTCATGGACGGCGTCCAGGCACTTATTTAAAAATCTGTACACCGTCCTGCCACTTATTTGGCCCGCATAGTAAGGAAAGGTAAGGAGCGTCCAGACACTTGTTTTTCGACACTTTAAGCACTGCAAGTGCACATAGGCCTAAAAACAAAATAATGAAAAGTCTAGGCTATGTCATAATTTATAGGCTAGCCTAATATTAATAAGCCTACCATAGGCCGACGCGCTATGGGGGCCTACTGAAATAGGCCTATTTCGAATAGACCTATCGTTCAAAATGTGAATATCGCAATTAAGCGTTCTTTTTCATTTTGATCTAGCCTATTAGGCTAACGGGTAAACACGAAGACTGGCTGCCCGTACTCCAAACAATATGGCTGCCAACGAATGCAATAAAATTAGAGCATGACCTATCGACGACATTGTTCATCAATTCAGCTTCAATTTCAGCAGAATGACTGCACTAACCCTAAAACTAAACCTAACCGACCCTCACGACGCCTAACCTGAGCCCTAACCGACCCTCACGCTTTGCATGTTAAGATGCATGTTGCGATGTCGTCCATAGGTCGCGCTCTATTTTATTGCATTCGTTAACGGCCATATTGTTTGGAGTACGTGTTTACCGGCTAACGTGTGTTGACATCAACCATCATTATTTCGTTTTTTGCAATAATTTACTACAGGCTTTGGCTTATAGCCTAAAAATTACTAGGGCCTATATGAGACGGTAGTGGAATTTTACGGGAAAATATAGGCCATAGGTCAACACGTGCTAGATTGCCATGCTTTGTGTTCTGCTTGAAGGTCACTAGGGCCTATATGGGACGGTAGTGGAATTTTACGGGAAATATAGGTCATAGGTCAACACGTGCTAGATTGCCATGCTTTGTGTTCTGCTTGAAGATCACTAGCCTATAGATATCTTGGATGAATAAAATGAACACATTTCAAAGCATGGGAAATCTTAATTATATTAGTCAAAGTAACTTAATGTACTAGTTTAAATCGAATATTTATTAAAGAATATTTATGTTTCGGTATCAAATTTTTGTCATTCATGGATCAATTTTATGCATTTTATATCGTTAAAGCCGATTGGTCGACTTGGGAGCACGTCGGCGCTGGGTATCGAAGGTTGGTGGTTCAAACCCCGCCTTAGAAATGTTTTAAATATTTTTTTACCATTTTTTTAACCCTCAGATTACCAGAATTTTTTTGATACACTGAGTACCAGTGGGGTCAAAAATGACCCCAACACAATTTTTTCAATAAATTCTTTGTTTTTTGCTTTTTTATTAATTGCCAAAAAACAAATGGTAGTAAAGCATTTGGAACATGTTTAGGCTGTGGAAATTAATTAAATTTTTCATAGTTATAGGCATGTTTTAGTGTTCAAAGTGTTCGAGTGTTCAATGTTGAAAACTAACATAGAAAATATCCTGTCATTGCAGCTACAGTTTGCAGTTCATGCATGTATGCTGGGCATGTTTTTTGCACACATTGCATGTACAGGTTGTACAGATTTTGGCCTTTTTATCCTTTTCCCCTTGGACAAATGGAACATCGTGCACGTTTCTTCGACAGGGTTGGAGGCGACATCTTGATCAGCCGTTGTACTGCATCACCATTGCTGTTCCCTTCCGAGCTGCAGGAGAAAAACTCGTCTTTTGTGCGTTGTCTGCGCATGCCACTCCTTTCTGTTCTTTTTAATAGTGCCCAGAAGAGTCATTTGCTTCTCAGCCAGTTTTTGAGCAAGTCTGAAACTTGTGAAGAAGTTTTCTGTGGTGACATGTCGTCCAGAAACAGCCATATTTCGTGTTGGGTCGAGCACAACAGGGTCTCCTTGGTTCCGTTCCATTTCCTGGCCTATACTGTATATAAATTAGTATCTAATACAGATTTTCTTCAGATAATACTATAGAAAGGATTTATAAATTATAATTATGAATCATTTCAAAGAATACCATTGAAAGTATTCAAAAAAGCTATTGGGGTCAAAAATGACCCCACTGGTACTCAAAGCTATAAAAGATTGCCAGCGTCCTCTGGTGATAAAAAAGGGAAATATTAATTGATATTTCGATAGAGACTAGGTACATCTTGAAAGTCACAAATTTTAAATAAATTTGCACGAACAGATTTTGCGCAGTGTACAGTCAAAGTTGGCTTGGGGTCATTTTTGACCCCACTGGTAGTCGCAGGGTTAAAACCAATATTTTTCAAAGGCTAGGGTTAACGAGACATTTCATGTGATTGTCAATCACTGTTCGCCGAAGGTTTCAGCAATAAATCGAATATTTATTAAAGAATATGTGTGTTTCGGTTTCAAATATGTTTTCATTCATGGATCACTTTTATGCATTCTATATCGCTTAAGCTGATTGGTCGACTTCGGAGCGCGTTAGCGCTCGGTATGGGAGGTTGGTGGTTCAAACCTCACCTTAGAATAATTTTTTTACCATTTTCTTAAAACCAATGTTTTTCAAAGGCTAGGATTAACGAAACATTTCATGTGATTGTCAATCACTGTTCGCCGAAGGTTTCAGCAATAAATCGAATATTTATTAAAGAATATGTATGTTTCGGTTTCAAATATTTTTTCATTCATGGATAACTTTTAAGCATTCGATATCGTTTATTGGTCGACTTGGGTGCGCGTTGGCACTCGGTATGGGAGGTTGCTGGTTCAAACCTTGCCCTAGAATGTTTTTTTCTTTTTACCATTTTCTTAAAACCAATGTTTTTCAAAGGCAAGGGTTTATGAGACATTTCATGTGATTGTCAATCACTGCTCGTCGACGGTTTCAGCAATAAATTCTTACATATATTAGCTTAACTAAATAATTATTAATCATTGATAATGCCTTTTTTTATTTCGCTGGATAATTATTTATTGCAATCGCGAGATCCTGGGGAAAGGGAGACGGGGAGGGACGGGGCAGAGACAAGGGCAGGGACAGGGAGACGGACAGGGACAAACACAGCGACAGCGACAGTGACAGACACAGAGACAGCGATAGGGACAGGAACTGTGAAAAATGAGACGAAGAGGGACAGTACAGGGGACACGGAGAGGGACCAGGACAGCGACAGGAATAGAAGCAGGGACAAGGGCAGGGACAGGGACAGACACAGAGACAAACAGAGATAGAGACAGAGATAGGGACAGGAACTGAGAAATTTCGACGGAGAGGGACAGGGACACTGACAGAGAGAGGGCCAGGGGTAGGGGCATGGACTGGGAAAAGAAGACGGACACGGACAGGGACTGGGAAAAGACAGCAACAGGGGCAGAGGCAGGGACAGAGGCACGAACAGGAACAGAGACGGAGACAGGGACAAGGACAAGGACAAGGACACGGACATGAACAGGAACTGAGAAATAGAGACGGAGAGGGACAGGGGCAGGGACAAGGACACAGACAGAGACAGGGCACGGACAGGGACAAGGACAGGGACAGTGTCAGAGACACAGACAGGAACTGGGAAAGGGAGACGGAGAAGGACAGGGGCAGGGACAGGAACAGGAACAGGGACAAGGGCAGGGATAGGGAGACGGAGAGAGGCAAGATCAGCGACTGCGACAGTGACAGGCACAGAGACAGCGATAGTGACAGAGACAGAGACAGGGACAGGAACTGGGAAGGGAGACGGAGAGGGACAGGGACAGTGCCGGGGACACGGATAGGAACAAGGACAGCGACAGGGACAGGAGCAGGGACAAGGGCAGGGACAGGAACAGACACAGAGTCAGAGACAGGCAGAGATAGAGACAGAGACAAGCAGAGATAGAGACAGAGATAGAGACAGGGACAGGAACTGGAAAATTTCGTCGGAGAGGGACAGGGACACTGACAAAGACAGGGACAGGGGCAGGGGCAAGGAACTGGAAAAGAAGACGGTCACGGACAATCCATCACTTTCGGACAATCCATCACTTGACCTTACTTCAGGCTGCTTCAACTTGCTTCAGACGCGTTTAGTAAGCTCCCAGCCGGGCTAGTAAGCTCTTACTTTCTTCAGAACTCCATAGCAACCTATATACTCCGTGGTAACCTAGGTTACCATGAGAAAACCTAGGTTGCTATAAGGAAACGTGTAGTAAGTTGATTGCTAAGAGTGTACTCTGTTCCTTAAAAACTCAAAACTGTCTTATTTACTCGTGTCCTGCAGTGACCGTTGCATTGCAGAAAAGTCAGTATTAGACTTACAACTGGCCCATCAAAAATTGAAATCGTTTTGTAATTTGGTTTTATATGGTAGACGAAACCTTGTCTCCTGCTTATTATCCTAACAACTGTGGATTAGATGTTTAAAGTAATTAAAAAAGACTGCCGCATTTATCTTAAATAACATTTTACCAACAGTTTAAAAGGTGTTAAATGGAAGTAACTCCACATTGTATTCAGCGAATTATTTACAGATTTCTTTATACAAGATTTGTATAATTTAGCCTATTTAGATTTGAAGAGTTCATTATGTCACCAGTTTGAACATTTCCAACTCCAATGCACACATTAAAATAACACAACGCTATTGCATGATTTCAAAATTAAAAATTTCTCATTATCATTGTTGACTACATTGCAAACTCTAGAAATGGGTCTCTTAAAGTTGTGAATGATTAAAAAGATTAATTGAGTAGGTAGGAAATTAATCTACTATGGTTTCGACAGATTCGCGGATTTTGATACACAAATTAAAAGCTCTACAGTACCGTTACTGTTAGGTATGGGAAGTGTTTAATATTGGACACCATTTTAAAGGTATAGCTTGACTGTATGTAAAAAGTTTAATAAAACGTCATTGTATCACAAATTACGACATTTTACAAATTAGTTTAATTCACAAATCAATTAAAACAACGTATAAGAAAATCCACGGAAGCAGGAGTGAACAGTCAATCATAGGGACGGATAAACTCAACAACCATTCTTCAAAGTACAGATGAAAATTTTCCACGGAAAGAAAAATTCATATACATGCAGACTAGCTGATACATATAATATTTGTCACCCAGTTTTTTGACGATTGCTGCTACTAGTAACTATTGCACATTATTGTAATAATAATAATTATTATTCTCACCTCAAACATTCTTTCAACCGATATGTCAACGCAATGGGGAACCACTATTATATAGCATCTGTTAGAATCGTTAAAATGGTGGATAAGTAGATAGTATTTTGGTTAGTTTGTCGCAGTTAATGTTTACCAATCTCAATTCGTTACTTTAAGGCTCCAAAATCCTCGTATCATAATTATCTTAGTTGCTTACCGTTGCACCTTTTCCAGCACAATATAGGAGTTATGTGTGCCAACAGGTTTCCATGGTAACCGCATAATAATTATGATATATCGCTACAACCCAACTGACTAGACACAGCGTTCATGTTGAAATCGATGTCATGCATTCAGTTATTTACTGTCGTTTTAGAAGTGTGCATTTACAATGTCTATCATACACTAACAACGCTCGTTGACATTAATTAGCAGTTTGCTTAAACACCTTTAAAAATGGTATATCAAGAGTTATATATAAGTGATAAGCGTATGTGATAAATATCTGCTCTTCTGTGAACAGAAAAGCCGAACCTCTACAATAAACATAGAAATCTACACCAAAAGGGTAACAATGATATTATCGAGAATAAACTATTTTATTCACAACTATAACCTTAACTAGTTTTTATATCTATGCGCTTTGCCATGGAGCGTAGAGCGACTGAACCAACGGAGGGCAACAAACACGTCAAATAGGCATGTGCGGCTTGAGCAATCAATCAATCAATCAATCAATCAATCAATCAATCAATCATTCAATCAACCAATCAATCAACCAATCAATCAATCAGTCAATCAATAAATCAATAAAGTGTTGCGCAAGGACAACGTTCAATCCGCCACTGGAAGTCCAGGCTTACACAACACGTGTTCAGAGCCTGCCAGTGCCAGTCCAAAGACTGGAAGAAGAAGGAGGGAGTCGCTTTTATCATGAATCGACTTAGAACTGCTGGGTAACTTCGTTGCAATGAGTAGTTTACACAGTCGACTTAAACACCTTTAAAACTGGATAACGGATTCTATATTTATGCTTTTAATTTCGCATGTGTAAGCTATCATCCGAGATTAACTAATTCCATATTATAATTATACTCCTCCAGTGATGACCTATCAACTTAAAATTGCTCAGCGCTTCGGCGTGAAACTCCGGTGCAGTGTCCGCTCTGCATTTGGGAGCGCCTTTGAGTATATAGGGAGCCTGGATGGGCGCTTTAACAAGCGCACATACAAAGGATTGATCCATTGACAACTTACAGACTATTTGCCACTTGGACACCTGTTTTAAGAAGATTAATCTGACTATAAGTACATGTGCGTCTAACGCAGGATCAACTTTATTCAACAAAGGGCGATCGTCGCTCGAGCGATCGAATTGTTTAATTAATAAATTAGCAAACAAAGACAGAAAAAGACGAACGAACGAAGAAATAACTGAATGAACGAATGAATTAATTAATTCTGAATCCATCTCCATTCTTCATGTCTTCCAATCGTTCTTCGATTCACTTCCTTCTCATCCTTCTAAATCCTTCCCACCATCGATGTGTACATCATGAGTAGTCCTTTGATGAGTAGTCCTTTGATGAGTAGTCCTTTGATGAGTAGTCCCTTGATGAGTAGTCCTTTGATGAGTAGTCCGCATTCCATAAATAAGCTGTCGTGAAAGCTCTGTTTTCATAGTCGAAGGCGTAGACACCTTTTAATTTATCTTTAAAGACTCAATAATTATAAGTTCGTAGAGCACTGCGATGTTACTTGTCGTCAACTCGTCAATGTTTTCGGATTTTCCATAAACAACCAATAATTTCGTCATCATCGATGTGTATAATAATACTCTGAAAACGTTCATTAGTTCGCTCTCGGTGATCTTCTGGATGTAATCCTGGCGCTTATCAACAACGACATCACCTTCATTCTTTAATATTACACGATGAGTAAACAGTTTCCAGATAATTATTGCGTTCTGCTGCGTCTTTCTGCCGTGCGGTGCCAGGACTGCTTCCCGTGGGGGAGCCGGTGTCACGAAACAGAGTATCCCCCACCCTAATGAAGAAAAATCGAAAAAGCCACTCACGCGTGTATTTCTTTTGCAAATTAAATTTCATCTGCTTTGTTTTGAACAATGACACTAACAGGTATGTTTATTCCTACTAGATTATTTGTTTTGCTTTAGTTTTAGAGAAATTCAAATTTTTAAAACACTTAAAAACACTCACTAAATAAAATTAGAGTTGCCTTTCTCTGTACATTGCTTTGGACAATTAGAACAATTTGAATCACTTCAAATTTTGATTAGAGCATAAAATGTTTAACAATGGGCATTTTTCAAAAGATACTTGTAACTGTGCAGTTATAATAACTGTACTAAAAATGATAGCAGCAATATCAGTACGCTATGTTTTTATAGAAAACAAATCTTTGTTCCATGATACATTTACCTGTGGTATAAAATGAAGAAGGCCACATTAACAATTATAACAGCAGTAAAGGTTACTTTGACCAGACACATATTGTGTGGTTATAAACAACTCAATAATTAGACACAAAAATAACGTCGCACTTTCATACTTGATCAGAAACTATGGCTTTCGTCAGTAGAAATACTTGTAATTTCTATTAATTTTCGGTTAATGATCAACACCTTTAACACTTTATGATCTAATTTTATATATTGCCATTCCATAGAGAGGTTTTCATTGAAATGTATCCATGATTATGTCTTACATAGCACAATAGCAATTGTTCAAGTTGTTTTAGGGGTGTCTAAAATTGTAAGTCTTCAGAATTTAGTTTTTGCGTGTGTTTTAAATATATTACAACCCGTTCTGTTTCGACGGCTACGAGAACTACGGTCGCGTGAGGGCGCCACTTGACATGGTTTCTGGAATAGGGCGGTCTTGTTATTCCAGGTAAGGGCAATGCGGTACATGGTGAGGGCAATGTATGGTGTCATCACTGCAATCAGTGCTCGGCACAGGGCATTTGAATGGTTTCCGGTGTAGGGCGGTTGAAGTGTTCCGGTTAAAGGTAATCCAGCGTGTGTTCAAGGTTGGTGAATGCTCGGATCAGAAAATTCGAATACTAGACATGAAAATCTTAGAAAAGCGCGTTGTTTATTTGTATCTGACGAAATTCAAATCTAAGAGTCTAAGACTCTTGCTTGTAATATTATTGTTGCATAGTCACTTTTTAAAGTGACTATACACCTCTTTTAAGAGTATTTTTTTCTTATAAGTTACAGAATAAGTGTGATCATATCAATTCAAAGCGCCAACCAATCACATAATTTTGGCATTATGCCAAACAAAAGGAGAAACTTTGTAAAAAATAGTTACGCGTCTATTATAAGCGACGTATCCTTCAAGCCAAAGCCTATCCCGAGTCTACATAAAGAAGAAGAGCGTCGCTAACTATCGTTGATATCACACACAGTGACATTACATTGCAACTTCCACTAATATAAATCAACGTTTAACGACATCTTTTGACAGCAAAGCGGATGACGACTCTCTCCTCTGCTAGAATATTTTTGACAAGCAGCCAATAGTAAAAGTTTCCATACATTTTATTTATATAACGGCCATTAAAACTCTTTAAAGGTGTCTAAAATTATGCGACTAAAGGCCACAGCGAGCAGACAGATCTATTTGACGGCACTCTCCTCTGATATAATATTTTTGACTGGCAATAGAAAGTGGTCTACTTTCACCGAAACAACTCAATGTTCACGTCTCCTTTCAATACTCATTAAGACAATAAAAAGTAGAAGAAAGAGAACAACGGAAGAGACAAGACAAGTGAGCGACCATTCATTCATTCATAATTCATTCTTTCATAGCATTTATATAGCGCTTCTTCAATAAACTACTCGGAGGCGCTACCAGCCCAGCCACGAACAAAGAAAAAAGTCTTTTTTTTAGATAAACGACATTTGTTATTAGTGAAGACCATTCACGTGGTGAGAATCAATAGATAATAAAATTTTCACTTACTTTGTTTATATAAAGGTATTTAAAAACTCTTTAGAGGTGTCTAAAATTATGCGCCCAAAGGCCACAGCGAGCAGAAAGATCTAATAATGTTGTATGCAACAGAAGTAGTCGCAGCTCACATTGGCACATTATTCAACAGTAATAACACTCTTCAGTTGATGTGTGACTGATCTTACTTATGTTAATAACTTTCGAAATATTAGGAGGGTGCCCGAAGAGACCTTATGTGAACAGAAGTATTATTAAATAAAATATTATGTTGCGTTGTTCGAATATGGTACATTAATAAATGCTTCTAGATTATCAAATCAGATCAAAAATATTTTAATAATCTTCATTCAATATTTACAAGCAGTCCAGGATGTCAAAAGATGTTGTTTGTTCGTAAAATACGTGCTGCAGAGCTTCATATGCAAATGAATTTAGACACCTGAGAAACGGTTTACAAATTAAGTTTATATTTGTTTCTCGCGTATCGTAAATTTATATGCATACCCACTTGTTGCAACCCTTCTTATCTTATTAATACTTGTTAAGAAAATCGTCGTGATTTATGTTATATCAAAATAATTAAAATTAAAAATAAAATACACTTTCATGTTCACCAATCTACAATTAAAAACAATAGGCGCACAGTGCCAAAAATGAAAATTCAAAGCAAGACTATTCGGTTACGTGGTTCTTACTTGATTATGTCGTTCTGTGAGAGGCGCTTTATAAAACCCAAAATACTATAGTATGGTAAAGTACTTATGATTGAAGAATTATAGACAAAATGTTCCAATCAAAGGCCATAAGCGAGTATTCACAATCTCACTGATATTGAATTCAATGTAAAGTAATTTATCTGACTCTATCTCTGACCTAAGTTGCGGTGTTAATCCATCAAACTATCAATCTTGTCGTTTTAATTATATAGCATCAATTCAAAAGAATTGAAAGGTGTTTTAAAGTAAGGCGCAGAAATCAGTTATTTTCGAAAAGTTGAATACTTTCTTATATAGAATTGATTGATAGCAGGTGAAAGGTGTCTAAGGTATCATCCACAGACGCATTTTTTATTCATTCATTTTCTTAAAATATCCAGTCTAGTAGTTGCAGTTTAACGTCACTGTGTGGTTACAAAGGGCATTAGCGACGCCCTCCTCTTTTATCCATGCTTTGAACAGATACTTGTTTCACTACAGGCACTGCATGGTTGAGTGCAACCAGTGGCGGAGTTGCACTAATCACCATTATTTTTCAATCTAGCAGAAGTCAACGTTCAATTGAATTATTTTGCTTACTTTAACCGTTTGCATTAGACTCGGGTTCGAATTCACCTCAAGCCGCAGAAATTGCTCGTGCGCTTCGCCGTGAAACTCCGCTGTAGTCGGGTACGCCTCTGAGTAGAAATCGTGATGGTTTTTTTAAAAAAAACTGCTCATCAATACACACTAAAATAATACAACATCATTTTTCGGCAAAAACTGCATCTAACTCAAAACGGCCAAATATTCAGTTACGTGGTTCTTACTTATGAGTGAGAATTATAGAGAATCAAAGGCGCTAAGGGAGCTTTCACAATCTCACTGATATGGAATTGAATTTAAAGTGATTTATCTGACTCTTTCTGGAACTTAGCCACTTTAATCATCCATGAAGAAAAAATCCCATCCTTTTGTAGCATCGATTCAAAAAAATTGAAAGGTGTTTTAAAAGGAAAGACTTAAAATCACTGTCATTTTTCTAAAAGTTTCATATCGTTATATAGCAATAGTTATTCGCAGGTAAAAGGTGTCTAAGGTGGCATCCACTGGCGCATTTTTATTCATTCATTTTTTTTATATCCATGCAGTCTAGCAGTTGCAGTTAAACTTCACTGTGGCGAAATGTCGAGACATACGCAGAGAAAATTTATCGTAATATTCTTCTCGATCGAGTCTTAGCATCACAATCGTTTTAATTTGAGAAATAACTATTATTTACCTCGGTTGTTAAACGCAAGGATTTATAAGCAGACTCAATCTATTTAAAAAGGTGTTTCTCATTACGGAAAATATTCACCCGTAAAGAATGCAAGTCACTCTGGCAGCCGTTCTCAGCGTTAGGATTCAGATTCCAGAGTCTAACGACAGTTTGTTGGCAGCAAATGCGGCAGCGGTCTCCCTCCTTTGTCTTCGCATGTTGGACTGGCTTTCCTAAAATAGTTTCCTTTATCGAATCCTGATGTGAGTAGGCCTGAAGACAGCACATAGTTACCTCCCTAGCCAAGCGTTGCATTTTTATAAATGCACTTGATTTCTTTTAAAAGGTGTCGATTATTACTAAAATATTCAAACGCCACCCTGGTCTCAGTTCTGAGCGTTAAGATGCGGCGTTTAACGACACACTTTGACAGTATCAGTTTTTTTACGGCGCCCTCCTCTGATTCCACATTTTGGACTGGCAATAAAAAATAATCTACCTTCAATTCACCGACCGACTCAATGTATACAATGGTCCACTTGTAGCGCGGCAAGAAAAGTTTTCTTCCATTACGCATTCAGACAAGATAAGAAATAGAACAACGGAAGAGACAAGACATGTGGAAGCCAGTGCATGATTTAGATTAAGTGGAAAAGCAGCAAGATATCGAGACAGACGCAGAGGGACGAATTGAGGAAGGAAGGCGGTTGGAAATGATTGATCTCAATATTATCGATAATCATAATGAAACGAGTCTCTAAGTTTCCACTGCCTTCGTTGCCTATTAATCATCCACCTTTATCCCATCTTTTACTTATATAGCATTTTGCAACAGTTTAAAAAGGTGTTTAAATACATCGGCTCTAAATATCGTTAGAATTCTGATATTAGTCAAGTTCGGGGCGAGCATTACAAACTGTAACGCTCTATGACTGTCTTCTACTGTTTAGTTTTCCGCAATTGATTTCAAATTCCACCCCCTGTTATGAACCAGATAACTATCATTTCTTAGTTTTTTTTTTATCCGGCTGTCTGTCTTATATTTATCTCTCGCCACCCCCAGTTAGATTTCAATAAGATGTTTTAGCACACCATTAATATACGTTTAAAACAAGCATATATATGTAATCGTGCAAATAAAATTTATTAAGTCTCGACAACCATGTTCTTAGAAGGTATGATAATAATAACCCTCGAGTGCCCAAGGGGGGTCCGACCAGACCCCAGGTCGGTTTTTCCCGGATAACTCTTTGAAGGCTATGGATGTGCAAAAATGCATTTAGGTATTCCTAGACCAACCTTTTGGACATAGAATGGTATATTTTGAGTGAGTATAATTGTCCAACCCTGCACCCCACAATCACAGCATATACTAAGCTAGGGTACCGCATGATATACGGCTATTGGTCATGCATACTGATCAATAACTATTATTTTATACAAGGTAATGCTACAGGGTGATCTGGCCACCCTTGCCTGCCTCATCATGAGAAAGACTACCACCATCCATTGACTTAACCATCTCTAACATGGTTTCATTATTTATTCTAAAACGAAATCCAGTCGTCGATTGTAATATAATTGGTAGATTTAAACGCCCTTCTATTTTATTTGTTGTATTTCCTAAAAATATATTAAAATATTTATTTCCTTCCAAATCCTTACATCCCATCCCCCTCGAAAGATCCCTGCCGTTGCTGCTTAAGAATAGGTCGCCAGTTATTGTATCACCAGTCTTAGCCACCTTCAATGTAACTTGTTCATCAACGTATTTCGTTTTCGTCAAATGATTATCGTTGGACGGAGAATCGTTGTGATTCGTTATCGAATCAAAGAAGAATCAAACCCGTACTGAATAAATGTAGAAGTTCTGACAATTAATTGTAGCCAATTGCAACATAATGTTACGAAGATAAGCATGTGAACGCATGACAAAATATGCGACACTTATACATATTCTTCTCTGCAAAAGCTTTCTCATATGTTAATCGCAGAGAGTTATTAGACAGATACTAATATAGCGCCAAGAAACTAGGCTAGAATCGATAATTTAGGGATTCATTTTTCTTACCGCAAAAATCTTTAAAATTTCTAAATTTAGGCACCTTTAAAACGTTTTTTGCAACTTCTATTTCTAGGTTACTCAACGCAATTCAACAGTGAATTAGGAGAAATGAGGCGGATAAACATGAAAACTCTTCTTCTTACAGAAATATCAAAGTGCTGAAATAATTACGTCAAACAAATTTCTGTGGAGGGCAACGGCCTCTGTTGTCATAGGCCCTCGTCAAATCTGGATCCATCCGTCCGTCCGTCCATCCATCCATCCATCCATCCATCCATCCATCAATACATCCATCCATCCATCTATCCATACATCCATCCATCCATCTATCCATCCATCCATTCATCCATCCATCCGTCGATCCGTCCATCCTTCCGTCCGTCCATCCATCCATCCATCCATCCATCCATCCATCCATCCATTCATCCATCCATCCATCCATCTATCCATCCATTCATCCATCCATCCTTTCGTCCATCCATCCATCCATCCATCCATCCATCCATCCATTCATCCATCCATTCATCCATCCATCCATCCATTCATCCATCCATCAATCTATCCATCCATTCATCCATCCATCCATCCATTCATCCATCTATCCATCCACACATCCATCCATCCATCCATCCATCCATACATCCATCCATCCATCTATCCATACATCCATCCATCCATCCATCCATCCATCCGTATGCCAAGATACAGTTGCGATTATTATACTTGTTTTCAGTTTGAATATGGACCATTTTCGTGGTTATAACGTTTAAAAGTGATCGCCTGTTTAAGTAAATAGAATGGTTTGTACCAGCTTTAAAGGTGTTCTAAAGCGATCATAAAATGGTTTGCAAGAGCGCGAATAGTGGTCTATATCTGTGAGTCTCTGTCTTTCAACGGAATCGAAATTGGTTTGGGTCAGAAACTGATGATGATAATTACAACACATTCAGTCATCCATTCGTTCAAGAATTTATTTAGCGTTTCTTCCAGCAGACTACTCAGAAGCGCTCCTGAATCTATAGCACATATTTGAGTTTAAAAATGCCTAAGTAAAATCCTTGGGACGATTCCATGGCAATGCAATAGCAATGAGAACAATACATGTCCCTCCAGACTTCACCAGGCCTGCTCCTCCTCCTCCTCCTCCTCCTCCTCCTCCTCCTCCTCCTCCTCCTCCTCCTCCTCCTCCTCCTCCTCCTCCTCCTCCTCCTCCTCCTCCTCCTCCTCCTCCTCCTCCTCCTCCTCCTCCTCCTCCTCCTCCTCCTCCTCCTCCTCCTCCTCCTCCTCCTCCTCCTCCACCTCCTCATCCTCCGATTCCAGCTCTCGCCCTATTCACCGCCTCTAATGATAGCTTCGTGTTTTCTTTTTTCATATCAACAATCAATTTGCTCAGAGTCCCTGTGAAGCAGCTTGAGGTGGTTTCGAACCTGCAACCCTCAGTCTGCAAATCAGCGAATTATACCCACCGCGCCTCCAACATGACAATGAAAATAGGTCAATAAACACACACATGAGATGCTATATTGGTTGGAATATTACTAATATCAATCATTATAATATTATGTTCTAATGTTAATATTATCATTATTGAGACATTTACATTATGCCGACCATTTCTAATGGAGTCTGCATTGCCAATCATTTATGTTAATCAAAGCCATTTGTTGCGCGGAGCAATTGTGAGTTAAGGACTTGCCCAAAGTCCTAACGCGGCGAGGTGGATTCGAACCTCGAACCTTCCGGCTACAAGGCAACGACGCCACCAATACACACCGCACCCCGTATTTTATGGCTTTTCCCGTCCTACATAAGATCAGAACAAGAATATTGACGTGATTTGGACATGTGGCGAGAATGGAGGAAAAAGAGATTACCAGCACGAGCATTGTATTGCCTTGTGGAGGGGAAAAGGGGCCAGGGACGACAAGCGAAGACGTTGATGGACAACGTCAAGATCTGGAAGAAATGAATAATGGACATGCGAACAGCCGCGGATGTACCATCAGATATTCAGAGTAAGAAAAAACTGGAGGAGCCGAGTACATCATCTGACTGCGCCTGAGGAAAAGAAGAAGTCGACTGTATTAGTTACTTATTTTGCAACCCTGTCACCCATTTATTCCAACTTTATGAAATGAAGTAACGTAATAGCGCGAACCGCGCTTATATAGCATTTTTGATACTTGTTATATGGTGTTAATTGACTGCATTAATATAATATCGGTAACCAAGTTTTAAAGGTGTTGAAGCCGACTGCCTAGGACGAAAGAACTGGATGTTTCGAGTACAGGCGTGACCATCGAGATTACTGAAGGCCGTACACAACGGAAATAAACAGCGTGTGACGTCACAAAGTGTCGGCTGCGACATCAACATTTTGATTTCGAGGTTGATTCGAATTTAATTTTTACTTGAAATCGTCGTTAAATCTTGCATTTACGCTGCAATTTGTTTATATTTTATGCGTCGGAATATCTCAAGGTATGTATCACACCACCGAAAACGCTAAAAACTGTTTTAATTTATAAATCGGAAGAGTACCATCGTAATGTTGACACCCTACAAAACATGGTTATCTTCGCCGTCTGCTACTGCTAGATATATCGCTATTGCAATGGCTATAAGTATTATTTGTCAACACTGCTTAAATGAATATAGGCTATGAGCCGTATATAAAACGGATATTGCGTCTCTGTGTGGTAATATTATGTACGCAGTGCAATACTTATGATATACGGGTAATCCCGAAAACTGAGTGCCTAAGTTTTGCTTCAATAGAAGTAGGATTGATGAAAAATAACGTTGGTATAATGGGCAAACAATTTACTATGCTAAGCGACACGCGGAAATCGCGAAAACATTCAGACTCCTCAAAACAATAATTACGGTTGCCAAAGACTTAGCTAAAATAGAGCGCTGCGACCTATCAGCCGCATTTCACGATACAATGCGCTCAGTAAGTAAGCAATCGACGCGAGATCTAAGTAAAATGGCCAATTTAATAAAATTACAGAAAGGGAAAGATGCAATAAATATGAGTAAATATAAATTCGAAACTAATAATTATGACGACAATTTCTATGGCGCCATAGCGCATCCATGCTGCTACAAGGGCGCCTTGACAACGACAAACTAAGGCCGTAGCGCTCTTTTTTCAGCGATGTCCAGTTCGGCCATACTCTTTGCATGGATAATTGATATGCACGCAGTCTTCGGGTTTACCCTAAATGTTTACCCTCAGTTTGGTACTATAATTTTAATTCACCCGAATTAATTTCGTATTTATTCTATATGGGCTTATTGTAAGTTTGTAACCTTATTTGTATAGCACTGTCGAAGTTGTCATTGTTGCATACCAAAAATACAGACTATTTATCCCGAGGGTAGTCTTTGTCGTGAGTGTCGGTTTGTTCAGTTTAAGCACCGTGAGGGTCAATTCAATGTTAAATGATTTCTTTACAGACTTTCAGAATGCCACAGACATGCTATCCCCAACTAACGTAGAAACCACAATGAAATGAAAGAACACGCAGAGGAGAATGTCAGTGTTTCTTGTTTGACTTTTGACCATGAACTGTCTGCACGTTAAAACGAAGAACTTCATAAATGGATAGAACACGATGAAATTTCTTCGTATGATGAACTGCTCTTAAGAACTGATGACTTCGTGAAAAATTGTCTGATTCTCGTTGGATTACACTTCGTGATTACAATATTATTGTTTATGTATTTATACTGTGTACGCATTACTACAGTGATTAAAATACTGAGGACTCTGAATGTTGAAGTTTAAAGAGGTGAGTCGCATATTACCAGTTAAAGCTCGTTATCTTACTTCTGGATGAAATTTATGTAGAGCCTAAGGCATCGTGTATAGGCGGATGCATTACAGGTGAGGGCACCAGCAGTCTTTGCAAGAGGCAACTACAGCGCAGACTTTTATAATATCGTCACTTTCTCACCAAACAAAGATGTTGCAGCTATAGTGCTAGTGAAAAATCTCACTGCAGCCTACTTAAAAGATTATACTTTGCCAGTTAGCTTTAGGCTATTTAATATTTTGTGTGATTTCAGACAGCAACGGCATAAATAAGCAATGTGGAGAAAATTGAAAATAGTTATTCTTCTGCATGTTGAATTTGGTTCACATGGCAATATTACAGTGAAAGATTTAATTGTACAGGGAGCTGATGTTGTTGGCTATAGTAATGAGGTAAATGATGACATTGTCCAGGAATTGTTGTCTAGTTGTATGTCTAGTTGCATGTGATGACGTTGAAATTACAGAGTCTGAGTCTGTGACTCCTTAGTTTTTATTGTAGGATTTTGGAAATAAACTGTTGTAACTAAAGAATGTGAGGCAAAGTTCTTGACTGTAGGCAGTCAAAAGAATGTCTCGAATTTGTCGATTTGTCAACAATTTTAAAAAATCAGGTACTGTCTGTGTAGAATGCCCTTGTGGTAAAACTATGCTATGCTATCTCTAGCACAGATATCATTGAGTTGTGTTGCGAACATATTTCTAAATAATTACTGCAAAAGAGCTTCAGATAAAGTAACTGTGAGGAAGTAGAAGATAAAGAGAAAATTAAAAACACTAGTGCATTGACTTGTTGAGATTTATAATTGTCTTTGATTTTATTATACAAGTGTCTTGTAAAATAATCGCTCATTAATTACTGTATTATTTTCTTTTGTCACATTATATCAAGGGAGATTAATATGCCCTTGTTTAGAACTGTGGGGTAGCTATGTTAAAGGCCTTTGTGAGGTTATTGTAAGGAACTATATAAATGTCCATGTCCATGTCCATACCTCTGTATGCTTATTCACACTTCTGCACTGCATGTATCTCATGAAACAGTCTTAGATTCACTTAAGATGCCCTTGTTTAGAACTGTGGGTTAGCTATGTTAAAGACCTTTGTGAGGTTATTGTAAGGCGCTATATAAATGCCCATGTGCATATATAGTATATATACACCTCTGTATTCCTATTCACAATTCTGCACTGCATGTATCTCATGAAACAGTCTCAGAGTCACCTAAGATGCCCTTGTTTAGAACTGTGTTACAGGCCTTTGTGAAGTTATTGTAAGGCGCTATATAAATGTCCATATACACAAATACATACTTCTGTATCTGTACATACTTAGCATAGAATTTTTAGTAGGCTAATTCATTATTTAAGCTAGAAAACAGTGTATCTGAATGCATACCAAGCAGCAACAGCTGCATGCATTCAGCCGCCTTCTGTGACGTCACAATCCCTTGTGTACGGCCTGGGATTCAGACGGTCGTGGTACAGGCCTCATCATCGGCATGCGCCTGAATGTGTAGTAGAGAAGGAAAAAACCACAACAATTTCAGACGCTTATAAAACATAACTAAATATAGATAAGTTTAAACTATAAAAACAGGTGTGTGTAAAACCGTTCTTTCAGTTGCTTTTATGCATGCATGCAACACGGTCAACAATCGCCTGATGTAGAAGAGGAGAAGAGGAACTTGGTCTCATCATTATTGATCCAGAAATGTTTCACAACATAATACAATGTACCCCGTAATGAATAGCAGTCTTTACACACCTCATTAAAGCTGATCATTCTCCAAATATATCTTCCTCGTGGAATTCACGCCGTTGTTGTGATTGAACCTCTAGCAACACATTCAGCCGCGCATGGGCTTCTGGTAGATAAAAAGAAATGGAAATGAAGATTGCCACATTACTAAATGCTCATTCATTACGAAGAGCTTTTTATAGCGCCTTTTCAAAGCGATAACTCAGTATAACGCTTCCCCGCTCAGCTCGGTTAAACAGGACAGTTTTGAAATGCGTCAGCGTGTATTCCGGTAGACCATTCTAAAGTAAAGAACACACAAGAAACATTAATAGGCGCTTGCAATAAATTAATTATATAAAACTGTCCATCAACCTCTTTCACGTTCTCTCTTCCTCGGTTCTTTGGCTGCATACGATTGGAAACGAAGATTCTTCCCAAACTGTCTCCATCTCAGACAATAGCATACAAGAGACAATCTGCGACAAAGGAATTATATGGAACGCCGACGTATTCAAAATGTCTTATGGAACGCCGAATAACAATAATTGTTGCCCATTCAATCGGTGCCACATCTAATTACCAATTAGTGATGACCCTTGTGATCACTATAATTGTCAATTACGAACAATTTTATAATTGAAAAGATTTCTTGCAGTTCCAGATACATGTAGTTTATTGTGTTAACAATTGGCATACCCATTGCAATCATCAAAAAAAAAAACATCATGAGTCATCATTGCAAATCGAACAAAACTTATTTTATATTTTTAGATAAAGCAGTTTTAAAGGTGTTCAATGGTAGATAACCGACTTAACGGAGCCATTACCAAGGACAACGAGATTTATTCATCAACGTCCGCATAGATCATTAAGAACACATAGAGCCACTAAATTTTCAAGTATGCGCATTTTTCAATAAAGGACATGCCGATATACAGTAGAGCGGTTTATCCCCCGGATAGTCTAGACCGGAATATCCCATCCGTTATTATAATTATTATTCAGACGGTTACATTGCATGCATGGATCCAGTTACATGTATGACCCGACCCTTTCTAATAAGCCTACATGCTACGTTGCCAATGGATGTGGTTCAAACTCATTTTATGGTATTGCTTATAAACCCAATGGTGTACGATTGATTATAGGTGTTTGTAATTCTTGGATTTATATACTTATTTATTTCAACGTTTTAAAGGTGTGTTACTTAGCGTCCATGGAATTTTTTGCGCTATCTTTCGATTTGACTACTCAGCTACTCCACCCTCCAATTTCTGGCTCAGATGACACCCACCTTAGTAGCTGTTTCCAAAACTCAAGGTTCAACCTGCAAATGAATTTCTAAGACTAATAATATAATGTATAAATTGCAAACCACCGCCACGAAATTAAATACACCCCCCTCCAGAAACTGACCATGGACTTCAATTTGCGCCGAAGGTAAAAATTGGGATTATTCTGTTGTCATACATCGTCGCTACATGCACAAAACATAGATAGTTTGGGGCAAGACCCCGTTGTGCTTTGGAGAACAAGATGAGGATTTTAAACTTAATGCGCGCAGTTAGAAGGAAGCCAATAGAGTTGTTCAACCATGAAAGTAGAAATATGCGAATAGAGTGGAAGGCGTGCGATTAATCTGGCGGCAGCATTTAGAACCGACTCTAAAGATGAAAGACGAACCTTAGGTAGACCAATTAAGTTAAAAGAGAATTCGAGATCAAACGAAGGAGCAGTGGAATGGTGTTGGGTAGGCGAAGAGAAAATGTCGTATTACGGTTAATGACATGTTATGCATTGTCTTCGTTCGTTGTTTGTCTCGCTGGAGAAATGAATCTGTAAATTATTGTGATCTTTGACGTGATTCTGGTACATATCCGACTAGACTTTTTGATGCAAAAGCGCGTTAAATGTCGGCTGCCATTAACCCTCAGGCTACCAAGCTTTTTTTGTAACACTGACTACCAAGGGGGGGGGTGGTTACCACCCCCCCCTGGATTTTGGGTTTGGTTTGAGATATCATAACTTGTAATACACCTATGGATTCAGCATTCATTTCTGCACAAAATGGTATATTTAGGTTTAAAATATATGAAAGCACCCCGAAGTTATAAATTTTTTACCGTAGGCACCCGTCGATTCCACAAAATGTATACTTTCGCATAAGCAAAATATTAGATTTTGTGTGTTTTTAACATAATTTATTTAATTAAAATAGTTTACATATAATAAAGTCCAATATTCAACTATAAAAACTAGTAATAAGTTAGTTTTAGTTACAATAAAAAGAGAAAAAACATGTAAAACATGCTGAAAAACGTTTACGCAGACTTATCGGTGTGCGTTGTAAAAAAACCCAACATTTTCACACATTTAAATTTATTTTGAGCACTTCCGGTCATTAAATGTCAAATTAATTGGTATCAAAAAATAGCCCTAAATGCCCTCTATAGAATGACATAATTTATTTCTCTTTAAAAATAGATTATGAATAATTTTTAATAGGAAAAACATGAAAATTTTATGAAAATAAAACACCTTTTTATATATTTTAATTTATTTTGAGCACTTCCGGTTGTCCAAAGACAACTCCGTGACCACCACAATGTAGCCCCACATTCCCTCTACAGAATGGTGTAATTGGTGTCTCTTCATGTCAAAGGACGGATAAGATACAGCCGATATTCTAAGGGGGGTGGTATCCACCCCCCCCCCCTGGTGCCTCGGGTATATCGGGTATAACTTTTGAATGGTATGGTATATCATCACACATTTTAGCTCAAAATGTGTGCAAATGAATCCTCTACAGCCACCTAAAACGTCAAAATTTTATTCCTAACGAAAAAAGTTTGATTTGGGAAAAACCTAGGGGGGGTGGATACCACCCCCCCCTGGTAGCCCGAGGGTTAATTAAAAACCCTTTTAGACGGCTGCATCACTATTATAAGTGTTGAGCATGAAAATGTTTGTTGAATTCTTAATCAACACCTTTTAAATTAAGCTTACAGATTCTATATAATCCTGTGACGCAGCATCTATTGCTAACTGTTTCGGATGGCATAGAGTAAGTGTCTATGAAGAATTCAACAAAACGTGTCATTATTCGGTCATTGCTTGAAATTAAAATCAACAGTAGCCATATTACCGCCAAATCCTATCGCCGATAAAAATAGAGTTCGACAAGTTAATGAGCGTTTGAGATGCAGCGTCAAAATTGAAGATATCCAACAACATGCAAGAGCCACAATGAAGTGACGTTAAGCCATATTTGTGACCGTAGACGTAGTATTGCAATAGCTGTCCTGGATGCTTCATATCCCGCAGCTGTGGCCACTCAGCAGTCCATATCTCAATCCGGAGTGTACTGGAATGGCGCGGTTTTTCGTTATCGATAACCTTAGGTAGGGCGGGTCTGATTAAAAGTAATAGCTGTTTGATCACGTGATCATCACCAACCTTTAACGTCTGCGTTCACAGTCGTGTATCTGTAGCTGCACGTAGCTTTCCAGTGCCAGTCCAAAGCCAGGAGAAAGGAGGAGGGCGACACTGATCATCGTTATTACGACACAGAGTCGTTAAACAGCAAGAAACATGCGTTAACGCTATCGTTGTTTATTTGCCAAGAACACCCGTTTTATGCTCTCACTCTAATGTATAAAAAAATTCGAAAGGTGATAATAATGATTTTTATAGTGGAGTGGTAGACGAAAGTGGGTTAAATGTAAACAGCATCGCAGCGCCATAACTGAAGAGCGGAGAACCAAATATGTATACCGATCGAAACGTAGACACAGTCGAAAAACCCCATTGTGTAGAAAATTTCTGCGCTCAATTTGTCAGAATAATTCTTTTCTAAATCAATCAAGATAAAATTATTAGCAAATAAGTGAGTTTCACACTTTTTCATTTACACAACACTTACGCAAAATGCACGTAGGCAACTACTCATGAATGCGGAATTTCCGCACTATTGTCTAACGTCAAGACAAGCGTTAGCATCCACATAATACAGTAAAAAGTTTTTGAATTATCGACCACAGTCTGAGACAGAGAAACGCGTCCTCGCAAAAGAGTACCACTCTCTTCGGGAAGCAAATTCATCTTCTTATTGCTCCGCAGTGGCTGCTATTCTCCGGAGGGTGGTTTCACTGACATATTATCGTTAGGCCAACAAACATAGCACGTCTACCCTGCATGCGATCATTAGTAGTTGGTTAATGGATTCATTAAAGCGTTTGCATATTGAACACCTTTTATTTAGTAGATTTAACCATTTTTTAACAAGGCAATAAAAGCGTCGGTTGTAATGCTCCATTGGTTGAAAGCTTGAAACTGTTGCTGTATAGAAGCATTGAGCAAGTCTAAGTAAAACATAATGATCATGATATTACAGCGTAAAAATATTTGGGATGATTAAGGCTGGGGAAATATATATATATATTATGTGATCCTTCTTTTTCAAAGGTAATTAAATATCCAATTTGATTTTAAGTTATGCGAAAGCAAAATTCGTTCAAAGTTAAAGCGCTGAACAACAGCTTCGTGTTTAATCAACTTAAAATTCAGTTGCTAAAGAGGTGTTAAAAGCGACGTCCATGGTTGAATGGGTATACGGAGTCAACCATAGAAAACACTATGGTCATACACGCAATATAAAAGGTCACACATTTAAAAAAAAAAATATTTACTGAGAATTTGACATAGCGCTCCTTCAAGGTTACTACTCAGGAGCGCTCCCAGTCCAACCCCGGTCGAATGAGACAGTCTCGAGAAGAGAAATAAATGAAGTAGAAGTAGAAAGGCTAATAGGTATTTGACGAAGGATAACACATGCAATATACAAGGTCACAAACGAAATATGCAAGGTCACATACGCAATATACAAGGTCACACATGCAATATACAAGGTCACAAACGAAATTTGTTTGGCGTATTACTGCACTTTTCTCTCACATGAGTCCTTTATAAAGAGACGGTTTCTGTGTAGGAACTTTGAGCGCAGGTTCTTCAACCTAAACACCTTTTAAAAATTAGATTCGATATTATATAGTCTCAATCTGTCACTTCTGACCCATTTGCCCAAAACACACATTTCTGAGATCGTGGCCAAAATGTGATTCAATTTTTTTGATGGATAAAGATAAATAAATATCTTTCAAACGCATTAAAAGAATGAAAAATCTTATTTTTAGTGATATCAGTTAGTACTTGACATAGCTTATATTTTGTTGCACTGTAATTCAAGACTTTAAAAATAAGCTGTGATTTTATTTTAAAGTTTGTTTACTTTATTATGGGCCTAGTGATTTATATTTTTTTTTCATGTTGATTTGCTTTATTTATTTATTTATTTATTTATTTATTTATGTATTTATCAATTTTTGTCTTTGAAGCAACAACGGCAATCATCGGTTAGTTTGTTTGAAGAATTTTATGATTCAAATACGGATTTTTGAGTTGGCAAATATTTTAGGGTCATTATGATTTTTTAAAGGATTTTCATATTGACCCTGCTACAGTCATGGAAAAGTTAATGATTTGTTGGTCTAGCACATCTTTTATTGAAATAGTGGCAAAGAAAAACGAGGTGTGCAGAAAAATGGCGGAGTTAAAATATAAGTTGTTGAATGGATCCGATTTGACCAGGGTCTATGACAACAGAGGCCGTTGCCCTGGACAGAAATTTGCTTGGCATATTACAGCACTTAAAAAGCAATTCATTTTCGAGAATTTATATAGCGCCTCTTCGAGAAACCTACCCAGTACTCAGAGGCGCTCCCAACCCAGTCATAGCTAAAAATAGTATATGAGCGACATGTTCTTAAGCTTTCAGCACTGTTTGAATCGCTCTAGAAAATGATTAAACTGATGATTTGTTGTGAAAATCTACACAACAAGAGGTTTACTGCTGCTGATTGAGGATAGTAAAAAAATCTACTTCAGGTGAAGGATGGACGTTTATTTGTCAGCCATTGGGTCAGCAGATGTAGAACTCGTAATTTTTTGACTATTATCGTTCATATACCTTTTTGAAATTTTTTATAAAGGTGTTCATACTGTCAACAGCAGTTTAACGCTATAATTGTATGGCATTGTATACATTGACTTGCCATTGGGACAACAGATGCAGAATTCGTTATTTTGCGACCAAACGAGGAAGGCCGAAAAGAAGATGGATGGATGACGTGGAGGAGTGGACGGGGATGGCGATGGTGGACTGCATGAGGACCGCGAGGAACAGAGAGCAATGGAGGAGGATGACGTCGTCGACTCTGATCCCCGATCCGCAGCAATGAGGATGGGCACGACGACGACGACGACGACGACGACGACGATTGTTCATATATCTTTTTCACAACTTTTATAAAGGTGTCCACACTGTCAACTGCAGACCAACGCTCTTGTATGGCATTGTATACATTGTCGTGCGACATCTGTCGTGAGAACTCAACCAAAACTTGCCGTATTATTTTAATTATTCAGTGAGAGTATCCGAAATAATTTTATTATACACAGCGTATGTATGTAGGCTATGTATGACTGTGAACTTTATGTTTGTCTAGAGAGGTCGCTCTGCTGTATCCTCTAGTTACCATGGCAACTGGATCCACTTGGATAAAATATAGACAACCCTTCTGACTAGACGCAGATCGAATGAAAAAGTTTTAGCCACACCGCCATCAATCAATCAATGAAGCAAGCAAATCAATCAATCAATCAATCAATCAAACAATCAATCTTTCAATCAAACAATCAATCAATCTATCAATCAATCAATCAAACAATCAATCAATTTATCAATTTGTCAGTCAATCAATACTCATTGATTCAATCATAAAAGGCTGGCAAAAACGCAACGTTTAAAACTGACAAGAAAACCACATGATTGAAAGTGAATTGCTGCTTGATGTGTCAACAATTATACATTAATAACGGCACGAGTATTTATTAGTTTTCAATGTGTTGTAATAACTTGCAACATCAAATGCGATGGAATAATTATGTTAGAAGGTTTTATATGCGTTAAATTAAGGATCGTATTATAACTATGAGTCGTTTGTGTCTTATATATAACATGGCTGAAAAAAATTTTGAAGGTGTTTAATGCCAACGGTTATTTCAAAGTTGCCGAGCTCAAAATAGGGGCTTATGTTTAGAAATCTTAAAATTAATTACTCATGTCGTCGCTATTAAAAACCACCAATTTATTATTTATTAGGATTCGCTACTCCAAGGGCACTCGCTTATTCAAGAGACGATTCGTCTAGTCAGTTGGGTTGTCCTGACATGAAAAATTCAGATCCAGTCTTAATGGAAACCAGATGTTTAGAGCGACATCTGTTGGTGTTCATGAAAGTTTGAAGTTTGAATTAAAATAATAATTCTTCTATTCTTCTATTGTCTATTGTCTTATTTGTTTTTTTGTCTGTCAGTCTGTCTGTCTATATGTCTAATTGTATCTCTTTGCATCTGTCTGCATATCTCTGTATTTCTCTGTCCCTCCTTCAATCTCAGGGTCGTCACTCTTCCGCATTGATAGCAATTGATTATCTCATCGAACTGCGCCGCGTGAACTTCGCAATTAAGTCGCGGCACATTGGATTGAGCTTGGTGAGTACTTTTGATCGCTACCGACAATCCCTTTGATGCACCGACACCGAAAGTTTACGTAGCTCCTGTGTGTGTCTTTGGTGAATCTCGTGATATCTCGTTTCCTTAATAGCTGCCGATAAGCCTGATTAATAGGCAAAATCAGCCAAATCAGACTGGCCGAACTGAAAATAAACTGCGCCTTCAGGTTGCAAGAGTTGTCTCGTTAACACCTCTTTTACGGAGGTCAGTGTTGATATAAATTAAAATAAGCGAGGATATTTTGTTGAGTAACATATAACTGCTATATAATTGGAGTTACACCTCTTTTGTCATGTCAATTCAATACGCCGACGTCGCTGCGCGACGGTTGGCTACATGAGTAGACCAAAGTTACTGTACTCCAGCAAGATCTTTCCTTTTACTGTAACAGTCCACAATTATAGCGCCGCTTCTGATACACCTCTTTTACGGAGGTAAATAATGATATAAATTAAAATAAGCGAGGACATTTTGTTGAGTAACATAAACTGCTATATAATTGGAGTTGCTAACGGCGAGTGTCCGATGAACTACTCTTAAATTCTTTGTTGTGTAAAAATAAACTGAGGTTTCTGTATTCACATCTATAGAACATAATTTATAGAAATCTTGTGACGAAAACCGATTGCATTTCTGTTTTCGTTTGACTTTAAAATATATATATATCACACGTTACAACTATTTTAAAGGTGTTTATTTCAAAGACTCTTTATTATGCTTACACGATTTTAGAAGCCGTTATTTTCAAACAACGTAGGCCTACTTAAAAGGAGTCACCTAAGGGCGCTTATTAAATTAAGAGCGCGGCGTCTAGTCAGTTGGGTGGTTTAGATATATCAAAACGATATACGGTTGCCATCATGCCATGGAGTCCAATTGGCACCCATAATTCCTATTTTATATGCCTATTCTTAGCTCAACCGCGTGTATATCCGAAGTTACCAGTATATCATATGAAACAAAGCTGATCATGACTTGGGAATCAAGATGAAATACCGAAGTAGTTTGACATGCAGCACAGTGTGACGGCTGATTTCGATAATCAGTAATCACGTGCAAGAATGATAGGTTATCATTCGAAATTAGACACCTTTCAAATGGGTAAGATCTTCGCTATATATTTAAAACTCACAATATTTTCTTCGCTTCGACCCCACTGTTGTCCATTTTTCCGTTTAAGTCCCAAGCCCACTAAAAAGAGGAGGGCGACGTTAATGATCTTTGTAATCGTAGTTCCTTTAATGAAACGAAAATAAATAAATGAAAACTCTGTCCATGCTTGTTTGACCCATGTTCAAGTCCACGTTTCCATTGTTTGACTACGTGACGCTATAAAAACCTTTGACGTCGATAATTATAATAGATTTCTCTATAGACGTATTCACGCGATTTAGCGATAATTTAGACCATATAGAAAACTTGATCAAATTTTAAAGGTGTTCAGTGACTTATATAATTGCAATGTTAAAGTCACATTTACTGGCATACGTCATCTTTTGACAAACCGGAGCCTAAACCCAGT
>OX243821.1:27351382-27387697 GCA_945859605.1 Lumbricus rubellus
ATGTATCTTGACTATGCTATAATTTTTGCTGCATTCGCTTGACAGAGGTAGATTTCCAAGTTAACAAACCCTTTATAATGCATTCCGTCATAACATTATAACGGTGTCATTGGCACAGCGTAAAATTCACTGTGCAAACCAAACACCCACAGTGATCGTTATAATGAATTTAAGGGGATAATAGCAAATGTCATCAAACATCACGAGGTATACGATAATCCACGTTAGTGTTTTGTGTTCGGTTGACGTTCGTTCATTCGGTTGTTCAGCGAGAAAATTAGTGAGTCAGTCGGTCTGTCAGTCAGTCAGTCAGTCAGTCAGTCAGTCAGTCAGTCAGTCAGTTAGTCAGTCAGTTAGTCAGTCACTCAGTCAATCAATCAGCCAATCATCTAGTTCAATGGACCAGGAAAGAAGGATTTTTGGATAGGCGGATGGATGGGACATCGTAGCAAACATACATCTACCCTGTTTGACATTGAATTGGTTAAAACAATTGCCCATAACACCTTTTTAACGTTTTCTTAAATTAATATAAAAGCAAGGACCACAGCAATTTTAATACCTTCCTGTTGTCGACTGTTTATGACACTGTACAGTGTTGATGCTTATATTTATTGATCAACTGTGGATGCTTAATTAACGCCACTTAAAGGTACTCAGTAATAATTATTATTCGTAATTATATTATATTATTATTATTATTTGGTAAAACATCATGGTCATGATTATTACAGTGAATAAATCACCTTCCCATCATCTTGTCACCTTGTGCTGTCAGTTCGTGGAACCATAGCAACCGCTATGACCCGTCCTTGTTATAATTCTCTCATAACTATTCTGACCTCTCAGCATAAAATAATAATGAATAAATAAGACGAACCCTACAACGCGCATGCGCTTCGTCGTCGTCGTCGTCGTCTTGTTCATATTCTGAAACTGATACAATCTTTTTGATGAGTAGTCTTTTGATGAATTATAGTCCGCATGCCATAATAATCTGTCGAGAAAATTCTGTTTTCATTGTCACAGTTTTAGACACCTCTTAATTTGCTTCATATAAAGTTTGTAGAGCAGTGCGATGTCATTATTCTCCTGATCACCGATTTCCTCTAAACGACTAATATCGATGTGTTTACAATTATAATACATGACTCTCGGTGAGCTGCTCTATAATATTCTGGCGCTTATCAACAACGACATCAACTTCATTCTTTACTACAGTGCGATGAGCAAACAGTTTCCAGATATTACGTTCTTCTGCGTATTTCTGCTTCGTCTCCACTTTCTCGTCCTCTTTCACAACCTAAACAAACTTTTATAATGAATTAATTATAATTATTGTGAGACTTAGTTTCCACTGTACTCTATGACAACAGAGGCCGTTACCCTTGACAGAAATTTGCTCGGCATATTACATCACTTATGAGCAAGGTACAAGACCAATTTTTACATAGTGCCAGACGTGTTCAGGGATTTATTATAAAACTCAAATTCACAGCATCTTGAAGGTGTCCACTGTCATAGTGAATAAGTCACAATTTATTTGCATTCGTCATCTTTTGATGGACTTGAATCAGGAAGAAATATCGTCCATTGAATCATGCGCTACTAAATCACTGTTTAAATCAAAATCTAACCCATTTAGTGTTTCAATGGTTACCTTCTCATATCCGTAATTTTGAACGTGTCCGATGTCATTTACATTTATATAATGTTACTATAAGTATTTACATGTGATACCATAATAATTATAATAGTCTTTATTCTCGAACAAGTAACCTCCATTGAACCATTCGCTACAATAAGTAATCGTTTTGTAGATTTGCTTTCTAAATTCAGCAGCAGTGTTTTTATGGTAACATCTGTATTCAATGGAAGACATAAAACGTCTCTGTTTTCTGTGCAAGCTGGATCCTCGTGTGATTTCTCTAAACAATTAATATGATTGGGATAGGCTTGTTAATAAGCCAATGCCATGCGTGCGTAAAATGTCCGTCGACAATAAACACCTGTTACTACTTTGAATTGTACGATATAAATTTAAGGCGCAAAATTCATGGCCAATCTTTCTCTCAACAAACAAAAGAAAATCATTATCACCCTCCAACTTGAAGTTGTCTTAAACCATAAAGCATTTCCGGCATTTCCATGGTTTTATATAATTATTTTTCCTTATGATCAGTTAACGTTTTGACGCAACATAATTATAACATTAACACCACTTTTCAATAAGTGGAACGATGCCAAAATGCATCCATGTTCTAATTCTTTGTGTTTTAACCACTGCCTGTTCTTCCGTTTGAATCGCAATCCAGATGATAAAACTGGTAAATTGTTGTGAAAGCCTTCACAACGGCAGTTTTAGGGTTGCTGTTTCAGTAACTCAAATTGTAGAGGTAGTGCATAATTCGTTATTTTAAGCGCATTTGCCAAACATATATCTTATTTGCCAGAGTTATAAAGGTGTCTATATTACTTTAGACAACAGTTCAACACTAGTATATGTATTCATTGAAAAACGACATCTGTCGACACTCTATAGGTCATAAGAACATGCCCCAAAAATTTATTTAATGTTTTTTAGTGGGCGAATCAAAAATAAAAATAGATTCACATACACCCCTTTTTAATGGTTTCCATAATCTGAAAATAAAATTTAGCCTTTGCTTTTTGCATCTGCCTTTGTCATTCAAAAGAAATTAAAATCATTAGATGAACGTGACATGTAAACGCCGTTGTATATAATTATGGTGTCAATGACAGAGAATGTTCACTTTGATAATCCTTTCAATCGCAAAGTGTAGCAAAACAGACAAGCAATTCATTTTCTTATCTTACAAAATTTAAAAAAAAACACGACTGGTACATCGACGTCCACGGTTATCTAGCAACCATTGTCTGCGTGTTCGGCATTGTCGCTAACCTGCTAAACTGACTCGTCGCAGCATGAAGTACCCCCCACCAACTGCATCCTCACGGCACTGGCACTATCCGACGGTGGTCTGACGATGCTCGGATATCTCCCGTTTGCATTGAGGTTCTACGTGTTGTACGGTACTGACGTTTCACTTGAAGCGAAAACAGATTCATGCGGACATTAAATGTATTCTGCTTTAGCGTCTGTGTCGTTCATACTATCTCCGTATGCTTCTTTTTGTTTGACAAGATTTGGTAACTCCACGGTTGGCATGTGAATATAATAAATATAAGCGACTCTAAGACTATTTTAAAGGTGTCTAAAATGCTGACTTTCTATGCATTCTGCTTTATCATCTACGTCATTTATACTGTCAACATTATTTCGACGACAGTCACATTGAACGAATTCAGTTATTCAATGGTTTTGTGTTCATTCGTTCGTTCAGCGGGGAAATTAGTCAGTCGGTCAGTCGGTTGGAAAAGGAAGAAGGCATATGTATAGTCACTCAGTCAATCAATCAGCTAAACACCCATCGAGGCAATGAATTTTTAGTTACGTTGAATCACCTGATCAAGTGTTCATTGTTCGATAAATGCCAGGATCAGCTTCTATAATTATGTTTGACAAAATTTGACTCCAAAATCCGTTGCGTCGATAGAACGGGATCACGAGGAATCGAAAACAAAATTAATGTAGAATATATTATATATATAGGCTATTCTTGAAACATTTTAAAGGTGTCCAACGTGTTGACATTCTATGGTATCTGTGCATTCTGCTTTAGCGTCGTCGTTCATAGGCCTACTGTCTACATTTGGATGCCGAATTCAGGTAATCAATGGTTTTGTGTTCATTCGCTCGTTCAGTTGTTTTGCGAAGTCAGTCGGTCGGTCGGTCAGTTTTGTGCACTTCTGAGCTCTAAAATACATTATTTTTATTATTATTTATATTTATCATGTTCTTTGATCTCTGAGCTCTAAAAGGAAGGCATTATCAAATGCATTGTGTTAATTGTAGCTTTTTTAAATCGTACATTTATATTATTATTTATATTTATTATGTTCTATGATCACTCAGTCAATCAGGCATCCAGTACAATGGACAAGGATGGATTTATGGATGGATGGATGGATGGATGGATGGACGGACATCGAGGCAATGACACAGCGTCCTCAAACATCTACCCTGCTATCATTAGCTGCTTGACATTGGTTTGGTTAAAGCGTTAACCTATAACACCTTTTTAACGTTTTAGTCACTTAATTCAAAAGCAAGGACATCGACAATTTCAATACATTCATCCCTTGCAACGATTATAACATTGTACAGTAGGAATAACTGTGTCGATGCTTAACGCCATTGAACGATTCTTAAAAACAGAATGGTCATGATTGTTACAGTGATTATGCTGTCAGTGCGTGGAACCATAGAAACGTATGTCATGTCGGTTTATTAAACTTTTAAAACATATTTTTTAAGTTATCTGAAATACGAGGGCCATTGTTTTAAAATTGTTGGGAACCGCTGATCTAGACAGACACACAGCTACGAACTGAGGAAGGAAGGAGGTCGACAATTATTGTTGATCGTTTTATTATCGGTAATTAATATAATGAAACGAGTGTTAAAGGTCTCACAGCATCCGTTTTCAAGAAATCATCCACCTTCTTCTTTTCCAGTGTTTACCGACATCTTTTGGCAACGATGGCCGTTGACGTCTTATGTTTGTTTTGGTTTTGTTTATGCATGTCTGCTCGTCCCTCTTTCCTCTTTTCTTGTGTCTACTTCGGGTTTTTTGTATCATCCACCGTTCGCATCTTTGACTTATATAGCCTTTTTGAAACCGTTTAAACGGTGTCTAAATACACAGGCTTTAACCATCGTTAGAAATTATGAAAGTTGCTCAGTTTGGTGCGAGCGTCGCAAATGATAACAATTGGATAATAGATGCGTTAGCATGCTTGCTTTTGACACCATTCATATAGTTAAAAGAAAGCTATTTAAATCATTGTAGTACATAATTTTGGTAATCCTTCCCTTTAAACTGCAGCTTGGCATCGTGTTCGCCTTGTTGATTATATCCTTGCATATATTTTACAGTAGGTTTGTTTGTATGTGCACTTGTTATAGTGTTATATTGAATCATCTTTGCTTAACAATAATTATATAATTTATCAGTTATGCAATTTATATCTAAGTTCAACATTAGTACAGTGAAGACTTTGCATTGCAACACGGTAGCCGATTGGATAATGGATGTTTGCATGCACGTTTTAGACACCTTTAATAATTATGGTTGCAGAAAACTATTTAATTTCTGATAGAATACAATTTGATTAATACTTCTTCATGCTTTGGAGATTACCGCATTACACTTTATGACTCAACTTCAGCTTAGCAGAGTGATTATAGATTACATCCTTGCGTATAATTATTGTACAGTTCGTTTGTATGTGCACTTGTTCAACCAATCAAAATTTATATAGCGCTCCTTCAAGGAACCTATTCAGACTATTTGTCTGTCTGCCTTTTTGTCTGTCTGTCTGTCTGCTTGAATGTATATCGGTTGGTTCATCGTTCGTCCGTCCGCGCACAAATTTGTTTGGTCAATATTCTTAACATGAATTTGTTAATAAATGTTGAACCTCGTGTTTTTTTATTGACTGATATATATACAACGATTGAAACAGGAAAAGAGGTGTGTAAGGGAACGGCACTCTTTTTTGGCTATATGAGGATTTGGGGTGTGAATGGTTTAACTCCCACACTTCAAAAAATATATCCTGTTAAGTAGTATAACTGGCCAGCGCTTGTTCACAATTGTTTCTTCTTCAGGTTAGTTTTAATGGATCTTGTGTTTTTTTCCAGTCTATCCTCCGTCTTTTCCCATCTTCTGGATGCGTTTTGTGCCAGCCATGATGGGTGGAAGTCTCATTCCAATCTCTTTCCTCATCATCAACTCACTTGGATTCGGTGTTTGGACGGCCAGTCTTGCAGCTGTTCTAGTCATACTAGGTAGCCTATGTTGATTTTGATTTTCGTTCGTCTAGCACCATTTTTACGTACTAATATTAAACATCTAAGATAAAGTTTAAGCAACTTAATTGTTGTCTTCAATTGCTCCTATGATCATCGTGGGCTTATGTTGTAGCCCCTCCCCACGTCTATGGAATTGGGTGTTGACGATGCTAGTAATTTCCGTAACGACAGAGCGTCACAATACAGCAGCGAACCAACCACGAATGGTAGCTAGCTAACATCAAGAGCTGTAATAGACTAACTGAACATTCATCCATCCATCCATTCGCGACTATCCAAAAGCGTATAATTATCATTATAAATCATTAAACAATCTGAAAGGTCTTTGCCCATCACGCAATTTATGACGATTCTTATCACCTCACTCTCGTCACAGAAAGTCACAGAAGTAATCACAATAAACTCCAGACTAAATACAATATGCTTTTTACACGAAGGACTTGCCCAAGGTCCTTACGCGACGAGTTGGATTCGAACTTCGAACCTTCCGGCTCCAAGGCAAGAAGTTTGGAACTTTGAAATTACTGTGTACTGAAATTTAGCGAATAAATCATTCAACATGGTTCAGCGACATCGATTGAAGCTTCCTTTAGTCGTGTAAGAAGTTAGGAACTTTCAAATTACTCAATACACAGTTATACTGTCTTGCGTTGAATGCTGTTTTAAGTTGGAGGTTAATAATCGCAAGCGTCTTAAGACACCTTTTAATAGAGAAAAACAATGTAATATAAAAATGGAAGACGAAATGCGATTTATCTTCAATAATGCTTGCACCACTTTCAGCAAAGAAGAAAATTTAACCACTACATTAGAATTCAATCTCACCACATTATATACGAACGTGCTCTTTCATTGCAAGTCGCATGCTTGGTTAAAGAAATGGTGACGCTAAAAATTATTATCCTTGCAATGACAAAAGAGTTACTGAATAGCTATAATCTCAATGTAATTGAAGATCTTCATATAATCATATCGGTGCTTACAGTATAATCTACACCACAGGCATAAAAAACAAAGCCACTATAAAAATTGTTATAATTTTAACAATATTCAAGCAATGTCAATGAAATTCAGGAAATTTATAGCTAAGTAGCAGACAATGTAAACAGATTTTCAGTTTGGGTTCAAACTGTCCGCCTTTAGCTTCTACGCATGCGCGAAGTCGCTTGCGCCAAACACGCACCGCCGCGTCAATAATTCGCTGGTCAAGATCGTTCCAAGCTTTCACGATTCGCTTACGAAGATCTTCAACATCACGGACCTTTGTTTTGTACACCATTTCCTGCATGCATCCCCATACTTTTTTAATCGACGGGATTCAGATCTGGGCTGTTAGGGGCCATAGCGAAAGAATTATGAAGTCAAGAGTTTCATTCGCCAGAATTGCAGCCGTTTCTCGAGCTCTGGGCGCTAGAGTAGGCCTACCATCTTGCTGGAAAATGTAAAATTCAGAGCTCTCAAATTTCAAGTAGAAGGCCTTTCATGAGTAAAGCATCTCTGTAGTATTGGCCGTTGATTTTTGCCCCCGATTTAACAAAGTGAATTGACGTGCGCCCCAGAGAAGAAACACCGGGATTTACTAAACGTCGGACGTGTGCGTAAAAGACGGTCGGCTGCAATATCTCTTTTTCTAGCAACATGGCCCATAACAGCCTAGATCTGAATATTATATTGTCAAAATTATAACAATTTTTATAGGGGCTTTGTTTTTTATGTCCACGGTGTAGATCGCCCTCTCTGTTACGACGCGCTTATATACCATGTTATTTCTGTTTCTGAGGAATCTAACACTGTCCCGAAAAGACGTAGTTGAGTATGGATGGTGGTAAGCGAAAGCGTCTTAAGACACCTTTTAATCAAATTAAAGGTATTTTATATAATATCGTGACACGAAAAGCGTTAAATCCAATTTGTCCTCGGTAGCTCCCATTTCCGCAAGAAAGAAATTGAAATTAAGCCACTTTATCGCTACAACTTGGCCTAAGAAAGAGCTCAAAATTAATGTGCCAGGCAATTTTTTCAGAATGTAACGGCCTCCGTTGAAATAAACTGTCGTTAAACTATGTAATAATTCATTTCTTGCTATTTGGTTTTCGTTGGCGGCTAAGACGTTCCCGTAGGTGAGACCACTAGACCGTGAACCGGAGAACGAAGAGTTAATAGCGAGTATGGTGTGGTTTTCAAAGTATTATACCGGCATGATTAAGTATAGCTTATTCGATCCAGAGAATCAAATGATATCGTTTTACAAACAAGAAAATAGTTTGAAATTGAGGTTGAACAAAACACCTTCAAAACATGTTACACATTTTTATATAAATATAAAACTCTTGATATTTTACACTTGTGCGAAGATTCTGAAAGAGCATGACATTTCGATAAAAAAGGATTTTTTACATAACTGATAGAACTTAATTCAATTAGATTTCACAAACTGTTTTTAAACACTGATGTAGTCAAGCTACTATTACTAGTAGTGCTACTATATTGCCACTATTCGGCTACTTCTGCTACCAATACTTGTAGGAAGCAGATATTGGACAGCAGAGTTCACATAGTATTAAGGGGCACAACCAAAGAAACAAAACCAAACCAGTGAAGCAATTCTGTATTCGATACGCTGTGAGAGCCAGTGTAGAGTATCACACATGTAAGATGAAACAGCGGCATATTTAGTTGTCATAAACTGTCGCTAAACTATTATTCCATTGGGCCAGTAATAACGCATTTCTTGCTATTTGATGCTATGATTATCACGAACAAACTAGATAATAGCAGTGTTGCAAAACACCTGTTTATTGTATTTACATTTGCCTATATAAATACAAGGTTAAGTTTAAACGGCATGTCAATTCCCGGTGAACATTAACGTCTCGAGCTTATAATTTACGAGGAGTCATCAGAACAAGGCAATGGTCGACACAAAGAGCAAGCGTGAATGCTTCTCAGTATACCCTTTCAAAGGTCAATTGAGACTTCCATTCGGCATATGGAGTTGGTAAAATCAGTAGCAGGACGTCATTTTACACACGCATGTCTGCCCAAACTTTGGTATGCCACCAGGCGAGCTGCAGCATTAAGGACAGATTGAAACGGACGACAACCTTCAGGTGAGTAATGCATTCGCTGCATCGTTCGTTGCATAACCTCGGTCTTCTTCAGGCTGATGGTTAGTCCGAAACGCTGCGCTGCTGAGCTGAAGCGATCAATTAGCTCCTGTGTATCCCTCGATGTGTGGCCATCAGCGCACAGTCATCTGCGAAAAGCAGGTCACGGATAGTTGCCAAGAGAACTTTAGTTTTAGCCTGCAAGCGCCGTAGATTGAATACCCTGCAATCTGTGCGATATGCTCCTATCACAGTCCGTGAAGGCGCGGTGGTCTAGTGGTGGCGTCGTTGCCTTGGAGCCGGAAGGTCCGAGGTTCGAATCCACCTCCCCGCGTAAGGACCTTGGGCAAGTCCTTCACTTACAATTGCTCAGCGCTTCGGCGTGAAACTCCGATGCAGTGTCCGCTCTGCATCGGGAGCGCCTCTGAGGAGAGAGAGCTTGAAGGGGCGCTATAACAAGTGCACATACAAACATAGCCTAATTATAGCATAATTATAATAGCATCACGGAAAGGAATATGCTGAATATGCAGTGGTTAAGTTTTCTTATTTGCCTCAAATATGAAAGAGACGAAAGATAAAACACCTTCTGCGCCACATACTTATGTATGGTGAATTTAATCAATTTAAAAGGTGTCTTAAGGCACGCCCGCTTAATGGCTGACACTAAGCACCTTGGCGGAAGAGATATAGTCGATAATCTAGGGGTGGTGGTATCCACCCTCTGGAGCCTTGGGTGTACGTGACACTACGTGTATCGGGTATAACTTTTGAACGGTATGGGGTATCATCAAAACTTTTAGCTTAAAATGTGTGCCAATGAACCCTCCTGTACTGCTACCTAAAACGTCAAAATTTTATTACAAACGATGGTCGTTTGATTTGAGAAAAACCAGCGGCGGTGGACACCACCCCTCTGGTAGCCCGACGGCTAAGCAAAGACTGGTCAACTATAAAGTGAACATTTTCATTACGGGTTATTACTTTCATACAACTCTGCGTATTAACAAAATTTGATAAATTCAAGCGTTAAATAAAAAGGTTGCAAATTCAGTCTTTGCATCATTCATTATTTCATTCATTAATTCATTCAAGTATTTATATAGCGCCTCTTCAAGTAAACTACTCAGAAGCGCTCCCGACTCCATCACGAGTTTACGCCAATTTTTCTTGTAACGAGCGATAGTTTCTGAACAGCAAAAATCAAAACCAAGCTAGTCTAGTAATTTCAATGCATAATTCAGGAAGTTTTTTTTAGAGGTTTACGAATTCCCTGTTACGAGACCATGGTAAGCACTGCTTATTTCTGTTCCTAAAGGATCTCAAAACTGTCCTGAAAAGAGGGATTACTACGTATGTTTTGGTCTGAAGCGTATTTGAGTTACTGTAGTCCACCTTGGTGTAGCTTTAAGCTTATATAAAATATTCCCGAAAATAATTAAATTAGATTCAACATTAAACTTTACCATTGGATTTTACACAACATTATTAAAACAAATGTTTCTCACATACAGTTGTACATCAAAACCCGTTATACTACATGTACATCATGATTGCGCTTCACACTGCCAGTCCAAAGCCTGGATGAAAGAGGTGGGCGACAATAATGATTTTTTAAAGTGTCGTTGACGAGGACCTATGACAACAGAGGCCGTTGCCCTCGACAGAAATTTGCTTGGCATATCACAGCATAATTATGAGGAAACAAACTGCAGACGTCAATAAGAAAACAAACTTCACGACTGATTCTTATATGAGACATTTCCAATATAAAAGAGGTGTCCATAAATAACTTGTGTTTTACTGTAATGCCATGTACATAATAAACCAGAAATCAGCCAAAATACACAACTATGCAGACCACTAAGGACGTAACTTAAGTAAGAAGTAGATAAATGAGCCGAACTGTTCAGATTTCTATGGTCTCACTTTCACCTCGATAATCCTAAGGCAGCCATCTATCTCTTCGGTGTTAGGAGGAAGCACATGGCCTTTGGTTGGCGGCTAAGAGGTTCCCATAGATGAGATTACCATGGGCTGGACCACCACACCATTAAACCGATGGCAGAGGAACGTTGTATGATGAGGGGTTCACAGTAACTATTATACCGGCATGGTTAAGAATCTGATTAGATCCAGCTAATCAAATTATGTCATTTAAAACACCTTTAAAACTCATATTTAATTCTCTATAATCACAGATAAAATCCCACACCACTCCAGTACTTCGTTGGAAATACCCTGGCATAATCGTCCTACACACTGAGCAAAACATTTCCATAAAATATTAATATCAGTTTATTCAATTCAATGTTTTTATTTGTTTAATTATTGATATGCTATGGCTACTATTACTAGTAGTACTACAGTACTACTATTTTACCACTCTTAGGCTTCTACATGTACTACAACCATTTATTGATCCATAACTCTCGCGGGGCGCAGTGGTGTAGTGGGTATGTTCGTCGCCTTGCAGTCAAAGGGTTGCAGGTTCGAATCCACCTTAAGTCGCCGCGACGTCCTGAGCCATTATGCATTGCACTGCGAACCAACCGGATGCAACCAGTATGAGAATTGTGGAAAAATAACTGGGGGGGTTGGCCTATGATAAACTTGAAATTGGGGTATGAAAAACATACTTTAACATGGGGCTCTAAAAAAGACTGGGGGGGTTGAACCCAGGGGCGGAAACCTGGTCCGAACTTTGGGGGGGACGAAAGAGCGGCTGAAGGACGATCGCTGAAGCGCGAAGCTCCGAGTTGGGAGGGGTGTAGGAAGGCTGTTTTTTAATATTCACATCTAATTGTAGCATTCTAGCTGTCATAAAAAAAATCCATTTTCTCAGTCCCGATAGAAGTAGTTCAAACTGTAATTTGTTATTGAACACGATCGGAATGCAGCTTGCATTAGACACCTTTTAAAATTTTATATTATGAATTTATATAATGATGGATTGTGCCAAATTTCGCACAATTGCTTTTCGAAAACATTCGAAGAATTTAACATAGACACCTCTGTAATGCATTAAATAAACGGTATATACTGTACATAAAAAACATGCAATGTTCTGATTTTTACTCAAATTAATGACTAATATCTTTGTGTTAATTTTTTTATGCAATTTATGTTTAATAGAAAGACTGGAAAGGAAACACTGATAGAAATGAAAACATACTCATGTCTATAAAATTTTATCTGCTATAAGAGCATTTCAACGGAAGTTTCAGAACTGTATGACTCTTTCTCAGCCATTCGATCTTCCCTAGTAAATAACTGCCAATAAGATGACAATGGATTTTTGAAACTATTGTTAGCTGCCAGGATGTTATTTTACAGCTCTCTAAGACCAGTATAACTGCTTTTTTAAAATCAACACATCTATGTGAACTTGCACGTTTAAAAGCCCTGCCAACTTTCACAATGTACAGCCTAAATCCGTTCAAGAGAACAAATCGTGGGCGGAGTTTGGTTTCCATTCTTGGGGGCTAAAAACAGATGACTTGGTCCAGATTGAGCAGCGCCGGAATTTTTTCTCGATTCAAAAGTTAATGAGCTTTTTAGTCATCAAGTTTAATTGAAATCTAACAAAAACTATACTATCTTGCGTAAACACCTTTTTTAGTCATCTAGTTTTTTTGAAATGTCATAAAACCTTACTGTTTTTCGTAATAATCTTTTTTAATCATCTAGTTTAATTAAATTATCATAGATCCATACTATTTTCCGTAAACACCTTTTTTAGTCATTGAATTAAATTGAAATTTCATAAAAACCATACTATTTTGCGTAAACACCTTTTTAGTGATCGAGCTTAATCGAAATATAATAAAAACATAATTTATTCAGTAAACGCCTTTTTAGTCATATAGTTTAATTGAAATAACATAGATCTATACTATTTTTCGTAGACACCTTTTTTAAACATCAACTCATCGAGTTTAATCAAAATCTCATAAAACCAGCCTATTTTGCGTAAACACCTTTTTTAGTGACCGAGTTTAATCGAAATATAATAAAAAAAACAATTTATTCCGTAAGCACCTTTTTTAGTCATATAGTTTAATTGAAATATCATAGATCCATACTATTTTCCGTAGACACCTTTTCTTAGTCATCAACTCATCGAGTTTAATTAAAATCTCATAAAACCATACTGTTTCGCGTAAACACCTTTTTTAGTCATTTAGTTTAATTGAAATCTCATTAAACCACAAAGTTTCCGTAAACACCTTTTTTAGTCATGGAAATTTTTTAAATTCTCAAAAAAACCATAGGTACATTTTGCACATCGAGTTTAGTTTAAATCTCACAAAAACCATATTATTTTTCGGGCAAAAAATTGTGTTGACCTTTTTCTTAGTCATCGGGTTGAAATCTCATAAAATCCATTCTTTTTCCTTACACACGTCGAGTTTAGTAGAAATCTCATGAAACCAGACTAACTTTCCGGACACACCCGTTTTAGTCAACGACTTTAATTGAAGTCTCACAACAGCCATGCTATTTTCCCGGAAAAAAGTGTTAATCATCGGATTCAAGTTTCATTCGTGAAAGTTTCTTGGGGGCTAACCCCGGAGACTATACCATTTTCCTTGTGACAGCCTGAATCTGGGCCTTCTTGAGGGGCTTGAGCCCCCTTAGCCCGTAATAAACTCCGCCCATGGACACACCGATGTTCTGTATCCCATTGTTCGTTTTCAAGAAGAATAATAAACAAAATACTTACTTACTTACGTATTTACTTTCCATATTACTTCTAATGTTGAACATGACGCTGATTTGAGCTTGAAGAGAAGCTGAATTGAATGTAGCAGAAACCCGATGACATTGTAAATTTATGACGTTGGGTGTTAGCAAGGCCTTTGTAATAATTAGTAACATGTTAAAAGAGGTGTCTTATTTATACAGTATAATGTTCGCAAACTACCCAACGTTGGACTTAATAACTTTTCGTTAGAGCCTGGATTGCTCTGGAATTCATATCATTATAAATATTTACTTCATCTGCTAAACATTTTTTTCTCTCTAGTTCACTACTGAAGATTGTGTACATGTCCTAACGCTTGAACATTGGGGGGGGACAATTGCATGGGCCGTCCCCCCCAACGTCTTCATTGGGGGGGACCGTCCCCCCCTGTCCCCCCCTAGGTTTCCGCCCCTGGTTGAACCCCCCCAACCCCCCGGCAATTCTCACCCTGGATGCAACAAGCTGAGTTTCTTGTTTCTAGTTCGCGTACTGCTACCCCACAGCGTCGTTCATTTTCGGTCGCTGGTCTTAGAACCTAGAATGGTCTCCACACTACAACAGGGTAACTCATTTCTGTTCCTGAAGAATGTCAAAACTGTCTTAGGTAGACGTGTTTGAGCCGGGAACGCTTCAGAATACCCTACCTCGAAAAGATGCCATAACTATTGGTATCAAAGGGCATTGACATGTGAAGACTTAAATCAGGGGTCTCAAACACGCGACCCGCGGACCCGAATAATGAGGCCCGCGAGGGCAATCTGTTTTTTGTATAATAAAGCCTAAATTTGTCAAAATATTATAAAATGTAGCTTGACTCAAATTTTAAGGTGTCTTAAAAGTCGTGCTCATATCACCATAATATTAAAAATAAGGCTACATCACAAAAGCGAAATCACGTGTATCAGTCTATTCACTTAATCAAAACAAAATCATTGGACAGAGGATTAAGTCCGGATAGTCAAGCAGACAGATAGACAGACAAACAGAGGACGAATAAGGTGGGTGATGCTTAGAGTTGAAATTGAGAGAAAGGAGAGCGAAAGAGGGATGGGGTTCAAGATTATATTGTGACTATCAATGAAGAGGGGAGGGAGGTTTAAGAAATGTACACCTCACATCATACATCCCAAAAAGCGTAACTTGGTAGAAAAGTTCAACTTAAATGACACAAAGATAGGACAACAATGTTCCAAGCAATTGGAATTGTTATAAAAAAAAACAACAGTTGTGGTCAATTATATAGCTTGTGATATATAATCTGTGATATATTTATATATTTATTTACCAACATCATCGTCATTATTGCATGACCATCATAAAACGTGGACACCTTAAAATCCGTTCACTACTTTATATTTATAATTTACGCGCTTCAGAGTTTCTCAGATACCTCCTCTGGCATTCAGTAATAAAACGGACGGGCACGTAAGGTGTACTATGAAAATAATATTAAATCCATTATCGTATGTAGCCGACTACTACTGCCTCTGCCTCTGCCGCTGCTACTGCTACTGCTATTGCTACTGTTACTGCTACTTCTACTACTACTGCTGCTACTGCTGCTGCTGCTGCTGCTGCTGCTGCTGCTACTACTACTACTACTACTACTACTACTACTACTACTACTGCTTCTGCTTCTGCTTCTGCTACTACTACTACTACTACTACTACTACTACTACTACTACTACTACTACTACTACTACTACTACTACTACTACTACTACTACTACTACTACTACTACTACTGCTACTGCTTCTGTTGCTGCTACTGCTACTGCTACTGTTACTGCAACTGCAACTGCTACTGCTACTGCTACTGCTACTGCTACTGCTACTGTTACTGCTACTGCTACTGCTACTGCTACTGCTACTGCTACTGCTACTGCTACTGCTACTGCTACTGCTACTACTACTACTACTGCTACTGCTACTGCTACTGCTACTACTGCTACTGCTACTGCTACTGCTACTGCTACTGCTACTACTACTGCTACTGCTACTACTGCTACTGCTACTGCTACTGCTATTGCTACTGCTACTGCTGCTGCTGCTGCTGCTGCTGCTGCTACTGCTGCTGCTGCTGCTGCTGCTACTGCTACTGCTACTGCTACTGCTACTGCTACTGCTACTGCTATTGCTACTGTTACTGCTACTTCTACTACTACTGCTGCTACTGCTGTTGCTGCTGCTGCTGCTGCTGCTTCTACTACTACTACTACTACCACTACTACTACTACTACTACTACTACTACTACTACTACTACTACTACTACTACTGCTACTACTACTACTACTACTACTGCTACTACTGCTACTACTACTATGACTAAAGTGTTTCTGAATACAAGTAAAAAGACTAATCTATGGCAAAATAGCAAACCGTACGATGAAAAAACTGATATTAATAACAGTAAGAATAATTATAATGATAATTATACGGATCGTGATCGTAATCTTCAAATTTCTATTTTGAGTCAATGACAATCTTGAATAGTTTCCTGAGGAGGCGCTATATAAATGCTTGATTTGACGATGACCTATGATACGCCGATGAAGTATCAATTGGTGGCGCTGAGTAATTGAGAGTGAATGACATGTTCAAGGGCCCTACACACCAAACGTCTCAATGGATGACCAAGCTACAACTCAGCCAAAGCTTAGACACCTTAAAACATTTTGAAACACCTCTATATGTTGCAGATTAAAATTGGTTCTCCAAAACATTTACGTCAGTTCAAATACAATTATAAAAACTAAATTCTTATAAGATGTGTTATTATATAAAACAGGTGTCCAAATATTAACATTTCGTTTAACATTAACATTTTTTAAAAATTTTTAATCAACATTAACATTTTCGTTTCTGTAATTAATCATTGTAGAAAAAACAAATAAAATTATCAAAAGACTCCGATGTGCAGACCATTAAATCTGTCAAGCGGAAGTTGCGGTTTCTCAAGACCGGAAGTGAGTATGCGCGTTTGATTACGCCTCGATGGACTTGATGGAAGCGTCGCTGCAAGTTGAAAGCGAAAGAAGATTGTTGTAGACTTTACTATACACGCTGAGTATATGCATCTATTAATGCATGCATCAATGTATCAACCCATCCGACCCTCCGTCTGTGCGTACGTGCATCCGTGCATGTGTGCGTCCACTCATCCACCCATCCGTGTATAACCATCCACGTATTGGCAGAAGAAAATTAGTCGAGTTTATTTAATTGCTTATTTTTGTTTAGTTGCATTTTTATCAAGTCATTAAATTTTGGTTTTAACAAACTCGATAGTGCCACTATCTATCTATCTATCTATCTATCTATCTATCTATCTATCTATCTATCTATCTATCTATCTATCTATCTATCTATCTATCTATCTATCTATCTATCTATCTATCTATCTATCTATCTATCTATCTATCTATCTATCTATCTATCTATCTATCTATCTATCTATCTATCTATCTATCTATCTATCTATCTATCTATCTATCTATCTATCTATCTATCTATCTATCTATCTATCTATCTATCTATCTATCTATCTATCTATCTATCTATCTATCTATCTATCTATCTATCTATCTATCTATCTATCTATCTATCTATCTATCTATCTATCTATCTATCTATCTATCTATCTATCTATCTATCTATCTATCTATCTATCTATCTATCTATCTATCTATCTATCTATCTATCTATCTATCTATCTATCTATCTATCTATCTATCTATCTATCTATCTATCTATCCATCCATCCATCCATCTATCCATCCATCCATCCATCCATCTATTCATCCATCTATCCATCTATCCATCTATCTATCTATCTATATAGCGCCTCTTCAAGGGCCCTACTCAGAGGCGCTCCCGACCCAAGCCCGGTCAAAAAGAAAAGTCTTGAGCAATCTATAGAATGTGTCTTTTCCCGTGACTTGAGTTGAATAATTGCGCACGAAGAAATTATCAAATTTTTTCAAGCCAAAAAGTTATAAGCAAAATTAATATCATAAAAGAGGTGTCGTAAAATCAACCATCATAGAGGTAGATTCAAGTGCATCATTAACGAGGCTTGCAACCCTTTTGCAGCCTTGTTGGCGGGGAACTCGTACTAGCCAGGAATAACGTCGCTGCGTGATGGTGTCGTGACACATTCTACAGTAATCAGCCATTTAACTGTAATTTAAGCCGCGGATCTGATTTCACAGACCGGATGCGACATAAGCGATTACAGAAAAAATATCATATGTTCACCACCACCCACCCAACACTCAAGAGCGCTTTCTTTCTCGCCAATTCAATTAAACATCGCTCATCATAGCCGTCTGGATATATGTCTGTCTGTGCGTATGTATGTATGCCTGTCTGTCTGTCTGTATGCCTGTCTGCGTGTCTGTCTGTCTGTCTGTCTGCGTGTATGTCTGTCTGTCTGTCTGTCTGTCTGTCTGTCTGTCTGTCTGTCTGTCTGTCTGTCTGTCTGTCTGTCTGTCTGTCTGTCTGTTTGACTCAACGGGTTTTTATCCCCTGTCCACAGAATTTGTTTTGATCACGTTCTTTTCTGAATCGATTACGATTCGCGTTAAAGCGATTTTCAGCCATAGTGAAACTCCAGCACTGTTCACACTCTGAAAGTACCAGACCCAAGCTTGACTAAATGAGGAAGGTGACGATAATGATCTTTGTTTGTTCGTAGTTCGCTCGTCTTGTTAATTGGAGATGCTTTATCATATGAAAATGGAAACCGTTTCATACACCCGAAAATTTTAGTAAAGCTATCTTATATAAGTATGAAAAAGCGTTAAGTTAATAATGTGAAGTCTAGGCCTGGAATAACTGTAAACAGTGTAGCCTATACCGTTACGGTAGGTAACGGACCTTAAACGAGGAATTTTGAGAAATGATTAAAATAATTAATGACCCGGTACTTATGGGTTATCTACCCTGATTTATTTTGACACAGTGTCTTTTGCCATGAATCGACCAGTTTCTAATGGCTAAACTCCAAGGCAACGACGCCACCCCTAGACCACCGCGCTTCACATGCGGCCAACCTTCGGATCGAAAAGATAGGAGAAGGTAATGGTTCAATCCTTCTTCTCCTTTGACAATGTTGCTGTGAACAAAACCTTGAGTCTTTCATTCGCAATGACCCTCATGTCATCATTGCATTTTGAACTGTTGAGCATGCGCAATATAATTGACCACAACTGTTTTTAATCAATGATGATAATAATGTTTTTGCTTGAAGCATTGCCGTTTTATCTTTGTTCCTACGTCAAAATATTTGATACATCAATTTTAACTATTATTGTCCTTGTCATGCTTGCGAATTAATAGCATGTAAGTAGTACGTTTTACAGGTGTTTAAATATTATCATCGTATTTATGCCTCGGGAGGAGAACATGAAGATTGACTTATCTAATGCATCTCATATTTAATCATAACTTATCATCCATTGAATGTTTTGTTTAGAATTATAGTTTTGTTTATTCAACAATCCGGTTGGAGGACCGCAACTGGTTGTAGTGTACAGTAATGCGAATATCTTAATTAACATCATTATTCTTTACAATACAACTGCACCGATAACAGCCTACTTAGACTTTGGGGGGGATTCAAGCCTCACACAGAGTATTAAACGAGTATTTCATTCAAAATTGTTTAGCGCCATCTCTTGATGCTTCGAATGGTTGTGTGAGCATTCGGAACTTTAAAAGCATTCAATGTACAGTTCTGCTATTATATCGAATTGAATACTGCTTTATATTGGAGGGTGGTAAACGCAAGCGCCCTAAGACACCTTTTAATCATTGGAAAACGATCCAATATAAAATTGGGGTACGAAAGGCCGTGTTAGATTTAATTCCGTTTAGTTCTCATTTGTCATTTCCTCAAGGAAACAAATTTAGCATTAGAAATCTATCAAGCCACATCCGAACTTTTTCAATGCGAGTCTCATGCGTGGTTAAAGAAGGCGAGTGACACTAAGATTATAAGTGTACTGACAAATAATCTCCGAAATAATCCAAACCAGGCTCTAGTAATCTGAATTACTTGAAGATACTTAGAGGAATATAGAAGCTTACAATATATAGATCGATCTCCCTGCTACAATGCGCTTAGAGCCCACGCTATTTTTTTATTATACATGTACATCTTCCTATAACAACGATGAAACGTGGTCGGCGTTTATATGATAATCCTCTGTTAGACACCATTGAAACGATTTGAAAAACTGCTGTAATTATAAAGAATAGACACCCCTTAGTTGCTTATTAAGTGCTATAATATGCCAAGCAAATTTTTGTCCAGGGTAACGGCCTCTGTTGTCATAGACCCCGGTCAAATCGGATCCATCCATTCAACCGCACTGTCAATGAGAGAAATGCTGCAAACTATTATGGGGAGATTCACCATCCTTCACTGAAATTGCCACTTTTTGTTTGTTTATCATGGCGTCGCTTCAAGCTCCCTGTTCAGACGCACTCCCCACTACAACGTGAACACTGCATCGTATTTTCACGACAAGCGCTGAGCAATTGCGAGTGAAGGATTTGTCCTTTCGTGTCGACTTGAGGTGGGTTCGAACCTGAAACCATACATCCATGAATACATCCATCCGTCCTTCCGTCCGTACTGTTTACGCACACGCATGCGCACGAACATGAGCATTTGGCACCCAAACGCACACACATTCAGACCATTTTTACACACGTTATCATACTACTCTAAATTTATTACATAAGAGATTACAACAAAAGCAAAAAATAAAAGACAGTTTCTTAAGAGCAAAGATTCGAATACAGCTTGTACGTTTACAACAGAAAGTATGATGATAACGCTAACGATCAATGCTTGGCTGTTGTGTATTAGTCCTGCTAATAATAACAATTATTGTAAATGCCCTATTCATAATAATTATGAAGGTTGTATGCAAACGCAGTTTAAGATACCCTAAACTCTGAGTCACGTTATGTTATTATACAGCAGGATTATGAAGTTAGTTGATGTTCTAAAATGTCTTCAAACCGAAAAACTTATATGCCAGATTAATATTATAAAAGAGGTGTTATAAAATGAACCCTCTTAGGTAGATCCAGTTGCGTCATTAACGAGTCCTGGAACTGGCACTTTCAGCGTGCATTCAGTATTGTGTCATTAGTACATTGGAAACAGGAAATTAAGCCACCGATATGTCCACCGGATGTTCTTATTTTCAGACAGGAAGTGACTCTTCACTCTCACTTTTGCCTATATTGTATCGTTCTGTATTGAAACATTTATAAAGCGACTCTACTATGGTGAACTCTTTCAGAGGCGCTCCACATTGGAGCTCTATAGGCAGCCATCTAACTCCACGGCATCGTTACAGTTATAACAATTACTTTTACTATTATTATTATATAATTGGTGATCACCATGCGCATGACGTTTACGACACCTTAAAAACGTTTTCAAATTGCTTATATAATATTAAAGTATTCTTATTATCTTCACTTGATATCCGTAATGTCTCACCGTAATAAATAATAATTATTTGTAGCTATTGCTCTATAATATAATATAAGGAGCACTTCCGTATCGCTTGCAGTTAGTTACAGAGTGGCGTCATATTTCTTAAACTTGCGACAAGAGTTTGAGATATTTGAGATTCGATGGAGTATGCCAGACGCCAAAAGTATGCAAGTTCATACAGTACTTTATAATAGAGCGAGCTTAGAAATGATTGGTCTTTACAGATACTGTTGAAGGCATTTAGCGAAGTCTACTTTTACTGGAACATGAAACGCTACGCAGCGTGCACCGACGTTGCAAAAGACGTTGGGAGCGAAAGATAAAAATGTAGACAATAAAAAATAACACATACAAGTTAAAAAAATAGTCGAAAGTGCGTATAGAAACTATTTTATGCACAAAAGTAACCACGTATAGAGTTGTTTAGAGAATATACCTTTAAAAGGCCGTAGCCAGGATTTGATTTTGGGGGGTGTTTTCAGTGGGGGCCAGGATTTCAGTTTCGGGGAGGCTGAATTTCCTGAAAAATCTCCATTTTTATCCACCAAATTTTCTGATGACCTTTTTTCTAGTCGTCCGGTCGAAGTCTTGGAAATATTTTTTTCACATTTTCGCCGCCAAAATTTCTGATGACCTTTTTTAGTCATCAACTTACATTTTCAGATCGAAATTTAATCTATTACTTCGTTTCGGGTGGTGTTTTCATAGCTTTTCCATGTTTTTTTGCATCACAAACAAAAAATGCAATATATTTTTTTCTGCATTTTCCATTTCGGGGGGTGTTCAAACACCCAAAACACCCCCCTGCCTACGGCCTTGTACCTTTTTAACGTATATAAATGTTAGTATATAAATTCAAGGTTATGAGTAAAAAACCATGATTGTAGTGGCATGTGACGCTTTCGTCAACGACATCATTGTCGTGTAACCTCTCCAAATACAAGAGCAATGATGAAGGCATGGTAGATAACTAGCAGCAATGAATGTTTTTAGGCTAATTGAACAAAGAAACTTCTCAAGGTTATTTTGGTCGGGGTGAATCAAAGTTATGTAGTCTTTCTGTTTTTGGAAAGGCGTACTGTAATCGCACACGCATGCGTACAAGCATGCGCATTACACACCCACACCCCCACGACCATTGTTAACTTTTCTACCATTGTTATTCGCAACCAGGAATTACTTTGACCTTATTACACAAAAAATCCCAACAAGAGCAAAGAAATAAATTATAGCTATTTGTCCATCGTTGTCGGATAAACGATAGAACAGATGTTGACACTAAACACCGTAATAAAATGATTTAGTTGTTCTATAATAACGAATAACAGTTTATTTTTCACGTTGATTTCTTTGTGCGGAGACCGAAAGTCGGCACCAACACTTTCTAAAAGTTTAAATTGCACAAATAATATTAACGTATTCTTATAATATTCTCTGAATATCCGTAATGTCTCACCGTAATAATAAAGCTATTATTCTATAATATAGTAACATTTCCGTATCGCTTGGCGTTAGTTACAGAAGAGTGGTGTCATATTTCTTACACTTGCAACTAGAGTATGAGACAGTTGAGGTTCGATGGAGTAGGCCTATGCCAGAAGGCAAAAGTATACAAGGTCATACAGTACTGTATAATTTAGCGAGCTTAGAAATAATTGGTCTCTATACAGATGCTGATGAAGGCATTTAGCGAAGTCTACTTTTACTTGCACATGAAACGGCGCGCAGCGTACACCGATGCCGCACCCACACACTGCACCGACTCCCACCTGTCTATGGTGGCTAAGTGTTGACGCATTTGGCCGCCAGTCTGCGCCATGAGTAACCGATAACCATCATGTGGAGCCCCAGCCAGTTTTGTTCTGATTTAACGAAGGTGGCAAAAAGATCCATTGATGTGATTACCGTGCTTGTAAGCAATACGTCTTTCGGTGAATTATTAACGTTTGCTAACAACAAATTATAAATCTTCGGAATAACTTATTTGATGGTGTTTAGTAACCTTTCACAAGCTTATCTATTGTACGTTGCAACGCATCCATCTTTGGCGTTGCATCATCACGCAAGTTTATCACTTAAATTCTGTACGTAAGTAGACAATCGTTAATATATTAATAATCAATAATAATAGATTGAAAACTAGGCTGGTCCTGATCGGCTCAATAGCGAATACACTAGCAACTACATAATGCATACAATCACCGTGCATGCGAAATGAAAGACTCGCGGCGTCCTGATGCAATGGGAACCCACAGGATGCACTAAGCTGAGTTTTTATGTTCCCCGTTCGCGTACTGCTACCCAACAGCGCCGTTCATTCTCGGTCGTTATTCTTAGAATCTGGAATGGTCTACATGCTACACTTTGTAACTCGTTTCTGTTCCTGAAGAATGTCAAAACTGTCTTAGGTAGACACTCTATCTCGAAAAGACGCTATAAATATTAATGAGCATCAAAAAGCATTGACATGTGAAAACCACTCACGGTGAGTAAAATTTTTTTTCAAAACTTATTACTTATTTGAGAAAATTATTTTCTAAAAGAGGTGTCTGTTTATATCACTTCTCGATAGGAAATTCCGGTTCCTCAGACCGGAAATGAGTCTCCCGTTATAACGTGTACGTAAAAAACATAAATCAGCCAAAATACACAACTATGCAGACCACTAAGGACGTAATTTAGGTAAGAAGTAGATAATTGAGCTGATCTGTTCTGATTTTTCACTTTCACCTCGATAGACCTAAGTCAGCCATCTATGTATTCGGTGTTAGGAGGAAGCACATGGCCTTTGGTTGGCGGCTAAGATGTTCCCATAGATGAGATTACCATAGGCTGGACCACCACACCATTAAACCGATGGCAGAGGAACGTTGTATGATGAGGGGTTCACAGTAACTATTATACCGGCATGGTTAAGAATCTGATTAGATCCAGCTAATCAAATTATGTCGTTTAAAACACCTTTAAAACTCATATTTAATTCTCTATAATCACAGATAAAATCCCACACCACTCCAGTACTTCGTTGGAAATACCCTGGCATAATCGTCCTACACACTGAGCAAAACATTTCCATAAAATATTAATATCAGTTTATTCAATTCAATGTTTTTATTTGTTTAATTATTGATATGCTATGGCTACTATTACTAGTAGTACTACAGTACTACTATTTTACCACTCTTAGGCTTCTACATGTACTACAACCATTTATTGATCCATAACTCTCGCGGGGCGCAGTGGTGTAGTGGGTATGTTCGTCGCCTTGCAGTCAATGGGTTGCAGGTTCGAATCCACCTTAAGTCGCCGCGACGTCCTGAGCCATTATGCATTGCACTGCGAACCAACCGGATGCAACAAGCTGAGTTTCTTGTTTCTAGTTCGCGTACTGCTACCCCACAGCGTCGTTCATTTTCGGTCGCTGGTCTTAGAACCTAGAATGGTCTCCACACTACAACAGGGTAACTCATTTCTGTTCCTGAAGAATGTCAAAACTGTCTTAGGTAGACGTGTTTGAGCCGGGAACGCTTCAGAATACCCTACCTCGAAAAGATGCCATAACTATTGGTATCAAAGGGCATTGACATGTGAAGACTTAACCCATTTACCGCCGACGTTGCGAAAACGCAACGTACTGCTTAAAAATTGTGGAAAAATTAAAAACGAGACAAACTTGCACAAATCCATTTTTTCTTACTTAATGGGTGTTTACTAAGTATGCTGTTACCAAAATTAATATAAAATTATTTATTGTCATCTTATATTTTTTTAAATTTGTCAAAATTTGGTTTTTTGGTGTCTGTTTAGGGGGTTTTGTTCAATAATTATTTTCCCTCATAACACGTCAATATTTCCGAGAAGCGAAGCTGTCCGATTGGAATACTAATGTGAATAATTAACGTCTTTTGTTTATTAAATTTATATCTCATTGTATACTGAAACCGTAATCTGCGAAATTTTGATGTTGCGTTTACGCAACATTGGCGGAATGCGCTATGCAAATTATGTTGCGTTTTCGCAACTTCGGCGGAATACGCTATAAGCTTACACATTATGGCACGTATACAATACATGTAGTAACTCATATAAAATTATGTGAACTTACGATTGCTTGCAAAAAACTACAGGTGGTACTCGGCGTTTCCCAGGAAATTTCGTGTATCTGCCCCACCAGCACCAACTACGGGGAGGAGTGTCCCAACCAGCCTCCAGACAGCCCCTACCTCTATGGGGTATCCGGCGTTGACGCAGCTCGGAAAGCTTCGGCTTTCCCCGCTCTTGCCACTACCCACTACCAACTGCCCCTCCTTCTCCACCCCATCCAGTTTCACGCTCTTCCCACCCTACCCCACCCAATTCTGGACCCATTCCATCCATCCCCACCCCTACTAATCCACGCCTGCCCCCGCCCTAACATGCTTCCACCGCTCTGGTGTCCCCCAGTGTTATCCAGTAAATTTAGGTTTGTGACTACTAACACCAATCGCCATCCCCACCTTACCACCACCCCACCCACTCCGCCACCCCACCACACCCCACAACACTCCACCTCACCAGTCACCACCTAACTCGCTCCCACTACACGGAGTCCCCATCCTCTCCTCTGAAGTAACCGGTGATACCCATGAAATTTCGAGATAAATGTTTTGGTTCACCCAGAAACCCAGCGCCCACCCCATCCCTGGAGGGCGGGGTTTGTTTGTATGTGCACTTGTTATAGCGCCCCTTCAAGATCTCTCTACTCAGAGGCGCTCCCGATGCAGAGCGGACACTGCATCGGAGTTTCACGCCGAAGCGCTGAGCAATTGTGAGGGAAGGACTTGCCCAAGGTCCTTACGCGGCGAGGTGGATTCGAACCTCGAACCTTCCGGCTCCAAGGCAACGATGCCACCACTACACCACCGCGCCCCACGAGGGGGGTGTTCTTGTAGGCGCGAGGTCGCCATGGGGGCGCTCGGTCTAACTGTCAGCTTCGAATTAGATGTGAAACTAAGTCGAAGATGTGGAAACAGCGGTAATTGTGTTATTTTCCGGCCACCCACCGCCCCCCCAACAGTGAGGGGGTAAAACCCAGGCCCTCCACTGGATGGCCCTAGCGGCCCTCTGCTCAGGTGCAAGGTTTCAGGTCAATAGCAGCGAAACTGTGGGCATACATTCTGGGAAACACGCATACATACATAGTCACATTCACCTTTATATGCATAGATAAAGTTCACCTTTCCTGCCGTTGTTGCGAAAACGCAACGTCCAAAAACTAGGTCACAACAAATAATTTAAATGAAATTGCACTATCAGAAGTCTATTGGCATCATATTGATGATATACTATCAGCTGCAGCTTGATACGATGGCTATTTCTCATAGCGGCGGTAAATGGGTTAAATCAGGGGTCTCAAACACGCGACCCGCGGACCCGAATAATGAGGCCCGCGAGGGCAATCTGTTTTTTGTATATTAACCCTCGGGCTACCAAGGGGGGGGTGGTATCCACCCCCCCCCTAGGTTTTTCCCAAATAAAACTTTTTTCGTTAGGAATAAAATTTTGACGTTTTAGGTGGCTGTAGAGGATTCATTTGCACACATTTTGAGCTAAAATGTGTGATGATATACCATACCATTCAAAAGGTACACCCGATATACCCGAGGCACCAGGGGGGGGGGTGGATACCACCCCCCCCTTAGATTATCGGCTGTATCTTATCCGTCCTTTGACATGAAGAGACACCAATTACACCATTCTGTAGAGGGAATGTGGGGCTACATTGTGGTGGTCACGGAGTTGTCATTTGACAACCGGAAGTGCTCAAAATAAATTAAAATATAAATAAAGGTGTTTTATTTTCATAAAATTTTCATGTTGTTCCTATTAAAAATTATTCATAATTTATTTTTTAAGAGAAATAAATTATGTCATTCTATAGAGGGCAATTAGGGCTATTTAGTGATACCAAATAATTTGACATTTGATGACCGGAAGTGCTTAAAATAAATTTAAATGTGTGAAAATGTTGGGTTTTTTTACAACGCAAACCGATAAGTCTGCGTAAACGTTTTTCAGCATGTTTTACGTGTTTTTTCTCTTTTTTATTGTAACTAAAACTAACTTATTACTAGTTTTTATAGTTGAATATTGGACTTTATTATATGTAACCTATTTTAAATTAAATAAATTATGTTAAAACACACAGAATCTAATATTTTGCTTATGCGAAAGTATACATTTTGTGGAATCGACGGGTGCCTACGGTAAAAAATTCATAACTTTGGGGTGCTTTCATATATTTTAAACCTAAATATACCATTTTGTGCAGAAATGAATGCTGAATCCATTGATGTATTACAAGTTATGATATCTCAAACCAAACCCAAAATCCAGGGGGGGGGTGGTAACCACCCCCCCCCCTTGGTAGTCAGTGTTACAAAAAAAGCTTGGTAGCCTGAGGGTTAAAGCCTAAATTTGTCAAAATATTATAGAATGTAGCTTGACTCAAATTTTAAGGTGTCTTAAAAGTCGTGCTCATATCACCATAATATTAAAAATAAGGCTACATCACAAAAGTGAAATCACGTGTATCAGTCTATTCACTTAATCAAAACAAAATCATTGGACAGAGGATTAAGTCCGGATAGTCAAGCAGACAGATAGACAGACAAACAGAGGACGAATAAGGTGGGTGATGCTTAGAGTTGAAATTGAGAGAAAGGAGAGCGAAAGAGGGATGGGGTTCAAGATTATATTGTGACTATCAATGAAGAGGGGAGGGAGGTTTAAGAAATGTACACCTCACATCATACATCCCAAAAAGCGTAACTTGGTAGAAAAGTTCAACTTAAATGACACAAAGATAGGACAACAATGTTCCAAGCAATTGGAATTGTTATAAAAAAAACAACAGTTGTGGTCAATTATATAGCTTGTGATATATAATCTGTGATATATTTATATATTTATTTACCAACATCATCGTCATTATTGCATGACCATCATAAAACGTGGACACCTTAAAATCCGTTCACTACTTTATATTTATAATTTACGCGCTTCAGAGTTTCTCAGATACCTCCTCTGGCATTCAGTAATAAAACGGACGGGCACGTAAGGTGTACTATGAAAATAATATTAAATCCATTATCGATTGTAGCCGACTACTACTGCCTCTGCCTCTGCCGCTGCTACTGCTACTGCTATTGCTACTGTTACTGCTACTTCTACTACTACTGCTGCTACTGCTGCTGCTGCTGCTGCTGCTGCTGCTACTACTACTACTACTACTACTACTACTACTACTACTACTACTACTACTACTGCTTCTGCTTCTGCTTCTGCTACTACTACTACTACTACTACTACTACTACTACTACTACTACTACTACTACTACTACTACTACTACTACTACTACTACTACTGCTACTGTTGCTGCTACTGCTACTGCTACTGTTACTGCAACTGCAACTGCTACTGCTACTGCTACTGCTACTGCTACTGCTACTGCTACTGCTACTGCTACTGTTACTGTTACTGCTACTGCTACTGCTACTGCTACTGCTACTGCTACTGTTACTGCTACTGCTACTGCTACTGCTACTGCTACTACTACTACTACTACTGCTACTGCTACTGCTACTACTGCTACTGCTACTGCTACTGCTACTGCTACTGCTACTGCTACTACTACTGCTACTGCTACTACTGCTACTGCTACTGCTACTGCTACTGCTATTGCTACTGCTACTGCTGCTGCTGCTGCTGCTGCTGCTGCTGCTGCTACTGCTGCTGCTGCTGCTGCTGCTACTGCTGCTGCTGCTGCTGCTACTGCTACTGCTACTGCTACTGCTACTGCTACTGCTACTGCTACTGCTACTGCTACTACTACTACTACTACTACTACTACTACTACTACTACTACTACTACTACTACTACTACTACTACTACTACTACTGCTACTACTACTACTACTACCACTACTACTACTACTACTACTACTACTACTACTACTACTACTACTACTACTACTACTACTACTGCTACTACTACTACTACTACTACTGCTACTACTGCTACTACTACTATGACTAAAGTGTTTCTGAATACAAGTAAAAAGACTAATCTATGGCAAAATAGCAAACCGTACGATGAAAAAACTGATATTAATAACAGTAAGAATAATTATAATGATAATTATACGGATCGTGATCGTAATCTTCAAATTTCTATTTTGAGTCAATGACAATCTTGAATAGTTTCCTGAGGAGGCGCTATATAAATGCTTGATTTGACGATGACCTATGATACGCCGATGAAGTATCAATTGGTGGCGCTGAGTAATTGAGAGTGAATGACATGTTCAAGGGCCCTACACACCAAACGTCTCAATGGATGACCAAGCTACAACTCAGCCAAAGCTTAGACACCTTAAAACATTTTGAAACACCTCTATATGTTGCAGATTAAAATTGGTTCTCCAAAACATTTACGTCAGTTCAAATACAATTATAAAAACTAAATTCTTATAAGATGTGTTATTATATAAAAGAGGTGTCCAAATATTAACATTTTCGTTTAACATTAACATGTTTTAATTTTTTTAAATTAACATTAACATTTTCGTTTCTGTAATTAATCATTGTAGAAAAAAACTCATAAAATCAGCAAAAGAATCCGATGTGCAGACTATTAAATCTGTCAAACGGAAGTTCCGGTTTATCATACCGGAAGTGAGTCCACGCGTTTGATTCCGCCTCGATGGACTTGATGGAGTTGGTATCGTTGTGTCAAGTTGAAAGCGAAAGAAGATTCTTGTAGATTTTTTTGTACGCTGGGTCTATGCATCTATGCATCCATGTGTCATTCCATCCATCCGCCCTTCTCAGTTTGTGCGTCCGTGCGTCCATCCATTCATCCATCCATCCATCCGTGTATAAACCATCCACATATTCAGTGGTAAGAGAAAATGATTCGAGTTTATTTAATAATAATTATTGCTTCTTTTTGTTTATTTACTTATTTGCATTTTTATCAAGTCATTATGTTTAACGAACTCGATAATGGCAAAAGTTGTCTTTTCACGTGATTTGAGTTGATTGGAAAAGCGTATTGTTTTCGCACACGCATGCGCACGAGCATGCGCATCACGCACCCAAACTAGCACACATTCATTTTTACACATGATATCATAATACTCTAAGTTTATTACATAAAAAAATACAACAAAAGCAAAAAAAATTAAGTTAGATTTATAGAGCAAACATTCGAGACAGCTTTTACGTTCTTTGTTTCAATTTTGTTTGGCTGTTTTGCGTTAGTCCTGCTAATAATTTATTATTGAAATTGAAGGTTGTATACTCATGCAGTTTAAGACACCATAAACTCTGAGTCAAGTTATGTTATGATAAAAGTTATTCGATATATTACTCAAATGTATTAAAACCAAGAAATTTATATGAAAGATTTATATCATGAAAGAGGTGTCATAAAATGAACCCGCATAGGTAGATTCAGTTGCATAATTAACGAGACTTGGGACTGACAGCGTGCATTCAGTGGTGCATCATTAGTACATCGGAAACGGGAATTTCTTCCTTAAGTCATCGATCTGTCCATCGGATGTTCCTATTTATCAGACAGGACTCTTCTATCTCACTTTCGCCTATATTGTATTGTATTGTATTGTTTTCTATTGAAACATTTATAAAGCGCCTCTACCAGCGTCTATGACAAAAGAGGCTATTACACTGGACAGAAATATGCTTGGCATATTGCAGCACTCACCATCGTCAGAGAATGTACGACTATGCTTGGCCAACATGTCATGCCGCAGAACTGGAAGAACTTGTATAATGAATGATATATTGAAAAGAGGTGTCCAATTATTCTGGACAGTTTTTTACACATCGTGTGGCATGCATCCCATGGGTCGTCTTTTATCATTTTAATCAACAAAGTGTGCGTTGAGTAAGTGGTGTGCAAAACACCGTATTAATATATTCAACTGAAGCAATATATTTATTCTAAATTTTAAGCATCTGAAATTTGTTGGGAGAATAAAAAATATAACATCATTTCAGGAACTACGAAGTCACGAATAAGTTCATAGAATTGTTTATAGCGTGATTGCTTGATGCTATATTAAAAAAATGTTACACAAAAAATATAATACGACGTATAATTGTTACCAACTCTCCCATAGCGATGGCGGTGCTGACTGTAACGGTGGAGACGACGATAACGATAACGGCATTATTAGCGGCAAAGGTAACAGAGTGCTTCCAGTGGCGCTTCGATGTAACGGTGGCGGAAGCAGCAACGGCAACGATAGATATAACGACAACGATAACGATAACAATAGTCAATTACATAATAAGGAGTGCGTTTCAAAGGTCGTATATTTCCTATGGATCTTTTCGAACTTTGAGAGTGCCAGCCCCAAGCCAGGATAAAGGAGGAGGGCAATTCCAGTGATATTTTGTGATCACACAATGTAATTAAACTGAAACTACTACTACTACTTGGGCCTACAATTACAACTATGCCGCTGCTGTGAGTTTGGCGTGGCCAGTCACAGGACTGGATGAATGAGGGGGGAGTTTTGGCAATAATAACTTATCAATTCTATCTACTAGCTAGTGTATAATGATATAATATTATAAATCAAAGTAATGGCGCATTTGAGTAGTGGTTATGTTAAACACCTTTTTAATATATTCAGCTAAAGCAATATTTATGCTGAAATTGACTGGGCTAATCACTAATTTTTCTTCAGCAATGAATTTAAACAACTGAAGCGTCTCCAACTCGTTCAAAACTCATTATTCAGAGCCGTCACCAGAACTCCCAAACATCATCACATCACTCAAATCCTGATGATTTAATACTCCATTACCTAAGGGTGTGTGTGTTTGCTGTTTATCGTCACTGTGTGGTAACAAAGACCATTAGCGACGCCCTCTTCCTTTAACCAGGCATGGGACTGGCACTGGCAGAGATGTCCACAAATTAACTTGTGTGTTACTGTGAAACCGTGAACACAGTAAATCAGAAATCAGTAAAAAGACACCAATATGCTGACCATTCAGTTAGTGACTAAGTGAGTTAGTAAGTAAATTAGCCGATCTGCTAAGCGTAAGTTCCGACTTCGATAGACCTAAGGCAGCCATCTATCTCCTCGGGGATCTGAGGATGCGCCGTTGGCCTTTGGTTGGCGGATAAGAGGTTCCCATAGGCTGGACCACCACACCATTAGACCGATGGCAGAGGCACGTAGCTTTGATAGCAATTGTATGATGCATGTGGGGTTGAAAGTATGCCTACTATTATAAAACCGGCATGGTTAAGAAGTGCTTAATATATACTGTAGATCCAGATATTCAAAGGGTGTCGTTCAAAACACCGTTAAAACACATCATAAATTCTCTATATGATTATTAAATTTCAGGTCGCTACAAGTCTTGTGGAAAGAAACGCATTTATCGTCAACCGCACTGAGCTTAACAATAATATACAATTATTTTAATCATTGACAAACATCACAGGTCTAACACAGGTCTAATCCGAACATGTATTTTTCCAGGGATTCAAAACTTTGTGCCAGCGACTATCCAGGAAATAAAAAACTGAATCGACTTTCAAAAAGCAATAATATTGAAGCTGCACTTGCTAAACTGACGACGCTATAGAAATTGTCTGATTTACAATTACTTTACATTGCAATACCATAGTTATAATGAACAAACCATGTTTACTTGAATGAGCAATATAGGAATGTCCTATAATTGAATGAATGAATGTGTAGTCTAACTTGTCTACAGAACACCTCTTTAACTGAATAATACCACATTATATAAAGTTTAGGTTAAGCGCAAAATAACGTGTTTTTCTGTTCGCTGCCATCTCGGTTTAGGCATACCATCCGATAGGTCTACTGAGAATTCCGTTTGACAGATGGCGTTGGTAAGAGGTAGAACGTGATGGAAACACGTTGACTGTCAAGGTTAAATTTAATTTGTCAGTGGCCCTGTGTATAAAGGCGATGATGACGACGACGACGTTGATGATTGTATACAATGGTATACTGACAATGATATGATATCGACCGTGATCGTAATCTTCAAACAATATCTATATCGCTACACGATAGACAAGCGGGGGCATCAGCTTATTCACGAGCGCTGCGTTGAGTCAAGAGTGTTGTCAGTAATAGAATTCCTGGCCGATTTATCATAATGTTACCATGATTACCAAATTATGATGACAAAGATATTATGTTGCGACTCGCTCCATAGAAGCGCAATTTCTCCGCTCGCTTGTGAAACTCTCCACTGTTCACACTCCGGCGGTGCCAGTCTCCAGTTCGGGTAAATGGGAGGGTGACGCTAACGATCTTGTTTAGGTGCAGTTTGTTCGTCTTGTTAATAATTGTGGTAGATGCATTTCGGTGGTGTTATAGGCCGTTTAAGACACCTCAAAATTGGTAGAAACAAGTATTATATAATATTAGCACAATCGATTATTGTTAATAACATAAAAAAAAATTCAAAACGAAACTCTTATAGGAGAAATTATTATTTTAAAAGAGGTGTCCCAAGATAAACCACTTTATGCAGAGTCGTTCTGATCACTAACGACGCCATAGGATTTCATTCAGGTTTGAGATTGGCTATGATAGAGAGAGGAAATGGGGGCAGACAGGGATGTGTGCTTTTACCATAAAAATATTTATTCAATATACTTGAAGGGTTGGTGATTAGACAGTTATGTCGGTGGAGTTAAGATTAACAAACCAGCGTGTTGCTGACGACATTATTTTAATAGCATGCCCAGAAAACAAGCTACAGGAGCTGTAATATGCCAAGCAAATTTTTGTCCAGGGTAACGGCCTCTGTTATCATAGACTATTGTTAGACCAATTGTTATAGTTACCCCCATCTGTAACCTTTTTTGGATAGGTTGAGCCCACTTAAGTAAACGAGGCAACGAGTCGACGGCTCGACGCTTAGTTCATCACTGCACAGTGCACATCTTAACTACTGCACACCTCTTTTAGAGTTTACTTCAAGCAATATTTGGCTAAGTTTGTCTTTGCAAGTAGTTAATTGATCTAGTACCTTGCTCATAAGTGCTGTAATATGCCAAGCAAATTTCTGTCCAGGGTAACGGCCTCTGCTGTCATAGACCCTGGTCAAATTGGATCCATCCATCCATCGACGCCAAGCACTTTTTCAAACAATTTGCATTGTAGACATAATATTTGCATAACGTGTGCAATAGCATAAACAACTTTTCTGCAAATCATAATTAATCGGTCAAGCAGTGCCGTCCGTTTTAACGTAACCTGAAAGATAATAAAAGCTTGAATTCGTAAAGCATCAAGGCATTTTTAAAATTTAGTTGACACCCATGGATGTCGGACACACACGGGCGGATTCAAACTATAAAGCTGTTTAAGACCATGATTGTAGAACACCATTCTCATTGCTTCCAAGTTTAGTTACCAGCAAGGATCGAGGTCTGGATTGCTAGGCGGCCACAGCTGCGGATATGAAGCCGAGTGTCTTCCGGGACAGCTAATACATGTGCACTACTACGTCTACGGTCGTGTGTTCGTGAAAAAAAAGACATTTTGAGCATCATTCTAATGTAAATCGTTGAAAATTTCTTTGCGCTCAACAAAGAACCGCCCAGATTCCCCCCAATTCCCCAACGGCGAATATAGAATCAAGTCTCAAGAGGCTTTTTATTTCGATGCCAGGTCAAAATGTTGGGAGGTGAAGCCAAGGAGACAGCATTAGTACCGGTTATGATAGTAGTGTGGTAATGCTTGGTGCACGGCTAGAATCATGATGCAATTGGTTGAAGAGTTCGGTTTTTAGTCGTCCCTGGGCGCCAAAATCATCATCATTATTAGGCTACTTAATCAATTAGGCACCTTAAAGTTTGTTCATTATATTTTATTTATGCTTCGCGCGCCTCATAGTTGATCAGATTCTTTTAAAGATTGCTAGTTCCAGCAATTATTAATTATTAAAATGATGATCGGTGAACGTAAGATGTCACCAAACAACTGAATAAAAATTAATATTATTAATTCCATTGACGACTAAATATCACGCTCTGACGTCAAACTACAAGCACTACTACTGCTGCTGCTGCTACTGGCTCTATTGCCAGCCTTCTGCAGTAAAGTTGATTTATGAGGAAGATAATTTATGACAGCCATGGCATTTTCACGTTTTATTCGCTAGACGGCTGCAAGTCCAGAAAACAGGTAAAGGATGACGCTAACGATCTTTGAATGCAGTGTGTTCGTCTTGTACATTATATTCGCCTCGTTTATATGAAGGTGGTATGCGCATGCCGTTTAAGACACCCGAATATCAGAGAAAATACATTATATAAAAATGAAATAATTTACGCATTTTATGTTTTTAGATTAATGTGTTCGAACATTGAACGAATAAATCATTCAAAATTGTTCAGCGCCATCGATTAAACTTATGAACTTTTAAATTGCTCAATTCACAGTTCGCCTGTCTTGCGTTGAATACTGTTTTAAATTTTAGGTTAATAAACGCTAGCATCTTAAGACACCTTTTAATCGTTGTAAAACGATGTTTTATAAAAATGGAACACGAAAAGCGATTTACCTTATACCTCGGTAAATCCTTCTTTCAGCAAATAAGAAAATTTAACCCCTGCATAAGAATTCAACCTTTATACATACATACTTGCTCTTTCAATGCAAGTCCCATGCTTGTTTAGAGAAATGGCGACGTTAATTAGTATCTTTGTAATGATAAAATAGTTCCTGAACAGCTATAATCTCAATGTACTTGAGGATATTTGGAATCATATCGGTGCTTACACAATGATATAGATCGACCTCCTTGTTACGACGCGCAAATAGACCATTTAAGCATCACTTATTTCTGTTTGTGAGGAATCTCAAAACTTTCCCAATAAAACGTAGTTGGGTCTGGAGGATG
>OX243821.1:27387897-27397897 GCA_945859605.1 Lumbricus rubellus
CTTTTCGATAGCAGATATACACTAACAAATAATTGCATAATAAACCGCGATGCATTGATGGACTGGCTCTGCCATAACCGCACGATAACTCTCTTGGCCTAGTTTCCCTTGGGTGTCCAGCGTCGATCCACCATTCAATGGCAGTTTAACGTCGTGCCCAGGACAGAAGCGTCTTTAGACACCTTTTAATTTAAGTAAAGCAAAGTAATATAACAATAGAACAGTAAAAGCGGTTAAATATCTTTCATCATCTGTATACCACACTTTCAGCAAAAAAGAAAATTTAACCACTGCACAAGAATTCAACATCGCAACATGCATACGTGCAATTTCAAGGCAAATCCCATGCTTGGTTAAAGAAGGAAGTGACGCTAATTATCCTTGTAATGACAAATAGTTCCTGAACTGCTATAATCTCAATGCACTCGCAGATCTTTAGAGGCATATCGGTGCTTACAGTATAATATAGGTCGACCTCCCTGTTACGACGCGCTTAGAGACCATGTAAGCACCATTTTATGTTCCTAATGAATCTCAAACTGTCCTAATATGACGTAGTTGGGTCTGGAGGATGGTAATCGCAAACCGCTTTAGACACCTTTTAATCGAAGTAACTCTACGTTATATAAATTTAGGACTCGAGAGGCGTTAAATTATTTTTGATCTAAGTGTGTCCCATTTTCCGTAATGAATAAAAACTAAACCTCTTTATCAGAGATCAACCTCGCCACTCCCGTAGGCGACTATTTCATTGCCAGTCCCAAGGCTGGTTAAAAAAGGGGCGACGGTAAATATCCTTGTAATGACAAATAGTCCATGAACAGCAAAATCCAACCAGGCTATAGAAATCTCAATGAACTTGAAGATATTTAGACGCATATATGTGATTACAATATAGATGGACTCTCCTGTAACGTGCACCATTTTTTGTTCCTGAAGAATCTCAAAACTGTCCTAATAAGACGTAGTTGGGTCGGGAGCGTTTCTAATTTGCCCACATTGAAGTAGCTTTTTAAAAAATTCCCGAAAATAATTGTCAATCGGATTGTTTAATAGACGAGAGTTATTATTATGCCCTGAATGCGCCAAAACTTGGCCTAAGAAAGAGCTCAAAATTAATGTGCTAGTCAAATTTTTTAGAATGCAACGGTCGTTAGTTAAACTATGAATCCATGGGGCCAGTAATAATTCATTTCTTGCTATTTTGCGCTATGATTATCATGAATAAACTAGATAATAGAGTGGTTTGCAAAACACCTTTTTATTGTATTAATTACGATCTATATAAATTCAGAGTTAAAATGAAAATAGAATGTGAACTCCAAGCTTCAAAACAGGGCAATAGTCAACACAAAGAGCAAGACTAGTGTAAATACTTCTCCGTATACCCTTTCAAAGGCAGATGGCGTTTGTAAAATCAGCACACATCCATTTCTTTTTTAATCCACTGTTATTCGTAACCATAAAATACTTTGTGTTAATTACACAAGAAATTTAAAGAAACCAAGAAAATAGAAGATAAATAATTTGAGAACAGCGCTGTATAAATAATTAGATTTGATTCAGTTGTTATGTTTTTAAATAAACCACAGGAACACATCATACACATGGGTTTATGTGTTTTTCTTTGACCGATTAACTAAAGGAGGAAATGTTGAAGCTATTACTATTAACACTCGAGTGCCCAAGGTATTTTTTGGTACACGAAGGCCCAAGGGGGGGGGGGGGGGGGGGTCGCGAGGACCCCCGCGTTTTCATGCTAATATCTTGAGAAGGGATTGGAATATCGTTTCAGAATTTAGTTATGCCTATATGTACTCCCAAATGAAAGGCATGGTACGGAAAGGGTTATAAATGCTCTCAGGTGACCACAGCAGGAAACGAGCTCTGTAGAATGAAGTGCCAGTCAAAAGCTTGCGTGACGGAGGAGGGTTACACTAACGATAAACGTTATTAAATAACTGTTTATATTGATGCCGAAAACTGCCACTCCGCCACTGCTCAAACGTTGGCAGTGCTGAAAAATATTACAAAAGCTCCATTCATATAGCATAACTTAAATCCATTATTACGGTGTTTAGTGAATCTCAAAATGACTATAGGCTTTTGTTGCAATATCTTTTGCAATAGACTCATGTATTATCTGGCTACGAATAACAATGGTAAAGGTGTGAATATGTGGGGGTGTGAGTGCGTGATGCGCATGCTCTTCCACATGCGTGTGCGATGACAGCACGATTTTTCCAAAACAGTAAGATACAAAGATTGAATGTGTACGTGTAATTGTAGTTTAACGTCACTGTGTGGCTACAAAGACCATTAGCGACGCCATCCTCCTTTAACCAGGCTTGGGACTGGCACAATTATTTTAAACATTGATATAGTGCAGCTAATATTGCTAATAGTACTACTATTAAGCGCGGTGGTCTAGTGGTGGCGTCGTTGCCTTGGATCCGGAAGTTTCCAGAAGAGCTTGAAGGGGCGCAATGACAAGTGCACATACAAATTTTAATGCAGACGATTATTAAAATCGTGGCATTCGATTCAGCATTTTTTTTACTAAATTGAAGAACGACTTGAAGATTTTTCAAAAATTACTACTTATAGAAAATAATCATTTTCAAAAACAGGTGTGCAAAATGAACCTCTGTAATTGTGTGACTTGTACCTAAAAGCACAAAATTTCACGTATAGACACCGCTGGACATCGAGGAGTCATATACAAGGTGGGCAAAAAAGACCCCATGCGGTTTTTGTCAATATCCTGGCCAGAAGTAAGTATTTGGAAATGAAATTTCACAGTCTTAAAAACAATTGATATTTAAACATGGGGTAATTAGAAATTGTTTATACATGTAAAGTAAAGAGTAAAATTATAATTATGTTAGTATGGAAAGGCAGTGGAAGGAGAAAGATACATTTGGATACATAGTGCAACCAACCCTCGATTGAAGACGGCTAAAGATAAGACAAGGTAATGTTTAAGTCACGTGGGTTCAATCCTTCTTCTCCTCTCAAACGGTTATACTTTTCATTATTCATTAGAGGCAACCAAATTGTTGAATAAACGTAAATTATAATACATTATTTCATAAATGCGTCTGTACTTTCCAAAAAGAGCCGCAATATGTCAAGCAATTTTTTTGGACGGCAACGGCCTCTGTTGTCCTAAGCTGTCGTTAAACTATGGATCCATTTCTGAGGCATTTTTGGCTACGTGACGCTATGGTTACCAAACAGGATTATGAAGTTGTTTACAAAACACCTTTTTATTGTATTAGCTGAGGCTATATAAATTGATGTTTAAGAGTAAAATAGATTTGGTGTCTTCCATCGTTTGACTCTCCCAAAATAAGAGCAAATAATTATGGGTGCATGTTTGTATGTTTGTATGTGCACCTATTAAAGCTCTCTTTAAAGCTCTTCACTCAGAGGCGCTCCCGACAGCAGAGCGGACACTGCATCGGAGTTTCACGCTGAAGCGCTGAACAATTGCGAGTGAAGGACTTGCCCAAGGTCCCTACTAAGTGGCATGAGGTGGGATTCGAACCTGCAACCTTCCGGCTGCAAGGCAACGAACACTCCCACTATACCGCCATGCCCCACGATTGCGTGGTAGATGGCTTTGAGCAAAATTGCCTGTGTTAGGCTAGCTGAATAGTTGGAACTGTTCATTGCAAGCTTATTTCGGTCTGGGTGAACAGCAATTGTTGCTTGCCATGAGAGGCATCAGACTATGGCAATTATAATTATTAGTCAACACAAGGAACTTGATGATGCGGGATTGTTTATCTGTATACCCTCTAAAAGGTTATGTGATGCTATAATTATTATCATGTACAAACGAGATTATAGTTGTTTACAAAACACCTTTTTATTGCATTTCTATGTGGCTATATAAACTAATGTCTAAGACTGAACAATAAATAGAGTTTTTGCGCTCGCAATATCATGGTGGAAAAAACTTTATGTTATTTAGATAAGAAATTACAAGAAAACCAAAGAAATAAAAGATAACTGTTCTGAAAGTAGCGCTGTATAAATCTATATATTAGAAGAAGTTGTTATGTTTTTAAATGAACCACAGAAACGCAAGATTTTATTTATCCGTCATTGTCAGATTAACTATTATAATAAGTAGGCGAGGGAAAAGTCGACATTAAACACCTTAATATTATATTTTTCTTATCATATAAAACCATGAAGGAAGCTTCCGTAGCATATGAAGACACATTCTGACAGTCTCGAATAAACTAGACCACGATTTGAAGCCAAACACTTGAAAATATATTTCAGACATGAATTAAGCTTATTATTTTATGCGCAATACACACAACTTTATGTATATCAAAATTCATCGGTCAAGCAGCGCCTTACAATGTTAGCGTAACTCGAAAGATAGTAAAAGTTCACATTCGAAAACCATCAAGGCATCTGCTGTAAGTTTATCATTATTGCAACACCTATTATAGTGTAGTATACACGCAGGCGGATAAACAAATTCTATTAGGCTGCTGAAAGCCAAAGTAATAGACAACCATTTTCATTGCATCCGTGTTTTGAGACCAGCAAGACCCCATGGAGCCGTCCATGGTTCTGGTATAGGAAATGCTATTATTTATTTATCCCATTACACCTCCTCTTCTTATACCGTCCTTGTGTTAAGAATTCGTTAAAACGTTCATGTAAAGCACACAACAGAATCATACGTAAACAATATTAAGGATATTTAAAGCTTGATGACGTGATTGAACAAGTTTGTTAGAATAGAAACTAAATACCTTTAGAACTTATCGCCTATTCATACAAACTCTGCATATGAAAATCCCTCGCATGTTTAAAGGAGAAGGTCACAACTACTTATCTTTAATTTATCATTAGCAAATGCGCCGTGGAGCCTATACGGGCTTTCAGAAAGATCATTAGCATTAAACACCTTTTAAATGTTGTTACAATTACTATATGAAAATGGTTCGTTGAAAATTTGGAATTGCAGTAACAATGCACATAGCTCTAGTAATCTCATTGTACTGGAAGATCTTTACAGGCATCACGGTGCTTACAAAATATTTCAAAATATAAACATACACTAAAAATCTAAAATCTCATGCGTTACATCATAACACAAATTTGACACTTACACAACTTTGAGCTGCAGAATCATTTAAACGTACACAAGCAGAAGCAGTAAATGTTAACGAATAAAATAAGCCTAAGTTCAGTTTTGTGGTACGGTACGCTGGTAATACATTTTGCAAAAGCTCATAATTATCGAAAACTCTGTGCTGAATGACATATTTCTAAATTTTATTTATAAAAAAATTAAAGCAGCATGCAATTAAATGTTTCGAATCTAGACAATACCTGCATATATAATTAAGATATATTTACGCATCCGAAAAAACATATCATATCGATCCATATGATTATTTACATATGAAATTGATATGGCGACCTTCTTGATAACTATTCACAGGTACGGACACGCATGAAACTAATGCGTAATTTATGGACCGTTTTAGACAATTCCCGCTGTAGGGAAAGCAATCACATGAAGAATATTGGAAACTAATTAATTTGTCTAATGGTTAAGCCTGCTTTGTAAAAATAAAGTCGTCTCTTGAAACCTAACACTGTCTACGAATCCGAGGTTTAGGTCAATGGTATGTTTACATTATTAAAGAGACATTTTTCAGCTTTAAAAAGGTTTCCAAGACTCTCGCCAAACTGCAAACAGACTTTTGCTAAATAAAATTCTTATAAGAAAAGATTTCCACTTAAAAGAGGTGTCCAAAAATTTAAAAAAATGAGCCGATCTGTCCAGTTTCCCTGACCGGAAGTGAGTCTACGCGCTTGCTTCCGCCTCGATGGACTTGAGGCAGTGGTCCTTTTCCTCTGCGTCCGATCGTCCGTATTTATCAGAGTCGTAGGCGGTCGTCATTAGGAAATCCTTGGCTTTCGTTAAGGAAGCGTTGGCGGCAAAGAGGTTTTCGTAGATAAGTGCGGCAACGACACCGCCAAGGATTGGACCACACCAGTAAACCTAAGATAGAGGAAGATTCCAATAAGCGAGTGTGACTATTGTTGTTGATATCTTTATTATTCTGTCATTTTATTGCTATTGTTATTATTAGTGGTATATAGTTGCAGTAGCAGCAGAAGCAGATTTCAACACCTTTATAAACGAGTCTCAGGATCTTATAAAAGATTGACGAACGATGCAAAACGCGAATGCTTCCTAGTCTAGTCAATGGCACGTACTTAGTTAGACTCAATGTCATAATAAACCTACGACAGAGGAGACTCAGTATTCGATAAGCGAGTATGATTATTATGTTATTGTTGCTTTTCTTGTTATTGTTATTGATTTAATGCAACAGAAAGCAACTATTGTCCGTAATATGGAACGCCTATCAAATAAAGTATGCCTCATTTAATTCAGGCTATTATTATTATTTTTAAAATTTATTATTATTATCATTATCATTAACATTATCATTATCAACATCTTTAGCATTATCATCGCAATCATCATTATCATTATCAGTTACCGTTAGCACTAGTACTGTTATTGCTGGCACAGAAGTGGTTAGACACATGTAGGTAATGTCATTTATTAGCATTTGACCTTTAACCCGACCCGAATCAACATTCTAAATAGCCAATAGCCATCAAAGGCTCTTGCTTAGGCCTACGTGACAAATTGCCCTTCATTTGAAATGTAATGTTGCTATTTAACGACTAAGTCTTTATCGAGCAATATTGCTCCGCCCAACTGTCAATCAAATATTGCTCCGCCCATCTGTCAATCAAACCGTCGTAGGTCATTGACTCTGTCAAGCGACTAGAACTATCTATAATTATTATTATCTTGTATGGCTTCTTTTTTGACGTCAACAAGCCTTTGTTTGTATGATAGTAAATCAAAGCACAGTGCTGTTGTTAATCAAAAGCGTTAACTTCAAGTTTATAAGGATATGCGCTTGAGAGGGAATCGGTTGGCTCACGAGGGCTGCAGCTGTCTGGGTGGTTTCGAATGTATTCTGAGTATGTGTGGGTTTGTTGAGAACGCTAGAGATTGGCGGTCTGGGTAAATTGCTGTGTGTTCAGAGTCGATCCACAATTTGATCGGGAGAGAGAGACAGACAGACAGACAGATAGGCAAATAGACAGACAGACAGACATATATAGACAGACAGAGAGACAGAGACAGAGACATACAGATACAGATACAAAGAGACACAGACACAGACAGAGATAGTTCGAATTCACCTCGCCGCGTACGGACCTTCTTCACTCACAATTGCTCAGCGCTTCTGCGTGAAACTCCGATGCGGTGTCCGCTCTGCATTGAGGAGCGCCTCTGAGTAGAAGTAGAGCTTAAAGGGGCGCTATAACAAATGCACATACACACAAAAATAGTCGTTCATTCTCTGTCGCTGGTTCTACAACATGCAGTAGCTTCAATCCCTTTTACACTGCGCCTAATTGAAGCTAATTCCCATGGGTAACTCCACTCTGTTTCTTAGCAACCTCAAAACGGTCTTATTTAGCCGTGGTTGGGTCGGTAGCGCTTCTGAGTAGACTACCTGAAAATGCGCTATATGAAATGTCTAAAATAAATAAATTTTGAATTCTCTTGGGTAGATTGCTCACTGACGACACCTTTACAACGTTGACAACCGATGCTATATAAATTAGCGATATAGAACTCACTTAATCCCACGCATCTTCCATTCTTAAACTTTCAAACTTAAGACTCTTGTTTTCGGAATAATGGACGGAACTAATAAGAGAGGCAGAAGCCGCAGAATGAAAGGAGGACATAGAGTACTGGTGTGATTGTATTGTATTGTATTGTATTTAAACATTTATAAAGCGCCTCTAGTAGGGTGAACCGTTCAGAAGCGCTCCCAGTGCACAAGAGACAAGTGATGACTCACTACAAAAGCTGTTCCACCTGGCCCAGGACAGAGGCTATTGGAAGAAGAAGACATGGTAAATTACTTCCAATCGAAGGACAATGACCATTATTTTTTGCTAGTTTTAACTGTATAAAATTGTTTCTACAACTGCACAAATCCATTTAGAACTGCACATTATTTTTTTGTTCAATTGCACGTTGAAAAAGCCCTGGTTTATATGATAATTATAGAGCCGAGTTTTGAAACGTGTCCTATTTCGACAATGTGCAACAAGTCGTTGCTTTATTTACAGCAAGACAGATGTCTTGACCTTCAGATGTTTAACCTCTTATCTTTCAAGACGGGTATATCTTTCTAACGTTATCAATAATTTACGACACCTTGGACTCAACTAATAGCAGAAATTATGGCCACTTGAATGCTGGAATGCGATGTAAAGTGTGAACCCTGTATGTGCTATGTATGTAGTTAATTATTGTGTGCTGCTATTTCGAGAGAGACAACTCGGAGGTGCTCTTGGCGTGACGACACAATGCGAAGACCCACCAGATTGTATACCCTATTATAATAGAGCGCATTCATAATAGTAATTATTTATAATAATTATATATCTACATATTTTTATTCATAGCTGCAGACTTCTATAATAATAGTTTGTTATAATAGTCTTGACCATTGAGGAAACTTACTTGCCAACCATTATTCCATGTCACAATCTCCCGGGTTATGTAGCATTGTTTAATTTTGTTTTAGAGGTGTCTAATATTGGCGTTTGGAATATTCCGAAACGTATTATGCTGTAACGTGTTTTGGTGTTGAAAATGGGTCGGTTTGTTGCTTGACAGGTCGCTTGATACTTTCGAATGAGCATTTTTATCATGCATAGAATTAATTTACTATTGCTTAATTTGATGGGTCATAAAATCAGATAGCTAAGGTCGATCACTTTTTGAGAAAACACATATATTAAAGGTAGTTTGAGTCGCCTTCTTTATTATCCAAGTCTGGTTGGGAATGGCACTTTCAGAATGCAAGCATTGGTGGGGTCACGTGCGGCCTGTGATCATCAAAACGGTAGCGTAGGCCTATAATTGACTTTGCCGTTTCTTATTATATTATTAGCAGTATAATTGCTTACGTTGGTTTGGAGAGATCTATCTTGATGATCCCGTTATTTTTTGTTAATATTGCTTAAGCTAATAGTGTTTCAGAGGTGTTTAAGGACAGCTCACATCCAAACAAATACCGCGTCCTCTATAAAGTCGCAAATCTCAGTGTTTTCTCAAACTGTGATCGACCTTAGCTGTCTGATTTTATGACCTAACAAATTAAGCAATAGTAAATTATCCTATAAGCAGGATATAAATGCTCTTTCGAAATTATCAAGTGGTGACTTATGGCCGAGAAGAGAGACTTGAGACACGTCAAAGTCAGATAGTCTATCAAATGTAGTCTAGAGATCAGGTGCTTTTGTTGGTCTTGGTAGAACCAATCCTTTGGTAATTAATCGGTAAAACTTCCGATTAAATAGGTTGGTGGCAGACCTAAATGTAGGTGTGCATGTCAGTTATTCAGTCAATTAGTCTCGTTAGTTAGTTAATCAGTCATTTGGTCGGTCATTTAGTCATTTATTCAAACAATCAGTCCGTCAGTCATTTAGTCAGTTATTCAATCAATTAGTCTCGTTAGTTGGTTAATCAGTCATTTAGTCGATCATTTAGTCCTTTATTCAGGTATAATCAGCCATTCAGTCATTTAGTCATTCAGCCAGTCACTCAATTTGTTTGTTCATCCATCCAACTAATTAGTATTAGTCAGTCATTTTAAACGGTCGGTAATAATATTGTTATCATCTATTTTTGCAGATCAAACGTTTTATATTCTTACCCAATGTTAATGCCATATCCCCATGACAACGGCTGGTCCCAGCGTCCGAGCTGGGTTCATACTCGATCCCGTGTACTTTATCTGAACAATGAGAAAAACACATCACGTCAGGTACAGTTTGTTGTTTACGTTTGTATGAGTGCATGTGTTGGTTGTTATGTCTGCGCATCATTTGAAATCTAGAATGA
>OX243821.1:27402897-27570397 GCA_945859605.1 Lumbricus rubellus
TTAGATGATTAACCCTTATAGGGTAACCCCTTTTCGGTTACAGTTGTTGGTAACCGGGGGGTTAAAAAATACCCCCAATTTATTTTCGTCAAATCTAGGGAAATGTTTAACCAATCTCGGTCCTGTTTAATTTATATGATAGACAAGGACATTGTTGAACGTAATGAGTAACAAATCTTGAATTAAAATGATGACTCGTGATTATAAGAGGTCTGATTAGCTCATGACCAACTTCCAGCAGGAACACACGGCGCTTGTCCAAACGTAGGCCTACAGTACTGAATGTGCGTGATCTCGCCATGTTGGATTCTGCAACTTCTATAATTATGATAGGGCCTATATGCGTTGAGCGCTGCTACATCAACCAAGAAATAGAAGAGGCCATCTTTTGGTCCTGCAACTGCAATTAAGTGTATCCCTTTGTTTCCTGGTCGAAAGAGTCCACGGCGCCTTTTGTGGCGTTGTAATCACCTATTTCTTTCGACAGCTTTATGCAAAAGTAAGTAATCAACACTAATATAATGCAACCTGAAATAGAAATCATGCAGCAAAGAATGGCTAATTCATATGCAAAAATACAAGAACCACATATCTCCAACAATTCAGTTCTATCAACTACTATGCTCACATCTACATAACTGGAATATGAAACCTTACTTTTCACACTAGTCTGCCGCTAGGTGGCAGCGCAATTTGGCACAACTAAAAACGACATTGTGAAGAAAAAACATATTTAGGAAAAGTCACAAAAGCACAAGTCTATTTTCTTTTATTCAAAAAAAGTATACGAAAAAAAGTAGGCTGGGGGTTATTTTTTACCCCCCGGTTACCCTATAAGGGTTAAAAGGATTCTTGCAGATTTATTAAGTTGTAAAATTGTCATGATCACGTAGATAGGCATTGACCCAAAGTCATGTCTATAGTATGAGTGGGGAAAGTCTCGTGGAGAGGAAAGAGGTCGTGAAGGAGGTGACAAGGATTTTTAAGAGGATTGTCATTATGACTGATATTTATTTATCCTAATCACCGTTCAAGTGCTCTCTCCAAATATGCAAGAATATGGTGGTGTTCCTTGTGATTTTTTAATTTATAAATTTGTCTATGTTGCACAAATGAAAATTTACATTTTTTAGAGCATGTAGGCCCTATATCTCTTAGGCATATCTTTCTGATTCTTTCATATAATTATGATAATGGCTCATCTTGGCAGATATTTTCCAGATAATTTTATGAACTACCGAACTTTTCGCCTCCTTTATATGTAGGTAGAATAAAACTCAATAAGAAGGTGTTTAAGTGACCATAGGAGAATGAAATATCAGTCCTATGACCAGAGGACAGAGTGTAACAAAACTAGGAAATCAAAAAGCCTGAACAGGCCATTGTTATCTTTTAATTTAATCTCTTTTAAAATTAAAATTTAAAATTTAAATTTGTTTAAAATTTAAATTTAAAATTAGCCTGTTCATGTGATGATGACATTACATGAAAAGGCCTTTTTTCAAAAAGACAATGCTCGCACTCTGCTAGTGCCAGTCTCAAGCGTAGACGAATTAGAAGGTAGACGTCAATAATTATTATACACGCAATAATAATAACAATAACATAACTGACTACCTGTGCTGCCCTTTGTAAAAAGAACTGCTAAACAGCATTATATTTCGGGTGATACTCCAACATTTGAAGAACTCTGTCGCCATGCTGATAACAGTTTGTTTTCGGCGGTTCTGACAAGACCAGGCCATGTCCTTCACGAGTTGCTTCCACCAGCGAAACAAATGGGTTATAACCTGCGCCCCAGACACCATGATCGGGTACTTCCACGAGCAGACAATCAAATGAGGAAGACATTTATAACTAGAATGTTATTTACATATTAATTAATTAGTTTTGTTTAGTTTTAATAATTTTTATGTTAAATTTGTATGTGATACTTGTTCACCAGAGTGCTGTTTGGCAGCTGGTTAAGAAATAAAGAATATACTTACTTACTTACTTTTTTAAAACCAAAGTTACACACCTCTTTTAAGGTGAGTATCAGTTTTATAAGTAAAACATCAATTTTAAAAATAATAATCGATGCAATCATTGCAATGTCATCCTATTGAAATCTTGTTGACATTGTCCAGCGTATTCAGACCATAATTATAAATAATGAACAATCGATAGACAAGGCATGGTGTTTCTTGTAATTTTTAATTTATAAATTATTTTTTAAATGCTACACAAATGGAAATTTAAATTTTTTCGAACATGTATTATCTCTTAGATACATCTTTCATTTGATAATGGCTCATCCATGTAGATGTCCTCCAAATATCTTCGAGAAAGATGAAGATTGATGGGAGAGGAAGGAGGTCGTGAAGGTCTTCAGAGGATTGAACAGCGGTATGGAGAAGAGAGAACTACAGAACTTTTCTGCCTCCTGTATATGTAGGTAGAAATAAGCACAATAAGAAGGTGTTTAAGACTTTAAGTGACCATAGGAGAAGGAAATATCACTTCTATAACCAGAGACCTAAGTGCGTCAACACTAGGAAAATATTGAATCCTCAAAAAGACAATGCTCGAACTCTGCTAGTGCTAGTCTCAAGCGTAGACGAATTAGAAGGTAGACGTCAATAATTACTATGCACGCAATAACATTGTCATTAAACTGACTACCTGTGCTGCCCTTTGTAATTCCACGCAAAAACTGCTAAAACCAAAGTTACACACCTCTTTTAAGGTAAGTATCAGTCTTATAAGTAAACATCAATTTGTCTGGGACTTATCTAGCAGATTATTTAAAAAATAATCGATGCAATCATTGCAATGTCATTCTATTGAGAAATTGAACGGCTTGAATTCTGGTTGACATTGTCCAGCGTATTCAGACCATACAAGCGAACCAACGATAGACAAGGCAATGAGATTGACAGAGAAAGTGCAGTCACTTAAACACCTTCTTATCTAATTTTATTGTACATAGGCTATAAATAAAGGAGGCAAAGAAGTCCTGTTAGCTCAAAAATAAAACTCGTCGGCTGCAAAGCAACGAACATAATACGCCCCACAATATTATATAGAGCTTTCAATCTGTCTGTCTGTCTGTCTGTCTGTCCGTCTGTCTGTTTGTCTGTCACTTAAACACCTTCTTATTGTTTTTTTATTGTATTTATATAATTATAGATGAGGCAGCTCATAACATCTAACTATCCAGCTTCAAGGCAACGAACATAATTATTACCCACCGCACCCCACAAAATAATATAGCGGTTAACAAGATTAGTAAGTAAGTAAGTAAGTAAGTAAGTAAGTAAGTAAGATACTGTAACTCACCGCCGCCAGGTGGCACATGGTGACGGACAATCCAATGGTGAGTGGCGCCGATCCATTCAGATCAGTTCTCTTGCTATCACACGATCCAAACACAGTGAGAACCAACACAAAAGTCACCAACGCTTCCACTCCCATCGCCTGCCCCGGACTCAGGTGATCGTTCACGGTAGTCGCCCCTAGTGCTCCACGGGCATGCACCGGGGTGATCACCTTCAGCAGGGCGGCTCCCGTCACGGCCCCCAACGACTGGGAGACGATGAAGAGGAGGCCGCGGGCAAGGCTGATTTTCCGGGTGACCAACATCCCCGCGGTGACTGCGGGGTTTATGTGTCCCCCGCTGACGTGGCCAATCGCCCAGACGATGGTGGCGACGCTGAGGCCAAATGCGAGGGAGATTTGGACGATGGTTGGTGTGTAGGATTCTTCCCATCCGATGCAGGACATGCATCCGATGAAGGTGAGGATGAGTGTGCCGATGAATTCAGCGAGGATGGCTCGCCAGAAGAGAGGACTGCGCAGGTCGTCGAGACTGGTCGACATGATGCGTTGGCAACTGCACCGACAGCACATGAAAGGATACGGACGAGGAGGAAGAGATGGGTGAACGGACTACAATGAAAAAGGAACAGCAATGGTGACAATAAGTAGATGGATGGATGGATGAACTAGAATAAGAAAAAAACAATATATAATATTATTGTGTTGATGGATAGATGTATGAACGGAGTGTGGAAGGGTAGAATTGCGGATGGGTAGTTGGTTAAGAGGTTGGGCTGGTGGTCGGAAGATGGAGAAGGAAGGATGGATGGATGGATGGTGGGTGGATTGTGGATTAATGGATTGTTTGATTGATTGGCTGACTGACTGATTGATTGATTAATTGATTGATTGGTGGATTGTTTGATTAATTGATTGATTGGTTTATTGATTGCATGATTGATTGACTGATTGACTGACTGATTAGTTGATTGATTGATTGATTGATTGATTGTATAATTGATTGATTGATTGATTGATTGATTGATTGATTTATTGATTGATTGATTGATTGATTGATTGATTGATTGATTGATTGATTGATTGATTGATTGATTGATTGCAGACAGAGTAGATAGATGTGGAATAAATTTTAAAAAGCTTGCTCGATTGGCCTGTTATGTAAATTTCAATGATGGGGGGATAGACGTAGGGATTAGTTATTAGGCTTTGTTCTGCCTAATCCTTGTTATTTGTCGTAAGTATGTCGTTAACGAGGATTACCATTCATGAGTCAAAAATATGCGTGCTTTACTTCTTTATATGATCATGAAATACCTTAAAAGAGGTAGACTATAAACAGTGCATTAGTTTAATGACACCGTATCTTAATGAAGATCATTAGCGTTGCCATCCTGCTAAAATATAAATTGTTCTAGGGACTGGCTTAGTTAAACAGCAGCAGCAAAATTTAGCGCTTCTTGGAAATTTATAGCGATTTTTGTTGGAATATATCAGAATTTTCAGATATCCGCTATTGCCTTGAAGTAATTAGTAGTAATTCGCCTTGGTTGACTAATCATTGCTATTTATAGCATCGGCTGAGCCAAGTTAAAAGGTGTCGAATATGAATTGAATTTTTAATATTATTCTGCATATAAAAAAATTGTATCAAGTGTGGTAGCTTTTCTTACAGCCACAAGTTGTGAATTTATGAATAATTTGGCCAAATCTATTGACCTGTATAAAGTAAGTAAGGTCGTCTCCTTTTCTAAGCTCTTGAACTGGCAATAGACGAATCCCAAAGTCACAGGACTTGCTGTTTACTTCCCAGCTTGCTCCGATACCAAATCATACTGCGTGGTGACAGAGGCGCGTGTGCGTAAACAACTTGTCCGAGGTCGTTACCCGCAGTCGAACCCGCAATCGCTAGGTCCTGAGCAAACGCGTTGTATATAGGCAACCTTGCCTTGTGCGGCAATGCTTCAAATTTATGCTAAATATTTGAACCATTCCGTCGTATTAAACACCTTTAAAATTGGAATACCGTGTATATATAAATGTGGGACAAGAGACGAGGTTGATCTTTTCCATTTCACTTCATAATGGCAACGCAATGGTCTCATTCGGCACCTGGGCTACAGTAACTCCCCAAACATCAATAACATTTATATCTCTAGCTTAAAATTGTCCTTTTTAGCGGACGTTGGGTATGGAGCGCTTCTGATGAGAAGAGGGAACTTTAATCATAAGCTCTCCAACTGAATCAGTAGATTCCCAATTGTTTGCGATTTGATTTCAGGGCAAAGATGTGTATTCATAATGAGCTAATAAAATTGAACGCACATTACATTGTAAGTTATGGAAACGAAGCATTTACGTTTCAAAACTATCGTCATGATAGGAGACACAACATATTATGTTCTAATTTTATTTATAAATAGACACCTTTAAAATAGATAAATAATAAAATATATAAATGGTACTGGTTAATGGATGATAATTTATAAATCGAAAAAAACGTCCATAAATAAACGTTACAAATGAAAGCAAGTTATTACTTACGAAGATCAAAATAATAGGCAGCGAAAGTCTATTGCTATTCAAAACTCACTCTACAATGCAAATGATGCGATTGATTTTAACGCTTTCCTTCGACACCTTGAAAACGGGATGAATTGATGCTATATAAAAACACGAGATAAAAAAACGTTAGTGAAGAAGTCTTGTTATGACAATTTTGAACAACCCGATGTTTCTGAATTAGGTAGGTACCTATATAATTATGATCAATTCTTTGAACGTCACTGTGTCTAGTTGAAGACGATGATTATGACAACGCTACTGTTCGCATGCTCTGCCAGTGCCAGTCCCATGCCTGGATAAAGGAGGAGGGTGTCGCTAATGATCTTTGTTGACACACAGCGTCGTTAAACAGAAACTTCGACAACTACTAATGCTACTGCAAAAGCTGCCACTGCTCTTAATGTTTCGACTAGTAACTGTTATTGCTATTATTTTTACTGCTACTGCTACAACTAGTAGTATTGGTACTTCTACAACAACAACTACAACTACTACTGCTACAACTGGTGCAAATACTACATAAGCTATTGCTATTACAATTACTGTAGTTACCCTAGCAACTTTAAGCGACGACTTTGTGCATATGCTGTAAGAATCTTACATAATACTAATAATTATTATAATTGTTGTCTTATGTTGGTCTTTCATCGTTTTTATTCAGTTTTTACTTTCCCATTTTGTGGCAAGCATCATTTTTCTCTTCATGCACCTCTGTTAAAGCTCACCAATAGTTAACTATCCCATCTTCTCCGAAACCAGAAATGACACAGGTCACTTAACCATAATCTTTTCTATGAACAACCACCTAGGCTACCTAACGCCCCTACCTAGCAGGATATTTTCTTCAGGGACTCCTATTGTTTCCTTACGTCAAATCCTCTTCACATCTTGTCACTCATTCATTCAAACTCGTAGGTATGTTTCCACAATGCATAAAGCGCAATCGTCATTGCTTTACTGTGATCAATAAATTTGAAAATTTGAATTTGAAAATTTGAATTCCTGCCCCAACCACTACAACCAATTATACTACAACTCACCTTAGTGTGTAAGCACAGATCAAACGTCGATTCTAAGCCAGCACCATTGACTTCAGCAACTGAGCATTGGATGCAGCAGCAGCAGCAGCAAGTCTTTTAGTGGATAAATCAACGAGCGCTGAACGTACCTGAGCGGGGCTCTCACGCACGTCCGCGCGGCCTACCTGGGCAATGAAAGGCGGTAACCTACACCTGCCTGGCAGTTAGACAATCGCGCTACTGTGGAGTTATTGAGGCCCACTGCTTACCTGTAGTGGGCTACTACTACTCACCTGTGTGTGCGTGCGTGCGTGTGTGTGTGCATTTGGAGGTCCGTGACTGCAGGAGATTATAGGAAGAGAGAGAGAGAGAGACAGACAGACAGACAGACAGACAGACAGACAGACAGACAGACAGAAAGACAGACACAGAGACAGGCAGACACACAGACAGACACACACACAGACAGACACATAGATAAAGAAGGATAGAGAGACAGGCAGACATATAGAAGATAAAATATTAGAGACGGGCAGAACGAGAGGAGACAGAGATAGACATTAATAAGGAGGAATTAGGACGTTTTTTTCGCTGATATGTGACCGCAAGAAATATATGTTGTGAGAGACAGACAGACAGACAGACAGACAGACAGACAGACAGACAGACAGACAGACAGAGGCAACATAAAAGTAAGAGAGAGAGGCAAACAGACTTACAGCCAGAGAGACAGATAGACGGACAGTTATACCGAGAGAGATAGAGACAGACAGGCAGCGAGAGAGACAGAGAGGATTTCTAAGACTCCACTCGCCATGTTTGTTTACGTTCTTTGTATTCTTCTGTGTACTATGCGTGTGTGTGTGTGTATTTCTGTCTGTCTGTCTGTCTCTCTCTCTGTCTCTATCTGTTGCTGTCTCACTCTGTCTCTCTGTTTATGTTGTCCATCCATGCTTCTAACTGTATCTCTAAAGTCATGCTTTTTCTGAAGATGTCAATGCTGACCAACGACTATACGTAGAAATATAACGGACACCTTTAAATCAGTAAAAAGTAAAATTATATAAATAAATATTAATTACAATAACTATAATTTTTAGTTGATCCGCATTTCTTGACATACTCAGGTAGAAAGGAAGATAAATAAATAAATAAATAAATAAATAAATAAATAAATAAATACAAAATCTAAATAACTAAATTAATATATAAATAAACAATTAACAAATAAAAAAATAATGTAAAATAATCGATCAATCAATCGATCGATCGGACGGATGTGGATTGGTTGATTGATTGATTGGTTGATTGGTTGATTGATTGATTGATTTCTTTATTGATTGGTTGGATTATTGGTTGATTGATTGACTGGCTGCAGGCGGATTCTGCAGGTTGATTATGTTGTTCGAACGAACCTTTCCTGTGGAATGATCATCATTATTATAAGGAAGCATTACTGTTAATGCACGTTGTCTTAAATCCGTAAATAGTACAATATTTATTTTTACATTTGCTACAGCACCCCGTCAAGCTCCCTACTCAGAAGCGCTCCCGATCACAGTGTGTACACTGCACGCCGAAGAGAAATAATGAAGGACTTGAGGTGGATTCGAACTTGCAGCCCTCCGTGTCCAGGGCACTGAACCCACCACTACACCACAGCGCCACAAAGTATAGTGTAGTGTAGTACCGTAGTGTTGTTGTGTGTTGTGTAGTAGTGTGTAATGGTGTAGTGTGGTGGAATATGTATGGTATGGTATGAATGGGTATGGTAGGGTAGATGTGGTATGCAACGACATGGTTTGGTATAGCATGGCAAGGTAGGGTATATGGTAGTTCCTGTATGGATATGGTATGGCATGGTATAATAATTATTATATAGCATAGCATATTAACATAGGATTGTTCACGCAATAGTGTGGTTTGGCTTGGCGTCTAATCTAATCTAATATAATCTAATCTAATCTAATCTAATCTAATCTAATCTAATCTAACATTTGCAGGGCACTTCTCACAGCAAAGCTGTTAAAGCGCTCTTTGTGACATCTCATAGGAATAGAAAGTAGGCTTATTGAATGCCAATTCTTAAGATTCAACAGTGTCCAAAATTGGTCAATTTCTAATGGGCGTGGCACATGATATTGTAAGGACTCTTTTAAATAATATAACTCAACTCTACACGTTTAAAAGGTTTCTAAAATTATTACTGCAATATTTATTTGATTGATTGATTTACAGATTGGTTGATTCACCAATAATTGTTTAGTGGATTAATTGATTGATTCTTTGTTTGTTGATTGATTGTTAATAATTGACTTACTTTTTAATTAATTATATAATTATTTGACCAATTGATTGATTGTTTGATTTGTTGATTGATTAATTGCTGATTGTCTGACCGACTATCTGACTGACTGATTAATTGATTGTTGTTTGACTGCCTGTTTGATTGTTTGAATAATTGTTGATTGGTTGTTAATGGGATTGATAGATTGATTGTTGATTGATTAGCTGATTGACTGGCCTACTGATTGATTTGTTTATTGTTGATCCATTGATAGAATTGTTGATTGATTGCTTGATTGGTTGATTGTGTGATTGGTGTGAGATTATGATTATACATCACCCTGTGCGAATAGCTTTCCGTGTTATTCTTAAGCGCTTCGGAAAATTAACAGAGGACAAACACTTGACAGATAAGAAGAAACAGGATACTTTACATAGTTAGCCACTCACTCAATCACTCACTGTATGTCTGTCTGTGTGTCTGTCTATGTGTCTGTCTATGTGTCTGTGTGTCTGTCTGTGTGTCTGTCTGTGCGCCTGTCTGTTTGTATGTGTGTCTGTCTGTGTATATGTCTGTTTGTCTGTATGTCTGTCTATTTGTCTGTCTATATGCCTGCCTGCCTGCCTGCCTGCCTGCCTGCCTGCCTGCCTGCCTGCCTGCCTGCCTGCCTGCCTGCCTGCCTGCCTGCCTGCCTGCCTGCCTGCCTGCCTGCCTGCCTGCCTGCCTGCCTGCCTGCCTGCCTGCCCATCTGTCTGTCTGCCCCAACCCGTTCCCATCGGTAACTGTTATTGTTTTGTAAAATTTCTCTGGAATTGTGTGCTTATAGCGTAAATCCGCCAGGTACACTTTTAAATTTTGTAAGCTGATTTTATATAATTGTGACTGAAAACTAATATTATAATAAAGCAAAATCTGTAGACAATTTTCTTTTAAACGAGAAAAACTAACGTTATATAATGTTATATAATGTTATATACACTTGGGACGCTAAAGCAATAATTGCAATTAAACGGAGTTAATAAATCCCAGACTTTATATTCTTCCAACGTGAGTTAATCCCTGCTATCTGCTTTTTTCATCAATTACCCTCCATTGACCGGGATACATTGACGATGATGCTCCAATTTTAAAGATCTCCAAACATAGCGCATTTTCGATTGTAAAGCTGTAAAGACCTCTAAGTCTAACAACAACCGTGTCTTATCCTTGCCATTGATTATCTTTATACACCCAAACTGACGGGTTAAAGTTGTTGCTTGTAGCGTGGGAAGTACGGGTTCGATCCCCCGCCAGAAACGGTTGCTGTAAGGACCTACAGCGTTTCCTTCACTGTAGACACCTTTTAAATTTCCTTTACATATGCTATATATAAATAAGCAGAGGAAGCATTTGCTGCAATCAAATATCTTGCGGTGAGGCGTTGATTGTGTAGAACCTTGAGCATTTAGGATTTCCCATTACATACCTTTTAAACGTTGAAGACATAGGGTATATAGGCATAGGACAAAAAGCTGTAGACGAATTCTTTCGACAAACAGTCAATCAGACAGTTACAGTAACTGTGTACGAACCTTGAGCAATGAGGCTACATAACTTTAGACACTTTTTAAAAGTTTTAGCCTAGTGGTAAAATATAAAAGCCCAGGACGCAAAAACCGCAGTTGAATTATTCTTCTCGAAAATTACACAATTCACGTACAATAATTGCTCAGCGTCATTGATGATACTTGGTCGACAATTTTACTAGCCCACAGTTTCTTTACATGTGCGTCTCTTCAAGCTCGCTACTAAGAGGCGCTCTCGACTACATCGCGGACACTGCATCGCCGAAGCGCTTAGCAAATGTGAGTGAAGGACTTGCCCAAGGTCCCTGCGAGGCGGCTTGAGGTGGATTCGAACCTGCAACCCTCCGGCTGCAGGAGAACGAACATACCAACTACACCATCGCGCCCAATGCAACTACAAATGAAGTTAACGTCCTTAAAGTTTTCAATGTATTTCAGTTCACTTAAATTGTTGAACTGTTTGTCTATTTCTGTATTGTGTTTTTTCTATTTTTTCTTTTCAATAAAAAATTTCTAAATTTGGCTATTGCACCTAAATATGATTTTTTTTACGTCATCAACACCTTATGCACGAATTCTTATTCCTCTGGTTTTTGTTAAATCAGTGTTATCCTATGAGACGGCGTCTGTGTGTAATATGTTGACCATGAATATAATTATGCTACCTTATAGACACCATTTAAACAAGGTCGACCGATGTTATATTAGCATTGGACGCAATAAGAAAAAACGTACTAAGTCCCTATTTGGCTCAACCTGCATAGTTTATAATCTGCCATAAGCTTTTTTAGAGGTGTCGAATTATAGTCGCGAAAACTTCTTTGTTGAACATGTAAGCAACCCAATTTCACCCTTGTAATAATTACTAGGAGCTTATTCAACAGCGTGTGCAATTGTTATGGCTACCGTGTAAAATGGCGTGTATAATTGACAGTGATAGCAATCCTTCACGCCTTAGATTAACAAATTCACGCATTTATTAATAACAGTTATATCAAGATTTATCAAGATTATCTGACAAAAGTTTATTATTATTAATGATTATAACAAGAAGTATATATATATATATATATATATATATATATATCGCAATCATCATTTAACTAAGTAACTTGTCAGCACATGACAATTATCTTTGACTTCGACTTGATAGCGTTGATTAAATAAATGGATCATCAAACCATTTAATTGCATTGCAGCTGTATTGCTGTCAATTCACCGCATTTGTCTTCTCTTCTGGTTTTAGTGCGCAATTACAGTTCACGCACTACGGGCTATCCACCCGCCTTCAACAGGCGGTCCAGTCTATACGAGAAATACATTTAATTAAACACCTTAATAACAAAATAAACACCATATATATAAATTTGTGGAAATTCAATTATAGGCAGATGTTAAATACGGTGGCTTAGGCCCTTAGGGCAAATGATGTAAGAAAGTGCCTTAAATTAAACAGCCTAGTAACAATTTAATTCCTTTATATATAAAATATAAAGGAAACCTATAGGCATATTATAATACAGGGCGGTCTTTATGGTATGGTAAACACTCTTGCAAGAAGAGCGCACAAATGCGGTTCGCTTCCCGGAATACACCCTCTCAAATGTTCTCAAATCTGTCTTACAACTGTGTCTTTTTTTTTCCATTGGTAAGAGTTCTTAGGGCCTTCAGCAATTCCTTCAACTTAGACACCTTTTAAAAGATTATTAATAAAGCTATTTATATGGAGGATGAAGATCCTGAAGTTGATTTTGTATGAATATCTTGCACGGAGACAGTTACTGTGTATGAAATTTGATCAATTAGGCTACCTCATGTTAGACACCTTTTGAACGTTTGAGACATAATATATATATATATATAAATGTGGGACTCGAAAGTTGCAATACCCTTCCAAAGAAAGGACAAGAGCTATTGGAGATTAATTCAACAAATTATCTAGAATTAATGGAAATCTATTCTTTAATAAGGAAATATGTTATTAATACATGGCAAATTGAATACGATACTGAAGGAAAAGGGAGATTTTATAAATCTATCCAGCCTTTGGTATCCACTGATATAAAATTTATGGACTCTATAAGGAAACGAGAAGTTCAAATTACCAGACTTAGAATGGGGCATGTCCTTAATAACAGCTGGTTGAAAGTGATAGGTAAAAGCACAACAGACCTGTGCTCTGGATGCCAATTACCAGAAACAATCGAACATACGCTGTTCGCTTGTAAAAAGAATGACATTTCAATCCTACTACTTAAAAAATGTCTAGAGAAAAAAGTGGAATGTAGTGTTAAAAATATATTCTCTATTCAAGATATTTATCTTGAAGCTTATAATATACTTATGACCATAACTAATGGAAAAATTATGTAAGAAGTATTGCATGTGAATTATAATTTTAGTTGTATTTGTTTGCTTTTTTTAGTGCGGTTTGTGTGTGTGTGTGTGTGTGTGTGTGTGTGTGTGTGTGTGTGTGTGTGTGTATGTGTGTGTGTGTGTGTGTGTGTGTGTGTGTGTTAACTAATTCTGTAATAGATTAAATAGGCATTGAATCAAACGATTTTTGATATTATTGTTTAAGCTTATAGATGATGGCTGAATGATTTGATTTTCATATTAATGTTGAATATCTAATCTATTTGATTATATATGTATTAATTAAAAATAAATAAAAATTAAAATCAGAAAATGAATGTATATTTAAATATATGCATGTTTATGCATGTATGTTAAATGGTGACACTAAATAATGACAAATGCATCAAAGAGGACCTACAGCAACCACCTTATGAACACTGTCGACATGGAAATAGAAATCCCAGAAGAAGAACAATGAAAAGAAAAGAAAAAAAAAGATAGACATTATAGACAGAAACTGCGGAACATTTAAACAACAGTGAACTGAAATACATTGATACTGTAACTTTAAAGACGTCAACAGCCTATGTTGCTATAAGATGTCGTTAAACTGTTGAATAATAATAAGAAAGTTGTAATAGCGTGACCCTAGAATTACACGGTTCTATGTTCATAGGATTGTTTAAGGAGATAGAACCGTGTAATTCTAAGGTCACGATAGGTATCTGTTCCATATCAAAACTTTCAGAGACAATAATATTGCTCAGCGTCATTAGGTAGTAGCATCTAGTAAATTCAGTTATTTAATTAACCCACAGAACCAGCGCCGCTTCAATGCAATATACTCGGAAGCAATCCATGCCCAACAAGGGTTGTTGGTTATTTATAAGTTCGATATTTGTGAAAGATGCATAGTCTATGATATTTAAGGATTTACACGCTAAGACACTGAATAAGGTTTTCCTTCGCAAATGTCTATAGGCATCTAAAATGTTCTTAGGCAGAGAAGTGTTGTCCACAGTGAAGAACCGTCAACCTAGCGATTAGTCTACAGCCTTCAAATGATGGCTTGGTATTCCTCTTTCATGATAAAATTCATAGACACCTTTTAAACGCGAAAACTTGCGTCATAAGGATGAGACGGGTCTACGCGTATCAGATCTATTTGCATAACCCGTTCATGCCTTGATGTGTTAGTTGATAGAACTCACGCTCAATAATATAATAATTCCCCACTATTCGCATGGTAATAATAATAATTATGTAAAAAACTTCTCTAACATTGCTAGTAACCTAATGAGATGCGCTCCAATAGAAAAAAGTAAAAAGCTGCCAAACTCCACAGCGCTATAAGGCAAAGGGATAGGCTATCAAGAGACCGAAATGACATACACCCACAGTGTACTTACAATTAGCGCTGTAGCAAAGTTGCAGACTAGATCGGCAAAAGGCTAGGCCGAGCTGACCTACTACCCCGCCCTATACATTGAGGGGCATTATTCCATCTGTCCCCCTTAGTCTCAGCCTATTTGTATGTCTGAAAAACCAGTGAATGAGGATGAATTTCTCACATCAACTTCGATGCAGTGTCCGCTCTCCATTCGGGAGCGATTCAGAGTCGAGGGAGCTCGTGAATAAGCTGGTGCCCCGTACTTGGCTTTCAAGAAGCTATTTGGAAATTTGAATATTACGATTACGAGCTTGAAGGGGTGCTATAACAAGTGCACATACAGCCAATGTACACTTTATGAACACATTGGTGACGTGCAAACCTTTGAATGTGGTAGGGGCATGACCGGATTCCCCCTTCGATGCGGTCCTGAATGAGCATGATACAGATGTACTATTATTAGTCATGCATACACGTAGATGTTATAATTTGAGAAAAAATATATCAGAGATTTTAAACTCTCCACAAAGATTATTAGTACGATGCAATAATGAAGCAATTAGTTGGGAAAGAATCATATTCGTAGATACCGTCTCAGAGGATAATAATGATTATATAGGCCCTAGTCCGTATTTAATTTATTCTTAACCCTTAGAAAGCTGGAATCGCGAGTGTGCGGTTCCCGCGGGAGGAAATTTGGCTGAACGCCGGAACCGCAGATATGCGGTTTCACATAATGAACGCCGATACGGCAAAGTAACGGCATATATAATTATAGCCAATTATATTAGGCCTATGCCTATATACCTAAATATACATATATACACCTATATATGTACCTATTATACATTTAAATATACCTATATATATATACCTAACACATACATATATACCTATATATATACCTATATATATACCTATATAAATATATACCTATATGACTATAATATATTCCAATAGTATATCCCTAAATATATATTTATATATATATAAATATTGTATATGATTATTTACCTATATGCCTATATGTACCAATATATACCTCCCTATATACCTATATATATATATCCATATATATATACCCATATACATATATATTAGGGTGGAGTGAAAAACCCATTTTTTCAAATTTTTCTTGAATTTCCAATTCTAATAGTGATCAAAAGTTGCCTATGGTATCACAGAATTGGTACAAAAAATTTGACCTTCCTATGTTGACGTCTTCTGCCCTCTACCGGACGATTTAAGGATACCATATTGATTTTCGGTACTGTCAGGCATTTTTAGACCAGGCTTGGAATCTTAAAATTCCACTGTTAGAAGCAAATCATATAACAATTTGCTAACTGGTGTTTCTAGACTAATTTGACCCTACTGAAAACGAAAATCGTGGTTAGCGAGCTGGATTTTTAGCGGTTCCATGGGAAAACAAGATGGCGGACAAAATGGTTGCCAATTGCTTCAAATGGCTAAAAGTAAAGTATTGTATGTGATAGGAGCACGGTTTTAGACTCTAAATTAAGATTATATGGTTCAAGGAATGTAATGAAATCAAAGATATATGTAGCACTGCAAAAAAAATCAAAATGGCGGACAAAATGGCGGCCAGAATCTTAAAATGGCAATAGGTGAAGTCATGTGTGCAATGGAATCATGATTTCATGGTCTAAGTCAACATTTTCGAGGTCAAGGAATACGATGGTACCAATTTCACTCATGTCACACGGCACGAAAACCAAAATGGCGGACAAAATGGCGGCCAGAATTCTAAAATGGCTACAAGCGAAGGCATTTATGCAATCGGAATTTGATTTCAGTTTTTTAACCAGGTCTTTGCAAGATGGCATATGGGGGCCTGTGCTGTGGACTTTATCTGTAATGTTCCCTTATTTTGCCAGATATGATCATTCAAATTATCATAATTCCCTCAGCAGGTCTTAAGCCAAATAGCGTTCTGTAAAAGAACACCGACGAAGTTATCATGCAGCACCTTATCACAGCGTATCAAACTGACTATCCCATGAATCTGGAATCAATATCGTGCCATGAGCTTCCCTCAAAATCTGTGGCATTGGATGCTTTCTGAAAAGTAACTTGTCCAGTCAGAAACTTTAACAGAGGCATAGGATTTATTTATTTAGAATATTTTATGTAGGGCCTCTTCAAGGTACGCTATTCGATATCACTAACGACCAAACCACGACTGAATAGGACTTTTTAAAAGATTTTTAAGGAACGGAGCGGAGTGACCCGTGGGCAATAAGCGCTGTGAAAATGGGTGAACATTGATTTCAAGTTGAGGAACCAGCCACAGAGAATGAACTTTGCTGTCGAATACCAGAAGCTCAGCTTGGTCCATCAACCGAAGAGTGGATCGACACTGAACACCCGAGTTGAAAAACAGAGTTCTTGCAAATAAGTGTGGCTGAACCTCAAAGCACCCATAACCAGCACACAGACCCTGTACGCTGCTGGAAACGGAGCCAGTGCAAGACATTTGCATATAATATGAGATATGACCAAATTTTCGATATACCCAGTAAATCGTGTCGCAATTCATACGAACAGTTTCCAGAACAGTTTCCAGATAATTTATTGAATGGACATTGGACAAGCAATGGTACAAGCAATAGGGACCCTCCAAAGGCGATGACATTTGGTGACCTGGCAGATGCAATGGTTGCCCATGGAAAGATACTTTCGATTGGCTACAAGAGGGTCAATAATTATTGTCTTGGATAGGGACTGGACCTGTAAATTGCATAAAAAGTGGAACCATACAGAAATGGTGACTATAACCCCAACTTCATCATTGTTTTGTGTCTTGAAATAGCGGTACTCCGTTGTCGGAAAATTGGCTGAATGTTTTTGGAATGCCTCAAAGAAAAACTGACCTAATTTCATTCCTGTCCATTCAGCTCTCAACAGCCACATTCGGACATTTGGATGTATAGATGTAGCTGTTGCTGGGGGTCCGTCAAAGAAAGGGTGCTACCTACTACTGAGTGTAAGCCTTATATTTAACAATGTTTGGGTGATGGTGTCCGCCATTTTTATTTTAGTGCCGTGTTACATGAGTGACATTGGTTCCATCGTATTCCTTGACCTCGAAAATGTTGACTTAGACCCCGAAATCATGATTCTGTACCATCGTTATGATCCGACTATCGTATATAGTTCGAATCGTCTATCTGATGGTTTCATCTGCCTATCTATAATGAAGTCTGTAATCTTCTTTACACCTGTCTTTACTGCATTCACTGCGAACGTCTCTTGACAAGTATAGGCCTACAGTTACATTGCACACGAATGTTCAGCGATGATGATGCGACAGCTACGAACGTTACAGCAATACAAGAACGACCATTCTAGACTTCTCACGTTAGATGAACTCCTAGTGTCTGCTGAACACTAGACATGAAGTCTAATGCAGAATGTACAGTCTAAGCTTCATGATAATCTGACTGCTATCACAACTGCACCTCGACTGCTCTCGTCGACTGCTCTCAGATTCTGCTCCTGATTCTCTCTATACTAACTTACTTATCCGATGTCATTGTAAGCAACCTGGCAAAGGTGATTCTCTATTGGTCCGTCCAATCTTGAACCCCAAGATTGACATCATAAGAATCGTATACCAAAGGAGTGGCCTAAATCCTACCTTACCTACTTATGCTAACCTATGAATTACTTTCTTGTAATGGTAGGCGGGACCTTCCCAGAAGGTTCTGGAATGCAACATGTGCGTTCCATCTATTATCTCCCATTAGTGGTTGATATCGGCTTGTCTTTGAAGACGATGCTCTATAGAAGTCGATGGAGGTCTGCAGTAATAATTCTTCATTATGGCATTAATCACCACATGTTCTCCTCTTTCAGATCCTACTTACTTATCTAGGTTCCATGTCCTACTGCTTCTATTATTGGTTTCTCTATCTGTCTGTCTCTCTGTATGTCTGCCACTCAGTCAGTGAGTCACTGGCTGAGGTAGGCCTGGATTCAGTTGTAAGAATCTTAAGACTGATAATAGCTCTGTAACGCTATGTTACTTTACATTACAATCTATAGGAACTGAACTCTCTGATAATTCCATTGAACACATAACTTCACCTATCGTCATTTTAATATTCTGACCGCCATTTTGTCCGCCATTTTGGTTTTCGTGCCGTGTGACATGAGTGACATTGGTATCATCGTATTCCTTGACCTCGAAAATGTTGACTTAGACCCTGAAATCATGATTCCATTGCATACATGACTTCACCTATAGCCATATGAAGATTCTGGCCGCCATTTTGTCCGCCATTTTGATTTTGTGCAGTGCTACATATTATGTCTTTGATTTCAATACATTCCTTGAACCATATAATCTTAATTTAGAGTCTAAAACCGTGCTCCTATCACATACAATACTTTACTTTTAGTCATTTGAAGCAATTGGCAACCATTTTGTCCGCGATCTTGTTTTCCCATGAAACCGCTAAAAATCCAGCTCGCTAACCACGATTTTCGTTTTCAGGAGGGTCAAATTAGTCTAGAAACACCAGTTAGCAAATTGTTATATGATTTGCTTCTAACAGTGGAATTTTCAGATTCCAAGCCAGGTCTAAAAATGCCTGACAACACGGAAAATCAATAGGGCCTATGGTGTCCTTAAATCGTCCGGTAGAGGGCAAAAGACGTCAACATAGGAAGGTCAAATTTTTCGTACCAATTCTGTGATACCATAGGCAACTTTTGATCACTATTAGAATGGGAAATTCGAGAAAAAGTTTTTTCACTCCACCCTAATATATATGTTACTGTATATACCTATATACCTATAAATATACCTATTATACCTATATGCATCACTGTTTCTCAATGATTCATGACGTTTCGAAGTGTATTGCAACAAAAAAGTATTTGGTGCATAAACCCCAATTGTATGTGGCGGTTTAAGGGTTAACGTGACATCTAGCGATTATTATTAGTTTCATTGTGTGATAACAAAGATCATTAGCATCGCCCTCCTCGTTTGCTCAGGCTTAGGACTGGCACTGTTTGAGTGATGACAATTATTATAGTTGCACGAATTGGACTTAAATGCGAAAAAATCTAGCGTTTAAACGATTTTGTTTTATATGAAGGGTCGTTGAACATCGTTTCGAAGGTGTCTAATATATATAGGGATGTTTCATTCCCACGAAAAGTAGAGCGCCTGTTATTAATAGGAGAATTTATCGAACAAACAAGATATTGGAATCTATTACTCAAGTGATTAAATATATAGTATATGTTTACTTTTTTCTTTCTTGGTCTATTGCGCACTGGGAGCGCCTCTGACTGGTGTGCACTGCGATGACGCTACATAAATTTATGGATGGATATAATACATCGTTAGAAGTTAACGAGTTATAATCGTTTATGTTTAAAAACTTGCAAAACTTATTAAAGTTTTGTATTGTGCATTTATTTAGCGCTATTATGTCATCACGTTCTTTAATATATTATCATTTTTTTCGAAATCGAGAAGATGCGATTTCTAAGCTTTGCGGGCGAAAATGTTTTTTCAGCTTCACTAATAGAGATTGAAATAAATAGTCTGTATAATAATAGTTTTCATTGCGTACCCCTATCCACGAAGATCATAGTTACTATTTTGCTTTAATTCTCATGATGCTAATGACGTCAATTATAAAAAGAATTCATAATTATCAAGTTCCCGTCTAGATGCTCATTGCTCAAAGCAAATCAGCGTCCGTTAACTGCATTGTACACTTCTTATAGTGATATTAATATCATTTAAAACGGTGTTTAAAAGACAGAGACATAATAATAAATACTGCTAATAAAGAGACGGCTTGCATCATAAGTTTAGCAACACTTTGCGCAAGCAGCGATCATTAACGTCACCCTTCTCATGCATTTAGGATTGCGACTGGTTACCTAGCCAACCTATGCTGAGCATGGTACGCGCGCACAACACACACGTTGATTTTTGTGCGAATATCTTGCACGGATACAGTTACTGTGTAAGGATTTTGATAATTAGGTTGCCTCACGTTAGACACCTTTTAAACGTTTGACATATAAAATATATAAACGTGGGACACAGAAGCTGTAACAGGTACCTGCCCGACATCGAACCTTTCAGAGACAATAATTATAATAATTATACTCAGCGTCATTAGGTAGTAGCATCTAACAAATTCAGTTATTTAATTACCCACAGAACCAGTTTCAAGCGTGGAAAAAGATTGTGGGCGATAAAAATCAGTGTTGATAGTAGCCTACACATGCAGTGTCGTTAAAGCTGCAATATGCAAGACAACATTATCGTCTATAATAGGATAAGTATCTTGCATTCAAGCGTTTTCCTAGAACACCTTTAGGTATGTGCAATCCTGCGTATATATAATACGCAGTCATCGACCGAAATCAGCCGCAATATCGATTATTCTTTTTGATCGAAAAAACTCACTAGCATTTTAATAGGAACGTGGTGTTATTAACAATCGCTCTCTCCCACTTCACAGGAATTTGCGAATAATGCAGTAACTCTAAGGTGTTGCTGAAAAGATTAGACGGCGAGGTTGAGTCCTGACCATCCGCCTTATGAAAATGATGTAGGCATATTTACATCATACCCAAGGTTGTCAACTTAACCCGTTGGAGGTGAGGTGACGCATTGTAACGTTAGAGGTGAGGTGGGGTCTGACAAACCCCAACACATATTTTTATTTTTAAGTCGCGATATCAAATGGAAAACATTAATTTGAGTTAAACTATTCTTCTATGATCAATTATCAACTAAACAGGCGATTATCACGAACAAATATCGGTTTTCAATCCTTATTAGATGGCCAGTAGGTGAACCCATCAATTGTGTACTTTGCCCGTGCAAGTTCCGTTTGTATACGAAAAATCGCAATTTCCTTCAAATATACATTAAAATTTAAAAAAACTGTTCGTTCAAAATTTCTGAAATTTTGGTAAAGTGTCCGTAATTCATATTCACAAAGGTAGAAAACAATAATCCAAACTAGTTTGACGTTTTCCACAAAAAATTTAAAGTAGAATACCTCTGGGGTGTGACACACCCCACCTCACCTCCAACGGGTTAATTTCGAAACCCATAATTATGTCATTTGAAAGGCAAGTAAAACTAGAATATTTATAGCAATATTTATATATTTAAAAGAGGTGTCTAATGGATTCTGCTCCTAAAAAATTGGGACAGCGATTACTCGCACAACAAAATCAAGCGATGCTCAACTTGTACGAATAACAGCAAGTATAAATTGAGCTAAAATCCTACATATGGCAGTTTCTTCTTCGGAGAAAAGAGAAAGGTGGAGATAATCATTTCTGTCATCACGCTACCGTTAGTGGCTATGAAAAAAATACAACACCGCTTTATAATTTGTGTCTTTATTTATAAGTAAAGAAAGACAACTACTGAGATTGTTCACACTGGTGCTAAGAATGAAAAGACGCCGCAAAACATTATCACGAGGATAGCTTATCGAAACATTGATCAGATTGTCTGTGCAATAAATCCGAAAGTCAGGTCATCCTTCTTTTCACACACCTTGTCACCTTGTGCTGTCAGTTCGTTGAACTCTATAGCGATCGACAAGGCCAGCCTTCTCCATTGCTTTCTTTCTGATGTCGCTTCTCTTAGTTGTTCCAGATTCATTCCTGTTGGTTCTTGAACATCGTCCAACCACCTTTTCCTTGGTCGCCCTTGTTTTCTCCTTCCTTCACCTCATGCCAGCATCATATCTTTCTCCAAACCATTTGAACGCATAACATGACCAAAGAAAACCAACTTTCTTCTTAGCACTGTTTGTTGTAACGACTCATCCATATCGATACCAATTTCTGTGCGCACCCACTCATTTGTTCTTTTTTCTTTCCAAGATATTCTCTGCATCTTCCTCCAAATCCACATCTCACATGCGTTAATCTTTTTTCCATTATCTTGGTCATTGTCCATGTCTCACAACCATATAGTACTGTCGGTATTATCAAAGCCCTCACCAGTCTTTTTTTTCGTATCTGTACTCACATGCCTATCCTTCCATATTTTTTCCAATCCATTCATTGCAGTTTTTCCTATTGCCACCCTACGTTTTATTTCCGTATCGCACTTGCCCTCTTTTTCTATTACAGATCCTAACAACGTAAAGCTTGAAACCACCTCCAATTCCTCTCCGTTTATCACAAAATTGTCTGCCCCAACTGTTGTCATAATCTTTGTCTTCTTTATGTTGAAATAAAGACCAGCCTTTTCGCTTTCACTCTTTAGTCTTTTTTATTAGTAGTAACAAATCTGCTTTTTCCCCTGCTAATAATGTAGTATCGTCTGCGTATCTCAAGTTATTCAGTAATCTTCCTGCTATCCTTATTCCCTCTTTTCCCTTCTCCATTTCAGCCAGCCTCATTTTCCTTTCCGCATACAGGTTAAGCAAGACTGGAGACAAGATGCAACCCTGTCTTACTCCTTTCCTTATTTTAAAACTATCTGTATCTCCAAATTCTGTTCTTATCACCGCTATCTGGTCTTCATACAATCCTTTAACCCTTTCCTGCCGGATGGGGTCACCCGTGACCCCATTAACAGGATAGGTATCAAAGCAATTCCGGCTGGAAATGGTTAAGTAGTGATATCAAATGTTTCGGTACTCCCATCTCAATCAAAGTTGTCCACATCAATTCATGGTTAATGCAATCAAAAGCCTTGCTGTAATCGATGAAACAAATGTATACTTTTTGTCCGTACTCTCTTTGCCTCTCCAATATCCATCTCATGTTGGCAATGTGATCCCGAGTTCCACGAGATTTCCTAAATCCTGCTTGATTGTCTGGAAGTTCTCTCTCAATTATAGGCCTATACTCTCCATTCTTATTATGACGTTCAACTAGAGAACTATTATAGTTGACAGAAGAGTTACTTTTATAGCCTCACTATCAATATAAAAAGAGGTGTTTTTTCTTACGATGAAAATGATAAACTGAATGAAATGACGACGGTTAGATCATAGCCTATTATATCACATCAATTAACGCTCTCCCTTATAGTATACGCAGTGAGGTAAGAGGCTACGTCCAGCGAGGGACATTCCTGGTGCACATGGCATGCATGCCAACTACTTGCACTACACAATGAAAGCGAAGTAAAACTAGAGCCATTAAATTGCGGATTGGAGGAACACTTCAGTGCACTGCTTCCATCACAAATGTCTGTATCTTTTGTCACGAAGTCTGTTCACAATATGCAAGTGTGCCTCGACGCTGTGTAAATTTTTGCGGCATATTTTGTCTTGCAAAAAACCCTAATAGCGACAATAATAAAGAATGTAATTAATCACCATATGCGTCGCACCATTATATAAAACCGAATTAATAACATCTTAACGGTGTCTAAGGATCCCGTTCAAACCAAACGTACACTGTCCTTTTACTTTCACTCCAGTAGGCAACGGGGCAGTTATAATCTGTCTGACAAAACAGACAAAACTGTATTCCATACATCTTCTTAGAAAGGCAGTGATTTTTATCGTGTATTGTTCTACACAAAACGTGCAGTTCTAGATAAATTTGTACAGTTGTAGTAGCAGTAGCACTGTTGTGCAGTTTAAAAGAGTACTGTGGTGGTGTAGTGGTGGCGTCGCTGCCTTGGAGCCGGAAGGTTCGAGGTTCGAACAGCAGACAGCGGACCATTAAATTGTGTTTAACGACGCTTTGCAATAAAAGTGATGAATTGTATCTTAAGTTTAACGACACTTTCCGATGGCAAAGATAATAATTATTAGCGTCGACCCCCTCCTGCATTCAAGATTTTGTCTGGCACCATTAGAGTAAAAAAGATGGCGAATAGTTCAGCCGCTAATCGTGAGTCCGAGTTTAACTACTCAATAGCGCTATGGCAAAGGGGTAGACCAGGTCGGTCAGTGCCTGTACTTTTACAGATATCAAAGAGTAGGGTAGCGTTAATGATACTAACGGGGCGTGGTGTAGTGGCTATGTACGCTGCCTTGAAGCCGGAGGGTTGCAGTTTCGAATCCACCTCAAGCCGCACCGCTGTTGATTGGTTGAGATTGATCGAAAACTGCAATCACACCGATAGCAAGCAGACGGGCAAAAGAATCTTACATCAATGCAATTATAATTGACTATAGTCAAAGACCGAGCTGATCACATTAGCTAGTAAAGGTACGTGATACTCCAGATCTGTGTCCGCATTGTAGTCTGGAGCGCTTCTGAGTAGCAATCTTGAAGAATAGCTATAATAAGTGCACATGCACGCATGCTAGTCCTTGTTGCCATCGTACACCAAAAGAAGAAAAAATACGCGGTCTATATAGACACCTTTAAAACGGTATCATCGAGCAACATATCTAAAACCAAAGACATTGCTTTTTAGCCTAATGTAGCATTTCCGACACATACAAATATTACAAAGTTTTTCTCCAACCGATAGAAGTTTCGTGCAGTCACAGGCAGTGATACCGCTCCTTGGCTTTTTTCCCAAGATCTTGGCTTTTTCAATCGTATCTTGGGATCTTGGCTTTTTTCCAAAGAAGCTTGGCTTTTTTACTTGGCTTTTTTTATGCCCACTAAAATGACTAAATAACAATAATCTAAGCAATAATCCACTAAATAACAATAATCTTAGCAGTAATAATTATAACCATGGCTCCATCTACTGACTATGATTTATTCGACTTATTATTCTCTGAACTGCTCTCTGCATATTAGTTATTTGTGACGTCACGTACAATTTGGCGCAATTCCGCGCAAAATTGAAAATAACTTGATAAAGATAAATGAAAGTTGATCAATAACAATAGACATTAATCTTTAAAATGTAAACAAATCAGGTTTAGTGGCTCACAAGATCACACAAAAGCACACGAAAAATTTCTGAACTCAACAAAACAACAACTAAAGTAAAGAAGACGTTTATTTCTCAAAAAGAGCGCACTATGTTCCTAAATATTGTTAGTATGTTAGAAAATCAGCGAACGGAGCCAATTTTTAACAATTTAACATACATTCATTTCAGGATTAATTATACATAATTTCATAAACATCGCAATTTCTAGAAGAAAATAGCTTCTTTTTCAATAAAAATAGGTGACATGGTCAAAAATGATTTACTTGGCGTTTCTTGGCTTTTTTTAAGACCCCATCTGGGCTTTTCTTAAATTTTAGAGCGGTATCACTGGTCACAGGCAAATAAATCTGGAAAAAATGCAAAATTTCCTGATGGGCCGCCCCCTACCCCAACACATTCAGTGAGGGGGACCGAACTGATCACATTACCTAGCAAAGGTGTAGACCAGGTCGGTCGATTCCCAGACCAAGCTGATCTAACCCTTAGCGCTAAGGCAAAGGTGACAAGGTGTAGACCAGGTCATTCACTGCCTGTACTTTTATGGAGATAGATTCAGCCTAAATCAACGAGAAGGGTATAGTGTTAAGTGATACTAACGGGGCGTGGTGTAGTCGCTGTATTCGCTGCCTTGAAGCCGGAGGGTTGCAGGTTCGAATCCACCTCAAGCCGCACCGCAGGGACCATGGATAGGTCCTTTGCTTGGCGCTTCGACGTTATACTTTGGTTCTGTGTCTGCAGTGTAGTCGGGAGTGCTTCTGAGTAGCAGTCTTGAAGGATCTCAGTAACAAGTGCACATGCACGTGTTCTAGTCCTATATAGGCTACCGCCTTTCAGCCATGACAGTTACTGTACACCACGGTTGCTACTAGAAAAAAAACGCGGTCTATAGACACCTTTAAAACGGTATCATCGCGCAACTTATTTAAAACCAAAGAAAACAATAATAATTTTAGCTCACATTTCCTGCAACACCGTCATCATCGTTATCCGTGGGTTAACAAATAACAACCCTTTATCGTTCTCTTCCAAAGTCCGCGGTCCTGCGCAGATCTGCTTAAGCTGTAAATGTCTTGATTACACAACTCTTTGATGTCATCTATCCACTCTCTGTTTGGTCGTCCTCTTCTTCCATTGCCATCCTTAATTCCCAGCATCACACTTTTTTATCTTTATCCTCCATTCTACATACATGTAGATGCTCGAATAAACTAAGTTTCCTCCTCATTATTTTCTGCGCAAAGGCCTTACAAAATTAATAAGAAAGGTTCCCCAAACGAAGTTTTATGAAATTTGCCATAGAGTATAGCCGATAGTCAGTTACATCTCGTTACTCAAAGGCGCTCCCGACTGCAGAGCGGACACTGCATCGGAGTTTCACGCCGAAGCGCATGAGCAATTATTACGAGAGAAGGACTTGCCCAAGGTCCCTACACGGCGACTTGAGGTGGATTCGAACCTGCAACCCTTCGGCTGCAAGACGACGAACACACCCACTATAATACACAACCGTGCCGGGTATAATATTGTATCGCGGTTCGTGAACTTGTGTTACCGTATTGCTCCACAGAGGTCGTAAGCGTTGCTGTAAGGATTCAGTCAAATATTACGAGTCATCAGTCGTAGGCCAAGAGAAATTGTCAGTGAAAACAACTTATGATTGACTCAATAATGAATCCGACGCTTACGGTTATATATAAATTTGATAAAGAGCGTTTTAAAGGTGTCGAAGTGGAGATGGATTACACTTCAACTCTCTACGTTAAGTGATGATCGCTCAAACCAATTGCTTACAATACCACGCTGCTCATGATATGCATATATGAAAAAAGGATATATAAAAATATATATATATATATGTATATATGTGTATATTATGGTAACACGTCATTGCTATTTCTCCATGTTTTTATCACGACTTTTTAGCAACTGTTTCAAAATCAACACTTGATTGCCATTGTCACTGACTGAGTTGACTAGCTATTCGTTTTAATAACTTTAACATCATTTGTTAGCGCAGAGAGCGGCTCTGAGTGGATATCTAGAAGAAGTGCTATACAACTTTCCGGAATTAATTTATTTTAAATATCGGTGATATTTGCTTGTATATTATGCACTTGTTCCAGCGCCCATTCAAGTTCTCTAAGTAGGGACTATGAACAAGTTCTTCACTCGCAATTGCTCAGCGCATCGCCGTGAAACTCTGTGTCCGCACTGTTGTCGGGAGTACACTACAGTCGCAAAAATAAATCTACGTTGTACGCGCGTGCTAAAAACGCGATCTATAGACACCTTTAAAACGTGATAAACGTGCAATATATAAAATCCGTTTTGAAAGATGTGCTTTGTATTGACAGGACATTTACCATATCCGAATATTAGGATACTCCAACCAAATGCAGTTTTCATGCAATTTTCCCATTATACTCGGTCTCAGGCGAATAAAACCCAAGACTGGACCGTAGAATACTTTCGCTTGCACCTCAAATTAACGCCTTACAATCGAAGACGACAAATTCCATTTCTATCTCATTCCAAATCTTCCACAGCTTCTCAATATGGTGTCGTTAGCCATTTAAACGTGTTCTAAAATTCTAATCAATTCATCTGTGGCGCTGAAAAAGCGACGAAACCTGTCCTACGGGTGTCGATCATTACCGATGTGTTCTCTGACGATTCGTTAACTTTTTGTTGCCGTGTTGCTCCCCAGAAGTAGTTGCTGTATGGATTCACAAAGCAAATCCTTCTAATAATTATTAGGCATCGCGTGCTCACGTCTGAAATAGTCTTTTAAGTGATCGGTTGAGAGTTGGTTGGAGTGCTCACAAAAGAGCATAGGATCGATTGAACACCTTTTAAACGATGATATTTGGCATTATATAAAATGTTGCTTTGGCTTAATATCAATTGACGCAGGCCAACGTTAGTGAATCTAGCATTCCTCACTGAGACGTTTTAATTAAACTCTATGAAACTCGAATGAGTCCTCCATTTACAATGATGCCTACTTTATCAAAATTAATATTAAATTATTAAATAAATTTGTAACGCACACAAGGTCACACCGAAATGCGAATCTGAGGCGCGAAAGAATCTTCTCTATGATGATACCAATTGCTTTGAGTCGATTTATTATCTTTGATATGGGAGAATTCTGCAAAGATAATTGATAAATTTATCCTGAGTCATGAATACCTGAAGCCTACTTATACCTTGCATGAAATTTTGAAACGATTCCTGCACGGTCAAAAATTCGCCAGTTTCTCAAGAAAACCTCGATGAAGTCCATTGGTTTTTCAGACAGACAAACGGACGAACAGATAAACAGACCGACTCATAGACGGACATCGAAGTTAGAGACATGCTCAGAAACACTGCCATCATTTTTATCTCTCATGACTCGCCCATCCTACATCGCCGATTGGACTCTAATGGCAATCCATGCCCGGGCAAACCCTCAGCATAATGGCAATACAAAAACCGAGGTGCTGCCGTATGGGGCGCGGTGGTCTAGGGCTGGCGTCGTTGCCTTGGAGCCGGAAGGTTCGAGGTTCGAATCCACCTGGCCGCGTAAGGACCTTGGGCAAGTCCTTCACTCCCAATTTCTCAGCACTTCGGCGTGAAACTCCGATGCAGTGTCCGCTCTGCATTCGGGAGCGCCTCTGGGTAGCGAGCTTGAAGGGGCGCTACAACAAGTGCACATACATACGTATGGAAAAGTCTCTTCAGTAAACGGTTGAGATTTGGTTGGGACGTTCACCTTGCAAAGCGCATAATTTCGATTGAACACCTTTTAAACGTTTCATAAAGACATTATATAAAAGGTTGCCTTAGGCTTAACTTAATATCAATTAATACCATTCCTCAACTGAGGCGTTTACTGAACGAAACTCGAATGAGTCATTCATTTACAATAATGACCAGCTTATCAAAATGAAACTTCTGAACATGTGTGTATAATAAACAAATACTGATACAGGTCTCCGAGTGCTATCAACAGATGTGACCACATAATTATGATGATGATGATGGTGGCGGCAGGAGTATTGCTGCTGCTGCAGATGATTTGATTATTTTTATAATGAAGAAGATGATGCTGGTGCTGATGGTGGTGGGGTGGTGGTGATGGTGGTTGTGGTTGTGGTGGTGTTCGTGGTCGTAGTCGTTGTTGACGTCAATTGGTTAGTGGCTTATCGTTTTCTGCATTCTGCTTGAATTAAGCATTTTCATTACTTGGTGACTGGAGCGTGAAAACTGGTAATTATAGCACACGTTAATAGCGTTTTGAAGGTGTTTAAAAAGAGCCTTTTAATGTTCTGATGTAAGTAGGCTAGTAGTTTAGATTGCACAACTAACAGTGCGAGTAGACCGAGTGAATAAATAGATACTGACAGTGATAGAGACAGACAGACATACCGAGAAACATACAAACAGACAGGCAGGATATCGTCAGAGGGACGTATATTTAGGATAATAAAACCATCAAACCATAAACCGCTCTGACATAATTAACCCTTATAGGGTAACCGGGGGGTAAAAAATAACCCCCAGCCTACTTTTTTTCGTATAGTTTTTTTGAATAAAAGAAAATAGACTTGTGCTTTTGTGACTTTTCCTAAATATGTTTTTTCTTCACAATGTCGTTTTTAGTTGTGCCAAATTGCGCTGCCACCTAGCGGCAGACTAGTGTGAAAAGTAAGGTTTCATATTCCAGTACTGGATAAATCATTTCTACACTATGTAGATGTAAGCAAAGTAGGTGATAGAAATGAATTGTTGGAGATCTTTGGTTCTTGTATTTTTGCATATGAATTAGCCATTCTTTGCTGTATGATTTCTATTTCAGGTTGCATTATATTAGTGTAGTTAACTTACTTTTGCATAAAGCTATCGAAAGAAATAGGTGATTACAACGCCACAAAAGGCGCCGCGGACTCATTCGACCAGGAAACAAAGGGATACACTTGCAGTTACAGGACCAGAAGATGGCCTCATCTATTTCTTGGTTGATGCAGCAGCACTCAAGGCATTATGCATATATCATAATTATAGAAGTTGCAGAATCCAACATGACGAGATCACGCACATTCAGTAGGTCTACGTTTGGGCAAGCGCCGTGTGTTCCTGCTGGATTTGGTCATGAGCTAATCAGACCGCTTATAATCACGAGTCATCATTTTAACTCAAGATTTGTTACTCATTACATTCAACAATGTTTTTCTCTATCATATAAATTAAACATGACCGAAATTGGTTAAACATTTCCCTAGATTTGACGAAAATAAATTGGGGGTATTTTTTTACCCCCCGGTTACCAACAACTGTAACCGAAAAAGGGTTACCCTATAAGGGTTAAGCGAGAAAGAATAAAACACGCAATGGGAGGTTGTCAGATTGAATGGTAGGAAGTGGTTGACGAAAAATGAGGGAATTTTGGGGTTAATTGCAGGCGCGCGCTTGTAGCCCGAAGTTTCCGAGTTCGAATTTACATCAAGCTCTTTGACACCTAATTAGTTTTCGAGTATAACATTTATTTAACTTCAATTGCTATCATTTAAAAGGTGTGCAATTAGGGCGATTAGTATTTTTAAATCGCTTGCTATTCTTATACTGTATTATATAAACCAAAGTGTCCCACTGTCCTGAGTGAGCTAACGAACCACAGAGGCTCATTTTTTTTTACTTAGTCAGTGCGTGATTTTCCAATTTCAAATAATTAGACCTAGCAAAGAGTAAACAAAATGACAGTACAAATTTATCATATCAAATAAGAAAAATATTACTACAGTTAAATAACATAAATATTATGATCTGCAAGATGTTTCTGCTCACCATGGCAATGTGCTGGGGTATCTACATCTATGCAGAAATTAACCAGAATATTAATATTAATTTTTATTTTGCTCGAAAAACTTAACTAACGTCTCTGTACGAAAGTGGTGTTATTAACAATCGCTCTCTCCATCACAATACAAATTTGCGAATAATATAGTGATCGTAAGGTGTTGCTGGAAAGAATAGACGGGTCTTAGCCATCCGCCTTCCTTATGCATGGGAGGCTTAGAAAATGAAGTGGGTAGTACACTACACGCATGATTGCCAACTTAGGTTCATGGGAATATCATTCAAAAGGCAAGTTGAGCGCGATGATTTATAAAACAATTAAAATACTTAAAAGAGGTGTCTTGTGGATGCTCCTTCTAAAGAAATAATCACAGCGATCACTCGCACAATCTAATCAAACGATGCTCAACTTGGACGAATAGCAGCTAGTAAACTGCGCAGCAATACTACATACGGCAGTTTCATGTTTGGAGAAAAGAGAAAGGTGGCGATAATCATTTAAGTAATCACACGCTATCGTTACTGACTATCCAAAAATACCACACCTCTTTTTAATTTATAATTCTGTCTATAAATAATGAAAGACGACAACTGAGATTGTTAACCTGGGGCATGAATACAATTAGAGCTATGAATAAAAGACACCGCAAACCATAATATTTCTATTTTTACGAGGATAGCTTCTCGAACACATATAATTATTATCTGTGCCAATAACTCAGAAACTTGAGTCAGATCATCCTTCTGATCACAAGCCTCATAATTTATCTGAAATATTCGTTTAAAGCCATCAACCTTGCCTTCCATTACTGTTCACAAAGATCTATTGTATTGTATTGAGTTGTATTTAGGCATTTACACAGCGACTCTAGTAGGATTATGCTTTCAGAGGTGCTCCCAGTGCGCAAAGCCCTCCAAGAAAAAGCAGGCTTTGAGAAGAGACAAAGCAGAGGAGAGACAGCCATACAGAAGTGTAGAGCGAACAGAAGGAGAAAGGGCATTCCAAAGAAAAGGACCAATTGAGGCGAATGATCGAGCCATACCAGCAACGACATTGACAAACGAACAACCGTCTTACAATCAACAACAACACAGTTGCACAACTCTATCTATCCATCAGCCACTCGGACATTAGTTCATCAGGTGACGATAATAATTTCTGTCATCACACACTATCGTTATTGACCATCCAAAAATACCACACCTCTTCTTAATTTATTTATTTTTCTATAAATACAGAAAGACGATAACGGAGATTGTTTCCACCGCTCCAAACAGGTTTGATTAGTGCTATAAATAAAAGCGCCGCAAACCATAACATATATAATATTTAAATTCGTCCTCCGTTATTGGATACCATTTTTACCGGGGGTAAATTTTCAATGTAAAATGCAAGGAACATTTTCATACAAATTTGCATTTTACATTATTACTAGTCTATTATAATTATAGTACATTGCTCATAAGTGCAGTAATAGGCTAAGCCGAGAAAATGAAAATTTTATCTGATTTGGGCAAAATTTCTGTCCAGGTTAACGGCCTATGTTATCATATAACCTGGTCAAATCGGATCCATCCATAAAATGTCTAAATGTCTGTCTGTCTGTCTGTCTGTCTGTCTGTCTGTCTGTCCTTCCCTCTATCAGTCAGCACTCGAACGTTATTTCATCGTAAGGACATCACCAGGTGTCGACAGAGGATTGCCCAGCATACGGTGAGTCCACGTAGAGTCCGACTGCTGACCATTGATGCTGCAGAGGTGGTCAGATGTGTGATCGTTGGTGTTGTCATCCATGGTCGCCATCTATCGGAGAGAAGAAGAAGTTGATGATGATCGTCTGTTGAAGAATTTTTGATGATGATGGAAGAACGATTGGAGTTGAGAAGTTCATGGGACGGATCTGAAATAAGAGGTCAGGTCAAAGAGGTCAGGTTAAAGAGGTCAGGTTAAATAGGTCAAGTACGAAGAGGTTTGCAAAGTAGATCTTGAGTGAGTGAGTATAACAAAATTTATAGTTATTATAGGTAATATTAATTGCTTAATTAATTAGAATGTCGGAGCGGTTGAATTACTCATTTAAAAGCCAACTAAAAATTTATGAATTAACTTGTGAGTTAGTTTGTTATTATTAAGGGAGTGCATCGCGTATTAATGAGAATACGTTATCTCGAGCTATATATAGCGATATTTATACACGTTTAAAAGGTGTCTTATGTGACAGAGCGGTTCGCTGGTTTGACGACAGCATAATGGACAAGTAAATATAGAGTAAGTCATGTCAAATAGGTCATGTTAATGAGGTCATGTGAAAGAGGTCATGTACGAATAAGTGTGGTAATTGCAAAGTAGACCTAGAGTGAGTGAGTTTAAAAATTCTTAGTTATTATAACTAATAATTACTTAATTAGAATTTCGGAGCCATTTAATTAATTAATTAATTAACTTGTGAGTTATTATTAAGTGAGTGGTATTTCATACTGCGTCTCGCATTGAAGAATACGTTATCTCGGGATATATATAACGGTATTTATACACGTTTAAAAGGTGTCTAATGTGTGACAACGTTTTGACAGAGTGATTCGCTGGTTTGCGACTGCAGCAGCATACCACAACATAAAGCGAATACAAAATGAAAAACATCAGCAAAAAGATTGTATCGACGATACATAACGATATGAAACTTCAACCAGAATATTCCAATTCAAGGTGACTTTATTTATTTGTTTATTCCTTCAAGTTTATTGCAGCCTAAAATCTGAATCTCATTAACCAATAAAATAGAACAGGTGAAGGTATTTTGCTACTTCTACTTAAGTTAAGGTTATGATCATGATAGACTTCAAATACTGCAGGAAAATTAAGAGGAGAGTACTATGAGCAATGGCACTCTCACAGTAGATATAACTCTGTATAGAAAATAACTAAGCACAAATCCCTTGGGAAAAGATGATAAGGAATCTGATAATGGATTGCAGTGCTGCATGTATCATAGATAAGGACCGCGACAGAAGAGGACACAGGAAAGTCGCACCACGTTATTATAGCCAAAATAGCCGTTCAAATTTATATAGGGCATAGGTCAAACTATTCAAAGGTGTGTAATACTGAACAAATTGAATATTTGACTAACACGTACTTTGCCTATAATTATAATAATTATTATGACTTCATTGGTCCTTCAAACTATTATTTCCACGCATTTGCTGCTCAGTTCTTGTTGGTCACCCATCTATAATGGCTTAACAGGGCGTCTTGACCGGGTCATGCGCTCTGCTTCTCGGCTTATTGGTCATATTCCAAAGTATGCCCCAATTTCTGCTTACATTTGTTTGTTTGTTTGTTTGTTTGTTATTTGTTATAGCGCCTTTTCAATCTCAGAACTCAGAGGCGCTCCCAATGCAGAGCGGACACTGCATCGGATTTTCAACCTGAAGCGCTGAGCAACTGTGAGTGAGGGACTTGCACAAGGTCCCTACGCGGTGACGAGGTGGATTCGAACCTGCAACCCTTCGGCTGCAAGGCGACGAACATACCCACTGCACCACTGCGCTCCACATGTGAGATGTTTTGCACTTGCTTCCAGCCTCGAAACGCATCTCTTACAACACTTGTCTGACCGTGAATCGCTGATCTATGTCGCCCTGTCTCCCACTCAGCCTCCCATCGAGTTCTACGCTATTCGGCCAATGGGGGAGCTGCTGGTCCCTCGAACCCGCTCTCCTACCAGAGACAGTGGAGCCTTCTCGGTTGTTGGCCCGTCCACATACCACTAATTCGAAATAATTTGCCAGTTGCTCAAGACCTACTCTAGTAGTCGTGGCTTGGTTGGGAGAGCCTCCGAGTAGACTTCTCGAATCGGTGCTATATAAATTTTTGAAATGAATGAAAGATTTACTGGCGTTTGCCAGAGTGCATAATTATTATCAGTTTCTCTTGCTTACCAAAATTGATCATAGCTTAGATGTTTAATTATTATTTATAGCATGGGTTCCAACGTGTTAAAGGTGTTATAATTATGGCTAACACATTATAAGCTAATATTGTAGCACTTATTAAAATTGTATTAAAATTATTATTCAATGTGCCCCGCAAAAGTATATGCTTGTTTGTACGTGCACTTGTTATAGTGCCCCCTCAAGCTCACTACTCAGAGTCGCTCCCGAAGGCAGAGCGGACACTGCATCGGAGTTTAACGCCGAAGCGCTGAGCAATTCCGGCTCCAAGGCAACGACGCCACCAGTACACCACCGCGGCCCACGCATATGCATACTGATTGACTGATTTACATTAAAAACACACTTACTGATAACAGCCGGTCGTTGTAGTCGTGGTATGGTGAGGAGTGTCATTGTCTTCTTCCCCAGACCAACCTTAGACATCGCCTGTATGGTCAACTCGTAATTAGTTGCTTCAGAAAGGTTGTTCAGAACTGCTGTTCGATTCTCCTTTGAAATGGAAAAAGATTCAATAACTGGATAGCATATTATATAGGGATTTGGAGGACCGAGTAAAATCGGAGTAATAAGCAGACGTGTCCCGTCTTTATAAAGCGTCTATTACGAAAGTTTAAACGGTGTCTAATTTTCACTTAATTTTTAAGATATGAATGAAAACCGAATTTCTAATGTGTAGCCTCTAGTGAAGATTAATTATAACTTAGGCTACGAAGCCAATAAAATAGCCATTAAAATAATAATTATGATAAAAGGTTTCTATTTAAAAAGACAACTTATTGTATGATTTGATGCTTTATACTTTTGAGAAGAAACGTAATATCTCATTTGAATTGCTCTTCGTTGATTGGTTGGAAATTGGCGCCATCTTTTGCCACGTGACCTGGTATCCGGTGATTGCAGCTTCTGACAGTCAGTGGTTGACCCCAACTGACCCTTGCCACTATATTCCTCGACCCATTGATGATGAAACTGTGTTCCACTTCAGGAACCTCTTCAGGAACACGAATGACTGCAAAAGGAAGAGAGCAACAAAGAAATGGTTTGTAAATGTTGTTGAATACAATTCAAAAAGAGCTGTAGCAGCAGCAATATAAGTAGTTTTGATAGTAGAGGCAGTAGCACTGATTGTAGGAGTGGTAGAGGCATTAGCATTATTGGTAATTGTAGTAGAAGTAGCGATGATGGTGATGTGAGTGGTGCGGCACCGGCGGTGGCGGTAGGATGTTGGTGGTGTTGTGGTGTTATGTGGTGGTTTTTGGTAGTGATTTTGGTGATAGAGGTGGTGTATGTGGTGTTATGATAGTGGTGGTGTTGTGGTGCTGTTGTGGTGGTTTTGGTACTGATTTTGGTGATGGAGGTGGTGTATGTGGTGGTATGATGGTGGTGGTGTTGTGGTGTTGTGGTGGTGGTTTTGGTAGTGATTTTGGTGATGGAGGTGGTGTATGTGGTGGTATGATGGTGGTGGTGTTGTAGTGTTATGTGGTGGTTTTGGTAGTGATTTTGACGATGGAGGTGGTGGGTGTGGTGGTATGATGGTGGTGGTAGTGGTGGTGGTGGTGTTGGTGTTTGTTTTTAGTTGTGTTGGTGGTGATGTTTCTAATGGTGGAAGTGTAAGTAGTGGTGCTTGTGTTGTGTGTTCTAAATGCTGTTTTGTGTTTTTTTAGGTCTTTGTCGGCAATGGTGCAAAAAATAAGAGTTTCAACAGCCACTACCACTATTGCAGCTTACGGCTACCACTACTGCTGCTACTACTACCACTTATACTTCCACAACAATCACCGTTTCAACAACCACTACCACTAACACTACCACAATTGCAGCTTAATTTAACGTGACTACCAATTCATATCATGCAGAGACAAAAGATTGACATTGGAAACCTTTTTAGTAGATTTTATAATTTTATATAAGCCCTTCTGCAGCATATAATTCGTAATTAATTGCATGGTTTTACTTAAACGGGACGATGATTACCATCTATAATATATAAACGCACAATAACATTTTAAGTTATAGACACCTCTCAAACGTTTTAAAATTATGCTATATAAATGGCTTGTCAAAAATAAAAATGAAAGTGAGTGAAGCACTGTTGGCGCATTGTAAGACGCGTGTGTTCGAACCGTTGAATAGTATAATTAGTAATTACTTAATACGCTTCTACACAATCACTGAGAAAGGACCTTTAGTAAGTCATTCACTCCAGGTTACCATCATCACCGCCGTTGACATCGTCGTCGTCGTCGTCGTCATCATCATCATCATCATCATCATCATCATCATCATCATCATCATCGTCATCGTCATCATCATCATCATCGTCGTCGTCGTCGTCATCGTCGTTGTCGTTGTCATCATCATCATCATCATCATCATCAACATCACCACCACTACCACCACCACCACCACCACCATCATCATCATCATCATCATCATCATCATCATCATCATCATCATCATCATCATCATCATCATCATCATCATTATCATCATCATCATCATCATCATCATCACCACCATAACCACCACCATCACCATCATCATCATCATCATCATCATCATCATCATCATCATCTTCATCATCGCCATCATCGTCATCATCATCATCATCATCATCATCATCATCATCATCATCATCATCATCATCATCATCATCATCATCATCATCATCATCATCATCATCATCATCATCATCGTCATCATCATCATCATCATCATCATCATCATCATCATCATTTACGTTACTCACTGCTGTTAGGACAATCCGGTCTGACGTCACCGATGACGTGGACGTGACGGCATGACGGCGTCACCATCGTCTGCTGAGTGACGCTGCCCGTGACGCCATGACTTGAGAATGGTTGAACTCGGATGAGATATTGACAGTTGAATCGTAGATCGTAGATGACGAAAAACACATCCTAAGAGATTATAGTCTTCGTTGCAGTTGCAAGACTAGAAGGAAATTAATTTATATTTTGCCTGTTGCTATCGTTATAAAGGTGTCTTAGAATCGGTGTGTGTTCTTTGCGCATTATCTAGATTCTAATCGATAGGCCTATTATACAATAGGCTAATTGCATTATAATGAATCCGTTTGTTTTTGTTGCAAGCATAAAATATGCTTTCCAAACATATTGGGTATCAAGTCTTTTTGAATTAATATATAACTTGTACAATAGTTTATATATATATATAAATATATATATATATATATATATATATCATAGATACTTTATCGTCTAAAGGTGTCTTAGGATCCTTACTTTGGAACATTATATGGAATCTCAAGTTTGGATACTCGTGTAAAGAGTATTGTATTTAAACATTTTATAAAGCGCCTCTAGTAGGGTGAACCGTTCAGAGGCGCTCCCAGTGCGCAAGGCCCAGCGAGAAGAAACAGGTTTTGAGAAGAGACAAAGCAGAGGAGAGACTACCAGAAAGAAGTGTAGAGCGAACAGAAGGAGAAAAGGCATTCCAAAGAGAAGGACCAATTGAGACAAATGATCGAGACTGAGCCATAGCAGTTCTAGACCGAGGAACCAAGAGGTCAAATCTGTTGGATGAACGAAGTGGACGGTGGGAGGAAGCTGAGTGAGGACGAAGTAAAACATTAGTGAGATATTTGGGGGCAAAGAGTATATTCATTTCGATTATTATTCTCCCATTTTATTATCAGAACGATAATTCTTTAGTTCAGTCAATCATTAATAATATCATGATCGTCGTTTATTTTTAAAAAAATCATATTACGTGAGACAATCTAATTAACATCGATTATAATTATGTGGGGCGGTGGTCTAGTGGTGGCGTCGTTGCTCTGGAACCAGAAGATTCGAGGTTCGAATCTACCTCGCCGCGTAAGGACCTCGGGAAAGTCCTTCACTCACAATTGCTCTGCGCTTCGGCGTGAAACTCGAGAAGGGGCGCTATAACAAGTGCACACACAATGCAGTACAAAATTAATAATAATAATCAACCAAACAACCTTTTTGCTCCATTCTACAGAACCGCTTGCCTTCTCGGTGGTAAGACCATCTCGTTCAAATAACTCATTCTCATGCATTACTCTCTCGTCATAGAAGATAGTTTTAGAGTGCCGCGCTCAAGTTGGTAACTTCTCTGCATGCGAAGTTTATCAGAGGCTAGGAGGCTACCCCCCGCCCCCAAGAAGGTCCAGATTCAGTTATTTAACCATATCTTTTGGCAGGCTTAGCCCCCCCCCCAAAAAAACCACACAAACCAAACTCCGCCCATGCTTCGTGCCGTATCTTTTCTGTAGAATAATGATTACATCGACTGACCTGCAGTGCTTAAAGTGTCGAAAAAGAAGTGCCTGGACGCTCCTTATCTTTCCCTGCAGTGCGGGCCAAATAAGTGGCAGGACGGTGTACAGATTTTAAAATAAGTGCATGGACGCCGTCCATGACCGTCCAGGCACACTTTAAGCCCTGCTGACCTGAAAAATAAACCTTTCAGAATTTGCAACCTGTTGCGGTTGCCAAATTTATAGCAATATTTACCCTTTAAAAAAGGTGTCTCTGTGGGATCGATTTCTTAGCGTAACAACCGAACAAAAGCTGCTTCGTATCGTATCTTTTCTGTACATTCTGAGTAGCCACCTTAAAGATGCGCTATAAAAATTCTTCCAATGAATAACGATGATGACTTCGGCTGACCTGAGTGATGGCAGACATGACTGGTGCCATGCCATTCGACAGCTCTTCATCGAAAGCACACGATTCGGGGGACCAGTACACGAGTATCTTGTCTATCGTTGCATTTCTCATAGGACCAGCGCCACCTAGGGAATGGAAATTGAAGCAAAAAACACATGGTGTAATATGAAACATGATGATGACGTTGTTACTATAAAACGATGACGATAACGATAGCGAGGACGATGATGATGGTGATGATAATGACGACAATGACGATGACGAAGATGATGATGTTGATGACAATTACGATGACTGAACTGCTTGCTGGTTTCTATACATAAATATTGCAGCTCTTATGTTGCAAACGGTTTCCAAAGTTACAACTGACGTGTATATTTTACCACCAAGGCCAATTATAATTATTCGTTCGTTACAACCTAATTGTGTGTTTTAAGAAGCGCCATGAGTTTTTATAAAACTCTACTTAAAAGAGGTGTGTAAAATTGCTGCATTTCGCCACTGTCATAAAAGGATTTATAGTCGTAACTACACCGGGAGGGATCCATAGATAACGGCTACTACTAAGCCATCGACAAAGATGTGTTTGGCATAAATTATTAGACTTCTTATTCGGAACAACAGGAATATTTACACTTTATTTTGTAATTATTTTATATTTTAAGTACCTGGAGTTCTTAAAAGAGGTGTCTTAAACTGTTGTTCATCAAATAATAAAATACAACCATAATAAATATACCTATTTCGATCGTCCATGAGACGTTAGCTTTGAGCAGACCGTTTTGGAAGAATGAGTCACCAATGGCAACGGATGACATGGGAGGATGGGTGACAAGCAGTTGGAGAGCTCCAGAGAATGGAGGAGAAGGAGTTGAAGGAGACAGATGAAGAATATTCTGGCGGGGCAACACATCTACAATTAGACAAAAATGCAACTGGATACAACCATGTCACTATCCGTAGTAAGATCTTATTAGGGGTGTCATCTTCAGCCCTTCGCTACTTGAAGTCTTTTTATTTCCTCGGAGCTGTCACGCTGAGAGCGCCTCTGAATAGCTAATCTGTAAGAGGCGCTTTATAAATGCTCATATACCATACCATACCATATCATACCATACCACTTGAGTTGCTTCATTATTTATTTCATGGATTACTTCATAAAACACTTAATTTATTAATCATTCAGTCGTTAACCAAATAATTCATCAATTGACCTATTCATCCACCCACCCATCCAATCATCCAATCATCCGTCCGTACGTCCATCCGCCCATTCACCCATACATCCTAAGCGGACTAAAAAAGTCGACGATTTGTGGAACTCGTACCCCCTTGTTTCCTTGATCTCTGCAGTCGATGTGTGGATATGGATCCCGTTGCTTTCTCGCTCTTTCGTCGATCTCGTTTGTTCTGCCCGATCGCTTGCACCTAAGTTGAACATTTCACAGAAATAAAGAGAACGTGAGGACAATGACTTATAATTCTCAGCATAATAATGCATTACGTGACGAAATGCAGATGATCAGAAATTATCCATCTTTATATCTTAACCTTTTCCAAGTTAACCCGTTGGAGGTGAGGTGACGCATTGTAACGTTAGAGGTGAGGTGGGGTCTGACAAACCCCAACACATATTTTAATTTTCAAGTCGCGATATCAAATGGAAAACATTAATTCGAATTAAACTATTCCTCTATGATCAATTACCAACTAAACATGCGATTATCACGAACAAATATCTGTTTTCAATCCTTATTAGATGGCCAGAAGGTGAACCCATCAATTGTGTACTTTGCCCGTGTAAGTTCGGTTTGTATACGAACAATCGCAATTTCCTTCCAATATACATTAAAATAAAATAAAAACTGTTCGTTCAAAATTCCTGAAATTTTCGTAAAGTGTCCGTATTTCATATTCACAAAGGCATAAAAAAATAATCCAAGCTGGTTTGACGTTTTCCACCAAAAAATAAAGTAGAATAGCCTACCTCTGGGGTGTGTCACACTTAGCTCACCTCCAACGGGTTAAATGTTTGTGTCGTACATATTTTAATATAGCACTATTAAATTTAGTAAAAGAGGTGTAAAAAGTTCAACGGTCCTTCTTAATAAACATGCATAAAACATTTAGCTAACCAACGCATTATGCGAGGAAACGAAGCGCAAAATAAAGTGCATAATTGCTGTATAACGAAACTGCCATAATATTATCATATCATTTTGATGATGAAGTCGCCTTCCGTTTTTCAACTGAGTTGAACATTGCGCAGAAATAAAAAGATGACGTGAGGACATGACTGTATAATAATTATCAGCATAACAATGCATTACGTGACGAAATGCAGGTGATCACAAAAATGTGCTCCCTATGAGTTAAAATATTTGTGACGAAAATATTTTAATATAGTATAGTTGATTTTAATAAAAGAGGTGTGCAAAAGATCAACGCTTCTTCTTAATAAACATGCATAATCTTTTGAGTAAAATTAACCCTCGAGTGCCCAAGGGCGAAAACATTGTCAGTCTTATAGACACACATGAATTGCTGAATGCATGATTTATTTTATACAGAATATTGCAACTATATTTAAAAGGTGTGTAAGGAGACTAATGCATTGCATTTCAAAGTTGTATGTTATGATAATAGAAAATGATTGTGCGCTACTCACGCTGTTGCAGGACGGATTGCGTTGACAAGCTGAAAGTGTCTTTGCAAACGAAACCTATGAGGAAAGCAAACAACGCGCATTAGGCCTACTACGCTTGCAACTGTTACTGTTATTCATTCAGTAATTGATTGATTGATTGCATGATTAATTCATTGATTGACATATTATAATGAACTCATTCAGTCAGTTAGTAACTCCATCCATCCACCTCGCCGCGTAAGGACCTTGGGCAAGTCTTTCACTCACAATTTATCAGCGCATCTGCGTGAAACTTCGATGCAGTGTCCGCTCTGCATTCGGGAGCGCCTCTGAGTAGGGAGAGCTTGAAGGGGAGCTATAACAAATGCACATACAAAACAAACATTCATCAGCACGTTTATTCGTTTGTATCAATCGACTCATTTACTCGTATATCCATTCATTCATTCATTCATTCATTCATTCATCCATCCATCCATCCATTCATCTGTCCACTCATCCATCCATTCATCCATTCATCCATCCATCAATCCATCCATCCATCCATCCATCCATTCATCTGTCCACTCATCCATCCATTCATCCATTCATCCATCCATCAATCCATCCATCCATCCATCCATCCATTCATCTGTCCACTCATCCATCCATTCATCCATTCATCCATCCATCAATCCATCCATCCATCCATCCATCCATTCGTCCACTCACTCACCCCCTACATCCGCCAACAAGTCCACAACATATTCCACACTCCAAGAACTCCTTCCACACATTTATTCATTTGCATAATTCCATCATATAAAGTTATATGCATTCGGCCATTTGTCCATTCATTCATCCATCCGGCCATCCCTCCATTTATCCATTATTTCATCCATTCATCCATCCATTCATCCATCCATCCATTCATTCCTTCATCCATCCGATCATCCATCCACCCACGCACCCCATGCACCCACGCACCCACCCACCCACCGACATCCGCCAACAAGTCCACATATTCCACACATCCATTCTCCCACTCCCTCCATCTCCAAAGCAATTCCCAATCACCCCTCCTCCATTTCACACACCGAGAACAATCTATCGCAACCAGTCTCAACAATGAGCCACAACAACAATAACCCAATCAAGCATCCACCCTCCCATCACACACACACGTAAACACACACACACACACACACGCACACACACACACACACACACACACACACACACACACACACACACACTATCCAACGGAATTGGTTCCTTTCAATGCAAAGATTAAAGACCTCTAGCCGGTAATCCGACCCAATAAGACACATCTGGGCGACGTGACTTTTCTATGCAACACGGAATTAGTATTCGCGACTTAATATTACAAGATTGGTCGCAGCCAAGAGCGGATACAGAAACTTTGGAGGGGGGGGGGCAAAAATTCTTGGTCTTGGGTCCGGGAAAAATTGTAGACCTTGGATCTGGAAAATTTTTTCTTCCGTATACGCCAAAAAAGTTGATGACTTTTTTTTAGTCATCCGGCCGAAAATAACACCATTTTGTCCGCCAAAAAAGTTTATGACTTTTTTTTAGTCATCCGGCCGAAAATAACACCATTTTGTCCGCCAAAAATGTTGATGACCTTTTTTTTATTCCTCCGATTTATTCTGACTTCTACAAGACACATGCCATTTTCACACATTGGGGGGGGGGGGGGGGGGGACGCAATGCATGGGTATTTCTTAAACGTATAATTAGGCTATTGCTTGCAAGTTAAACATCCTACCGTCAATTATGTTGATGGCAAATAATTATAATTATGGTTGTCTATGTGGGTCTGTCTCTTTCTGTGTGTCTGTCTGTCTGTCTGTCTGTCTGTCTGTCTGTCTGTCTGTCTGTCTGTCTGTCTGTCTGTCTACATCTTCGTCACTCTCAGTCCCAGTTACTGTTCTTTACCTTCCTCTGTCTATGTCCCTGCACCTGTCCCTTTCCCAGTCTCTGTCTCTTTCTCTGTCTCTGTCTCTGTCTCTGTCTCCCAAACTCACTTTGTCATCAACAATACCAAAGATCAGTGTAACACCACAAACACAAAACACGTCATATCACCACATCACCCACAATCACTGCATTACCACCAACACCCAGTGACTGGGCGGAGTTTGGTTTCCATTCTTGGGGGGGCTAAAAAATTTGTTTCCCTCGGCCCAAAAGATGATGATTTTTTCAGTCATCGATTTGAAATATCATAAAAACCATAATTTTTCTGCGGAGACACCTTTTTTAGTCAGCAAGTTTAATTGAACTCTCATAAAGAACAATTTTTCGAAAACACCTTTATAGTCATAGAGTTCAAATAGAATCTCATAAAAATAACACTAATTTCCGTAAACACCTTTTTTAGTCATCGAGTTGAGATCTCGAAAAAACAATGCTATTTTTGCGGAAACACCTTTTTTAGTAATAGAGTTTAATTGAAATCACATGCAAACCACACTATTTCTGCGGACACAACTTTTTAGTCATCGAGTTTATCGAAGATCTCATATAATCCATACAATATGTGTGGATATACCTTTTTTAGGTAGTCGATTTAATTGAAATCTCATTAAAATACTTTGTTTCCGTAAACTAAAATCAAAATGATGTCCTTAGACCACTGGCGAAAACCTAGGGGGGGATAGGGGGGGATGGTCCCCCCAATGAAGACGTTGGAAAGGGACGGCCCATGCATTTGTTCCCCCCCCCCCAATGTTCAAGCGTTAGGACATGTGCACAATCTTCAGAAGAGAACTAGAGAAAAAAAGTTTAGCAGATGAAGTAAATATTACTAATGATATGAATTCCAGGGCATGCCAGGCCCTAACCAAAAGTTATTAAGTCCCACGTTGGATAGTTTGCGAACAATATTCTGTACAGATAAGACACCTCTTTTAACTTGTTGTAAATTATTACAAAAGTCATGCCAACACGAAGTTTAAATTCTCGGTTCTTTAATGCGGGTGACTCGGTCGCAATATAAAAACGTGGAGTGAGAGGTTGTACTCTGCCTCCGACTGAAAAGGCCCTTTGGTCATACACGATCGTTTAACTACTTTCAGTCTCAAACGTCACAAACTCACAACGGTATAATTTATATCGGGCTTCGGCTACATTTTTTTCATCTTCCCTTGAGGCTCGAAACAGCATCATGTTAAAAATCGAAAATAATATAGAAAGTAAATAAGTTGGTAAGTAAGTAATTTGTATATAATTCCTCTTGAAAATAAACAATGGGACATAGAACATCATTATAATATATCGAAGTAGAAATAGTCAATAAAAACGTACGAATTAATTCGCAAGTTGAATAATTACTAATCTAAACTATTATCGTCAAACAAGTTAACTATATAGAATTGTGGTGATAAAACCATTTCCAATCAACGAATCACATCGTGGTGTCTGCAGATTATGCGAGTGGGACATAATGGAGTAACCAGTTGCACGTTCAGTTGGAAGAGAAGATCGAGGAGGACTTGACATAGAGACTGTGGAAGGCAAACTGATTGAACTGGATTAACAATGATGTTTTTACACACCCGAAAATCGTTGACAATACTTCACAGATCACAAAAATTGTTGATAACACTAGAATCAAAATGATGTCCTTACACACCCGAAACTTTTTAAAAATTATGGATTAAAAATGATGTCTTTATACTTCCGAAAATCGTTGACAATACTAAAACCAAAAATTATCCCTTAGACACCTGAAAATCGTTGATAATACTGGAATCAAAATTTTGTCTTTAGACACCCGAAAATCGTTGATAATACTTGAATCAAAAATGATGTTTTTAGACACCCAAAAATCGTTGATAGTACGAGAATCAAAATAATGTCTTTAGACACCCGAAAATCGCTGATAATACTTCACAGATCACAAAAATCGTTGATAACACTGGAATAATAAATCTTGATTATAAATGATGTCCTTGAACACCCGAAAATCGTTGATAATACTAAAACCAAAAAAGATCCCTTAGACACCTGAAAATCGTTGATTATACTGGAATCAAAATGATGTCCTTAGACACCCGAAAATCGTTGAAAATACTTGAATCATAAATGATGTTCTTAGACACCCGAAAATCGTTGATAAACGAGAATCAAAATAATGTCCTTAGACACCCGAAAATCGTTGATGATACTTCACAGATCACAAGTCACAAGCCAGGTTTCGGGATTAGGTAGCAAATGCGCAACTTTAAACTTTCAGACCGGTGTTAAATCGCATCCTCACAGCTAAAAATAGTTTTTTAAAGCCATTGTCATCTAATTGGCAGTTATTTACAAGGGAAGATCGACAGGTTGATAAAGAGTCATACAGTTCTGAAACTTCTCTTGAAATGCTCTGATAGCAGGTATAATAATATAGACATGAGTAGGTTTTAATTTCTATCAATGTTTCCTTTCCAGTCTTTCTATTAAACATAATTTGCATATAAAAAATTAACGCAAAGATTTTTGTCATGAATTTGAGTAAAATTTAGTACGTTGCTTGTTTTTGTTATATATCACGTTGATTAAAAACATTACAGAGGTGTCTATGTTAAATGCTTTGAATGTTTACAAAGCAATTGTGTGAAATTTGGCACATTCCATCATTATATAAATTCACGATATTATCTTTAAAAGAGGTGTTTTATTATCTAATACAATCTACACTCCGATCGCGTTCAATAGCAAATTTCAGTTTGAACTACTTCTATCGGAACTGAGAAAATGGATCATTTTTTTAATTTTTTATGACAGCTAAAATGCTATATTTAGATGTAAATATTAAAAAACAGCCTTTCTTCACCCCTCCCAACTCGGCGCTTCGCGCTTCAGTGATCGTCCTTCAGCCGCTCGTCCGTCCCCTCCAAAGTTCGGACCAGGTTTCCGCCCCTGCCTTAGACACCCGAAAATTGTGGATAATATTAAAATAAAAATTATGATCCTAGACACCCTAAAATTGTCGATAATACTGAAATCAACTGATGTTCTTACATACTCGAAAATGGTTGATAATATTAAAATCAAAATGATGTCTTTAGACACCCGAAAATCGTTGATAATACTTTTATAAAATAATATCCTTAGACACCCGTAAATTGTTGAAAATACTGGAATCATAATGATCTCCTTAGACACCCGAAAATCGTTGATATTATTAAAAGCAAAATGATGACCTTAGACACCCGAAAATCGTCGATAATACTGAAATGAAATCATGTCCTTACACACCCGAAAATCGCTGATAATATTTAAATCAAAATGATGTCTCTAGACATCCAAAAATCGTTGATATTACTTAAATCAAATAATATCCTAAGACACCCGAAATTCGTCGATAGTAATCAAACCAAAATGATAACCTTAGACACCCGAAAATCGTTGATAATATTAAAATCATAATGATGTCTTTAGACACCCGAAAATCGTTGATAATACTTCACAGATTAGAAGTCGCGAGCCAGGTCTCATGATCAGAGAGCAAATGCACAACTTTGAACTTCGATAAAAAATGCTTAGAACTTCACTTCACTTCCAGGTGACAATGCGGTAGTAATGTGATATATAATATAATAGCCTACTGATAACTGATATCTACATCTATCTTTTAGTTTGTCTCATTGTCCCAGGTTGCATTCTGCCAACCTGTTTTTTGCGCATTAAACGAATTATACTACGGTACTGCTACACATTGCTAGTCTTCGTTTTGACAGCCTTGATGTTGGGGTGGGGGGCTGGTGGCCAGCAGCTCACTGTCTAGGCCTTTTGCTCTTGTGTTGCCTCCACAAATGTACCATTGATGCATGGTAAAGTCGGTGGATTCCTGGGGGGGGCTTAGCCCCCCCTAGCCCCTGATAAACTCCGCCCATGACTACCAATATCGAAACTCACGGTATTACCATCAAGACCAAAGCTCGCTACATTTCCAAAAACACTACCACTTACTGTATCGCATCCAAAACGACTGCTCACTGCACTTCCACCAAAAACAACTACTACCCATTGTATCACCACAGGCAACACCACTGCAACCACTGAGTCATCACTAATACCACCAATATCACCATTCAAAAAATTGGTCATCATTCTAACATCATCATCATCATCATCATCATCATCATCATCATCGTCATCATCATCATCATCATCATCATCATCATCATCATCATCATCATCATCATCATCATCATCATCATCATCATCACAATCACCACCTGATCTTAAGTAACCATGGCAACAGAAAACAACGTCTTACCTTCATTAGCGACAGGCACCTGACAACGCATCGAGCGGAAACGACGCCATTTTCTACGTCACCATGGTAACTCGCCACTTGCAAGATGACAGGCGTCACCATGGTAATCCATGCCAAATTTCAACAACGGCTAACGTCATCGCTGTGTAGTCAGCGGTTTGTTAATCAATGAAAACATGAAACATCTGAAATCGTTTAGAAAAAAAAACGTCATTTGAAAAATACAAGAGCGGTGGCATTAGACACCTTTGAAATTGATTATAAGAATGATATATAAACATCTGATGTGCGGAGAAATTAATTTCGACTGTGTCTCTCAAATCCGAACTTTCCGAAGTAATAAAGCGCCAAATGTTCGAATAGGGCGATCAACTTGGACACCTTTAAAATTGTTGCTGCTGAGCCTATATTTAGATGTTACGCGATAGGCAATGTACATCATCCAAAAATAGGAGGCATCAATAGTTTAACGACAGCATATTTTATAACAACGGAGGTCAACATTTTGTTTGGCATATTACAACTCTATTAACCCTAATCATACCGGGATATTAGACAACTTAAACGTACCGGGTGGGGTCCGAACGGACCCCAAACATATATACATACCAACTTGAATATATACGCACATACATGCATGTATAGTGTATATCTATGTATGTTTATATGTAGCCTAAGCGAGGATGTATGCATCTTTGTATCTATGCATACATGTATGTATGTTTGTATGTATGTATGTATGTATTAATGTATGTATGCAACTATGCATGCATGCAGTCGTGTGTGTATGTATAATACGTATGTATATTATATATATATATATATATACATATATGTTTGTGAATGTATACTATGTATTGTATGCATGTATATTTGCATGCATGTATGTATTAATGTATGCATGTGTGTATGTATGCAGTATGTATACATGAATGTCTGTATGTATACATGTACATGTAAGTATGTGTGAATACACATATGTGTGTATATAAGTACGTATATAATCTATGTAAGCATACATACATACATACATACACACATACATGAATGCACACATACATACATATATACATACATACATACATACATAGTTATATACATGCATACATACACACATATACATGCGTATGCACATTCTCGCATATGTACTTACATTCATATTTGCACATGCATACATACATATATCCACACATAGTTATATATACACACGCATACATACATACATACATATATACATACATGCATGCATACGTAAATACATACATACATACCTACAATACATGCATACACACATACACATACACATATACATACAAACATTTGCATACACGCACGTGCATACATACGTACCTACATGCATGCATGCATACATGCATAGACACAAACATACATAAAAACATACATACATACATACATACCTTACATGTACATACATACATACATACAAACTTCAATATAATTATATACACGATGAACAAATAATTGTCAAATATATGTGTTATCATGCATGAATGTTTGTGTGTATGTTTGCATGTACTGTATGTATGTTTGTATGTATGCATGTATGCTTGCACATGTATGTGCGTGTTTTGCATGAATACGTGTCTGAATATATGTTGGTATTCAGTTTGCATGTATGTGCATGCTGTTTTGCTTTTATGTACATACGTCTGTGATAATTATATGAATGTATACATATATGTTTGTATGTTTGTTTGTGTATGTTTGTATGTATGCATGTATGTGTGCATGTAGGTACATACATACATATAATCCCTTACATAACAGCATGCTGTTTTGCTTTTATGTCCATACGTTTGTGATAATTATTATGAATGTATACTTATATGTTTGTATGTTTGTTTGCGTGTATGTTTGCATGTATGGATGCATGTGTGTATCTAGGTACATACATACATAACAGTCCTTTGACGAATTGTCCTTGAAAAATAGTCCTAGACCCAAATCTTGTAGTGCAAAGTTGTCGAAATCCAGCTCAACATTGGCTAAAATAGCATTTTTACGTTGGGGTCCGAACGGACCCCAACAGAATTTTTTAAATAAAAAATTCAAAATAATTTTTTTCTAAAAAGTAGCTACAGCATATCAAGTAGGACATACTTATTGACAAATTCATAAAATGCCTACTCTTAATCATTTATAGCACAAAAGTTGCACAGCACTTTATGTGCTTGGGGTCCGAAAAGACCCCACCCGGTATGATTAGGGTTAACAACAACCAAATAAAATAACGTTGCACTGTAAAGATCGGTTAAAGAGCGTCCTGTAAAGTGGACAGTACAGTTTTTCTTTTCAATGAGACGGTAAGCTTGTCATCTCAATTGTTATAGCGCCAATTCAAGAAATCTACTCAGCAGCGATCCCGACTGCATCGTTGATACTGAATCGGAGTCTCACGCCGAAGCGCTAGCAATGGTGAGCTAAGGACTTGTCCAAGGTCTTTACTAGGCAGTTTGAGGTGGATTTGAACCTGCAACCCTCCGGCTGTAAAGCAACGAACATACTAACCAACTACACCACCGCGCCCCTCATATCATCCCTAGACAGAAAAGACAAGACATGATGGAGATTGGTTAAAGCTATTGTCCTGTACAGTTATTAACCCCAGTCCTACGTGCATCTCGCCGTGGTGGGCGTGGGTGAACAGCTAAGTTGGGGATTGCCAGGTGACGCTATGCAACCAGAGGAAAAAGTCAGTGTCGTAAGCCTCTTACTGAATGACCACGATTCACGAGATCGACAGGCTCACTGGGAATCCAGAAAACAGCTGGACAACGCGGGAGGCAGGTGCTGGAAGGACACCCCATGAGACTCAAAAGACCAACCAGCGTCCTTACCCTGCTAGGATATGATCGTTCACCATGTGACCTCAACACGAATACGCACCTGTAAAGTTAAGCATGGTTTCCATCCTCCTTCGCTAAAAGGCGTTTTTCTCGTACAAGGTATTCCACGCCATTCATTCAGTACTTATACTGACGCTTAATTGTCAAATAGTGGTGTTAAATAAATGCGCAACGATGATCCAGCGTTGTTTCGTAGCAAACTGCTCATAACAATAATTCGATTCAACAAGAAACAATTTCGACTCACCGTTGAGACTATACAGAAGAAAAACAACATCCCGACAGTTCAGTGCCAAGCGAGACTCAAGCATGTCGTTAACAACTATGTGTGTTTAAAGCTGTTCTTTAGTTACATTCAGCGCGATGCCTTACGATCGATGAGAGCGACAAAATCTTTGCTGCAGTTGGCGCATCCACTCATTACACGAATGGATTTGAAGAACATGCATTGCAACAGGCTTTCAGACGTCTCCCGTGCTATGCTGATCTTAAACACCGTAAAAACGAAGTAAACTAAGACTATAATATTATTATTAATGTGAACTAATCTCACCTCCAGCGTACTTAAGTTCAAATTTCTTCAGTTTTACATCTAGCCAAATATCACCATAATCATCATCATCGTCATCGTCATCGTCGTCGTCGTCATCATCATCGTCATCATCATCATCATCATCGTCGTCGTCGTCGTCGTCATCATCATCATCATCATCATCATCATCATTATGTGCATGGGTTCATCGCCTGTTTGAATAATAATTTGACTATCTTTCAGGCTGAGTCACTAGCGGTATCATGATACACCTTTTAAACATTGTTACACGACTCTTATAAGCATGCAACGCGCTACATATTATCATCGTCTCATCATCAAACAATCCTTCGTCATCATCAACATTTAACAAAGGAAGAATTATACCCTAAAGCGACTCCTTCCTTCAGATTTAGTCGCGTTCACGTGCAGAAAAAAGCAGCAGAATCGTCAAAAAACGATGGGCGGCTTCACTAAAAGTGGCATAACTTTTGTTCTGTTTGAAATATTTTAATGAAATTTGGCCATCTGGTGTAAATATGAATTGTCTTTAAGACTTTAAAATTTCATTTTGAAATTCTTACTTTTGAAAAAGATATTGGCAAAATTCTTAGGGGGGTCTTTTTTTGGCAACTCTGTATATACATGAAATGAACACCAGAGCACACCAGGGACACCAGAGGACACTAGTGACCGCAACGACCGAAGGGATGGTGGCTCACATGACATACACACATCCGCTTTTTTGGGTATACCTTCTAATTGGAGCATGTTTATATAATTCGTCTTTGTACAATAATTCGTAAAAATCAGCCACTGATAGCATTCTGCCATTGCCAGTCCCAAGCCTGGAAAATGAGGAGAGCGTCACACATGGTCTTTGTTACCACACAGTGATGTTAAACTGAAAAAAAACACCCACACTTTAACATTCGTTGTAGAACTTACAGAGGTCATTGTATTTCGTACACCTTTGAAACAAGACTAAGAATTTCTATATAAGCATTAAAATAGGGAAAAACAATTAACTCATATGAAAACTGGCGTCTAAAAAATTATCCAGATTTGAAATAGGACCTAACGCATTCTGCATGATTAAAACAAAATGTTCGCATGAGAAGTACCAAGAAAGACGTTCAACTCCGTAACTGGGTGCCCCTTGTCATGCCAGTCCCTAGTCTGGCTAAAAGAGGAGGGCGTCGCATATGGTCTTTGTTACCGCACAGTGACGTTAAGCTGCAACTACAAAAATCAAAAGATTCATACCGTGTGGGGCGTGGTGGTGTAGTGTTAGCAGAGTTGAAAAATAGGTCGGAGCTGTTCTAAACCTTTGCGATATGGCAAAAATTGAAACGAGGTCGGCCAAAATAATGACCGAGCTGTTCCATACGTTAGCGTAATGGCAAAGGTATAGATCAGGTCGGTCAAATAAGAGACCGAGCTGTCTCTACTTAAGCGATACGGCATTGACCGAGCTGTTCAATACTTTAGCGATATGGCAATTATAGATCAGGTCTGTCAAACCATTGACCAAGCTATTCTATACCTTAGCGATAGGCTAATTAATAGATCAGGCCGGTCAAAGCATTGACCGAGCTGTTTTATACCTTAGCGATACGGCAAAATTTTAGATCAGGTCGGTAAAATCAGAGAGCGAGCTGTTCCATACTTTAGCGATACGGCTATAATATAGATCAGGTCGGTCAAATCATTGACCGAGCTGTTTTATACCTTAGCGATACGGCAAAATTATAGATCAGGTCGGTCAATGCTTCGACCGACCTGATCTATAATTTAGCCCTATTGCTAAAGAATATTCTTTGTCCACGTTATCAATTCATGATAACGTTCTTGTGAAAATAAGTCATCGGCAAAAACAATGCGGCTCTGGCAAATTTGATTAGCAATAATTTTCAACAATTTAAATGTCTCAGCTACATTTAACTCAACTTATTTGAAAAACATTTTTTATTAATTTACACAATCATTATGTTGCAGAACGGGTTGCATAGTTGAAGATATGTAACACTTAGTATGCCTTTAACACTTTCAAATAGGCCTAGTCTTGGGTATTTTTCGGATGGAAATCTGCCTTCATTTCGGAAACCTCAGTGTGAATTGTATTGCATTGTATTGTATCTAAATATTTATAAAGCGCCTCGCGCAGCATGAGCCTTTCAGAATAATAATGCTCGGTTTGCTGTTTCAGATTAACATTATAATAATAGCCTATGCAATACAAACACACTAGGTTATCTAGAGTGGAGAATATGAAACTAGTTTCACCATAATTTTAATTAACAGAGGCAATCATAATTATGTAATTAAGCGTTTCAATCTTTGAAGAACTTTTAAAAGGTGTGGAAACGATGATATTCCATCCTAAAATAAAAATTTTACGTTCCGATTTTAAATAACATCGGAGGCAAATGTTTTAAAGGTGTCATAGCAATTGATTAAAAATTAATATAATGCAATTTGTCCTAATAAATCTTCACGTGAGAACGTTAAAAAGGTGTCTAAGGGGCACTAACAAATGACACATGGCGTTTTACTACTAACGTAGGATTAGAGGACAACATACCAACGACTTTCTTTTGTGTATCGGATAGACCTGAGTCCTGTGCTATGGATGTGTAGAAGCCCAACGTCTCAAGGGTGTTTGGTGAAAGGGCCATGTACTCTTCGCTCAGAAGTTGGACTAAATGACAACAGAAGATGACAAAAGATGAGAAACAATAGAATTGGAGAAAATACACAAGAAACAAGTAATAAACGAATTTTAAAAAGTATAAAAAATATATAAAATTAAATAAAATAGCAAGGCAAATAATTCTGAAACTCGAGTAAAAGACGAAAATCATAATAAAAATACACCTAAAAACTGAACTATGAAGATTTTAATACTAATAATACTAATAATGTAGAGATTTTGCACTGTATGGGTGTCTGTATGTGTGTCTGCCCTGCTCTGTATCTCTGCCTGTACCTACATCTTCAGCACATCTACATCTTCAGCACATCTACATCTTCAGCACATCTACATCTTCAGCACATCTACATCTTCAGCACATCTACATCTTCAGCACATCTACATCTTCAGCGCATAGCCTACTTCTACATCTTCAGCGCATCTAGCCTACGCCGCCTACAGCCCGCATCTACATCTTCAGCACATCTACATCTTCAGCACATCTACATCTTCAGCACATCTACATCTTCAGCACATCTACATCTTCAGCGCATCTAGCCTACGCCGCCTATAGCCTACTTCTACATCTTCAGCGCATCTAGCCTACGCCGCCTACAGCCCGCATCTACATCTTCAGCACATCTACATCTTCAGCACATCTACATCTTCAGCACATCTACTTGCTCAGCATACCTAGCCTATAGCCTACATCTACATCTTCAGCGCATCTAGCCTACGCCGCCTATAGCCTACTTCTACATCTTCAGCGCATCTAGCCTACGCCGCCTACAGCCCACATCTACATCTTCAGCACATCTACATCTTCAGCACATCTACATCTTCAGCACATCTACATCTTCAGCACATCTACATCTTCAGCACACATACAGGGTATATAAGTCCGCTCGTACGCTTGCTCGGGGCAGACGAATGGCCTGGTGAAGAACGCCTAAACCGCGTAGTAGTCAGGCTAAATGATCTGGCTTGACGGACGGTAAAACGTTCGTTGAGTGATACTGTTGTAGAGGGGGTAAATCCTGAATACCAGCCTTGAGCTTGAACATCGGCCTCTTCAGGTATTCCTCTACATGACTGGGGTTCGGTGCCTGACTACCGTAACCTAGCTGACGGACAAGGCTGCTACGACGCGCGGACTCTTGCGCTGCAGAAGCTGCCGCTACTGACATTCCGATCTGTTGTTGCTGTCTGACATTTCACTTTCTGCTGCAACTGACTTTCCGAATCTGGGCGCTATATCAATTACTGTTCTCTGATCGTGGCGCTTCATAAATCGTGCTGTGAAATCTGTGATTCTTCAATAAACTGTGATTCTTCAATAAAACGTGTTCAAGCCTAGTCGGCTAATCTTTAGTCTACCGCTAAAGTGGACTCCGCGGACTGCAAGGGTACCTGACGACAGGGGTTGGTACTGGTCATCCTGGGTCTTCGCCCAGCCCCCGTTCTCCACAAACTGGTCCCCGGAAGTGGGGTGATCTGAAAAATTCGTTGGACTGCTTCAAACTGCTTCCAGAATTCGCAGCACTTCTACGACGCCGGTGAAATTTCGACAGAACAGCAGCAATGTGGAATTCAGTGTTTGGTGGAACGGACGGAAATGCCGCTGGCTTCCCAACGACTTCGTCACCCGCCGCTGGACGAGGAAGGGACGTTTTGGTCGACTACGAAGTCGAGTCCAGCCGTTTCCTCGAAAAAATCGACTTCGACGATGCGCCGAAGAAGGATCGCAAAGCTATGCTGATTGCGGAAAGAGACGTTAGCGGGTTGGAGTCGAAAGTCATGGAGAATGTCAGTCGCATGGTCGGTGAAAAGAGGAATCCTGTGAAGCCCGGAAAATTCGACGGAACCGGATCCCTCGAATCGTTCTTGGCACAATTCGACGTGTGCGCAAGACACAACCGATGGACTGCAGCCGATAAAGTCGACTTCCTCCGTTGTTCCTTGGAGAAGGCAGCAACGCAGCTGTTATGGGATTTCGGGGCCCGGACGGACGTCACGTACGAACAACTCGTCGAGAGACTGCGTCAACGCTACGGGTCGGAGGGTCAGGCTGAGACCTTCCGAGCGCAACTCTATTATCGCCGACAAAGAGCCGATGAGACTCTTGGCGATCTGCTTCACGACATCCGGAGACTCGTCGTCCTTGCTTACCCGGTGCCGTCCAGCGAAACGACAGAAATTCTTGCGAAGGACGCCTTCCTCGAAGCAATCCGCGACCGGGAATTGTCCCTGAAGGTGAGAGAACGCGAACCTAAGACCATCGACGAGGCGTATCGAACGGCTCTACGCCTCGCCGCATATCAGCAAACGGCGGACTTGGACGATCGTCGGAGACCTGCCAATCGAGTGCGAGGGTCTCAGGAAGTCGACGCCGGTGGACAGCTCCAGTCTCAATTGGACAGCTTCTTCGCGGCGCAGCGTAAGTGGCAACAGGACATGGAAGGAAGGATCTGCCGACAGCTGGACGAGATTCGAGGCCCGTATCGCACGAGTTTCAACGCCGAACCGGCTGTTCCACGGACGGTTCCATCTACCGTTCCTACTCCTCCTCCTCCTCCGCAAGGGAACGCACCAGGTAGTCCCGGGCGCGGGATAACCTGCTTCAACTGTGGACGGGTCGGTCACGTGGCTCGCCGGTGCCGCCAGCGCCAGCAGTTCTTCAACCGCCGTGACGACGCAGCCACCTCGGACCCACCGACGTCGGAGCAGAATGGGACGACCGTCACCAACCACACTACGAGAGACAGAGCGACGGGCGTAACGAACAACGCGATCTACATCCGTGGAACGATCAACGGACAGCAAAGAACATGCCTAGTGGACACTGGGTCGGAGGTAAGCCTGGTTCCCTCTGCTGATGTTGATGGTCTGCCGCTTCAGCCTAGTAACCGCATTCTTTTGGCTGCTAATGGAACACAGATTAGAGTCTTGGGTCAGATTGATGTTCCGATTAAGATCTCCAGAGGGTTCTCTATTGATACGGGCTTTCTTGTCTCTGACCAGATAGGCGAACCAATGCTTGGGATGGACTGGTTGAGGCAGCATCGTTGTCGCTTGGGTTTTGGTCAGGGCGCACTCTTCATTGGTCGGCGCCGCATTCCTCTGGTTAAGGGTAATGGCTCGCTTTGGTGTCGCCGGGTTATGGTCGCAGAGGAGACAACAGTTCTTCCTCGATCCCAGAGTGATGTTTCTTGTAAGACGCAATATCGGGATTTGACAACCTCTGCCCAGGCGTGGATGACCGAGTCCAAGGAGATTCAGCCCGGTCTGCATGTGGCAAGAGTTGTGCTGGACGATAATACTGATAAGGCGTGCATTAGAGTTGTAAACTTGAATGAATATCCTGCTATGTTGACTGTCGATCAAATGTTGGGTGACTTACATCCTGTGGAGGTCGAGGTAAGGAAGGAAAAGGAAAAACAGACGGATCCCTCCGGTGGAACACACTTAGTGGGAAGGTTGATGGAGGAGATTTCTGAGGATGTTCCGGTAGAAACAAAGGAGAGACTGAAGGAGTTGTTGGTCAAGTATGAAGGGATCTTTTCGACCACGGACCATGACTTGGGGAGGACCACGATCTCTCAGCACAGGATTGACACCGGAGACTCTCGTCCTGTGAGACAACCCTTGAGGAGGCAGCCGCTTCCGTATCAGGCCGCCATTGATGCAGAACTGGATCAGATGTTGTCGACTGGTGTTGTGGAACCTGCTCTTGGTGAATGTTCTGCAAATGTGGTGCTCGCCAAGAAGATAGATAGATCTTTACGGTCTCGTAATGGTTACGGCAAATCTATTAGGCCTAATCTGACAGGGAAGGATTCCTATCCTTTTCCTAGAACCGATGCCTTCGTTGATGCCCTTTCTCATGCTGGGTGGCTTAGAGCTCTTGACTTGCGATATGGATGTCTCCAGAGAACGATTGGTCTCGCTCATGTGAATAGGAACGGTCTGTCTACCTGTAGGCTGATTTTGAATCGTGGACTTGTGCTCTTTGACCCCGGAGGATATCGATCTGATTTTGTTCGACTGATTCGAGAGAGACCCGCTGGTCTGTTTTACGTGGCGGAACTGTCCGAAAGATTTGAGAAGGCTCAAAGCCTTAAGAAGAACGCTGAGAGGCGCAAACACAGCTACGACTTGCGAGTACGGCCGGCAAGATTCGAAGAAGGCGATTGGGTTTACTACTTCAGTCCACGGAAGTTTGTGGGTCGTAGCCCAAAGTTCCAGCGTAACTTCACGGGTCCCCACATGATACAGAGGGCGTGCGGTCCGGTCAACTACCTCCTCCAAAGGTCGCCGAAGACTAAGCCCTTCGTGTCTCATGTTGACAAACTCCGCCACTGCTACTGGCGGACGAAAGGACAGTGGAGTGAGGCAGCTACCAGGATGACCGATGAACCAGCTATCGAGGTGTCAGACAATGCCACAGCTCCTCCAAGCCGTCGGCCACGTCACCGTGGGAAGGAGACGCCTACAACGGAAACATCTTCGGAACGCCAACCCGATGAAGCTAACGGCGGCACGACAGCTTTTGCCGTCGATCGACCACGAGACAGGACGCTGGATAAGAAGGCGCAAGGAAGAGATGTCTACGAGGGAGACCCGGACGGAACTACGACCGGTTCAAGCCGACCTCGTCGCAATCCTCGCCGACCAGTCCGTTTCCAGTGAGGATCTCGAGGCGGACGGCGCAAGTCTTCGTCGTCGGTGCGCACAAGAATTCTTGTCGGCGCACGAGTCTACGTCCGCAGGCGTCCTTCTTCGTGCGCGCAAGTCAGCGCGCAAGGTTCTTCCTCGGGCGCGCAAGGTTCTTCTACGTGCGCGCAAGTCAGCGCGCAAGGTTCTTCCACGTGTGCGCGAGCTGCACGTTTGGGTCCCCCGTGAGCACCTCTGGCCTGCGCACATCTACATCTTCAGCACATCTACATCTTCAGCACATCTACATCTTCAGCACATCTACATCTTCAGCACATCTACATCTTCAGCACATCTACATCTTCAGCACATCTACATCTTCAGCACATCTACATCTTCAGCACATCTACATCTTCAGCACATCTACATCTTCAGCACATCTACATCTTCAGAGCATCTAGTCTACCCCGCCTACGGCCTACGACCATAGCCCCGCCTACTAGGACGCTGCATCCTCGGCGCAGCCAGTGCTGCCCTCATTCGCAGCTAGTTCCTGGAAGTGCGCACGTCCACGGTTTCTCGTATCGGGCCGTCCTCGGAAACTCGTCAGCAGTCAGTCGTGAAAATGGAAGCTAAGAGCGTGGTTCGATGCTCGGTCTGTGGACAAGTCTTCTCCGGTCCGTATGCCGCTCGATCGAGATGGAGGCCCGAAAAGAATTGCCGACCGTACCGGGTGAGACGCGTCAAGGGCGTTTCTTCTGCACCCGCCGCGGCGGGTTCGGTCAGCGCCGCTTCGCCCTCGGCGGCCGTCTCCACGACGGCAGGTTCGGTCAGCACAGCTTCGCCCTCGGCGGCTGTCTCCGCGACGGTGGAACCCACCAGCAGCAGCGACCTGGTTCCTACGGAACTGCTGGGAACGTTTGACAGTTCGGACGATGACGCGTGTGGGTTTGATATCTGTTCGCTTCTGAACGTTCCGGATCCCGTGCTGGACAAAGTCTTGGGCCCTACGATGACGCAGGCAGAGATGGCCAGCATCGTTCGTCGCGGATGTGAACTAGCGACCATCGTGTCGGCGGAATGTTTCGTCGAGCTACTCTCCATGGAATTCCCACACTGGACCCCCGACCTTCTCCTCGGCGTCTACCAGGGGTGCCTTCCCCCTGCCTTACTCCCAGCGTTGCTGCCATCCGACGTAATCTGGATCGACGACGAACCGAACGACGATGGACCAATCAAAGATGAACCGACCGATAAATGAACTGACCTACAGATGAACCGACCTGAACCTTCTTCGCTGGACCAGGGACAGTGGACAACGGAATTCTAACGAAAAGAAAGGGGACCTTGCTAAGGTGACTTTAACAGTTCTGTTAGATGGTTGTGGTCTACGGGGTTACTGTGGGACCGTTAATTGTGATGTGGGACTGTTTGTCCCACATTGTTTTAGTCTTGCGGGTGTGATTATTGTTGAGTTTGAAATCCACCGATAACGAACAGTAACGTTTTAATTGTAGCTGATAGAAGGGCAAATCGCACCGGACAGTCGGCCTTTACGTAATATCCCGCATGTGAGACTTGTAAACAACGCGCCGATGCTTAATTAGCACCGTTCTTATAATCCTTCGTGAATAGCCAACTGCTAATTTGTTCTGGATAATCAAATCCACTTGGGAACGATTTAGTTTTTATGTGATACCTACGGATAATGCGAACATTATTGATTGAATTTAACGGGCTAGGTCATCAGAAACCCTATTGGGGGCGATTTTCTTTTTATGAGCGACGCGCTCTAGCATTTTAACATGCCGATGCTTATTTAGCGCCTTTATGATGTAGATCTAATTCTTTACGAATAACCAATTGTTATGTGATCAGAACCCAGTGGGGGCGATTCTGTTTTACGTGATATTCGGCGTACCGAAGTTATGTGAGTTTATGAGCGATCTGCCTTAACATTTTAGCATGTCGTGTGTTGACGCTTACTTTAAACTGTGCATGTACAATGCCGCTATATAACATTAGTTCTGCGAATGACTTTCGGTGTGTAAACTTAATTCCTTGCGGAAGAATTTATTTTGTGCGATTGTTATCCATGAACAATGAAAAATGAACAGTGGTTTAATTGTATACATGAATCGGATTATAGCACGTTATTTGAACATTCGTATTGAACTGAACAGTATCTCGTGCATTGAACTTTGACCGCCTTATTGACATTGCAGTAGACCGATGCTTAGTCAAATTTTGGGGACAGTGCCTTGCTCCTTTCTCCCCAAAGTGGAATTGGGGACTGTTTGTGGGGGAGCCGTGTAGAGATTTTGCACTGTATGGGTGTCTGTATGTGTGTCTGCCCTGCTCTGTATCTCTGCCTGTACCTACATCTTCAGCACATCTACATCTTCAGCACATCTACATCTTCAGCACATCTACATCTTCAGCACATCTACATCTTCAGCACATCTACATCTTCAGCACATCTACATCTTCAGCGCATAGCCTACTTCTACATCTTCAGCGCATCTAGCCTACGCCGCCTACAGCCCGCATCTACATCTTCAGCACATCTACATCTTCAGCACATCTACATCTTCAGCACATCTACATCTTCAGCACATCTACATCTTCAGCGCATCTAGCCTACGCCGCCTATAGCCTACTTCTACATCTTCAGCGCATCTAGCCTACGCCGCCTACAGCCCGCATCTACATCTTCAGCACATCTACATCTTCAGCACATCTACATCTTCAGCACATCTACTTGCTCAGCATACCTAGCCTATAGCCTACATCTACATCTTCAGCGCATCTAGCCTACGCCGCCTATAGCCTACTTCTACATCTTCAGCGCATCTAGCCTACGCCGCCTACAGCCCACATCTACATCTTCAGCACATCTACATCTTCAGCACATCTACATCTTCAGCACATCTACATCTTCAGCACATCTACATCTTCAGCACACATACAGGGTATATAAGTCCGCTCGTACGCTTGCTCGGGGCAGACGAATGGCCTGGTGAAGAACGCCTAAACCGCGTAGTAGTCAGGCTAAATGATCTGGCTTGACGGACGGTAAAACGTTCGTTGAGTGATACTGTTGTAGAGGGGGTAAATCCTGAAGCTGAGCCTCGAGCTTGAACTCGGCCTCTTCGGGTATCCCTCTACATGACTGGGGTTCGGTGCCTGACTACCGTAACCTAGCTGACGGACAAGGCCGCTACGACGCGCGGACTCTTGCGCTGCAGAAGCTGCCGCTACTGACATTCCGATCTGTTGTTGCTGTCTGACATTTCACTTTCTGCTGCAACTGACTTTCCGAATCTGGGCGCTATATCAATTACTGTTCTCTGATCGTGGCGCTTCATAAATCGTGCTGTGAAATCTGTGATTCTTCAATAAACTGTGATTCTTCAATAAAACGTGTTCAAGCCTAGTCGGCTAATCTTTAGTCTACCGCTAAAGTGGACTCCGCGGACTGCAAGGGTACCTGACGACAGGGGTTGGTACTGGTCATCCTGGGTCTTCGCCCAGCCCCCGTTCTCCACAATAACAACACTACTGCTACTACTACTACTACTACTACTACTACTACTACTACTACTACTACTACTACTACTACTACTACTACTACTACTACTACAACTACTACTACTACTACTACTACTACTACTACTACTACTACTACTACTACTCCTACTACTACTACTAACACTACTACTACTACTACTACTGCTACTGCTACTGCTACTGCTACTGCTACTGCTACTGCTACTGCTACTGCTACTGCTACTGCTACTGCTACTGCTACTGCTACTGCTGCTGCTACTGCTACCGCTACTGCTACTGCTACTGCTACTACTACTGCTACTACTACTGCTACTACTACTACTACTACTACTACTACGACTACTACTACGACTACTACTACTGCTGCTGCTGCTGCTACTGCTGCTGCTGCTGCTGCAGCAGCTGAATAATTGCAGAGGAAACCCCAGTTCAAATGCTGTCAGATAGGTCAGAGATTGTTGATGATCGTGCCTTTAGCAGTTGCCTGCTTACTTTTCTCTCTTTGCTCCTCCCATGGAAGTCTGCTGAGAGGCAAAGCGATGTACAGGTAAGGGGCCAGTCCAACTGAACATCTGCCAGGGGGGTTCTAGGGACTTGCAGCTCGGGCAAGCGGTAAAGCTGTCATGTTGGTCTCCAAATACAGCCATGTGCTTTTGAAGTTTAGTCTTTCCAAGTGTTTTGTTAGTTTAACCCGTTGGAGGTGAGGTGACGCATTGTAACGTTAGAGGTGAGGTGGGGTCTGACAAACCCAACACAATTTTTTTAATTTCAAGTCGCGATATCAAATGAAAAACATTAAGTTGAGTTAAACTATTCTTCTATGGTCAATTATCAACTAAACAGGCGATTATCACGAACAAATACCTGTTTTCAATCCTTATTAGATGGCCAGAAGGTGAACCCATCCATTGTGTACTTTGCCCGTGTAAGTTCGGTTTGTATACGAAAAATCGCAATTTCCTTCCAATATACATTAAAATTTAAAAAAACTGTTCGTTCAAAATTCTAGAAAATTTTGTAGAGTGTCCGTATTTCATATTCACAAAGGTAGAAAAAAAATAATCCAAGCTGGTTTGAGGTTTTCCACCAAAAAAATTAAGTAGAATACCTCTGGGGTTTGTCACACCCCACCTCACCTCCAACGGGTTAAACAAATCTGGGAGTGCCATGGTGGCCCTAATTTTGTGTGTGTGTGTGAACAAGCCTAAAAGCAACAGATTTTCTGTCGCTACAAGCAATCAACTGACTAAGGGGTTTGGTAAAGTGTAATGAGCTCTCATGGTAGGTTCTGGATGGCCAATACATTACACAATGCAGTTCTTACATCATATGCCAGTAACTGCATTGTTTAATTTTACATTATTTATTGGGGGGGGGGGTGTTCAAATACTCAAAACACTTCTTAGCTACTGCCTTTATCATGAATATTACAGAATGCCATACAAAAAGGTACAAAATCTAAAAATTTTGCATTCAAAAGATATGATAATCCAAACCCCAGTTAAAATTCTAGGCCACAATTTCTTTACCTGGACCAACCTTGCATCAGTACATTGCTGTTGGAGCCCAACATGACTGCGCAGCATGGCGGGGAACCAGCACAGTTCTTGGTGTGTGTGTGTGTTTTTTTTTTCCAATTGCCAATGACGTGTTATGTAATTAATGATTCTTTCTTTCTTTCTTTCTTCAGCCTCTTAAGGTTTGTTTACAATATGCTACAATGCACGCCATGAAAAATCGTCTGCATCTATTTCTATGACTGGTGACCACACTACGTCAGATTTATCTTGTTTTATTAATTATGAGATAATAATTATAACAACAAAAATTTTGATACCCAGGCTAAAAAATCTGACATCAGATTTATATTTTGTTTTATTAATGAGAATTTAATTATGATTTAAAAATGTTGGATGCCCTGGGTTAAACAAATATTTCTAAATTGCCCTCAGATAAGTGTGTATAGAGTACCATTGATAAGGTGGGCCAGGAAAATTGTTTTAGTTTTTATTTTGAATTTTAGTCACAGTTTTGGTTAGTGAAATTTTGGGATTTTTATTTTTACTTTATAGGTTGACCGCTGAAACCCCCTGTATGCACCAATGAGGTGTGCTGGTGTTAACCCGTTAAGGACCATCGTTCGTTTTACGAACATATTTTTTGAAGACGTCAATTTGGAGGACGGCATGATTTTAATCTCCTGTACCGATGTTTTTAGGTCAGCAGGAAGATTGATTTGTCAGATAGAATGAAAAAATTATAGTTTTTTAAAGTTTTGAACTGTTTTTAACTAATGCAAAAAACTGCAAAACTACGTATAATAGCCGTCTTTTGTTAGCAAAGTTGCTATTTTGGTGTGAAGTGCGAGAACACTCAAACTGATATGAATTTTAAAAGTGCACATATTTGTCACAAAGCACATGGCATTTGTATAATTTTCCTGTAAAAAACGAAATTGTAAAAAATTCATATCTGGGTCATGTTCGTTTTACGAACAATGGTCCAATAGGCTACTGATGCGTCATGTCAAGTCAACGTTGATTTACAGACACCTACATGCATATCTAAGTCTGAGTTACATATAAACCAACTCAAATTGTAGGCCTATGCTTTTAGGCCTATGCATGTACGCATGTATGCATGCATGTACATCATACATGTATGCATACGTGCACTTATGCGTGCACGTATGTATGCATACAGGAATGTACATATTCACTATTCATGTACACATGCATGTATGGATACATTGTTGTATGTGCATGTATGTATGTATGTATGTATGTATGTATGTATGTATGTATGTATGTATGTATGTATGTATGTATGTATGTATGTATGTATGTATGTATGTATGTATGTATGTATGTATGCATGTATGTATGTATGTATGTATGTATATATGCACGTATGCATGTATGTACGTATGTATATGAACATTTATATAGCGCCCTAACAAGAATCTCACGAAGTAGCTACCCAACAGATCTAAACAGATGCATACATGTATGTATGTATGCACGAATTTATGTATGTATGTACGTATGCATGTACGTATGCACGTATGTATGTATGTATGTATGTATGTATGTATGTATGTATGTATGTATGTATGTATGTATGTATGTATGTATGTATGTATGTATGTATGTATGTATGTATGTATGTATGTATGTATGTATGTATGTATGTATGTATGTATGTATGTATAAATGAATGAATGAAGGTATGCATGTGCGCATGCATGTATGTATGCATGTATAGTATGTATGAGCGTATGTCTATGTGTGAATATGTATAATTATTTATATGCATATATGCATATATTTATGCAAGTACGATATGTAGGCATGCATGCTTGCATATGTGTATGCATGTATCCATATGCGTATTGTGATGTATGTATGTAAGTATATATGTACGCATGTATGTATGTACATGTATGTATCCATGTATGAATGTATGCACGCAAGTATGCGTATATTATAATAGATGTGTTAGTGTAAATGCATGCATGTCTGCATGTATATAGGCTAGTTTGCATGCATGCATGCATTCATGCATGCATGTATATAATGCCTGTATATATTTTGCATGTAACGTGTATATATGTATGTATGTATGTATGTATGTATGTATGTATGTATGTATGTATGTATGTATGTATGTATGTATGTATGTATGTATGTATGTATGTATGTATGTATGTATGTATGTATGTATGTATGTATGTATGTATGTATGTATGTATGTATGTATGTATGCATGCATATATGTATGCATGTATGTATGTATATAGGCCTATGTACATTGTATGTATGTATGCATGCATGCATGAATTGTGCTTTCCATTTTTAGTACTTTATTGTGGTGTGATGTCATTTCCTGCAAGGTCGATATGCCGCATGTTGTCAGTAGCCTATTAGCCCAATGTTCGTAAAACGAACATATGCCGTTTTGCATTTGTTATTTGAGATTTATCCAAAAACACAATGCATACGTTCAAACATTATTTTTATGGTCCAAAATATCATCGCAGTTTATAAAAATTTTGCCTAATAAAGTTTTGGTCCATAACGGGTTAAATTCTGTAGAGATTTTGCACTGTATGGGTGTCTGTATGTGTGTCTGCCCTGCTCTGTATCTATACCTTCCGCCTATCTACATCTTCAGCACATCTACATCTTCAGCACATCTACATCTTCAGCACATCTACATCTTCAGCACATCTACATCTTCAGCACATCTACATCTTCAGCGCATCTACATCTTCAGCGCATCTACATCTTCAGCACATCTACATCTTCAGCACATCTACATCTTCAGCACATCTACATCTTCAGCACATCTACATCTTCAGCACATCTACATCTTCAGCGCATCTACATCTTCAGCACATCTACATCTTCAGCACATCGACATCTTCAGCACATCTACATCTTCAGCACATCTACATCTTCAGCGCATCTAGCCTACGCCGCCTATAGCCTACATCTACATCTTCAGCGCATCTAGCCTACGCCGCCTATAGCCTACTTCTACATCTTCAGCGCATCTAGCCTACGCCGCCTATAGCCTACTTCTACATCTTCAGCGCATCTAGCCTACGCCGCCTACAGCCCACATCTACATCTTCAGCACATCTACATCTTCAGCACATCTACATCTTCAGCACATCTACATCTTCAGCACATCTACATCTTCAGCACACATACAGGGTATATAAGTCCGCTCGTACGCTTGCTCGGGGCAGACGAATGGCCTGGTGAAGAACGCCTAAACCGCGTAGTAGTCAGGCTAAATGATCTGGCTTGACGGACGGTAAAACGTTCGTTGAGTGATACTGTTGTAGAGGGGGTAAATCCTGAAGCTGAGCCTCGAGCTTGAACTCGGCCTCTTCGGGTATCCCTCTACATGACTGGGGTTCGGTGCCTGACTACCGTAACCTAGCTGACGGACAAGGCCGCTACGACGCGCGGACTCTTGCGCTGCAGAAGCTGCCGCTACTGACATTCCGATCTGTTGTTGCTGTCTGACATTTCACTTTCTGCTGCAACTGACTTCCCGAATCTGGGCGCTATATCAATTACTGTTCTCTGATCGTGGCGCTTCATAAATCGTGCTGTGAAATCTGTGATTCTTCAATAAACTGTGATTCTTCAATAAAACGTGTTCAAGCCTAGTCGGCTAATCTTTAGTCTACCGCTAAAGTGGACTCCGCGGACTGCAAGGGTACCTGACGACAGGGGTTGGTACTGGTCATCCTGGGTCTTCGCCCAGCCCCCGTTCTCCACAATTCTAATGGGGCTATTTTAATGAATGGTTTTTAAGCAGTTAGAATCAGAATTTTAGGATTCCTATCAAAATCAACCTTTATTGGAATCTATCTTGTCACAATTTATCGCTATGAGATGGATTCATTTCATATTTAAACCATGATAATTATTATGGGGGATTTATATTGATATTGATATTCTGGTCATTTGTAGTCCTTTAGATTTCCTAAACTTTGATCTTGCTGAAATTTTAATTTAAAAAATTGAGCTAAAGAAAATTTTAAATGATGATGTTGTGGTCATTTAGTCAATTTTGCGACAATCAACTTTTGTGATCTCTAAAGTCAGTTTGTGATGTTGAATTGTTGTGGTTGTTCAGTTTAAAAATTATCTTTTGCTCTTATTTGGTGTGGCTATTTTTTATTCTGTTATTGTAAGTGAAAGTAGTCAGTGGTAGTAGTAGTAGTGGTGGTGGTGGTGGTGGTGGTGGTGGTGGTGGTGGTGGTGGTGGTGGTGGTGGTGGTGGTGGTGGTGGTGGTGGTGGTGGTGGTGGCAGTAGCAGTAGCAGTAGCAGCAGCAGCAGCAGCAGCAGCAGCAGCATTAGTAGTAGTATTGGTAGTTTGAATGTAAGTTTGTGATCATGAGATATTGTAATATTTTATGTGAAAGTAGTTTTTGATCGCGTGAATTGTTATTGTATACACAAGTAGTTTAGATGTTTTTTTTATCTGGTAAATTATTTTTTGTGTGTTAAAGTAGTTTTAGTGTTCTTTGGTCTTAGTTGTAGTTTTTGTAGTTGTAATCATGTGAAATTGTTTGTGTGTAGTTGCTTACACGTGTGAAAATGTAGCTAGTTGTAGTATTTGTAGGTCTATATCATTAAATCGAATCACGAAGTGTAGTTGACAGTACGTAATTTTTTAGACTGATTAACTTCTGTTTTTATCCCAAGTACTTTTGCGCTTTTCTGGTTGAATATAATTTTTATACAAGCATTTGGACATTGTATACTTTGTCTGGTAACAGAGGTTACATTAGACACCTTTAAAGTCAACTAATCCAATACTATATATGGCACACGACAACTAGCAAATTATTATGTTGTAATCTGGAATGGTCTTTGTTATAAATAGTGAGACTGGTTAGAGCGGTTGTCTTAGACACCTCTAAAATGGCAACAGACGATGCTATAATATGATGGGACACGATTTACGTTGCATGTTTTCCGGTATTTAGGATCTTTAATGTGCGAAAATGTTTGCTAAATGTGTATGAAATTTCAGCAAGTCCTTCATTCACAAATATTGCCTAGCGCTATCGATCGATACAATTCATTCTTTAAATGCATTTATATTCCACCTCTTAAACGTTGCTACTCAGAGGCGCTTCCAACCTCAGCGCAGTAAAATAAAACTGTTCTAAGATGACATATAAAAGCCTGAGAAAGTAGTTTTAGTGTTTTTTAATCTTGTGAAATCAATGATATGCAAAAGTAGTTATTTGTAGTTTTAGTAAAATTTTGCAATCATGCAATCATGTGAAATTGTGTTTGCGTGTGCATGTGAAAATGTGGCTAGTTGTAGTATCTGTCATGTGATCTTCAAGATTGGTGTAGTAAATATAGGTATGTAATAATAAATCTAATCATGTGGAGTAGTTGACAGCAAGTAGACAGATTATTTTTACACTTTCTGTGTAAATATAATTTTTATACAAGTTCCTGGACATTTAATTAGACACCTTCATTTGTACAAAAAGGCAGTGTTATAATTTTCCAGTAATCACCGTATTAAAATATTTTACCAAAATAAAACAAAAATTCAACCTACCTACCTAGTTTTTTTAGAGCTCTGTTACCGGAAACACACAATTTTTTGGTCTTAGTTTGCATGAAATGATTGCCGTGCTTTATTTTTGTATGTTTTATTTTGATATCATGGATATAATTATTGTTGTTGTTGTTGTTGTTGTGGCTTTACACAAGAACCTCCTTTTGTAGTCGGTCGTTTCTTTATTGGGGCGGGGGCATGTCAGATATTCACTCTCATAATAGTTTTATCATGCTTTCATGTCAATTTAAACTTTAAATTTGTTTGTATGTTTGTATGTGCACTTGTTATAGCGCCCCTTTAGGCTATCCCTACTCAGAGGCGCTCCCGATGCAGAGCGGACACTGCATCGGAGTTTCATGCCGAAGCGCTGAGCAATTGTAAGTGAAGGACTTGACCAAGGTCCTTACGCGGGGAGGTGGATTCGAACCTCAGACCTTCCGGCTCCAAGGCAGCGACGCCACCACTAGACCACCGTATAACTGTTCTGAACACGATAAGCATAATTATGTTATGAGCGGTTGCTTTAGACACCTGTATAACTATTCTTACTGATGCTATATAAGAAAACCGCGAAACACGACTTGAATTATGTTGTTTTAGCAAGTTTGGATAGTACTGTAGTGTATGCAATTGGTAAAGGTTGGTTAGACACCTTTAAAATAGTCTCAAATTATGTTATTAAAGGATAGTGCGCGCAAGCAATGAAGGAACTTTGTTACACGTCGTGTCTGATCTATGGTTAGGCCTAATCTCCAATATATTGTCTGTGCTATCGGGAGCGTTTCTGAGTAGTAATTTTGACTATAACAAGGGCAAAATGTTTCCTGGGTATACCATACCACTGCTATTAAGTCACCACTCATGATTTGATTGTTTATGTAGTTTATGTGGACGATCTGGTCTATCGCTCCCCCTCCCAAAGGTGCCGCTTGCTGAATAAGATTGCTAATGGTCCACAATGAAATTAGTTTGGACACCTGGTTTGCTACTGGCGATGCTATAGAAATTTACGTAATTGTGTTAGATTCATTATTTACACTCAACTGACTTTTTTATAGTTTGGAGATCATGGACACCTCTTTTAAGTTGTGCGTTTGTCAAATAAATTCTGCGTCGATCTTTATTCTTGAATTTATACGTGAAGGTTAGTATATGAAACGTATAATTCACCGGTTGTAGACTTGTCTATAAATATAAGTATGCGCGATATGCCAGTCCCAAGCATCGGTAAAAGAGGAGGGCGCCGCAGGTGATCATGTTATCACACAGCAACGTTAAACTGTTATCACTGAAGCAACCAATGATGCCTTACTTTATACTTGCTTTACCGCAGCATTTCTTTACTTTAAAAACTTTGCATTTGTTTGCACTCATTCATTGCTAGTCCCAAGCTCGGGTAAGAGAGGAGGGCAACGTTAATGAAGATTTGTTTTCTTCGTAGCGTCAATGCCGATAGCGAGCACTATCGTCGCATCGCCGACCCAAGCAGTCCAAGACAGATGGGACCACAGGCTTACACGGTCCTGGATATCTACAACGAAAAGGTAGGCAGTCACCCAATAGGTCTGTGAAACTAAAATGTTTATCAATCAAATCAATCAATCAATCATAATTCTTATAGCGCCACTTCAAGTTACCTACTCAGAGGCGCTTTATATATGGATGATGACCTGGGGGGGCATGACAATGGACGGTCTCTCCACCACAAACAGTGGGGCGTCCTCCTATCCCACTCCCCCAAGTCTTCGCTCATGAATTATAGTCATCATGTTGTTATCTGCCAGTTGGCATGGTCGTACGTCCGATGTGCTTTCACACCCGTTTTAGAGTATTAGTCACGCTTATATAAAACAGCAGAAAACTAAAACCCCAGTTGTTTGCCTTATCCCTCTGGCATCATCCGATGCAGAAGCTTCTGTCTAGGCTTTCCTCCTCTTTTCGTCCATCCATTGTTTTGTTTGTATGTGCACTTGTTATAGCGCCCCTTCAATATCACTACTCAGAGGCGCTCCCGAATGTAGAGTGGACACTACATCGGAGTTTCACGCCGAAGCGCTAAGCAATTTTTGTGAGTAAAGGACTTGCCCAAGGTACTTACGCGGCGAGGTGGATTCGAACCTTCCTGCCCCAAGGCAACGACGCCACCAATGCACCACTGTGCTCCACAATGTTGATAATGATATGTTGATAATGATAATAATGATTCTCATGCATATATACATTTGGACGCATAAAAGCATACTGACGTCTCTACTCTTCGAGTGAATTGAAGCTCATCGAATTTGTATTGATTCCGTGACCATGGGCCACTTTGACCCTCAAACTAGCTAATTTTCCATCATTGCCCTCCTTAGAAGGTGTCTCACTTGTATTTTACACACTAACGCACTACTCTTCAGATATTAACCGGATTTGAATTTTGAATATTTAGCGACCTTGAATGCCTTGCAAATTTAGTAATGACGAATTTTTTTCTAGATCTGACCCTATACTACAAGTCTTTCGTCGTTAAATATTTCTTGCATGAGTTGGCGCTATATAAATTGGCTTGTTGCGCATGAACATTGTAGTAAGATTTAGTGATTTTGTTTTATTTTGGTTAGCTGTTTTATGTACACACTAGCTGAACCCGGCCACGCGTTGCTGTGGCTGAAAAGAGGCTCCCCCTCCCCTCCCCTCCCCCTCTCCCTCCCCCTCCCCTACCCCTCCCCCTCCCACTCCCCCCCATCCCCATCTCCCTCCCCTCCCCCTCCCCCTCCCCCTCCCCTCCCTCTCCCCCTTCCACCTCCCCCCTCCTCCCTTCCTCTCCCACTCCCCTCCCCTTCCCCTCCCCCTCCGTCCCCCTCCCCTTCCCTTCTCTCCTTGACCTCCACCTCCCCTCCCCCTCCGCTCCCTCCCCACCGTCTTTGTCCCGCTCCCTCCGCTCCTTTCCTCCGTCGCAGCGTCCATTCCAAGCCCAAAGGCCGCTTTGGGAAAAGGCCTAAAAGCGGCCTCTTTGGTAAATTAATCGCGACTCGCTTATGACGTCATAGCACGCCACCTCATTGAGGTTTCGTCTGCTGTGTTTGGAGACGGCGTTTATGAAATCTGGCAGCCATGTGGGACGTGTTGAATTTGTAAATGGCGGACGAACGGATTGCAAAGTTCACTTTTTGTGGAAACGATTGCGTTTTTTGGGGTGAAAAAATCTTAAGACACGGTGCTATTTGAATGGAAGGTTTTGGTAAATTTTCACAACAATCGGTGCGTAGCTTTCGGCTTGTTAATGCGACGAACTATTGGAAAGTTTCATTTTTATTTATATAGATGAACGGCGCTTCAAAAGATGTCAAAAAATATTAACGCAGTTATTTATATAATTACGTATGATTCATTAAAAAAGGTGTCGAGATCATAAATGCAACTGCCGCTGTTTTAAGTTTATAATAATTATAATGTCTGTATGGGTATTTGAGAGGAAATGCTACAGAAGATTGTTGAGAGTTGGATGGATGCAGAAGATGACAAACTCAGAACTGTATAAGCAAATAGAAGCCACAGAAAATCTTATGCAGATATTAATAACCAGGAAGCTGGAGCTATTTGGTCACATATGTAGAATGAATGAGGACAGAAAAATAAAAAGGGTGGTGTTTGGAAGAATGGATGGAGCCAACAGAAGAGGTAGACCACACAAGGAATGGCTGGACAACATAACCGACTGGTGCAGAGCGCCAATATTATACAAGACCTGACACATGTGGCGATGGAACGACAAAAATGGCAACGAATAATTAGGATGGCAGCGGGCACCTACGGGCACTGGTCCCTCGGTTCTTGATGATGATGATGATGATGGGCATTTGTTATCGCGTCCCTTTAAACTCACTACTCAAAGCGTTTCCGACTACAGCGTGGATACTCTATCAAAGTTTCATGCCTAGGCACTGAACTCAGCGTCATTGTGCGGCAGCTTGAGGTGAATTAAAACCCGCAACCTTCTGGCTTCAATGCACTGAAATACCCACTACACCACCATACCACTTCAGAATGGTCACTGTTGTGAGCTGTGGTACATAAATTTCAAATTACATTATGTGTGTAATATAACATTCATGAATTCATTCAAAATGTGGGGGCGGTGGTATAATGGTGGCGTCGTTGCCTTGGAGCTGGAGGGTTCGAGGTTCGAATCCACCCTCAAGCCACTTTGAGCGCCTCTGAGTAGTTTTCTTGAAGAGGCGCTATATAAATTCTCGAAATGAATGAATGAATGAGTAGGGACCTTCAAATGGCAAGTCCTTCATTCACAATTGCTCAGCACTTCAGCGTGAAATTCCGATGCAGTGTCCGCTCTGTATTCGGGAGCGCCTCTGAGTAGAAATATAGAGAGCTTGAAGGGGACTCTATGACAAGTGCACATACAAATGCGTATATACCTGCTTTTTATAAGTCGCTCAAAACCTATTTTTGGCTGTGGCTGGGCTGGGAGCGCCTCTGATTAGGTTTCTTGAAGTGGCACTATATAGATTCTCGAAATGAATGAATGAATGAATGAATGAATATAGTCTTGCAATGTGTTTTCTTTCCCAGCCGTTGGAGTGTAGTCCTGTGATGCTGTACGTGTTGGGTCGTAGAGGTCGAGAGAGTAAATTGGTGTTGAGAGGAGATTGTCAAGGTCGTTTGTCTATCTGGCAAATACCTGATGTTAGTGATAACAAGATGAAGCTGGCCAGACAAGACAGCTTCGAAAACCTTCCAGGTATAAATTATGTTTGCATACCTTTTTTATGGTTGACTTAACAAATATATATAGTTGAATATGAGTAGATGGGTGGATCCAGAAGTGTTGAGATAGAGATGAATAGAAATTGATTGATTGACTGATTATTTGATTGATTGATTGATATTTTGATTGATTGATATTTTGATTGATTGATATTTTGATTGATTGTTTGATTGATTGATTGTTTGATTGAATGTTTGACTGATTGATTTGATTGTTTGATTGATTGATTGAATGTTTGATTGTTTTATTATTTGACTAATTGATTTGATTGTTTGACTGATTTATTGATTGACTGATTGTTTGATTTTTTTGACTGATTGTTTGACTTATTGATTAATTATTTGATTTATTGTTTGATTGATTGATTGATTGTTTGATTAAATGATTAAATTTTGTATGTATAATTATGTAGATAGATGAGTGTTTCTTTGTTCAAAGTATCTTTCTGATCCCATGATTCATGCCTCTGCCACTTCGCTTACATCCTGTGATCGGCTTCACCTCTTTGTTCCCTGCGTTAGGGCTTATTCGAGGTGCTTTGCCTGCATTGGTGCCTCTCTGTGGACTGGACTTTTACCATCATTTCACTCCACCTCTCTCCCTGGTAGGCCTAAGATTCTTTTGTCATCTTTCTCTCACGGCAAATCATGCATTTTCTCTTGGGTCGGTCGGTAATGAACTTTATTGTGTGTGTATACGGGGGTGTGAGGTAATAAAGACATTATTAAATGTGCGTGTAGGGGTGGGGTCCACAAAAAATGTCGGAGAGAAAAGTTTTGTTTGCCATCATAATAATAATATGAATGTACGTACCACTATTAAGCTCTGAACTGTGATGTGGTTTGTTCAGTGGGAAAACCGAAATGTGTGACGTCTCTTTCGGAAGAGTGGAGCAGGATAGACGACCCTCCGGAGGGAATCATTGATCAACTGGTAAGTGTTACCATCGATGCATCATGTCATTTGTAAATTATGATTGGTTGGTTGATTGATTTTTTGATTGATTGTTTTGTTGATTGATTGATTGATTGGTTGATTGGTTGACTGGTTGACTGGTTGACTGATTGATTGATTGATTGATTGATTGATTGATTGGTTGATTGATTGATTGATTGGTGTAGTAATGATAATAAATGTCACGTTTCATGCATAGACTACTCATTGGCTTTTTCACCATAGGATTGTTCCTATTCAATTCAGTCTCGAGTCCCTGCAAACTAATTATTCATTCCTTCTTCTTTCCATATTTATATATTATCGGATAATCTCGTTTTAAAGGTGTCTAGTTTTAACATGTAGACCTACATCTTTAACATGTCTTAAATTTGTATAGCTTTTTTTAAATTTGGGGCATATTGGAATTTGTGACATATTTTAATTTGTGGCATATTTTAATTTGTGGCATATTTTAATTTGTGACATATTAATTTTGTGACATATTGGAATTTGTGACATATTAATTTTGTGACATATTGAAATTTGTAGCACTTTTTTGTGGCATTTTGTGTTAGCAAAATAGTTGTAATTCTTTGTTTTGTGCCAGTCTGAAGCATGGATGAGCGAGGAGTAATAACCACTGCTATCACACTATTTCGTTATTTTTAAATTACAATTTGAGATTTTTACATTTTCTAGAACAACATTGATGGTCATGCTTTGGAAGTGACTGCGACCATCTACATGTCAGCGCGTGGTCAGTTGGCTTGTGGTCGTGATGATGGTTCCATTGTCATTGTTCCTGGCGCCCTTGCCATCATCCTACAACTGCTGGATAGCGGCCAGGACAAAGGTAACGTACATGACTTACCTGTTTTGCAATTGCTATTTAAAACGTCTGAATGATCTCCAATACAAAAAAATCACTATCTGCTCACAGAAAAAATCTTTTACTGATCTTATCTATATCTTACGTTAGATTCAGTTAGTCTCCTTGTATTACTTTAAATTATGTTAATTTTTTGCCTTATTTTTACTTTAGTAACGTCCTCCACTTTCCCTGTATTGCAATTGTTATTTGTAACATCTCGTATAATGGCCTCCAATACAATGAATTTAATAACTGCTTACAGATAAATAATATCTTTTCTGATATTGACTATAAGCTAACGTTAGATTCAGTTAAACCTGCCTTGTCTTAGGTTAAATTTTGATGTTAACTTTTTGCAGTATTTTTGCTTTAGTTGTCATAATTTAAATTCAGTTATTATTTTACTTCTTCTCATAATAATTATTTCTTGTTTGCGGAGAATCTTGTGTTAATTTTTGCCTTCATCGCCTTCTTATATAGCATGATTTCAAATCGTTTTAAAGGTGTCGCAAGTGCATGTATTTCTATGATATTATTGTTATTATTTATTTGTTTGTTTGCACACTTGTTATATAGCGCCATTATAGGCGATTATTATTATTGCCTTTTTACATAGCGCACCTTCAAGGTAAACTACTCAGATGCGCTCCAAGTTCTATAATGGCTATATAGGAAAGTTTTCAGGTGAGAAAGAAACATAGTGGAGTGTCACAGTGATTATATATTTTACTTTCCCAAACTTTGTCTTGCCTGGACGTTTATTCTTCTAAGGTGCTATACAAATCCACCCATTACCATGACAACCGTAACCATGACAACCGTAACCATGACGACGACGACGGCTACTTTTCAGACTCGCTGCCCCACCAGATCCTCCGGGGTCATACAGGTCGCGTGAATTGCCTGCTCTATCCGTTCAATGAGAGCGCCAGATACGACCCTGGCCATCTGGTGTCGGGTGGAGTAGACTTCTCCGTCTGTCTGTGGGACATTGTCAATGGAACGAAATTACATTCGTTCTGTGTACATGGCGGAGAGATAACGCAGCTGCTAGTACCACCGGATAACTGCAACGTGAGTGCTTATCATCGTTGTAGTTGTTGTTGTTGTAGTCATCATCGTCATTGTCATCATCATCATCATTATTATCATCATTTTATCGTCATCATTGTCGTTGTTGTTGTCTTCTACATCATCATTGTTGTTGTCGTCGTCTTCATCATCATAGTCGTTGTCATCGTCTTCATCATCGTCGTCGTCGTCACATCATCATCATCATTTTTATCATCATCATCATCATCATCATCGTAATTATGCTGCCAGTCATTTTGGTGCTGACGCATACAAATAGATTGGTGATTTTCTTGTCCATTGATGCTCCTTTAGTGTTAGTCCTCATTTAATTTGCCTATCCAGCATATTCCTGATATGTCTTTATTTCTTTTCCCCATTGAGTGCCTTCCATTTTTTTTACGTCTTTCCATTGTTCTAAGATCTCGTCCTGCAACTCTGTCTCTCCTCACACAAAAAAATATTTCTTCTCTCGGCAACTAACAATATAATTGATATAATAGTCTTAGCATAGAATTAGTCTCGTTGCTAATGAACATTGCCCTCGGAATTGCAAAAGATTGTAGATTATGATCAATGTTTTTAAGTATGGGCATGAGTTGGTCATTACAAGAGGTGTCGGAAATGTATTTTTTATAGGTATGTAAGGCATTTTAAAAGAGGTGTCTAGCATTTAACTGTTTCCTGCCTGACTGTGTCTATTGTTGATAGCCTTGTGAATGGTAACTGCTGTGCTGTAATCTCTACTTGAATTGAATCCAATTAACCTTGTTGCTAATGAACATGCTTCGATTCGACTGTGACTCTAGTTAGCATTTTGGTGTTATTATGGGCATGAAAAAACTCTTTAAAAAGTTTTAAAAGGTATCGTAATAGGTAGTTGCAGTTTAACGTCATTGGGTGGTGACAAAGACCATTAGCGACGCCCTCCTCCTTTATCCAGGCTTGAGACTGGCACTGGCAGAATGCAACCAGCGGCGGAGTTGTCATTAATTTTGTTAATTTGGAGATGCAAGAAGCTTTAGGATTTTTGTACCTTATATTTAAATTTTTCCTTTGTTAGAATATTTATAAAGAAGAGGTTTTTATTCTAAAAGAGGTGTGGTTACTTCTTTGCGCAATTAGTTATATAAGGACAGAAGAATCTTTAAAAGAGGTGTCCTGTCCAGAATATTACTGTGTCTGTTGTTGATAGCCTCGTGTGCTGTCTAGCGTCTGTGCTGTGGCCAGCGACCATTCGCTGTCTCTGCTGTCGCTTAAGGAACGCAAGTGTATCATGTTGGCATCAAGACAACTCTTTCCTATTCAGACGGTTAAATGGAGACCACATGATGACTTCGTGGTTGTAGGATGCACTGATGGAACCGTATACGTCTGGCAAATGGAAACAGGTGTGTGTCTCTCTGTCTGTCTCTATCTATGCCTCTCTCTATGTGTGTGTCTGTGTATGTCTTTCTCTCTGTTTCCATCACACTTATAGTAAGTGACTTACTGATGGAACCGTATACGTCTGGCAAATGGAAACAGGTATGTGTCTCTCTATGTTTCTCTATCTATGCCTCTGTCTCTGTCTCTGTGTGTCTGTCTGCCTCTGTCTTTATCACACTCTCTAGTGGAATGGTCTATATCTGGCAAATGGAAACAGGTGTGTGTGTGTGTGTGTCTCTATCTGTCTCTGTCTCTGTCTATCTTTAATGTGTGTGTCTGTCTCTGTCTCTATCACACTCGCTAATGGAACTGTATATGTGTGGCAGATGGAAACAGGTGTGTGTGTCTCTATATCTGTCTCTCTGTCTATGTCTATCTATATGTGTGTGTCTGTGTATGTCTTTATCTCTGTTTCTACCACACTTACTGATGGAACCGTATACGTCTGGCAAATGGAAACAGGTGTGTGTCTCTAGATGTCTCTCTATATGCCTCTGTCTGTCTCTGTGTCTATCTGTGTGTATATACGCGGCCATGTACAGCAGAAACTGAGCATACCATATTGATCGGAATGCCTGTGGACAATCCTACCTTCGAGGAGCTAAGTAGAACGGCGGACGGGAGGCTCTTCGCTGCCCTGTTATACTTAATCAAGGACATGTGTTAAACTCAATCCTCCTTCTCCTCCCCAGCCTTATTCCATGACTGAATTACCCTTAGGTACGGACAACCTAATGAGGAAATCGTTTTTCACGATAATGCTTTATATTATCTAAATGTCGTACCATATAAACCAAAGTGCAGCAAAAAAACTTATTGTTGGTCATTAAAAATGACATTTATATTGGATTTAGAATTTTGTACTATTTCAAAACATTTGACATTTATTGGTTATAGAAATTATGTACGTTTGTTTATTATACCATGTGTGTACAACAAAATGCGGGTAGAAATTGGTATATTAAAGAATATTCTTTTCTTATCTTATATGTTTCCCCCTTTTTTTACACTGTAGCCTAGATACAAATCGTACTGTAGTCTAACTAACGCTTTTTGAGTTTATATACGGAGAGTAATGATCGTTAAAAAGGTGTTCAAATCTAAAACGTAAATTCGGTGATAATTATCGTTTTAAAAAGATGAATAATAATAATAATGATATTTTTTCTTTGGTGAAAAGTCTGCAAACGCTCTACGCTGTACATGTACAAGTTATGCAGTACTCTTAATTAACACCAAACTTAACTACTAACAGAACAGACAGACTGCAAATAAAAGGGCGCTAATAGCAGACTACAAAGCATGTCTACCCAACGGGGGCTCGAACTCCGTTACCTCTGGCTCTTCATGCCAGCGTGCTAACCAATGCGCTACAGGGCCCAACGGCAACTATTTTGGGGGTGTTTCGAGTGACCGTTAAAGGAGTCACAGGGTTTTCGGAGCCGCAGCTGGGTAATCATGGCTTCTTTAAAGCCCTTTGCGTTGTATTTGTGCATTTTTATAGCTCATGCTGTGGTGTTAACTTACGACACCTTTATAACGTTTTCTCCTGACGATATATAGATGGGCGGTAAGGCACACAGTTATTGGGTTTTTTATTCTTTCGTCTTTAAGCTATCAGTATGTCTTTATCTTCTTTAGGTTCTCTGCCAAGCGTCCAATGTCTCCATCTTTCACACTGTTGTGCAATGTCCACCAGTCTTCTGTATCCCTCTTCCATCACCCAGTTCAGCAGTTTTTGTCTAGGTCTTTCTCTGTACCTCTTTCCCTCCAATCTTCCTTCAATTATTCTTTATGCATTGAGTTACCTCACAGCAAATGACCCACCCAATGCTTTTGTCTCATCTTTTTTGTGTCCAACAGAGATATTTTCTCTTCCACCATCGCTAGTACTTCTTCGTTTGTAACGTGCTTTGTGCAACTAATTTTCTCTATCTGTTGCGACACGGCAAATGGTTATTAATTTGAGGTTCTTATTAAAGGTTAGTTTGGCTTTATCTTCGACACCTTTAAAACGTGGTCATCTAACGATATATAAAAAGGCGATAAGGCAAACGGTAATTGGGTTTTTTGATGCGACAAGGCAAATAGTTATTAATTAGTTATCTTACGACACCTTTAAAACGGTGGCATATGAAGATATATAAAAGGGCGATAAGTCGCACGGTTACTTTCATTGGCTGTTGGCTGCAGGTCATTTGGATCGTGTTGTACATGGTTTGACGGCTGAGGACATTCTGAGCGCATGTGAGGAAAAGCAGGTATTGTAACACAGACACTGTTATTATAACATAGAATATCAGCGGTTCCAACCCGTGGGCCAAAAGTGGCCAAACCTAAAAATGGCCCTTATCTCTCTAAGAATTAACAAAACATATGAAAAATTGACAATTTGGACAGGATAGAACACATAAATTATTTTCCATTGCAAATTATTTTATTTTGACGTCTATAAATAAAATCAAACAGAATTTTAAAACAATTATAGCAACTTTATATGCTTTTAGTAGACTAGATTGTAGCTTTGCATCCCCTAATGTCCTTCAACTAAGAAAATGGGGTCCTAAAGTCAAAAAGGGTTGGGAACCACTGATATAGATCATTCATCATTCAACATACATGCTTGTGAAGATCAGTCGCTCACAACTCGCTCATCCTCTGATTTGCTCGCTCCTCTAACTTTCTATCACTCACTCACATGAACAGACTGAATTGCTTACTCACGCACACACGTTATCTAACTTTATGATTTGCTGACTTGCTTACTGTCTGACTAATTCGCGGATTAAATTAGTCATTTAAGTATGTCTGTTATACTTACTAGTTGCTAGTTGATCTACTTACTGACCTACTTACTGGTTGTGTGCCTCTCCTCTCTGTGTATCTGTGTCTGTCTATCTGTCTCTCACACTCGGTGATGGAAACATGTCTATCAAATCTGCATGCCTCTGACTGTTTTTCTTTATCCCTGTCTCGTTTTCGTATGCTTTTCTCAGTCAGCATCGTACGTATAGGACCATTTTGAGATGTGGTGCTTTGGTCGATTTCCGCGCAAATAAAAGAATCTCAAACGAAGTGTCCAACGCATCTCTACAATTTGTATTTTCATGTCCATTACGAATGCATCAGTGTTCATTGTCTATATAAATAAAATTGAAACTTTCCAATAGTTTGTGGAAAGTGTTCTCGAAAAGTACCGCACAGATTGTTTTGAAAATTTAACAAAACCTTCCATTCCAATAGGAGAGTTTCCATTTTCTTTTTTATCCGAAAAAACGCAAAATTTTTCACAAAAGTGAAGTTTCCATTTCGCTCGACCGCCATTTGCAAATTCAACAAAGCCGAAGGATTGCCAGATTTTAGAAACGCCTTGACAGTGATAGCGATCAGACGAAATATGAATGAGGTCGCGTGCCGTCACGTCATAAGCGAGTCGCATAATTTGCTGCCTTTCAACATTCTTGGGCTCTATCCGCTCTCAGGAAGGGACGATGTGAGGGAGGAAAGGAGCGGAGGGAGCGGGACGAAAGGGGAGGGAAGGGGAGGGGGAGGGGAATGGGGAGGGGGGGGAAAAGTCTTTTCTGCCACAGCAACGCGTGGCCGGGTACAACTAGTAAATAATAATAATAATAAAATATGTATAGATTTAAGTGCCATAGGTTCGTAAGTATTTGACTTTCGATCTGCATTAGTGTATGACGCAATGTGTTTATATAAGGAGGTATATCATATTAAAAAAGGTGCCAAATTGTAAACGTAAATTCTGAGATTTTCTAGGAGCAGTATTAACTTTCTTTCTATTCGAACGATATTTTTTCCCGCTCATTTATCTAACCAACTCATTAACTACTTTACTTGTTTGCCATCTGTTGCTAGTTGATATACTTACTGACCTACTTACTAGCTGACCTACTTTTTGAAACCAAATTACCTATTTACTGACCAAATGATTGGTCGACCTACTTAGGATATGGGTGAGAAGCTGACAAAACCAACTGGTTGACCTACTTGCTGACCTACTGACTGATTGACCTACTTACCTACTAATTGACCTATTTAATGACCTGCATTCTTGTTGACCTACTTCCTTACTAATTGACCTACTTACTGACCACTGGATTGGTCGACCTAATTACCTACTAATTTACCTACTTACTGACCTACTGATTGGTCGACCTGCATAGGATGACCTACTTAGATACTAATTGACCTATTTACTGACCACTGGATTGGTCGACCTATTTGCTGACCAACTGATTGGTCGACCTACTTAGGACGTTGGTGAGAAGCTGACGAATCCAACGATAAGCATAGCGCAGGCGTTCAAGCGTCACAATCTCGCAACATTCCGCAATCTCGCACAGCAGCAAATAAAGAAAGCACAAGATGCAATGGAACAAAAGACGACGCGAACAACTCATCCAAGTCTCATTCAGAGATCACAAGCGTCTGCCATGGTCATACAAAGATTAAAGACAAACGTCAAAGACTCTGATTCACATGTTGTTTACTTTGACACGGAAGCTCTCATAGGTTGGTATCTGGTTGAATAACACTCTTATATGACGGAGGCTCTCATAGGTTGATAATAATATTGATATTATTAAATTACTACTGCTATTACTACTATTATTATGATATTATTAATAATAATAGTTGTAGTATTAGTAGTAATAATAGTAATAATTATAATTTTAATTATGATTAAAATAATTATAATAATAACAATAATTATATTTAATTATATTTAATTATATTTAATTATATTTATAATTATTCTAATATTAATATCAACTATTACTAACAATAACAACAATAATAATAATTGTTGTAAATGATGATACTTTTTAGAAGTAAATTCTTTTTCAATTGTATTATTAGCAATTCAGTGCATAGTTACTATTTATTTATTTTTCTCAAATTTTCGTCCTTCATTCGAGTTTCGAAATTATTTATTTAAAAAATTACTTTTGTTATTGGTATTCATTTATTTTCTATTTTCTCCCATTCTATTGTTACTCATCTTTTATCATCCTCTGTTGTCATTAATTTAGTCCAACTTCTGAGTGAACAGTACATGGCTCTTTCACCAAACACCCTCGAGACGTTGGGCTTCTACACATCCATAGCACAGGACCCAAGTCTATCCGACACACAGAAGAAAGTCGTTGGTAAGTTTATTGTAGAACACCTCATGTGTTATTGGTTAAAACGGTCGCCTTAGACACCTTTATAATGTTTTGAAGCGGATATTTATAATGACTTGATTGTCACACCTTTTAAACATTTTACTACGATGTTATAAACAAATGAAACGTAGAAAGTTTCAAAATTAATCGAAAAGTCTTAGCCATTCTTATGTATATCCGAAACACAGAAGAAAGTTGTTGGTATGTTTTACTCTTATTATATACTAGCTGTAACCGGCCACGCGTTGCTGTGGCAGAAAAGACCTCCCCTCCCCTCCCTCCCCTCTCCCTCCTCGTAATGGAAATTATTATATTGCGACTCGCTTATGACGTCACGGCATGCGACCTCATTCATATTTCGTCCCTGTGTTTCAGGTCAAGACGATTCTGAAATTTTTGCAACTGTGCGGTTTGGTTGAATTTGCAAATGGCGGTCGAACGTATTGAAAAGTTCACTTTTGTTTTACTCTTATTATGTACTAGCTGTACCCGGCCACTCGTTGCTGTGGCAGAAAATACCTCCTTTTAGTATAACACCTGGGGTCATTGGTTAGAGCGGTCGTCTTAGACACCTTTATAATGTATTGAAACGAACATTTATAAAGATTTTATAGAACACCTTTTAAACATTGCCACCGATGTTATGTAAGAATGGAACGTAGGAAGCCTTTTTATTAGACAGTGGGGCAAGTAAAGAAAAAGACAATACACTAATAACAAAGAGTACATGTACATGATGTCTATTATTATTCAACAGTTTAAAGACATCATATAGCAACAAAGGCTGTTGACGTCTTTAAAGATACGGTACCAATGTATTTCAATTCACTGCTGTCCAAATGTTCCGCAGTTTGTGTCTGTATTGTCTATAGATCTTTTTTTTCTTTTCATTGTTCTTCGTGTATGATAGACCTTCATGGCGACAATGTTCATAAGGTGGTTTCTGTAGATTCTCTCTGATTCGTGTGTAATTATTTAGTGTCACTATTTAACATATATATATATATATATATATATATATATATATATATATATATATATATATATATATATATATATGCATATATGTTCACTCATAATTACATATACAAATTATAATGGATATACACAGGTGGAAGACACAATTATGAGATGGACGGAGAGGAAATAGAGGTGGTCTCATGTGTTACATTTTTAGGTTCTGTGTCTAGAAAAAGAGGGCGATACGGAAATAAAAGGTTATACAATGGATCTGTTACGATTGGATAGACCTTGTCGCCTTGAACACCTTTTAAACGTAGATTACCGGTGTTATATAAGCGAGGGACGTAGATCAAATTATGGAATACGAGTGTCGGGTGATTTTTGTTATGTGTTATGAATGGATCCAGAATTGACGAGAGCCTATGACAACATTGGCCGTTTGGCATAATACAGCTCTGACAATGTAATTTCCGCCTCTTCAAGAGATTCACTCGGAAGCACTCCCAGCTCAGCCACGGTCTTGAAAAGTCTTGAGCAGAAAGCAGTCAAATTATTCCTGGATAAAATTAATAGCCTTCATCGTTAACATGGATCTTATACAATTGGCACAGATGTGATGCATACGTTGTGAATAGGCGTCCGAAAAATATAAGTAGATTATGTTGATGACGTTTTTAAGGTGTGTAAAAAGTATCAATCATAATCTATCTATCTATCTATCTATGCAATTTTTATAGCGCCCCTTAAAGGAGATAATAATATAGGAATGTGTCTGTTAGTAACGTTATTATAGGATAATGTTCATCGACTATTGGGGGAAGGAGGTGTTCTTTGCTGAATGGACCTCACCATTGGGTAGACTATGTCGCCTTGAACACCTTTTAAACGTAGACTGCGGGCGCTATATAAGCGAGGGACGTACAGCAAATGCAATAACAGTTCATTTCTTACATCTTTCATCCTTCTAGAGTTGCTCTATAATAGGGTGGAGTGAAAAACACGAAAATCAAAATTTTTAAACGTAACAGCAATAAAAAGTTGTCTAATGGTATGGGGTCAAGAAATCTCACAAAAGTTTTGAAAAATATTAATGTCTTCGTTTGCCACCAGAGGGCCAAAGTTTCGAAAAATTGTCTTTTTAAAAGAAAATTTATGGTTTTCTTATGAAATATTTTTCATGCAACACAATATGCCACCACACAATATACCGTTGGAAAGAGCTCTTAAAACTGATTAAAATGATGTATTAACTTTTAGAATAGTCCCATATTTCTAGAAGATATTAACTTTTTACTATACCCCACATTCGCGACATGTCACTATGCCTGAAAACTGTAAAACACTAATAACTTTTTTATCCTTTGAGATATTTCAACTTGTGATATGTCATTCGATTCAGTTTAAGACGGCTGTTTTAATGGTGCATTGAAACATCCAAAACCATCCACGAAAAAGTTCTAAATCTCATGAAACCATACAAAAAGAGGAAAACTAAAGAAAAATATTGGGAAAAATTGCAAAACTATGAAAAAAGGTGTAAAGAAAAACTTTTTGACATTGCAGCCTGCAAATACACCAGTGAAAATTGCAAAATGTCTCAAAACAAGAAGATCCCACCAGAGTAAATAGAGTTCCAACATGATCATGGTACAATAATTACACTGGACAACAAATTTAAAAAAAATTTGATTTGGGGGAAAAAACTTTGATTGTTTTCTATAGAAGTTGACGCGCTGAACACGATGGTGTGCTCTGAATTTTTCTATCACGTAAGGTTTTTGAGAAAAACAATATGCCAGATTTTAACTTAAATACTCATATATTGTATTTATTTTATTAAACTATAAATTATTATTTTTTATTTCCGAAAAAAACTTTGACCGTTTTCTAAAGAAGTTGACGTGCTGAACACGATGGTGTGCTCAGAATTGTTGTATCACGTAAGGTTTTTGAGAAAAACAATATGCAAGATTTTAACTTAAATACTCATATATTGTATATATTTATATATACTATGAATTATTATTTTTTATTTCCGAAAAAACTTTGACTGTTTTCTATAGAAGTTGACGTGCTGAACACGATGGTGTGCTCAGAATTGTTGTATCAAGTAAGGTTTTTGAGAAAAACAATATGCAAGATTTTAACTGAAATGCTCGTTTGTTGCATGCATTTGCAATATACAATAATTTAATTTAATTGGAAAACAAATCTTTAAAACAGTTCTTCCTCATAATATTGGGTGCTGATGATGACTGTATCACTTAGAAATGCTGAGAAACATGAAGTTAAAGGTTTTCATAGTTATTCCCTGTTCAGTATATTTTCCCCAATATTTTTCTTTAGTTTTCCTCTTTTTGTATGGTTTCATGAGATTTAGAACTTTTTCGTGGATGGTTTTGGATGTTTCAATGCACCATTAAAACAGCCGTCTTAAACTGAATCGAATGACATATCACAAGTCGAAATATCTCAAAGGATAAAAAAGTTATTAGTGTTTTACAGTTTTCAGGCATAGCGACATGTCGCGAATGTGGGGTATAGTAAAAAGGTAATATTTTCTAGAAATATGGGACTATTCTAAAAGTTAATACATCATTTTAACCAGTTTTAAGAGCTCTTTCCAACGGTATATTGTGTGGTGGCATATTGTGTTGCATGAAAAATATTTCATAAGAAAACCATAAATTTTCTTTTAAAAACACAATTTTTCGAAACTTTGGCCCTCTGGTGGCAAACGAAGACATTAATATTTTTCAAAACTTTTGTGAGATTTCTTGACCCCATACCATTAGACAACTTTTTATTGCTGTTACGTTTAAAAATTTTGATTTTCGTGTTTTTCACTCCACCCTACTCTATAATTGCTCAAAGACAATTATACTAATTGTGTAATTTATTATATTAATCCCAGTAAGACTAATAATATTAACTTGCCTCATTTCCGTCACTGGTTTCACTCTGCCAACCTCCTTCTCTCTTCTCAAAAACTGTTTCTTCACGTGGAGCCTTGTGCACTGGGAGCGCCTCCGATAGGTTCACCCTACTAAAGGTGCTCTAAATTGCGCAAATACAATTATACCTCCCCCCAAACCTCCACCTGTCTAGTCAATCTTTATTTCTCAAGTCTCTTAAATCTTTTTTTCTTTAGTCGTGGCTGGGCTGGGAGCACCTCTGAGTAGTTTCTTGAGGGGCGCTATACAAATTCTTATAATGAATGAATGAATGAATACAGTGATAGTGTTATCTATTATATGATTTGTAACAATTATTAAATCATACATTAACATTCCATTTAATAACTTGCCTCATTTACTTTGCTGCTTCTTCGTCTGTAGACTTCATCTCGAAAGTCAAAGACAAAGCGGATGACGTCAGCAAGAAACCCCAATCGAAAGTCGATTCCTCCTCCGTCCTCAAATCCTCCCCTCTCCTCTCCCGCCGCGACAACCTCAACCTCAACGAAACCCCGGACGCCTCTCTCCAACGCCCTCCCCGTCCCCCACCCCCTCCCAACCGCCTCCAAATCCAAGAACCCACCCCCAACACCACCAGCGCTACCCTCATAATTGCACAAATCCTTATGTCTGTTCTACACGCCTGGGGGCTGGACCGTGACGTTGACCGCCTCTGCCTGTCAAAGCTGGGCCTCCTCCACCCCAAGCGGTTAATGGCCTTTGGGTTCCTGTCCCCCGGTGGACAGATGTCCCTGTTGTTGCCCGGGTGGTACAAGAAACTGGGGGCGCCGTCCAACCAGCAGGCCATGAAGACCGCGACGGTGGGTCATTGGCAGATATCGAGTGCGGTGACTACGCAACATCTGTTGGCTGTTATATCTGTCGTTAATACGTTGATGAGTATGTCGAATGCGACGTTCATCAAAGCGAGACAGACGAAGACTGCGCCAGGATCACCACGGTTTGTTTGTCTGTCTGTCTATGTATGTGTATCCATGGGCGGAGTTTGGTTTCCTTCCTTGGGGGGGCTAAAAATATTTTTTTCCTCGGCGAAAAAATTGATGATTTTTTATAGTCAGCGAGTTGAAATCTCATAAAAACCATACTATTTTTGCGGAAGCACCTATTTTAGTCATGATGTTTAATTAAAATCTCATAAAAAATTACTTTTTTCCGAAAACACCTTTTTTTAGTGATCAAATTTTATAAAAAAATCATAAAAAATATTTTATGTTAACACCTTTTTTAGTGATCTAATTTTATTAAAATATCATTTTTTAATATTTTCCGTAAACACCCTTTTTAGTTATTGAGTCAATTGAAATCTCATAAAAAAAACTATTTTCCGTTAACACCTATTTTAGTGATCGAATTTAACTGAAAACTCATAAAAACCATACTATTTCTGCTGACACACCTTTTTTAGTCATCGAGTTTCATTTAAATATCATAAAAGTCATACTATTTCTTTGGTCATACCTGTTTTCGTCATCGAGTTTAATTGAAATCTCATAAAAACCGTACTATTCCTGCGGACACACCTTTTTAATCATCGAGTTTAAAATAAATCTTATAAAATTAAACATACTGTTTTCCAGGGCATTTTTAGGAATTTTTAAAACTGATCAACTTCGACAGCCTCCAAAGCCGTAGCCAGGATTTGTTTGAAAAGGTGGTTTCTTCGGCGGAGAATTTCTGACACCTGTGTTTATTCGACGAAATTTTTGAAGACACCTTTTCCAGGTTCAAAATTGTTTGATTTCAGCATTATCAACGATTTTTGGGTGTGTAAGAACATCGTTTGATTTAAATATTGTCAACGATTTTCGGGTGTCTAAGAAGATCCTTATGATTCCAGTATCTTCGACAATTTTCGGGTGTCTAAGGACATCATTTTGATTTTAATATTATCAACGATTTTCGCGTGTAAGTGGACCTCAATTTGATTTCAGTATTATCAACTATTTTCGGGTGTCTAAGGTTATCATTTTGATTTTCGGTTGTCTAAAGAGATCATTATGACTCCGTATCTTCAACGATTTTCGGGTGTGTAAGGACATCATTTTTGATTCCAGTAATATCATCGATTTTCGGGTGTCTAAGGTCATCATTTTGAGTTTAATATTATCAACGATTTTCGGGTGTCTTAGGAGATCATTATGATTTCAGAAATTTCAACGATTTTCGGGTGTGTAAGGACATCATTTTGATTCCAGAATTATCAGCGATTTTCGGGTGTCTAAAGACACCATTTTGATTTTAGAATTGTCAACGATTTTCGAGTGTGCAAGGACATCTTTTTGAATCCAGTATTATCAACGACTTGCTGTTTTGAAGTTGACTTGTACTATTATTATAGAGATCCGCGTGACATTGGAATTCCAGAAGGTTTAGACTTTTTATGACATCATAGACAAAATTTGGTAGGCCTATGATAGACGTCATTGTTAATCTATATAATTATTGTTTAGCGAAACTCTGCACATTCCCCTCTCGGCGCTTTGCGTTTTGGCGCTCGTCTTTCTGCCGCTCGGTGATTTACCCAAACACACGAGGGGCGGTTTTCTGATTTGCCCCCCCCCCCCCAAGAGCTGAGACTAAACTCCGCCCATGGGCGGGGGTGTTCAAACACCCAAAACACCTCCCTAGCTGTTACGTCAATTTGCGAACGAAACTAAGATGGACTTCCACTCAGTTTTTCTACTGTAAGAAATGCTAAGCATAGTTGCAAAATAAGGTATTGATTTGGTTAGGCTGGTTTCAAAGTTTTTAGCTGCAAACTTCAATCACAAACTTGCAATAGGCCTACTATTATAGGCATCTCCTAATGTCTTTTTAAAATAGCGTGTTATTCCAAATCGGAAGACAATGAACTTTCAAAATATTTTTTAACTGCACAAAAATGCTTTTACAACTGCACAAATCGATTTAGAACTGCACATTTTGTGTAGAACTGCACGTTAAAAAAGCCCTGCTGTTTTCTGTAAACACCTTTCTTAGTCATATTGTTTATTTGAAATCTCATAAAATTGCTATTTTCCGTAAACACCTTTTTAGTGATTTATTTTTAAATGAAATTTCAAATAAACCATACTATTTCTGAGAGCACACCTTTTTTACTCATCGAGTTTAGGTGAAATCTTATAAAAAATACTATTTCACGTAAACATCTTTTTTAGTGATCGAGTTTAGTTGAGATCTCATAAAAACATACTATTACGGCAGACACACCTTTATTAGTAATCAACTTTGATTGAAATTTAATAAAACCATACTATTTTTGCGGGCACACCTTTTTAGTCATCGGGTTTAATCGAAATCTCATAAAAAAATACTAGTTTAATCGAATTATACTACGGTACTGCTAAAGACTGCCAGACTTCGTTTTCACAGTTTTGAATGTTTGTATGTGCACTTGTCATAGCGCCCCTTCAAGCTCTCTTCTACACAGAGGTGCTCCGAATGCAGAGCGGACACTGCATTGGAGTTTCACGCCGAAGCGCTGTGCAATTGTGAGTGAAAAACTTGCCCAAGGTCCTTACGCGGCTAGGTAGATTCGAACCTCGAACATTCCGGCTCCAAGGCAACGACGCCACCACTACACCACCGTATGTGCACTTGTCATAGCGCCCCTTCAAGCTCTCTTTTACACAGAGGCGATCCGGATGCAGAGCGGACACTGCATCGGAGTTTCACGCCGAAGCGCTGTGCAGTTGTGAGTGAAAAACTTGCCCAAGGTCCTTACGCGGCTAGGTGGATTCGAACCTCGAACATTCCGGCTCCAAGGCAACGACGCCACCACTACACCACCGTATGTGCACTTGTCATAGCGCCCCTTCAAGCTCTCTTTTACACAGAGGCGCTCCGAATGCAGAGCGGACACTGCATCGGAGTTTCACGCCGAAGCGCTGTGCAATTGTGAGTGAAAAACTTGCCCAAGGTCCTTACGCGGCTAGGTGGATTCGAACCTCGAACATTCCGGCTCCAAGGCAACGACGCCACCACTACACCACCGCGCCCCCCAAATGATTTAGAGATGGGGGGCTAGGTCTTTTGTTCTCTTGTTGCCTCCACAAGTACCATTCTTTTTACCCGTGGGAGTCCTTATTTATACATGGTCAAGTCGTTGGATTCTTGGGGGGGCTTAGCCCCCCCTAGCCCCTGATAAACTCCGCCCATGTGTGTATCTCTGTGCAGCTTTACATGTAATTATCTTTATGTTGTACGTTTGTTTATTATTGTATGTTAAAACAACCAGCAATAGTTGAAAAGGCAATTTCTTTGAACATGTGTTGTCGGAGATCTTTGACCCTTAATATTTTTCTTTGTATCTGTCTGTTGATATCTCTTGACCATAACCATCAATTTCTTGATGCAAAAGTAGTCACAAAAATATCCAGAAGTGTCTGCTAGTCTGGTGTTATTTTCATGTATTCATAATAAAAGTATAATCTGTCACTTAATAAGCAATAATCAATATTTTACCATTACTATGTGTTGTCTATCCGTTTATGAAATTGCACTTAAATAACTCTTCTACGGTAGATCTAAAAATCTGGCGCAGTTGGCAATTCTGTTGTTGTCATGGTGACCGTTTCTAGGGGCGACGACCAATCGGCTGCGGACGCAGAGTCTACGCTGCAGTCTCAGAACAAACAAGGTTGGAGTCACTTGGCTGCGTTGCATTGTGTTCTGCTTCCAGATCTTATTGGAAAGATGCAATTCAAACCACCACAGCTTGAGATGCTCGCACGAAGGTGGCAGGATAGATGTCTTGAGGTAGGTGGATGGGGGTCTGTGTGTATCTGTCTTCTTGTATGTCTCTGTCTGTGTCCTTGTCTGTGTTTGTCCTTGTTTTTGTCTGTGTCTGTCTATGTATGTCTGTGTCTGTCCTTGTAATGCATGAAGGTGGCAGGATAGATGCTTAGAGGTAGGTGTCTGGAGGTCTGTCCTTGTCTGTGTCTGTATGTGTGTGTCTGTGTTTGTGTTTAACGCATATGTCAGGATAGATGCTTAGAAGAGGTTTCTTGCTCTGTTTGTCTTTGTCAGTTTATGTCTGTATCTGTCTGTGTCTGTATGTGTCTGTTTTTGTCTGTCTCTGTTGGTCAGGGTCTGAATCTGTCTGGGTATGTCCTTGTATGTGTGTTCTTTGTCTGTCATTGTCTTTGTCTGTGTCTGTCTGTGTCTGTCATTGTCTTTGTCTGTGTCTGTGTCTGTCATTGTCTGTGTTTTTGTCTGTGTCTGTCCTTGTCTGTGTCTGTCATTTTATGTGTTGGTCTGTGTCTGTCCCTGTCTGTGTCTGTCCCTGTCTGTGTCTGTTTAGATGCCTAGAGGTAGGTCTGGTGTCTCTATTTCCGTATGTCTCTGTTCTATTGGTATGTCTGTTTCTGGCCCTGTCTGTGACTATCTGGACTATCTGTCTCTCTCCAGCGATGTTGATGACGATGACCCTGATGATAAAATTAATTACAATAATAACACAAATGATAGTGTTATAGAAATAATTTTAATAACAAAAGAGTTCACAACAATAAAACAAAATCATGAAATCTTCCACTCAACATATGGTAAAGTATGTTTGCCCATACATTGCCCTCCTTCATTCTCCAGATTCAGAACTTACACTACTAGAGTATAAGACATTTAATGACCAAGTTATTTCATAATTTTTTTTGTTAAAATGATTGTTCACTTTTGTAGGCTGTCACGTTTTTTGCAATCGAAAGTGGATGTATCCAAGTATTTTACAGTTTGACATTTATATAATTATTTTTAATAACGTTTTAAAGGTGACAAAGTTATTTTATAAAATTATTTTCAATGGTTGTTCACTTAAGCTGTCACGTTTTTTACATTCTACGTAGATCTATCAAAATATTTTACGGTCTGACGTTTATATAATTATTTTAAATCACGTTTTGAAGGTGTCTAATAATGATCGTCGTCTGTGTGATAGTTATTATTAATATTAATAAGAAGTCTTGCAACCGCAATTCTTCACTAGGAAATTCTCATCGAGTGCAATAATAATAGTTATTATTAATATTTATAATAATGATAGTCGTTTAATTTCAAACTGTTAAATGTCGAAGTTAAATTCATACGTCATACTTTGTGGGGCGCGGTGTATGTGGTGCCACGGCGTAGGACCTTAAACAAGTCCTTCAATTGCTCCAACACTCCGATGCAGTTTCCGCGCTATTTTTGGGAGAACCTCTGAGTATTGATCTCGAAGGGGTGCTATAATAAAAACAATAACATTACCAATAATTGTAATAATGATAATTATTATCATATCTAGCAAGAAACAAACTTTTTAAAACTCTTTCTGCTCTATAAAAGCATCACCTTAAACACCTTTTCAAACGTGCTTCTCGCTTTATAAGATTATTTTCTATAAATTTTATGTATATATCAATCTGCTGCTTTGTGTCAGTTTGAAATTAAACAATGCTTGATATTACTAGATCTATTTGTAGCCAAAACAATTGCATGGTGTTCTTTCCTGTCCAGATCCGCGAGGCAGCGCAGGCCCTTCTGCTTGCCGAGCTGCGCCGCATCGGTCCAGACGGGCGCCGTGATGTCGTTGAGCAGTGGGGTCCCTACCTACCGAGCTACGTCGACGCCTCAATGAGTTTACTGGCCGAGCACCCTGCCGTCCAGCCGGGTGCCGCTACTGAGGGCGGGGCCGAGGACGATGACGAGGATGAGGACATCTTCGGAGGAAGTAAGCGACGATCTTTTCCTCCTCCTCTGAACAGAAGAGGGACACAACATCATCGCTCCAAAACTCATAAGCAGTGATGCTCGAGAGAGACAGATAGAGATAGGAAGTTCGACTCCGATGATAAAGCGAGTGGCGAATAAATAATATCGGGTTGAACCTTAACCCTCAGGCTACCAAGCTTTTTTTGTAACACTGACTACCAAAAGGGGGGGGTGGTTACCACCCCCCCCCCCCTGGATTTTGGGTTTGGTTTGAGATATCATAACTTGTAATACATCAATGGATTCAGCATTCATTTCTGCACAAAATGGTATATTTAGGTTTGAAATAATATATGAAAGCACCCCGGAATTATGATTTTTTTTCCCTAGGCACCCGTCGATTTAACAAAATGTATACTTTCGCATAAGCAAAATATTAGATTCTGTGTGTTTTTAACATAATTTATTTATTTAAATATAATAAAGTCCAATATCCAACTATAAAAACTAGTAATAAGTTAGTTTTAATTACAATAAAAAGAAAAAAAACATGTATTAGCTGCTGAAAAACGTTTACGGAGACTTATCGGTTTACGTTGTGAAAAAACCCAACATTTTCACACATTTAAATTTATTTTGAGCACTTCCGGTCATCAAATGTCAAATTAATTGGTATCAAAAGATAGCCCTGAATGCCCTCTATAGAATGGCATAATTTACTTCTCTTGAAAAATAAATTATGAATAATTTTTAATAGGAAAAACATGAACATTTTATGAAAATAAAACACCTTTTTATATATTTTAATTTATTTTGAGCACTTCCGGTTGTCCAAAGACAACTCCGTGACCACCACAATGTAGCCCCACATTCCCTCTAAAGAATGGTGTAATTGGTGTCTCTTCATGTCAAAGGACGGATCAGATACAGCCGGCAATCTAGGGGGGGGGGGGGGTGGTATCCACCCCCCTCCTGGTGCCTCGGGTATATCGGGTATAACTTTTGAATGGTATGGTATATCATCACACATATTAGCTCAAAATGTGTGCAAATGAATCCTCTACAGCTACATAAAACGTCAAAATTTTATTCCAAACGAAAAAAAATTGATTTGGAAAAAACCTAGGGGGGGTGGACACCACCACCCTCTGGTAGCCCGAGGGTTAATAAAGGTGTCGAAATTGTTTATAAAGCGAAGGAGATACCTTTTTAGAGGTGTCTTAATATGCTCACGAATTAATTTACTAGATGGACACAACATCAGTTGTTGACAAGGGTTGAATTCTCGATCTGCGGCTTTCGCCCAAAATATTGACTGAATTGTTTCTGTTAGTGAGTTGCTGAATTTTTTTATTTTATTATTGAACGTTTTTGGGGGCGGAAATTCATGTTGGGCTTGTTCGTTTTACTGAGCTAAGTTTGAATTAACATGAAAGGCTTTTGCATCAATTATTTTACTTAAAAGATGCCATTATCAGTGCATCAGAACTTTGTGATGTTGAAGTTTTCAAGAGAACATTGTTAACGTTTTCGAAATACTTAAGTTCAAAATACTGAAGTTTTACTGTATTTGAGAGAAGCAGTTACAAGCAATGTGCGAAATCTCTTGTTTGATGTCGGATGATGTGTCCCTCTGGTGTCCATTCTTGTTAATCTGTGTGTCAATTTTTGATTTAGTTTGTTTTTGCACCATTTTAACTTTGTATTTGACCTTCTCTCTTAGTTTGCTTATGTGCTTTCGTAAGCATTGATCTTTAGGCAAATACGATTGGTTGAAGCGTTGTAGATATTTTGAACAAGCAAGTACCTCCCAATAATTGTTAAGCACCATGGTCATAAGCTAGTGCCCTGCCTACAAATGTAGCTTTCGAATTTTGAGATTACGCTTGTGATTGCTACCCTAGTTCCTCAGGTTCACTTAGCTGCGCCTTTCTCGAAAGGGCGCTATATAAATTGATAGAACCAATGGATGGATGATTATTAGTATAGAGCCGACCTACCAATGCAAATTGCAGATAATGCGCGTGGCCTTTTCTTTTTAAATAGCAAGTTATGTACTGCTGGTAAAGGTGTCCAACGATCAGCCAAAAAGCATCGCCTCATGGCATTTGCACATAATCGTAAAATATAAAATGTTTGACGATAAGTTCCAAACTCAGGAGTCTTTAGCTTATTAATGCAGTGGTTGGTACTTATGGGTTATCTACCCTGATTTATTTTGGCACAGTGTCTTTTGCCATGAATCGACCAGTTTCTAATGGCTAAACTAACCCTAACACTAACCCTAACCGACCCTCACGATGCCTAACCTGAGCCCTATCGATCACCTTCTAACCTGGGGAGTATAGGAGGTTCGATCCGCTGAGGCGTTTGCTTTGTTAGGACATTCAGCAAGTTCTTCACATTAAACACCTTTTAAACAGTTACAAGCAAAACTATATAAATTAGGTAACCGGCAGCTATAATCGTTCTCAGCGGTCCTTCCCTATTCAAAATACTGTTAGTCATAACTAAGTCGCAATAGTACTGTTTAAGTAAAGCAGCAGGTTTTTTCAAGGTGGCGGCGCTTTTTAAATGCATAATATAAATTCCACATTATTATGATAAAGTACACGAAAGTTCGGTTTTTCGACTCTATTTTAATAGTTTGAAATTGGATACAGATGATTTTTTTTAGTTTAGTTCAGAACGATAGCAGAAGAAGCATTTAGGCCAAATTAAATTATCATCAATAGGTTGAGCTATATGATTGAGCGCCGTTGGTGGCTGCCATATGTGTCTTGTATTTGTTACTCATATTTTTATATGCTTGTAAACCAGAGTGCGTTTTGCAACTGGTACATTAAAAAATATACTTACCTGTTTAAATATTATGCCTAAATAGTGATAAGTTGGAAACCTCTTTTAAGTTGTATATCTCGTTATAAGTTAAACTGACTTTCGAAAATACAATGGTTGGGTCTGCTGTAAAACTATTAGAGGTTAATTTGTCTTTAGGCTTAGAGCTTGTTTGAACAGTGAGGTTCTAAAGTTTACTTTGTATCTACACAGTATGCGGGAAAATTCCAACCCGCTTTTGTAGATATGAAAATAAATAGTAAATATTCATCAATTTATGAAAATCGGAGGCATAGTCAAGGTATAATTAGATAATACTTGTAAAATTATAAATGTTCATACAGTAACGACATAACAGATTATTATGTTTAATTACTAATAATGGTTCAAGTGCTGATACGACTACTACTATGTTGAGTTTGTTCTCTTCAGATAAGTTTATAGCTATACTTATCACGCTACAGCTATCCACCATCGATTCAAATGTTTGACGATGACTTGGGGGAGGGGCGCTGGTTTGGCCTTTCACCCGTATAGCCAGGCCTTGAATTGGCACTATCATAGAACTATGTTAGAAATATGTATAGCATAAAACAATTATTCATCACCTCGTCTGTTTTTATAACCAACACCAAAACTGGATTTGCATTTGTCAAAGCGTTTAGTTTTGTTTCTATCCTTAATATTCTTCTCGGTCGGTTGCAAGATGTTCAGACGTTGACGATGATTGTGTATTTATAGCACAGTTTAAGGAACTACTCACCTTCTCTTTGTAATTCTTTAAAAGAGGTGTGTACGCGCCTACGCGTTTGCGTGACTGGTAATTGCTTTCATCATTGTGATATTGTATATTATGTGTCCAGCAAAGAACGCTACGTATTGTTGCGGGCATTTATCAGTGGTGCAGTCTGACTGGTTTATTGATTTTACTTAGGCATGATACATGATAACCTTTTCTGAAGATGGGGATAGCTGGTTTACTGTAAGGAAGAAACGAGGTTACGAATAATTGTGTTGATGCTATACACCTTTTTTATAAATTCAACGGCTGCTATATAAACTTACGCTCTAAAATATAGTTTAGTTTTATGAGCGATTTCAGTTTTGGGGGTTGTATTATTGAAACATAGTATGAAACGACAAGTAATTTTATGGTAATTTATCATTTTGGCGTCGGTCATTTTTCGTTCGTTGCAGCATTGTTATTTTTAATCAATCCAACTTCTAGTTTGGAGAGAATTCTTTTAATCGACACAGCTTCTGCTAAGGCAAGAATTGGTTTGATCAATACCGCTTCTATTTCCACAGCAAATATGTTTCATCAATAACACTTTTATTTTTATTTGAATTTACTGCTCATCAATCTAGCTTCAGTTTCAGCAAGATTGTTTTCAGTATTCCCTGTTCTATGTCAATGTAAATTACTTTCATCAATCCCGCTTCTATTTCGAAAGAATTCTTTTCCTCGATCAGACTTGTATCCCTGGTAACAGTGTAACCCATGCAATGGCGAATAATTACCGACGCTAAAACGATATATAAACTTTTTTCTTGATTTTTTAAATTCTATTATAGTCTTAAACATGCCTTTCAACATAATTGTTGTGATCGAATATGGAAATAACCAGGATATGTGTATTGGCTGCCTTGTAGTTAGATGGTTATTACCCACACCTTTTTAACGCTTTCTGACAATGGTATATATATAAAATTTCTTTAGGAGTGCTGATCGTATCTTTCTTAAGATTGCTTACTCAGGTGGTTTAATTTTGGGAATTTTTAGGGAAATCTGGGAAACTTTTGTAACTACGGTCTACTGTAATACTGTGCAGGGAATCAACTTATAAAAGATTCTTTCATTGGCTTTGTATGGAGAAACCTATTATTATTATCGTTACTTGTTTAAACATTTTAATTTCTGAATTCAAAGTTTGGCCCCGATTAAATTTTTCCCCGCGAAACTTTTTCTGTTACTTTGCATTTTTTACTACACTCTTAGACAATCTTGGGTTTTTCTCAGAGAACCTTGGAATGTCTAAAATATGAGATACGTTTAGTTTGGGCTTTCCTTAAACTCACAATATGCAGACTAAGTTAGCTTGCACACGAATTATTGAAGATTAATTTTCTGTTCTAAGCTTCGTTGACGTTTTGTATTAATTTCTGTCTCTTGTCTGAGATTTCTCATTTTCAACATTCTCGTTTTATTTACCCTGCTCATTTTGCTGGGATTCTTTTTTTGTGATCAGCATCCTTTTGTGATCAATTTCGTTGGCAGTTGGTTGTTAATTTTATTTTATGTTTAATTAATTATATAAGGGTGTTTTCCTTTATCTTACAGGTATTGACTTTGAAGTTTGTTGACATTTATGGTCGATTTATATGGATATCACTTGTTCGTACGTTATAGGTTATTAAAGGTTGTATGGCTTCCTATATATACTTGCAACATCTGAGCAACTTGAAGCAACATTGCTGTGTTAGGATTTTCAAAACTCAACGGCATTTTGAATAACGTCGATATTTTTTTAATCTGTGGACGTTTTTAGACAAGATTATATTTTCATGACACAAAAAAAGCCTTGACTCAGTGACTTTGTGAACAGTTCGCAGGCCCTCTGGACCTTTATACTTTAAGATTACAGGATGCTTTTATCGTATAGTTATTTGCGGGGGGGCACTTAGTATAGTTTTATCCAACATCTTAAAATTGGAAATTTTATGTTGTAGTGGTTTAAGAGTTGATACCTTCTGAATTTCCGACCCTAGATTACGTATTCTAATGGCTATAGAATGCATCCATTTAATTTAAGCAGTAGAATATGTGTGTATTCGTTCTAACAGTGGAACTTTAACCCGTTGGAGGTGAGGTGACGCATTGTAACGTTAGAGGTGAGGTGGGGTCTGACAAACCCCAATACATATTTTTATTTTCAAGTCGCGATAACAAATGGAAAACATTATTTTGAGTTAAACTATTCTTCTATGATCAATTATCGTCTAAACAGGCGATTATCACGAACAAATATCTGTTTCAATCCGTATTAGATGGCCAGAAGTTGAACCCATCAATTGTGTACTTTTCCCGTGTAAGTTCGGTTTTTAATACGAAAAGTCGCAATTTCCTTCAAATATACATTAAAATAAAAAAAACTGTTCGTTCAAAATTCCTGAAATTTTGGTAAAGTGTCCGTATTTCATATTCAGAAAGGTAGAAAAAACTAATCCACGCTGGTTTGACGTTTTCCAGAAAAAAATTAAAGTAGAATACCTCTGGGGTGTGTCACACCCCACCTCACCTCCAACGGGTTAAGTAGAATGGATGCATTCTAACAGCCTTCATTTTTACGTGACACGTCCGAGAAGAAAACACAACTAGGCCTTGATTCGTTTAAAATTTTATTATGACATGTGTTCTGACGGTGACGTACTGTTATTTGAACAGTGGAATTGGCTTATATTAAAATGGGGCAAAGTATAATTTGGGTGTTTAACCATCACCTTTTTTCGAAATACAACAAGTCTTTGTTTTCTCTATCTGAATATTACAGCACCGTCCAATTAAAGTGCAGCATCGGGGTGTATTCTCGGTTAGCATATCTGAGGAGTTTTTCTATATAAATTCTGATTATAAATAATGATTTTATGACCGGTGGCATATTTCTTCCATAGACATGATTTATAATTACATGCACTTGGCTATGAATATACATGTGTATGAGATCTGGTTTATGCATATTCATGATGTTTTGTATTTTCTGCATTAGGCGTCTATTCTGATTATTTTGTGTATGTTTATCTTGACCATACATATTCATCAGTTTATTTGTATTCTTTATGGGGATTCCTATGTTACTGTGTGGTTGCGTATTGTATATACAGTAGTTTTTGCTCATTTTAATATTTAATCATTCTGATTTTTTTCTGTCTTCACTAACTAACGCTTATCACTAACTGAGTTTTATTCATTCCATGACTCGTTTGATTTGGTTTTATTCATGCACATTAATTAACCGATCTCTGTTTGTTAATAGTTGTTCACAGTGTTCATACATAATGGTTCGTTATTTTGAGTTTTGTTCATGCATTTTCATTAATTGGGTTTATTCATGCATATTCATTAACCAAGTTTTATTTCTGCATATTCATTAATTTTGTATATTCATGCATAATCATTAACTGAGTTTTATTCATGCATATTCATTGTCTAAGGTTGATTCATGCATATTCATTGTCTGAATTCATTCATGCATATTCATTAACTGATGTTTTTTTTTTGCATATTCATTAACCAAGTTTTATTCATGCATATTCATTAATTTGGTTTATTCATGCAAAATCATTAACTGAATTTTGTTCATGCATATTCACTAACTGAGTTTTATTCATGCATGTCCATTGTCTGAGTTTTATAAATGCATATTCATGGACCGAAATCTTTATGAATGTAAGCCCAGACAGTCCATGTTTCTGCCCGGTTTGAATAATTCATTTATACGCAATTATTGTTTTCATTTTATTTTTATGAATATGGCTAATTAGTAGACGTTCACTCATGCATATGCATAGACTAATTAACATCCGCGCGTGTTTGCTTTGGCATCTCATCATCTTATTTGTTTGGTACATAGGTGTATGTGTTCTTCATGCATACGCATAGGCTCATTTTATAACCGCCGGTTGGCAGTGTTGCCACTCATTGGGTTTTTTCACAAGATCTTGGGTTTCTCGATCCGATATTGGGATATGGGGTTTTTTGGAACGAACTTGGGGGGGGTTTTCGGCGAAAAAATCATGGGGTTTTTTCGATCCGAACTTGGGAAAAAAACGGTCATCGGAAGTTTCGGACGAGAAATTGGAAAAAAATTGGTACGACTAAAAAAGGTCGTCAGAATTTTTCGGACGGAAAATTGTGGAAATTAATTTTCTGAAGATTTGGGCAACTTGGGTTTTCTTGGGTTTTTAAACGCTCCAACTTGGTTTATTATTTTCTTTTTTAGAGTGGCAACGCTGCCGGGATGGAGCGTTGTTCAATGTTGAAACATCTGTTAAAGTTGAATTGCTATATTTTCAATGACAAAATGTACTTTGCCAACTTTGCGCATTCATAACGTTTATCATAATAGGATGATTGATATTTTCGTTTCATGTTGAATTGGAAAGTAAATATTTTGTTCTAAACACTTGGAGTGCGTATATCTTGTGAATAGTCTAACGTAGGTGGTTGTTTCATATTATAGGATAACAGACTGGGAAGGGGATCTTGGATCTTGTATTTAATACTGTTCATCTTATTTCTCTCGGCCTTCTTTTCTTCCTCTGTCTTCTCAAATACCTGTAGCTTTTTTCCTCTTCGTATACTTAATCTTAATTCTTCATTTATTTATCCTCTGTCACTAGACTCACTACCTTGTCTTCTTACCTGTCCTCCTCCTCATTCTCCTCCTCCTCTTCCTTCCCTTCCTCCTCCTACTCCTCCTCCCCCTCCTCCTTCTTACTTGCTTGTGTTCAGGTCCTTGGCATTGTCAATATTATAGCGTTATTTGCTGAATTGACCATTAGCTTTTCATAAGAAACTATGATCGCCAGAAGTGGCCCGCCAGATCAAGACCCCTCATCTCTCAAATAATTTTAAAAATAAAATGAATTTGGACGTGATAGAAAACAACATAATTTTATATTACAAACTATTTTATTTTGATGTCTATAATAAATAACATAAAAATTCTATTTTGATTCAATTGTAACAGTGCTATTATATGCTTTAGTTGATTAAATTTTAGCCTTGTGGTCCCATAATGTTCTTCAACTAAGAAAAAGTCACCCCCCCCCGTGTCTCCTCCAACTTATCAAAAGTGGCCCTAAACTCAAAAAATTTTGGGAATCACTGGTCTAGTAAAAAATCTCCACCAGTATGTGTACCCTGACGGTGTCAGATAAGGATGGCTACGGTAATTGTGTCTGTTAAACTGAAACTCCATTTAGATATTACAATGGTTCTAATATCATAATTACACCTTGGACACCTTTAAAACATTTCAAACAGGTGTTATATAAGCGTAGGACGCCGTAGATTTTACTAGTTATCTGGGTTGAGGCTACACAGATTACGTGGTTAGTAGCAAATTATGTATCAATCTGACACACAGTGTGCACTGTTACTTAACAATTTATATTGCCCCAGCGTATTAATGCAAGGCATCAAGCCTAAATTAACATTAAGAAAAATAATGAGACAGTTGGCAGATAATCAAATTTGGTAGAAGGTGCTAGATGTCGAATGTTTTGGGCTGCCGCCTTAGACACCTTCAAAACGCTTTAATCTGTCGAAAAAATATGGTTTTGTTAATCAAAAGGTACTAGCTTTGTAAGTTGTTGATTCTCTCTACGAGCAACTGCGTATATAATTCTCTTATAATAACTATAATAATTATTAATAATTAGTCATGGATGGTTTAATGACTATTTATGACAACACAGGGTTAAAATTAATTTCGTCGGTATATAGTGCAGCTAATCATTCCTGTAATTTTTCATTATTTTGAGGTTGTTATAATGGTTAAAATTGACCTTGCTATCAAAAGTGTCCGACATTCAGACAAAATGATCTTTTTGACGTTCGTAATGTATAAGAAATAATGTTTGATAACAACATGTTAAATTACGATAAATTATTTTATTTCAAAACGGTGTTTTACACTGCTTGTATTTAATTGTTTGCAACTCCCAGTCTCACATTTGCCATCCTAAGACACCTTTAAAACATTCTTAAGCGATTTTATATAAGTGCAGTACGTTGTAGATTTGTTAGTAATCTCTAGTAAGGCATCGACATTGTGAGCTCTTCACTCACAAATTGATCATTCAATTTTGATGTTTAAAGCAAAATACAATACGGATAATAATAATTATGACCTTGGACACGCGAAAGTGGAGAAATAAAATTTATAAAATATACAGTCTCAGCAATATTGAGGTTTTTTTTTATTTTTATGTTGCAACCATAGTTACAATAATATTCTGGTTATTATTAGGATTCGAATCGACACTGCTGTTAAAGCGTCCCACATTCCGCCAAGTGATCCATTTTGACGTTTGTAATGTATAAAATGATGTTTGACAGTAACATGTTAAATTGCGATATACTATTTTATTTCAAAACGGTGTTAATACTGCTGGTATTTTATTGATTGCAACTCCAAGTCTAACAATCGCCATCATCAGACACCTTTAAAACATTTACAACCAGTATTTTATATACATACGATGCCGTCGGTTTTGCTAGTTATCTTTGTTGGCTTTCACATTGAAAGTTCTTCACAGAAAAAATTGATCATTCCCATTTAAGAAATAAAATAAAATAAACTTGTAACGCGCGCAAGGTCACACCGAGATGTGAATCTAAAACATGTACAACCAGTGTTATATAAGCATATGACGCCGTGTCGGGTAGATAAGAAACGACTGAGGTGTCGGTCACAGTCGCATCCCAAATAAGGCAGCGACTAACACACCACGGAACCAGAGTGAGACCATCCGGTCTCTTGCCGACTTGAGGTTAATTCGAACCTGCACCCATACGGCTGCAAGACAAAGAACATACACATGCATTACCTAGCCGCGACGCTCAAATTGTATTGGATCTACACATTTACTACACCACCACGCCCCATTATAGTAATCTGCAGTCTTTCTCCCTTCCTGAACGATATTCTTTCGTTGTTTTCAGATGACGAGATTTCTGGAAAGGTTTCTCAGAGCTACGAGAGTCGTAGTCGCCAGACGACGGCCATCGTAATGATGGGGGTGATTGGGGCGGAGTTTGGGGCGGCCATCGAGGGTAAACTGGACCAGAAGAGGGGCAGCAACGTTGCCGAAGGGTTTGGCATTTCAAACTACTCGCACGCCAGACATACAAGTGAGAATATATTTTTGATAACATTGTTTTAAATTGTACTCTCTGTCATAATGTGCTCTTTCTTACGTCTAGGCCTATCATGTTTGATCAGTTTTGAACTCTTCACGTTGTTCTACGATTTTAATTATTTGGCGAATTCAATGCTTAAAATGGGTGTTTAATTGCTTCGCTTCATAACGTGTAAAATGTCGATCAAAAGTGTTCGGATCAAACTTGTCGCTTTTTTTCCGCGGTTAAACTTATTGGGCGACTTCAATGCTTAAAACGGGTGTTTATTTACTTTTGTGTCAGAACTCAGAAGGTCAATTTTTCCCCATGAGAACTTTCCGGATGAAAATGACTAGACCAGTGTGATGGTGCACAATTAATAAGTGTTCGCCAAACAAGTGCAGCAACTCGCTGAGAAACAGGAAGCGAGTGAACAAAGTACACATAATAAAAAATTATAAGCAGCAGACCCACTGCAATTCTTTCAAGGCGTCCAATATTATTAGTCAAAGTGACAGACACACGAATTAGCGACAAAGACATATACAAACAGATAAAGAAATATAATAAATGGATACAAGTAATAATTATAATAATTAGGATAATAATGGTAATTATATTGATTATGATAATATTCATGATTATAATATAAGTAACCAATTGCAAATAGAGCGCTTCTCTTTTACACCTTTAAAACATCATCGACTACGTCTACAATGTATATAAACGCGATACATTAACTGCTTGAATGATCAAAATGAATATTATCGTGTCTGTCGTATTTCTCGATGGTTTTATTGATTATGATAATAATGATGCTTATAATGATTGTTGTAATGACACCAAAATCTATAGAGCACTTTTCTACACCTTTAAAACAGTATTAAGTTGTCTTATATAAACTCGAGACATTGACTGCTTTGATGATAAAATAGAAAAAATCCACGTCTCCAATTCGAATAATACGCTAATAATACCCCATTGCATAGCACGCTCTTTTTAGACACCTTTAAAACGTGGACAAGAGCGAGGAAGAGAGACTGTGTCAGACAGAGAATTGTTGAGCGAACAGAAGGATAATGCACATTCAAAAGAGAAGGACCAATTATCTAGACTGAGCCATTCTTTATCTAGACTGGTCGGGGATTCACCGTCTGACACTATATAAAAGCACTTTCTCCATTGCCGTATTATAATAGGTAAGGCGTTGACGTTCCTGTTGCTGCATCCTCCATAATACCATATTCTGCAGAGCACTTTTATACACCTTTTAAACGTTATCCACTTAGTCTATATAAACGCAAGATATTGACAACTTGTGTGATCATATAGATACTATTGTTTCTCCATTGCCTATAGTAGCTCTTATTAGACACCTTTAAAACGGTGACCAGTGCCTCTATATAAAAGCGAGACATGACAAATTAAAAGCTATTCTTTATCATCCGCATTATAATAGGTAAGGCGTTGACATTCCTGTTGCTGCATCCTCCCAGTCCATCTCTGCCAGCGTATACACTCATCCGTCGAGCGGCGGTTGACCTTCTTGGTCGGGGATTCACCGTCTGGGAACCATACCTCGATGTATCCACCGTCCTACTTGGACTGCTTGAACTGTGTGTCGATGGTGATAGGTCAGGTTGTTAATTATTAGTATTATTGTCTAATGTGTAATGTAGGGAAGGAAGGAAGGTTGGAAGAAAGAATTTAAATGAAGAAGCGTGTGCGGGAGTTAATGAATGAATAAAAGAAGGGTCTTAGAAGAGATGTCGAAAACGACAAGAAAGTTACAAAATATTTTTACTCCTCCTCCTCCTCCTTTTCCTCCTCCTCCTCTTCCTCCTCCTTGACTTGATTGATTTATGATTGATTAGTTGAGTGAGTGCGTGCGTGAGTGTGCGTGAAGGGCTAAATTTATTGGTGAGGAAAGAAATAGTAGAGAATTGTTTTTGAGTCGGTGATCGAATGTATGCAATAATGACTTAATTAACAAATGAAATATTGGGATTCTGATCTAAATTACGAATAAGTAAGTGCAGTGAAGATGCCGAAAGCGAAGAAATTAAAATTAACCGGTTTGCGAGTCCTAACTTTATATAGATCAGCTTAAATCATAGTTAAAGGTGTGCAAAAAACGCCAAAGAGTGTCACACTCCCTATCCAACCTATAATGCTCGATAATTGTCAAGTGAATGAAGTGATTAGCGAACGAATGGCTGAATGCACAAGTTAACAAATGAATAGATTAACGAGTTGTTGAATTAATGAATTAATGAGTTTATTAAAAGATGAATTAATGAACATAATGCCGCATCATTGCCGTTCAATTATAGCATGCGCTTGGATATGCATAATAATATCAAATCTGACTCATGCATATTCATGAAGTCTACAATTACCGTATTTTCGCGAATATAACACGCGGGTTATACAAAGTTTTACAAACCACGAGCCATGCCCGCGTGGTATACTCGTGTATATTAATATCAAATCTGATGCATGCATATTCTTGACGTTTACAATTATCTCCATTATACATCTACTTTGCTTATTTCCGTAAGTAACTATTGGTCATACATATTCATCAGTTTATTTGTTTATTCATCAATAACCCTCTTTCCCTTTCAGCATGACCTTTGGCCTGCCATTGACCCAACGCGCCGATGCCTGTCGAACTGCCCGTCACGCCCTGTCGCTCATAGCAACGGCACGCCCACCAGCCTTTGTTATCACCATGGCAAAGGAAGTTGCACGTCACAATGCATTGGCACAGAACAATCAAAGTCAACATTAGCATCATCAACTGCACAACTCTGTGCTGATCAGAGGAAAGTCAGAGATATTGAGAGTCGTTGAGTTGTTGATTGACAAGATTCCGAATGACCTCACTGATCAACTGGTTGAGGTATGGTATACGGTGGATTTTATCATCTTGATATGGTATGTTGTGGTATGGTATGTAATGGTATGGCATGGCTGGATATGGTACGGTGTGGTATGGTATTTTATGGTGGATTTATGTGGTTGTAGTGATTATGGTATGGTATATTTTACCGTCTGACAATGGTATATAGATAGACCTGGTCAGGGTAGAGTAGGGTATGGCATGATTGTGTTACTTAAATAAATTACGTATTTATTTGAGTGGACATGGTATGGTATGGCATATTGGAAATTTGGCGAAATTATGTTGGTATGGTGTTTTGATTTCCGTTGGTATGGCATGGTAAATTTACCTGATAAAGGTTATGATTTTACCATCGTGCATATGCTTTGGTATTGTATGGTGTGGTATGGTATATTTATATGGCAGTAGTTATGCAATTGCCGATTATATGCCAGTCTTTTTAATAGTAATTGATTTATATTGATATTAAATAAGTTTAAAAAAAATTCAATTCAGTTTTATTTGCCTTAATTCAGTTTTTAGTTAATTTTATCATTCATCTTAATGATGTCTTGTCTTAATCAATTGCCAACGGTCATGGATGTTAATTTAATAGTAATTGATTTATGTCGATATTAAATAAGTTTTAAATAATCAGTTCAGTTTTATTTCCGTTTAGTTGTATCTTCATTTTATCATTCATATGATTCATTTCTTGCCAACAATCATTGTCAACAGGTGATGGATGTGACGGTTCATTGTCTCGATCTGAATCTAACGAAGAACAAAGACATCAATAAAGTCATTCCAACAATCTGCAAGTAAGAACAAACTCACAACAATCTCCTCCAGTTGTATTCTGTGAGAGACTACTTATCTTATATCTGATCTTATATCTTATCTTTTATCTTATCTTATATCTTATCTTATATCTTATCTTATATCTTATATTATGTCTTATCTTATATCTTATCTTATATCTTATCTTATATATTATCTTATATCTTATCTTATATGTTATCTTATATCTTATCTTATATATTATCTTATATCTTATCTTATGTCTTATCTTATATCTTATCTTTTATCTTATCTTATATCTTATCTTATATCTTATCTTATATCTTGTCTTATATCTTATCTTATATCTTATCTTATATCTTATCTTATATCTTATCTTATATCTTATCTTTTATCTTATCTAATATCTTATCTTATATCTTGTCTTATATCTTGTCTTATATCTGATCTTATATCTTATCTTATATCTTATCTTATATCTTATCTTATATCTTATCTTATGTCTTATCTTATATCTTATCTTATATCTTATCTTATATCTTATCTTATATCTTATCTTATATCTTATCTTATATCTTATCTTTTATCTTATCTGACCATTTATAAAGCGCTTCTGGCAGCAAGAGCCTTTCAGAGGCGCTCCCAGTGCGTTCAACCCCCAGAAAAAAGGCAAGTTTTTAGAGGAGAGAAAGAAGAACATACACTACCAGAAAGGATGGCAAAGTGAACTGATACTGTGATGGTGATGGTGGTGGCGATGATTAGGGACATGGACGGAAAGAGCGGGGATATGAGGGAAGTACGACGACAATTTTTATTACTATGGTTATTATTATAAAATACTTAAAACATTATGACTGTTCAAACTAAAATTTTACAGGAAAGCTAAACATTTAAACTATTTAAAAAACAATTCCCATCATAATTATAATGTTCAATAAGGTCGAATCTGGTAAATTGATAATGTGTCGCTTTAAACACCCTAAAAACAGTTTTAACTGTGCCTACATATAGAAGTCGAGGTGGGTTTTTTATTGTTGTTGAACCAATAGCTGGTGTTTAAATAGCATGCGATGAACCCGTTTTAAAGGTTCCTTATTATCTCGAAGAACTTTTCGTTCTCTGGCCTTATGAAATCAAATCAAATACCATTTTATTAAGGCAACAACCGTAGCACATTGATAAATAAAATCAGAATAACAACATTGATATTAACATTAATGATTAACATAATAGAAAGAATAAACAGTATATCATTTATATAAGAATAACGGTTCGAATGTTTGACGTCAGTGCCAGTCTCAAGCCTGGATAAAGCGTCCTTACGTGGCGACTTGAGGTGGATTAGAACCCGCAATCCTTCGGCTGCTAGGCGATGAATATACCCACTACACCAGTGCGTCCTACAAATTCCTGTATGGTTGCAGTTTTTGCGAATTTAACCCCAAGGCGTGGTGGCCTTAAGCCTTTAATGCATGTGCAATCGTGCATGGATCCACAGATATGTCTCAGATAGTCAGCAGTTCAACATTTTTTTAGTGGTGGTGGTCGTCGATTGTTGCGGTACTGTTAGTAGCAGTAATAATATTATGATAATTTTAATAATGATTTGTCACTGTAAATAAATGCAAACGCTCTCTATCGTCGAATTCAGTGCAGACACGACAAATAGGCATATTATACAATCTGTTGGATACGTTTTAGAGGTGTTTAAGAGACTAGATATGATTCAGTACATTTACCAGTCATGTCGTTGATGTGAGAATGTGATGTCCTTTTCATACCATAGACTTTAACGTTATCATTGGATTTATGAGCTTAACTATTATAGCTGTGGTACCCGGCGTTGCTCGGAAAATTTTGGTTTAGCCTATCAGTGTTTTACTCTGGTATTTTCCATGTTGGGAATTTTTCGGGTGTTTTTCGTTCATAGCAAATTCCCGATGATCAGCTTCTGTCCGAACACGCGTCGCATCTGTGTGGGAGCCAAGTCAGGAAGTCTGGCCTTCTACGAACTGAAACAGGGCAAATGTCAGGTAAAGATAATAATTTTATTTCATTTTAATTTTTGCTATGGTATAGTGTGAACTTGTATAATGCCAAAGATTTAAACTTTCATCCAAAGTTCATTTGAGCGATGCTCTATTAATAGTAGTATAGTTGCAGTTTAACGTCACTGTGTGGTAAGAAATACCATTAGCAACGCCCTCCTTCTTTATCCAAGCTTGGGACTGGCACTGGCAGTTGCAACCAGTAGCGGAGTTATAATATAATAATAGAATATCCCCAATGCGTTTTGTTCTAATAACTATATTATTTCATTCTCATAACTATATTCAACCATGTAAAAGTGTTTTAAAGGTGTCTATATGTGACTTTCGTGCCTCATGCAGCATTATGTTTTCAGAGGTTTTATGGTGACCGAGCCATTACTCTCATTTGCTCAAGTAGTCTTGTGAATTTCAACCATCCAATTTTCCATCTATATTTAGTTTTTTAGTCCTGTGAATTTCACATATCCAATTTTTAGTTATTTCTTTAAGTTACCGTCGCTGTACGATTCCAGATGTCATTAGTGTCGCCCTCCTCCTTCACGCAGGCTTGGGACGGGCACTGTCAGAGTAAAAACATTAACGGAGTTCAAAATAGAATCAGAAGCCTAGTAGGTTACTACTTTATGCTTTGCGACCCGGTGTAATAGTAAGGATCATTTGTGTCGTCCTCCTCTTTTACGAAGACTTGGGACTGGCACTGGTAGAATGCAATCAGTAATGGGTTTAGTCGGAGTTTCTTTTCTAGTTGGACGACCGGTCCCGATCGCATTTAATGAAAATACACATGGAAATTGATCCATGGGAGTTCCGCAACCAATCAGACAATGAGCTTCAATTTGCCTAATGAATATTCATGTTAGGCCTCTAGCCAGAAGTAAGAAGGACGAATGAGCTTCGAAACTTCATGTTTTTTAGGAATAATTCGCTTCATGAAGCATATAACTCGTTATGCAAAAGAGTAATCGTAATACATGCATGTAAGTGATATTGTGATCTAGTGACATTGCGTGTGTGCAAGTAAATTTGGAACAAAACGTGATTCTTACGAACGAAGCGGTGTTAAGTTAGTAGGAACCTGATTTCTATTTTAGAATGGAAAGTCCGTGTTGGAAATTGGATCGTTTATTAAGGAACTTTCTACAAGAAAATAGGGTGTCTAACACACCTAAATTTGCAACCTAATTTCGCGACACACCATGCAATCGTCATGTGAATATCGTTAAAAAAATTAAATTAGGCGTAAGCCAGCTTAGCCTATATATTTGAAATTGCTACAAATTTTAATGAATGATTGTTGACACTGAATGCTTTCTATTTTTTAATTATTCTAACTTTCAAAATTTTACCAATCTAAATTTACGATTCTACGTCAAGTAGGCCTAGCCTAGCCTACTTTCCACATAAGCGTAGGCCTATTCGCCAGTGAATTACGACAACCTGTAGCCTATGTGTACTCTGACGGCAACGTTTTCATGAAATCTGCCATTTAGCAGTTTGATCGAATTGAACAGAAATCATCACTTTTACAACAGATTTTGCTATTTACCGAACTAACGCAACCCAGATGACCTAATGAATATTAATGATGCAGTAAATGTTGAATATTCATAACGCAGTAAATGTCATTAGCGACAGCTATTGGTTGCGGGTGTCCCTTGGATCAAATACCATGTGTATTTTCATTAAATGCGTCCCGATCGAGGATTGTGTATTTTCTATTTGGTTCATTTATATATTGCTTTAGTAATTAGATAAAAAGGTGTTTGAATTAATATTTTTATAATTGCTCGGATAATTAGATAAAAAGGTGTTTAAATAACTGTGTTTAGACGTTGCCAGCGCATAGCAGCCAAGTGAACGCTGCGTCTTTTTCTCCGGATGGCAAAGTACTTGGATCGTTTTCGTGTGGTGATAATCGTCTCCTGCTCTGGCAGGTAATTGATTATTTCTATCTAATCATATTATAATTATCATTGTCGATATCATAATACTCTTTGGTTTCCGTCATCACTATCATCGTCATCATTGTTATCGTTATCAACAGCATGGTCGTTTTCGTAGTCGGCGTTATCATCATCGTCATCGTCGTCGTCATCATTATTTTAGACCAAACTTATATACTAAAGGCGTTAGAAATAATTATAATGGTAAAAAACGAGCACTACAGAGTTTTCTATTAAGTATCAGGGTCCTCTCTTAAATGAAACAATATGCCGGAGAGCATTAGTGCAATGCATGACTAAGGATGATTATGAGGACGATGATTATGATGATGACCATCATCATTTTAGACCCAACTTATATACTAATCACTGTGTGCACTATAATTGTGAATGCACACCTGTCGGTTTGAAATTGTATCCGTAGTTGAATTGAATCATTTCATTTCTTGTCATTATTTTTGTAATCGTCAATTAATAATTAATATTTTTAAACAATATGAATTTCTCATCAATTATAATTCTATGCATTCATTCATCATCATTATCATCATTGTCATCATCATCGTCATCCTCACCATGATATTGAATCTCATCATCGCCGTCAAGTGCATCATCACGCTCGTAATCGCCATCATCATCGCCATTACCATGAATCCGATTTGACCGGGGTATGGAGAGAAATTTGCTTAGCATATTACAGCACCTAAAATGCGATTCTGATGATGATCCATCATCATCATCATCATCATCAGCATCATCATCATCATCATCATCATCATCATCATCATCATCATCATCATCATCATCATCATCATCATCATTTTACATAAAACCCTTCATTCATTATTTTCTTCACACAGACGTCATCGTCGTCTCTCTTCAGCATCGGTTCGCATCAGACGAAATGCTTCAAGAGTTTCAACGTTCAGGCCGTCACCCTCCCGGCCACACCGAGTCCCCTGCGCCTTGCCAAGCTCATCTGGATCGACGGGCGAACCGTTCTACTGCGATGTCACGATGGAAGCGAAAGTAGATATCGTATCTGAGACTTTATAATTATTATTGATTTTGGTTGGAAGGACAGTTGGGGAGTTTGTGTGATTAAATAATCAAAGGTACCGTTTGTGGTATTAATTGGGTTTTTTATGCGGTGGAGCTAAGCATATAAGAGCAGAATTTGTCAAAATTTAACTTGATTATCATAGTTATTATGAAGATGATAAAAATTATTTTATAAAAAGTTAATAATGATGATAATAAGGGTAATAAAAATGATAAGTTATAGTATGAGTCTTGAATAAAGTAATAACTGGCTGACTAAATGAATGAATGAATGAATGAATGGATGAATGAATGGATGATTAAATGAATGAATTAATGAATAAGTGAACGAATGAATGACGAAATTGATGAATGAATGACTAAATGAATGAATGAATGAATGAATGAATGAATGAATGAATGAATCAACGAATGAATGAATGATCTAATGAACGAACGAATGAATGTGCAATGATAGTGACTACAGCGACAGTGTTTGTGAAGATGGTTATGCAACATTGTAGTCGTGATCTCCAAATTTCTAGAGAGCCAGTTGATATCCAGGCGCAGGGCACCAGCTTATTCATGAGCGAACAGAAGCAGCAGTAATATTGATAATATCAATCAATCATAGTCATAATCTGATAAACTATCAAGGAACTTAATTAATTAAATGATTTGCAACTAAACAAAAAGTCAAAGTCAAAGATTTTTCTATGATGGAAATAACATGTTGTCTGTATTATATTATTATTATTGTCGTATTTATTCTCTTGTGCATCTATTTGTTAATGGTGTTTAAACTTCGTCAAATTGTCGTTCGTTTCATGTTGCTTATAGAATTTACTAATCAATTATTAATTGTTAATTGTTATTATCGTGCAGTAACAGTAGTAATTGTTGTAATTTGAACTTTGAATTTGAAGCAAATATCTTGTCTTTGTTTCTTCCGCTTGAAGCTTTGTATTTCACTATCTAATAAAACGAGAGTATTATTAGTCATCATTGTTGACTCCAGATTGCTGTGGCGCTACTCTTGAGGGCACCAGCTTGTTCAGGAGCGCTATGCGATGATCTGCGTCCTACTGTTTAATAATGGTTTGTTGATTGAATCCGTGAGACTTTAAATTAGTTAATTATTGTCGTGTCACTTTGTTTGGATTTATCCTTCTGGCAATATCGAGCATTAAGGATGCTTTTCGTTAATTATATATGTGGCGGAAAAATCAGCGCATTGCTGAATTTGCCGGATAAGATATTAATATTGTTTGTGCAGATTAAAGTGGTTTGAATATCGTGTGTTAAAAATAGTGAAACGTGTCGACATCTTTTGGAAAGGAATCTAAGGATTCAACCCGATAATGTCCATATTTTTTTCTTTTAATAAACGTACAAAATGTTTACCATCAATTTACAGGATGGACTTGTATTCTCAGTGCAACATTTATGCACTGAAGCGAGGGACCACTGATTTAGAATGTTCACATTGGGATTGTCCATAATTATCAAGGCTTTTATGAAACGGTAATTTTTCCATTACTCTACGTATTTGAATGTCTCATCCTGATCGGAATGTGAAATTTTGCCACTGCCGCTCGTAATAGAATTTTGATTTAGAGGTGTCCGATCTGGCATCAGTTTTCAACATGGATTATTTACATTGCGCCACTATTATCAGAGATCTATGTGCTTGAAAGCCAAAGAAAGTTTTAAGCCGAAGAGTTAAGAAACTGTAATTTTTATCGTCACAGTCTTATAAAAGCTTTTGGCTAAAAGTGTCTTAAAGGTTTCTAAAGGATCGTTCAAAAACATCATCAGAAAAAAATTATTTTATGAATCACATTTCTCAATAGCATACATTACATGTATAATTATGTTGGTAAAATTTAAAAAAAGTTTTTTTAATGGTGCTCTTACGACTCCGTTATGTTTATTACTCTTCGTAAAGATACCTTGAAGAAGTGCTTTATAAATATTTCAATGTGCGAATTTTTGAAAGAATGAATGAAAACCTACCATACGGACCTTTATAATAATAAGCCGACGAATGCCGTCCTGATCATTAGCTTTTCATTGCTAGCCTGGATGGACGGAAGGAAGGACGGATGGACGGACGGAAGGACGGACGGACGGTCGGACGGACGGAAGGATCCAGATTTGACGAGGACTTACGACTACAGAGGCCGTTGCTCTCGACAGAATTATGTTCGGCATAATATTTTATTACAGCACTTTTAATCAACGGGAATTTGTTATACGCAGTTGTGCGCGATCAATCATAATATTAGGGTTGTGCACAGCTGCTGCGAACATCAATGAACCTTAATTAAGGTCTGATGAGAAACTGTTTAATTGTCTCTCTGTTGTGTAGAACGTAAAGTGTCAACAATTATAATTATGTGGTTTCTACATGACTTAAAACAAATTGATTTGCTTTTAGAAACACAGTATTACGCTAGAATATAAGCTTGCATGTACCCTTGTTATAGCGACCCTTCAAGCTCGCTAATCAGAGGCGCTCCCGGCTGCAGCGCGGACACTGCATCGGATTTTTAGGCCGAGGCGCTGAGCAATTGCGGGTTAAAGATTTGCCCAATGTCCATACGCGGGAACTTGAGGTGGATTCGAACCTGCAACCCTCCGGCGGTAAAGCAACGAACATAACCACTACATCACCACGCTTTATAAATAAGCACCCGTTTATAGAGCGCCTTTATATAGTGACTCTGATCACAGTCCGTATATATACGCAGTAACCTTCTCGGAAATTATGATCGGACTTACTTCTTCGGCGCCAAACCGTTATATATTGTAGCATTTGGTGAGACCACTTGATAGGTGTGTAAGAACTTGCTCGAACATGAAGAATACCTATAGATTATTCGTTTTGATAATTTTATATTGAGCTTTGTGTCTTGCTATTAAAGGTATCCAACAATCATAAATATATAAATGCGAGAGGCACACCTTTAAAAATTTATCAAGCGACGCTATATACAAAATTGGCGCAGATGCTGTTAACTATCAAGCTTTGAACAAAATACATACTAAGGACGGGTTTAATGCTACATCAAATCTCCATTTAACGATTGCTGTGTAGGGACATTGAGAGCAAGTCCTTACACTTTTCACGGGCAGCCCGTAACAACGTTTTTCTTCCCTTCAATCTGTATCAGATGCTTCTTTTAGGTCCATAGCTCGACACCCTCGCTTTGGTGTTATTGCTGAAACGTCCTCTTTGTTCCTTTTGCCCGTATTGCTACCATGAAGAATCGAGCCTTTTCCGTGGTTGGTCTGGTGGTCTGGAATTGCCTTCCTTTTGAGCTACGCCTACACCCTGGTACTCTACCAGGATCGCTCCTTACTAAACTTAAAACAGTCCTTTTTAGGCGCGCTGGAGTCGGGAGCGCTTCTGAGTGATCCCACTTGAAAAAACGCTATATAAATTCTTTAATGTTGTAGAAGCACTTCTGTACAGTTAAAGCAAAGAAGGGTTTGTGCAGTTCTAAAAATTCCTTTAAAAGGTTTGGTGTATACCGGCATGTGACAGAAAAACCAGCGCATTGCTACATTTGCCGAATAAGCTATTGTTTTATTCATTCATTCATTCATTCGGACATTTATATAGCGCTCCTTAAAGTAAAAAAAAACTACTCGGAGGCGTTCCAGAGTCCCGATTTCAGCGTACCTAAAACCAGTAACATCATGCGCGTTGTAATCGGGAGCCCCTCTGACTATTAATGTTGAAGTGGCGCTATAACACATGCTCATACATACATGTACAGTTATTGTGTTATGCTAACGGTGCTAACCGGACAACGTCGTTAATTGGCGAGCTCTTTAAACACCTGTAATAAAGTATTATCACATATTATACATAATGGAAAACTCTATCAACATGTATTATAGGTTTAGAAAGGTGGTTTGCTTCGTTAAATCTTATGTTAGCATAACTGGATAGCATTAGATGGATCGATTTAAAGGTGTCTTATAATCCTCGAAGACATAATTATCATTTCTTCGTGCAGTATAATACTTACTGGTACGCACCCACAATCACTGCCGCCACCGCCACTACTGTGTGGGCGGTTGGAATCATTGAGAGGGATGAAAACCGTCTTAGAAATGAATCACCTATAATTATCCTCTTTGTCCCCGAATGTGGTTTGTCACGCAGCTTTTATACGCTAAGACTGAACAACTGTACGTTCGGTCTATCGAGTAACGATGGAAATTTTTCGGCTTTTTTTCCTTCGAAGCAAATTCCCGACGATGAATATAATTTTAGTAAGAGGAGAACAAAATGGCTCCAGTTTTTTGTTATATCTATATTCTTTGATTTTTAATAATTATCGTCGAACTAAGGATATTCTTTTTTCCTTTATAAAATCTCTTCCTAAAATTTTACAGCGACGAATGAATTCTACCCCACCAAAAGAAATAAAACTAACAATAACACTAACACTAACCATGACATTTACAAGAACATTAACAATAACAATGGTAATATTAATAGCAGCAGCAACAAAAAATCAAATAATTCAAATGATCGGTACTTCATTATACTTTATTATACATTTAATATTGAAATCGTTCTTCAGCACCTTTAAACATAATCGTAACAGCCTTATATATATTGTGCAAATCAAAACAGTCTTACTTCTTTTGGATAATTGATCTAGTACCTTGCTCATGAGTGCTGTAATATGCTGAGCAAATTTCTGTCCAAGGTAACGGCCTCTGTTGTCAAAGACCCTGGTCAAATCGGAATCCTCCTCCTCCTATCTTACAATAATGGTTTCAAATAGGGCCTTCAGTAATACAACAAGACAATGCTTTGTTTCGCAGACGGTGATTATGAATGATAATCAATGATGATGGTGTTTACGCATAGCCTAATAGAATGATGACGGAAATGACTCAATTATTTCTTTGAAGGGCAATTGTAATTGTTCTTTGGCTGCCACCAAACGGCTTCAGTCACGATACACAAAATTTTCTACTTTTTAACATCATAATTATTTTCTTCTTATAATAGTGACAATAATGATGATGCTGTTGATGATAATGATGGTGGCAATGTTGTTGATGATGATGACGACGACTGCGACTATGATGATAATGATGATAATGATGATGATGATGATGATGATGATGATGATGATGATGATGATGATGATGATGATGATGATGATGATGATGATGATGATGATGATGATGATGATGATGATGATGATGATGATGATGATGATGATGATGATAATGATGATAATGATGATGATGATGATGATGATAATGATGATAATGATGATGATGATGATGATGATGATGATGATGATGATGATGATGATGATGATGATGATGATGATGATGATGATGATGATGATGATGAATTGATGATTATGACGACGATGACTGCGACTATGATGATGATGCATATATTATTAAGCGGTCTATTGCATCTCAGCTACCACTGTGACGCAATAATAGCCTTTTAAATCCTACGTTACCTTAGCAACCGAATGGAGGATCGTTTGCAAGCGAAGTACTTAATCAACGGTACCGTAGTATTAGTCTAAAGAGGAAGACTGACCCATCAGTCTCATCAATAATTGTCGTCTGACCTGGTAATGCCTTTGTCGCAAGTGATTTATATACGCAATGTACCTGTCTTAAAAGAGGTGTTTAAATTGGCCCGACGGAATGTACTGCATGCAATGACATTCACATAGCGCCTTGTCACGTAGTAGTCGTTTTTTAGCGATTATGTTCCTGGTTTCGTTAGGCCTTTTAAAACACCTTTTTAACTTTATTGAACAGAGTTATATATATTTGAGTCAACAAAGTCAATAAATTGCAAAAAACAATAATGGTATAGTAGCAGTGGCAGTAGTATAAATAATTATAACCAGCTTTTCCCCTGGAAGCGAGACCCGACATGAGCTTAGAAGAGGGGAAAGACGATTCCCTGTATGTAGATAGCGGAGGCCTCTTATGGGGGTAAAGGTCTGGAGGGTGGAAGAGGCACAGCGAGTCAGAACGCAGCTGGGCGGCTCCTAGTTATTGAAGGATGATCCGACCATCTGACTACCTTGCGTTTACCTAGCAGGTTACCGAGGGAACATTCTGCTGAAGAGTTTTCCACATGTTGGAAACGGCTACGCTCCAGAGGGGCACGCCAACGATGATGATGATGATGATGATGATGATGATGATGATGATGATGATGATGATGATGATGATGATGAGATAGTAGCACTCGCAAAAGCGCCCTTCAAGATTTATTCTCAGAGGCGCTCCCGCCTGCAGTTCGGACACAGAATCGGAGTTACACACCGAAGCGTATAATAATGAGCAATTGCGAGTGAAGTACATGCTCAAGTTCCATCTCCGACGCCTTGAGGTTGATTCGTACCAGCAACCATTCGGCTACAAAGCACCGAATATACTCCTAGCCACTGCACTCCACGTGGTGGACCCATCACATCAAATGTCCGGCTCTGAGTCTGAGTCTAAACACGATTGGCAAAGAGGTTAAGACGTTCGGTAGGGCGTAAGAGTCGAACAGTTGTGGCTGTATTATAGGCTTACGCATTTGAGATAATTTTGGGCAAGAACAATTCGAGATGACATTGTGTAGACCAGAAGGATTATTTGATAAGTGTACGATTCGTCAAGAGACGATAAGTCTTTGACGAACAGTCCGTTGATGAAAGGTCCGCAAATCGTATTTTTATAGAATTATTAAACACCTCTAAAACTACTGTTAAGTTATATATATAAATACCAGCTATGCAATGATCCCGGATTATACGGTGTTGTTCATCATTAAGATGGTCAAGGTCGAAAGTCAACTGATAATGTGGTAAGTTGGTAACACTAAAGCAAGTAATTGATTTTGCTAGGCGCACAATATATATTCATCTTTCGATGACAATTTAAAGGTATCTAATTGCAGCGGCTATTTTAATGGTGATGGTACCCGTAATCTGAAATCGAGACTGGGCTCTAATTGGCTAATTACATGCAACCGAACCAAACATTATTACTACATTTCCCTACTGACATTTTATTTTACGAGATTTATTTAACCAAATTATGTAGATCATTTTCTTCTTATTGACTTTTGTATTTTCGTTTCAAGGTATAATTTAAAATCGAGAAAGAATGACAAACAATGAATTGCTTGGATGGATGGAATGGATCCAGATTTAACGAGGGTCTATGACAACAGAGTTTGTTGCCCTCGACAAAAATCTGTTTGGCATATTACACCACTTTAATAGAGTAAATGATTTAATTAATTTCTTATGTTATTATTTCGAGCAAGGATAATCTGGTCTTCTCTTGTCCAATATTTTTTTTATATTTCGCGACCATTTCAAGTCAAATAGTACTCAGATTCGAATTGTTTACAATGGTTGCCATTTAATCATTTATTTCGGAAATTTAATATAGCGCCTCTTTAAGACAGGCTCCCAACCCAGTCAAGGCTAAATAAGATAGTTATGAGATTTCTTTACTTTCGACTGAACGTTGAAAGTCGGGACGCCTGAAAAGGAAAGGGTGTACAGGCACTTATTTTCCCACACTTTAAGCACTGTGCAATGGAGAACTAACTACTATTCAGACGCTACGTTTTTAACCTTATCACAAATAATCGCAAAGAAGTGAACAGTTAGCCTATCAGTTTAAGATTAATTACTGTGCGATAACAAAAATGTCTTCTGCACCTTCAATTAGGCTTGGTACTGGACCTGAAATGGCTAATTAAATCGCTGAAAATCCAGATAGCAAATTGCGGTGTCATTTTTATATAAGAATTGGATGACTCCGTTTTGAAGGTGTGTAAGGCGACGATTTTTTTCACTCTCACACGACATTCACACAATTCTTGCACGCATAATACATTATCATTAATTTTATAGAAGTTACTTATTGAATTAAAAGCGTTCTCATTGATAATGGTTTCCATAATGAATGGAATTCTATTAAATGCTTTCCGGGTCACGTAAATAAATAGCATATAATGATGAAGTTTTCGAGGTGTTTTATTGACACAGTTAAAAACGTTTGACTGTATTTGAAATAATTATAATCGTCGCAGATTAGTAGGCTGATGTTCGTCAAATCATTTCTTTCACCAGAATTGCACAGAGCACAAGCAGTCGCCATTATACTGCTGACGCCAGCTAAAATAACATCGCCTTAACCCTCAGGCTACCACGCTATTTTTGTAACACTGACTACCAAGGGGGGGTGGTTACCACCCCCCCCTATATTTTGGGTTTGGTTTGAGATATCATAACTTGTAATACACCTATGAATTCAGCATTCATTTCTGCACAAAATGGTATATTTAGGTTTAAAATATATGAAAGCACCCCGAAGTTATGAATTTTTTACCGTAGGCACCCGTCGATTCCACAAAATGTATACTTTCGCATAAGCAAAATATTAGATTCTGTGTGTTTTAACATAATTTATTTAATTAAAAATAGTTTACATAAAATAAAGTCCAATATTCAACTATAAAAACTAGTAATAAGTTAGTTTTAGTTACAATAAAAAGAGAAAAAACATGTAAAACATGCTGAAAAACGTTTCCTCAGACTTATCGGTTTGCGTTGTAAAAAAATCCCAACATTTTCACACATTTAAATTTATTTTGAGCACTTCCGGTCATCAAATGTCAAATTAATTGGTATCAAAAAATAGCCCTAAATGCACTCTATAGAATGACATAATTTATTTCTCCTAAAAAATAAATTATGAATAAACACCTTTATTTATATTTTAATTTATTTTGAGCACTTCCGGTTGTCAAAAGACAACTCCGTGACCACCAAAATGTAGCCCCACATTCCCTCTACAGAATGGTGTAATTGGTGTCTCTTCATGTCAAAGGACGGATAAGATACAGCCGATAATCTAAGGGGGGGGGGTGGTATCCACCCCCCCCCTCTGGTGCCTCGGGTATATCGGGTATAACTTTTGAATGGTATGGTATATCATCACACATTTTAGCTCAGAATGTGTGCAAATGAATCCTCTACAGCTACCTAAAACGTCAAAATTTTATTCCTAACGAAAAAAAATTGATTTGGGAAAAACCTAGGGGGGGGTGGATACCACCCCCCCCCCCTGGTAGCCCGAGAGTTATTCGAGTGAATTACATCGCTCTGAATGTTGCTGAAGCTTAGCATGCGTGTAAATGTAAGAAGCATAGAGTTGGTGGCCACTTGTTTGAGTCTCGCCTGGCAACGAACTGTTAGGATATTTTGTTTCTGTATTATTGTCTCAACTGTGAGTAGAGATTGTTGTAAATGCAACTTGTTCAAATGAATTTTTATCATGACCATTTAGTTGGATTACGACTGCTCACTTATTCAACGCTGTTGTGTTTGTTTGTTTATATGTGCATCTGATATAGCGCCCGTTCAATCTATCTACTCAGACGCGCCCCCGAGGACACTGCATCAGAGCTTCACACCGAGGCGCTGAGCAATTGCGAGTGAAAGACTTACTTAGGGTCCCTACGCGGTAGCGGCTGGAGGTGGATTCGAACCCGGGGACCTCCTCCTCCGAAACCACCACCACACTACTGCGCCAAACGCTTTGCATTGGAAGCTAATAATTTGCAATTGCGAGCGAAGGACTTGGCCATTGCAAGGTCCCTACGAAACGGCTTGAGATGGATTCGAATCTGCAACCCTCCGGTTGCAAGGTGACAAACACTACACCACCGCGTCCAACACGCATCAAACGATGGGGATCGTAGTTGTGAATGAATTATGTGGATTACAAGATCACTGTCTTTTTAGGGCGATCGTTTTAACAGATCTCTAACTGTCATAATTATTAGTGGATCACGTGTGATGCAGTTTGACTGTCGTTTCCCAAATAAATATAGCACCAGCGGCTATTAATTTAAAGGTGTCCAAATTGATCGTTCTTTGCATAATACGGACATTCAGTGCTTCACTACATAGAATTCTTGTAGTACCAATGTAATAACCATCGCCTATATAATTGAAAGACACTATTTAAGACAGACCAACTAAATTTTATAGCAAATCTGAAATTCATATAGTTTACTTTTACCAGTTTCATAGGTGTCTAATTGTTCATTTTCATAAATAAAGACGTTTTCCAAACGATTTCATATGTTTCTTCATCCATGGGTTAGGAAACCAATATCACGTGCAGGAGTTAGACCAAAAACGAATTGCATGGATAAGTCATACCAATGCAACTACCAATCCATCCATGCATCTATTATTCCAACCTTTATCTTTCCAAATCACACATTCGTCCATTTTCCATTCAGACATTTACTCAATCAATAATCTATTCATTTAACCATTGAATTTCAACGCTTTCTCGCCAGATCTTTTGTCTGTGCAAACCATGCAGCATACTCCGGCGTGCCAAACCCAACCTTGAACAAAATCAAGAGGCTATGATATCATTACCAAACAGCGTATTTGATTTACATGTATATCTTCAACACCTTTCAATAGCAAATACTTTCATAATAACAAGCCGTTGATGGTTATTTTTATGTTAAAATCTATACCCGTTGCTGCTATTTGTAAATCGTCTATAACATTTTAAAGGGTGTGTAAATTAAAAAACAACGCTCGATGAACGAGCTCTGGTAGATGATTGCAAAGGGTCCACAACATGCTTTAGCTACTTGATGTGTGAAAGTAATTACACACCTCACTTATGCGTTTTAGTCGTCCTACAAGCGTTCTTCAAGCATTTTTTGAATGCTCGGTTCTCTAGATTTCGAATCTGTTAACTTTTTAAGTAGTTTTCTTGGTGTCAAACCGCCTCTCTTTGCAAGGGCAAAACAAGTTTGTATGTGTGTAGGCTATGTAGGAGCACAATATTAAAAGGTGTATTGATTATAATTGCAACGACGCTCTTCAGCCGTCGTTCTTCTGGTCTTGCTATGAAATCGACGACGTTCCTGACTCTTTGAAAAGAGATTTTTCTTAGTTCATTTCGCTCGTACTGCTACCATGAAGATTCTAGTCTTATCTGCGGTCTAGAATGGCCTTCATTTACAGCAGAACATACACACTGGAACAATACCAAGTTGCAATACTAGGAATCAGGATCCTTCTTTACCAAACTTAAAGCTGATATTTTTTGGTTAATTGGAGTCGGGAGCGCCTCTGAGCATTTTTTTTCGTGGAGGGGCGCTAATAGGTCTTCTTAAGACCTATTTTCTCTCTCAAGTTTATCGCACTGGGAGCGCTACTGAATGGCCTCGGCTGTGAGCGGCGCTGTAGAAATTAACGATAATAATTATACATTACATTAAATATTATGATGCGTTTAAACACCTTTATTACATAGAATATCTTGCTTTATATATTTTTAAATAACACACCGGTGTAAGTTTCGTTCGAAAAAATGCAAGGAATCACTTAGAAGAGCGGCAGAATTCCAATAAAAATTATAGCCCATGTCAATCAAAATTTCTTTAAAGCCAGTGTTTAATCTAGTCCCCGTCCGCTGGGGGGGGGAATTCAGGTTTCTGGGGGGGGAGACAATTGAGCGTCCGAAGGACGCTCGTGAGGCGCGTAGCGCCGAGACCCGTAGGGGAGGGGTATGAGGAGGGGGATGTGCCCCCTCCCCATCAGAAACTTTTTGAATTTCCACATTGCAATGGTAGCATTTTAAGGTACCATCTTAACAAAATACCTGTACTTTTTCAGAGCCTCATCAGAAACTTTTTGAATTTCCACATTGCAATGGTAGCATTTTAAGGTACCATCTTAACAAAATACCTGTACTTTTTCAGAGCCTCATCAGAAACTTTTTGAATTTCCACATTGCAATGGTAGCATTTTAAGGTACCATCTTAACAAAATACCTGTACTTTTTCAGAGCCTCATCAGAAACTTTTTGAATTTCCACATTGCAGTGGTAGCATTTCAAGGTACCATCTTAACAAATAAGGCCTACCTGTACTTTTTCAGAGCCTCATCATAAACTTTTTTAATTTCCACATTACAATGGTAGCATTTTAAGGTACCATCTTAACAAAATACCTGTACTTTTTCAGAGCCTCATCATAAACTTTTTTAATTTCCACATTACAATGGTAGCATTTTAAGGTACCATCTTAACAAAATACCTGTACTTTTTCAGAGCCTCATCAGAAACTTTTTGAATTTCCACATTGCAATGGTAGCATTTTAAGGTACCATCTTAACAAAATACCTGTACTTTTTCAGAGCCTCATCAGAAACTTTTTGAATTTCCACATTGCAATGGTAGCATTTTAAGGTACCATCTTAACAAAATACCTGTACTTTTTCAGAGCCTCATCAGAAACTTTTTGAATTTCCACATTGCAGTGGTAGCATTTCAAGGTACCATCTTAACAAATAAGGCCTACCTGTACTTTTTCAGAGCCTCATCATAAACTTTTTTAATTTCCACATTACAATGGTAGCATTTTAAGGTACCATCTTAACAAAATACCTGTACTTTTTCAAAGCCTCATCAGAAACTTTTTGAATTTCCACAGTGCAATGGTGGCATTTTAATTTTAAGATGTCATCTTAACAAAATACCTGTACTTTTTCAAAAACTTTTAGAATTTCCACATTGAAATAGCAGCATTTTAATGTGTCATCCTAACAAAATACCCGTAATTATTCAGAGCCTCATCAGAAACTTTTTGATTTTCCACATTGTAATGGCAGCATTTTAATGTGTCATCTTAACAAAAATGCCTGTACTTTTCAGTGCTTATAAGAGTGGACTTCAATAAATATAAGCAACACTTAACCCTTATAGGGTAACCCCTTTTCGTTTACAGTTGTTGGTAACCGGGGGGTAAAAAATTACCCCCAATGTATTTTCGTCAAATCTAGGGGAACGCTTAACCAATTTCGGTCATGTTTAATTTATTTGATAGACAAGGACATTATTGAACGTAATGAGTAACAAATCTTGAATTAAAATGATGACTCGGGATTATAAGCGGTCTGATTAGCTCATGACCAACTTCCAGCAGGAACACACGGCGCTTGTCCAAACGTAAGCCTACTGAATGTGCGTGACCTCGCTATGTGGAATTCTGCAACTTCTATAATTATGATATATGCGTTGAGCGCTGCTGCATCAACCAAGAAATAGAAGAGGCCATCTTCTGGTCCTGTAACTTCAAGTATATCCCTTTGTTTCCTGATCGAATGAGTCCATGGCGCCTTTTGTGGCGTTGTAATCACCTATTTCTGTCGATAGCTTTATGCAAAAGTAAGTAAACTACACTAATATAATGCAACCTGGAATAGAAATCATACAGCAAAGAATGGCTAATTCATATGCAAAAATACAAGAACCACATATATCCAACAATTCAGTTCTATCAACTACTATGCTTACATCTACATAGTGTAGAAATGATTTATCCAGTACTGGAATATGAAACCTTACTTTTCACACTAGTCTACCGCTAGGTGGCAGCGCAATTTGGCTCAGCTGAAAACGACATTTTGAAGAAAAAACATATTTAGGAAAAGTCACAAAAGCAAAAGTCTATTTTCTTTTATTCAAAAAAAGTATACGAGAAAAAGTAGGCTGGGGGTTATTTTTTACCCCCCGGTTACCCTATAAGGGTTAAAAAATATTGGGGGGTTATTTCCACACTGTAATGGTACTCTTTTAAGGTGTCATTTTAGCAAAATAACTCCATTAGACTATTCAGTACTGATAAAAAGTGTTTTAGGATCCAATATATATATATATGATTATAATTACAATAAAAAAATATATTTATATATCGAGTTCAGCAGCTCAATTCTCCTGTTGCTGAGTTATTCTAATGAATAAATGCAGATATGAATATAACAGTAGCCTATATAAGCTGACTTTTCAGCACTATGTCAGTTTAACCCTATTTCCCAAGATGGTCCTGAATTGCTGACCAGGACATACTTTCTGAAATCATATTTAATGGTACACAAACCAACCAAGAACTAATAAACTAACGGTACCAAATTCAGGAAACCATGTGTAGTAATGATGTTGTTTTTAGGTTTTACTATATGTGTTTAAATAATAGGACCAAACATTTTGAAATTTTACAGTTTAAAATTTGAAGGATACCAATTTTGAGAAGCTATTCAGTTGTACAAAAGTAGTATTTGTACAAATATTAGCAGTAAGTTATTCTCATTTTAGCAGGATTGTGTCATATTTTACAATAGTAAATAATAACATTATAATCATGTTTAACCATATAATAATTAATAGTAGGCTTTTACAATATTATAACAGTTCACGTAATCCGATGATGTAAACATCAACTAAAACTATTATGATTTTGTCAAATTTTCTGGAGGGAATGTCATAATTATCTGTTTTTAGTTGTGCAAAAATTATACAAATATATATACAGTACCGGGGTAAGTTATACTCATTGCAACATGATAGTATCATATATAATAATAGTAAATAAAGTCATTATAATCATAATTATAACAGTAAATAACATCACGGTATATTATAGCACTTCATGTAAAACAATGATGAAAGTAGTAACTAAAAACCAATATCATTTTGTCAAATTTTTCTGGGGGGGGGGGGGGGGGGGAAATGTCAATCCTGGGAGGGGGAGCTTTCCCCCCCAGAGACGTCTAGATTAAACACTGCTTTAAAGCTGCATTTAAAATAATAAACCAATAGAGTAATAATTATTTCTGATATGATTGACATTGAATAAGAAGGAAACTAACATCACAATAATGATGTTCGCGGGTCTATGTGTGTCTGCATGTAGCCTATGCTCATATCTATGTAGGCCCTACGTAAGCACGTAATGTAATGTAATAATAGTAATTTCTATAGCGCCGCTCACGGCCGAGGCCATTCAGTAGCGCTTCCAGTGCGATAACCACTATATTATAGAGAAAAAATAGGTCTTAAGAAGAGAGATATGTAGATAAAGATCCATAAAGTAGAGTCCCACGCAGGGTGGGGGGAAGAGAATTCCACAAGGAGGGCCCAATGATGGCAAAGGATCGAGTTTTTAGCAATAGTGGTCCTACATGTAGCTCGAGGAACAAAGAAGTCAGCCCTGTTTATTTATTTTTTTCAACAGCGGTTTACTCCGTATTACAATTATTGCAACTGTATTATTGCCAAAAGGAATGATGTTAGTTGAGAAAGATTTTTGACAGATTTATATATAACGTGGATTTAACAATAAAACAGGTGTGTAAAACCTTCGTATGAAAGTTACCAATGAGGCAACTGTGTACTATCGGCGGTGACTATATAATAACTCTAAACCATTGGTGTCGATTTGTTGATCTCTGTATAGTTGACAGTTATTTGATGAACAGACGACTATAGTTGTATTGTTGCAACTATACAACTTTGGCAGAACCGTGATGTAGCAATTGTCACAAAATTGCGTTAATTGAAGACATTAGTGTGGCCAGTTGCTACGTATTAACCTAAGAGCTGGACATTGAGAAAAACCTGATAATTAAATGACAATTGCATTCGCGACGAAAATGGTTGAGTCTTGTCCACCAAGGTCCGCTAAAAAGACAAATGAAAGAGTTCTCGAGAGACCGATGAGTAGTTAGGCAACTATATAACGAGCATTAAACAATAAAACAGGTGTGTAAATCATCCGTATGAAAGGTATCAACTCTCGGCGGAGATTTTAATTCCCAGTCATTCGTAACCTCTGTAGATGAATACAACCATAGGCGTAGCCACATGAAGGCAGGAGGAGGCAGTTGCCTCCTCTTGGATTTTCCCGTATTTGCCTCCTCTTGCCCGAACTCCATCGCCATACAAATCTGCATGCAAATGATGCAATTTACTTACTTACTGCACTGTTCAAGCGAATGTTGTACCGTACGGCGTATACTATTTCCTGACACACAGACACAGTTTTCGTTTCCGGTAACAAACGCCTAACTTCAGTATTTTTCAAGTAACAAACGATGCTTACAAAAGATTATTAGCAATTTTATGATGATTGTTTCAGACACCTAAACTCTGCGCTGAATTCTCATAAATTAAACAATTTTAAGCTTAAAAAAGGTGTGATTACTTTGCAACCATTGGTTCACTAGTTAATTGCGGTAGTTGCTGTTTCACGGTACTAGTTTCAAAGGTGTTTGTCGTCACCCTCCCCTTCCTACAAGCTTTGGTCTGGCACTTCAACGGGTGGAGTAATGATATAACTGAAATAATCTCAAGTAAATGGATGTATCTATGGATTACCGACAGCTCATGACAGCAAAGGCCTTTTCTCATCTCTGAGCTTCTTACACACTTATATACAATGAGTTGTCGCCATTATTGATTGACTTATTGTTCAACACGATCTAAGAGCTAATTTGACTATTTAGTACTGTCTTATGCATATTTAAAAAGTATTTTATTCGTTCATTCAATACTCAGATGTACTTCCGACGCCAAATAGAATAGCTCTCCAGTGTTTGGTTGTTTGTATGAGTGTTTGTAATAGGACCCCTTCAAGCTCTCCACTCAGAGGCGCTCTCGACTACAGCGCGGACACTGCATCGGAGTTTCACGCCGAAGCATTGAGAAATTGCGCAAAGGTCCCAAGGCGGCGACTTGATGATGTAGATTCGAACCTGCAACCCTCCGGCTGCAAGACAAAGAACATGCTCAATACACCATCGTGCCTCACAGTTGTTATAGAGTGTGTCAGAAAGTGACATGTAGGGAATAGACTCTGCTAAGTGCCATTTACAACGATTTAATTAATGAATGGCACCGATTCCATGTATTTAACTGTTCAATATTTTAGTTTAAAAGGTGTTTAAAGTAAATCCTGTTTTCTCTAGTTCATTTATTCATTCATTTCGAGAATTTATTGTACCAACTCTTCAAGAAACTTACTCGAAGGCGCTCCCCGCCCAGTCACAGCTAAAAATTAGGATTTGAGCGACTTCTAAAAAGCATGTGAATTTATTGTAGGCATAAGTCGCAAGGTTAGTAGCAGACCATTCCAGATAGCGGGACCCACAGTAGAAAATTCTCGGCGCTGTCTTGTAGCAGTGCGAGCTCGAGGAACCAAAAGCTCCCCCGTAGTCGCAGAGCGAAGAGCTCGACGGGCTGCAAGGTCAGAGACAGGTCGACAAAAGAATAGACAGGTATGATGGAGCACAATCAGTAAGGCAACGCCAGCAACTCGGTAGGAGATGCGCTGTGAAACAGGGAGCCAGTAAAGAACATCACGCATATAAGCAGATACTTTGGAGTGTGTCCAATTAGGCAAGCAACCAAGCGATCAGAATAAGATGTTCGTCAATATCGAGATTATCGGCCAATGCAGTGAAACCGTTTGTCGATCCGCGCTAAGGTTATTAATATCATTATCATTCCAATACCTTTCTTAAACTTAAAGGTGTGTTATAATTACAAGCTCACCAACTTTATATTTAGTATATCGATATTAAAATCATGTTCAGCGTTTGTATAGCGACCTAGTCACAAAAGAGCTTGGCTGTGTCATAATTATTCACTGCTCCTACACGCAATGAAACCCGACTCGTGTGCGCGTGCGTGAGTGCGCGTGCGCGCGCGCGCGCGCGCGCGCGTGTGTGTGTGTGTGTGCGTGGATGTGTCTTGTTGGGTTTGAAGCCCACAGTTTCTAGACGAAATTGGATTTATCTCATAAAAGCAGCTGCACGTAATACCTTAAACGTGTATCCTGATAATTCCTAAAGATAGAGACTAAGACTGTAATCCATAATCTTATTTGTAAAGCTAACAATTTTTTTTCTTCTATTTCAAAATTTTTTTAACTTTGTCCTATTATTTTTCCGATTGTGAAATTCACGTTTATAGACTTTGAAAACTTAATTTACAGGTGTTTAACGTTTCATGATTGTAGCTTCCGTTTGCAAAAAGCATAATAGGAAGGTAATTGAAGACTATTATATATGGAAGGTTATGTAAGTTATGTCAATATAGGTTAGATTAGGCGAGGCTATTGTATGTTGGGCGCTACAGTAACTATGAAAGAAGTTAATTATTCATCGCTAGGTAAAGTGAGGCAAAGTAATTTCAATAATCATGTTAATAGTCTAATGCAATATGTGGGATTTGGAATATTGCGTAAATACATGTAAGTGCTATCGCTTTGTTAGTAAATCGTTATCTGCGACTTACAACAGCATAGCTTAAATTTAATGGAAAGATAATTATGTGGAAGGCCATTTCTATAAAACACCTCTTTTATAATGTATTCTCATATTACAATACTAATATTAGCAGCGGAAAGATTCTTAACTAAGCCTGGTCAATCGATATGGGTTTCAAATTAAATCTCTCCCCCACTGTTGATGAGACAAGAAGATGGCATGGAAGAAATAACAGAGGAATGGTCAACAGCCCTCATTCACCTATTCATTCATTCATTCATTCATTCATTCATTCATTCATTCATTCATTCATTCATTCATTCACTCATTCATTCATTCATTCATTCATTCATTCATCCATCCATCCGTCCATCAATCTATCCTTTCATTCATTCGATAATTTATCCAATCTTTATTTCGTTAATTCATTCATTCAATCATTCATTTATGTGGTTCACTTTCAAGAGGCTTACTCAGGAGTGCTCCCAGCCCTGCCACTGCACAAGATAAATTTTGAAAGTCGTTTATTTCTAATCACCCTCATCATTGCGGTGCAAAGTAGACTATTGTGATAAAATTGTATATTTTAAATCTAAAGGCTCATATAGCACAAAAAACTTCTTTGTACTTAAAAGCAGAAAGTGTTGCAAAAAGAAGAAAAAATAGTTTTGTAGAAATGCGAAAGATGGCGGCCAGAATAAGCAAAGATCTGGTTCAACGCCTTATAAATAGAGGCACGAGAAAGAGGGATAATGTGCTTCGCCAGCAACATGCCCTACACAAAATTATCTGGACAGGGTGATGGTCACAAAACCAAGGCAATTGTTGCGGATATTATGTTAATAACTCAGCTGCCTTAGATTTATGACATAGCCCTGATTGATGACTTGATCAATTCTTGCTAAAGCGAATGTTATTATTATTCAGCAGTTTAACGACATCTTATAGCAACAAAGGCTGTTGACGTCTTTAAAGTTATCAATGTATTTCAGTTCACTTTTGTTTAAATGTTCCGCAGTTTATGTCATTATTGTCTCTCTTTTTCTTTGACGTCTTTAAAGTTATCAATGTATTTCAGTTCACTTTTGTTTAAATGCTCCGCAGTTTATGTCCTTATTGTCTCTCTTTTTTCTTTTTTTTCTTCTTCTTTTTTCCACTTGAGTTTCATGGCGGCAATGTTCAAAGGTTGGTTGCTGTATATCCTCTTTGATGCATGTGTCATTATTTAGTGTCACTATTTGACATACATGTATAAGCATGCATCTATTTAAATACACATTCATTTTCTTTTTCTTTTACACACACGCATATATATATATATGTACAGTTGTACACTCATAATTACATATACAAATAATAATAGGCACACATTATTATTATTCATTTGAACATCACATGATATTCATACAATATAACATCAACCTAGTTATATCAACATCAAATATTTATCTCAAGTCTACAAGCAATTTTAAACATTCAAATTCCACCAATAAAAATAGATAAGATATTCAACATTAATATGAAAATCAAATCATTCAGCCATCATGTATAAGATTAAACAATAATAGCAAAATTCAATTTATTCAATGCCTATTTCATCTATTACACAAACGAACAAAACAAACAAACCATCAAATAGAACTAAAATTATAATTCACATACGATACTTCTTACATAATTTTTCCATCTGTTATAGTCATCAGTATAACATAGGCTTCAAGATAAATATCTTGAATAGAGAATATATTTTTAACAGTACATTCCACTTTTTTCTCTGCACATTTTTTAAGTAGTAAGATTGATATGTCATTTTTTTACAAGCAAAGAGAGTGTGTTCGATTGTTTCTGGTAATTGGCATTTAGAGCACAGGTAAAGCGAATGTCGTAATCATTTGCATATATTTATGGTAAAGATAACTAAATAAATGGGTGTTTAAGGAACCGTAATTTTTCATCTTTGTCTCGTATCCATATATTGTATAAAAACATTTATAAAGCGTGATATAATAATCTGCATCGAAAAAAACAATTGCGTCTTTTCTTCTACTGCTTCCTATTGGCTAGAGCAATACATGTACGCTATTTACTACTCATGCTTCTTCTCAACGGGGCACGTGCACTGGGAGCGCCGCTGAACGGCTCATCCTACTAGATACGCTATATAAATGTTTTACTACAACTCACAATACAACATTGCGCATTACGACAATGATTTTGAATACGATTATGATGATGACCACGATTACAACAAGAAGATGACGACGAAAACAATGACCGCAAGCACCGTGTTCTTTTTGCGCTCGATTTGTACGCAAAGTATTCGCACGGATTCTAAGACACCTTTTTAATGCCACATTCTAATTGAATATAAAGTAATTGGTTTTGAGCCTTGAAACTGCAACTAAAGTACTCTTTAGGATCTGTTCTTCGTCATCTACGATCTACGATTCAATTGTCAATATCTGATCCGAGTTCAACCAATCTCAAGTCATGGCGTCACGGGCAGCGTCACTCAACAGACGATGGTGACGCCGTCATGGCGTCACGTACACGTCATCGGTGACGTCAGACCGGATTGTCCCAACAGCAGTGAGTGACGTAAATGATGATGATGGTGATGGTGATGATGATGATGAGGAGTAGGAGGAGGAGAAGGAGGAGGATGACGGCGGCGGCGGCGGCGGCGACGGCAGTGGCGTTGATGATGAGGTCATTGCGAGTGAAGGACTTGCTCAGTGCAAACGGTTCAATCAAACACGTCGTACTAGTCGTTACAATTCGATCCATCAACAAATTTTGAAACTGTCTTCACAAAGGCTCACTTCAATAATTTTGATTAACTTACGAGTTTATATAGCGTTACTTTACTACGCTTGAAAGGTGTTTATGAAGCATTCTGTTGCGGCGAACATAATATTTATTATATTTTTATGTATTATGCCAACGAAATATAATACTAAATTAAATAACAGTCGTTGTAATGAACATCTTGGTCTATCTGGTGAATTCCTCTTAAGTGGCGCTATATAAATTTACGATTACTAATGCTTGCGTCAATAGTCGCCAATAACCATAGAGAGCCAAATTTCAAGTTTAAGTCGGTTGTGATTATAAACACCTTTGAAAACGAAATTCTGTTTCTTATAACTTCTACATGTCAGTCATTGATATTGAGTTGTCAAACGCCATAAGCTTATTTCAGCTAATAAAATGTAATTGTGTCATGCCTCATGTTAAGCGTATTATTTTGGTGAAAGGCAATGTTCTGGAAATGTTCAGTGATGTTCTTAGCCTAGAACAAACTTTGCACAGGACACTTTAGCTGGTCGGCAGTTTATTGAATCGTTTCGTATATAAAAATTGACAGAGCACCTCTCGCAGTTTGGACTATTCAGAGGCACTTTCAGCACGGAAGCTTCCCCACTCCCGATGGTGGGGGCTCATAAGAGAACGAGAAGTTGTGGTGGCTGAGGTGGCGTCATAATATAAACGTACGTGTATTTAAGTTGAAAGAGAAAAAATAGTGGTCACTTAATATAAAATGTTTTATATCGGTTTTAGAGGTGTGTAATTGTGTATGTTAAGGTTCGCGTTCAGCCAGTGCCAGTAAATAAAGTTGGATAAAGGAGGAAGGTGACACTAATCATCGCAAGTTGAACAAGACACAGAAAGAGCGAGAGGATGCCAAAGACGTGGAGCTTAGCCCGTGAAAGACGGGGGATCTATCACAGCAAATGTCCAGTTCTAAGTCGTGTATGTACAGTGTGCATGTATGTGTATGTGTATTCAAAGCAGTGCAAAATACACGATTTTTCACGATTTTCGACTTTTTTGCTCAAAATTTAATTATTTCATTTTCACATTTTTCATTTGGGGGGGGGGGGGGTGTTCATTGTTTATTGTTCAAACCCACGAAACACCCCTAGCTACGGCTTCGAATGCATATGTTCAATATGTGGAATTGTTATTATGTTGCATCACTGTCTGAGGTGTTTGTTTCTTTGTATGTGCACTTGTTATAGCGCCTCTTCAAGCTCTCTTTCTCTCTCTCTTCTCAGAGGCGCTCCCAAATGCAGAGCGGACACTGCATCGGAGTTTCACCCCGAAGCGCTGAGCAATTGCGAGTGAAGGACTTGCCCAAGGTCCTTACGCGGCAAGGTTGATTCGAACCTCAAACCATCCGGCTTCAAGGCAACAACGCCACCACTACACCACCGCGCCCCAGCAGCGAGGTGTGTATAAGCGCATTCTTACATTATATGCGTTAGCAGCAGATCATGAAATGCTGTAGAGTAACCGGTTCGTTTGCATCGTGGTCGCGAGGATTTCAAGCAAATAGACGCTTATCTACGGATTCACGGACTCAAGAGAGATACGATCTACAGAGTTCAGATGACTGTGATTGCTGATAGGTTCAGTACACATTTACACACCTTTAAAACGCATATAAAATATTTTATATTAAATGACCACTATTTAAACAACTAGTTCTTATCTCTTAGCAGACTTAACTCATCGTAACGTATCGTCAAAATGTGATGACCCTGTTATTTTAAACATAAGCATAACGTATAATATTCAATGACAGAATTTTTAGTTCTGGTAAGGTGAACATGATTTAATCCTTGGTAGTGCCAGTACTAAACCCGCTGAAAATAAGAGGGCGACACTAATCATCCTTGACATGAAATAGTGTCGTTAAACACCAACAAGACATACGCACATATTTTAACCCGTTGGAGGTGAGGTGGGGTGTGACAAAACCCAGAGGTATTCTACTTTAATTTTTTTGTGGAAAACGTCCAACCAACTTGGATAATTTTCTTCTACCTTTGTGAATATGAAATACGGACACTTTACCAAAATTTCAGGAATTTTCAACAAACAGTTTTTTTTTATTTTAATGTATATTTGAAGGAAATTGCGATTTTTCGTATACAAACCGAACTTACACGGGCAAAGTACACAATGGACGGGGTCACCTTCTGGTCATCTAATAAGGATTGAAAACAGATATTTGTTCGTGATAATCGCCTGTTTAGTTGATAATTGATCATAGAAGAATAGTTTAACTCAAATTAATGTTTTCCATTAAATATCGCGACTTGAAAATAAAAATATGTGTTGGGGTTTGTCACACCCCACCTCACCTCTAACGTTACAATGCGTCACCTCACCTCCAACGGGTTAAAAAAGCAAATTAACACGGTGGTGTTCTATTATAGCAACCGCCAAATCTCGCAACATTTAAAATTTGTGACCATTAAACACCTTTAAAATAATATTTCAAGATCTTTATAGGTACGTCAATCAAAATTTCAGAGCTTCTCGATGACTTAATGACATTGGCAAGAACTCTTCAAATTAGGATGCATAAAAGACGAATGAAATAATCCTACACATGACGTACACGAAATAAACGGTCTACCGACAACTCGTCTACCGACAACTCGTCTACCGACAACTTGTCTACTAACAACTGGTCTAACGACATTTATGAAAATAGAAGCTGGATTCATGAAAATGTTTTTTAGCCTAAATGGAAGCTACATTGTAGATTAATGATTTTCATTCATGTATTTCAACGTGCATCCAGCTTCGACTTCAGATCTTAAAATACCTTCAGCCACCTTCTTTTTCTTGCTCGTTATTTTCGTCAATCCAGCTTCTCTTTCAGATATAAAAGACCCTCATCCAGCTTCCTTTACTTAAGCGGTTTTCATCAATCCAGCTTCTATTTAAGATCTACAAATAGCCTACCTGCATGCAGCTTTTATTTCTCATGCGTTAATTTCGTCAATCCAGCGTCTACAGTTGTGGCCAATTCATTGTAAACTTCTACAAGATAAGACTTATCTTAACTGAGCAAATTGAGCTTGTACTTCATTATAAAACTAAAGTAAGATAGTTAGCATACAAAACAGTACCACAAATTCATTATAAAACTGTATGTATGTATGTATGTATGTATGTTGTTAGACACTCGTGTCTCTAACACTTTATGCTGCTATTACTAGACATGACTTGACCAGCTGTGCGTTTGCTGTGCGTGTAAAGGAGTGTCATGCGCGCGTGAACATTAGTCTAATTGCGATGACTATAAATAAGATTAACTCATGTGATAGTTAGGACACCGTTTGTCGTGGAAAGGACCGCTTGCTTTCTTTTGGGACCGGATGGTCGTTTGGTCGTTTGGTGTGTGAGGACACCGTTTGCTGTTCAACCCCGTTGGTTGTTCCTTGCTGGGATGTTCGTTTGGACCCGTCGTCCGTTTGGTCGTGTCTCTTCGCCTGCTTGGTGGTTCTACGCCCTGCTTGTAACGGTATGACTCTAGTTAAGACCTTATTTAAGTGCTTTTCGCCTGTACATACTGCTCTTGTTATTAAACTCTTATGTTATTTCAACCCGGGGCCTTACTTTCATTCTATCATCTCCTAGACGAACGTAACAATGTATGTATGTATGTATGTATGTATGTATGTATGTATGTATGTATGTATGTATGTATGTATGTATGTATGTATGTATGTATGTATGTATGTATGTATGTATGTATGTATGTATGTATGTATGTATGTATGTATGTATGTATGTATGTATGTATGTATGTATGTATGTATGTATGTATGTATGTATGTATGTATGTATGTATGTATGTATGTATGTATGTATGTATGTATGTATGTATGTATGTATGTATGTATGTATGTATGTATGTATGTATGTATGTATGTATGTATGTATGTATGTATGTATGTATGTATGTATGTATGTATGTATGTATGTATGTATGTATGTATGTATGTATGTATGTATGTATGTATGTATGTATGTATGTATGTATGTATGTATGTATGTATGTATGTATGTATGACAATGTATGTAAGTATGTATGTATGTATGTATGTATGTATGTATGTATGTATGTATGTATGTATGTATGTATGTATGTATGTATGTATGTATGTATGTATGTATGTATGTATGTATGTATGTATGTATGTATGTATGTATGTATGTATGTATGTACGTACGTATGTATGACATTGTATGTAAGTATGTATGTATGTATGTATTGTATAATTTATAACGCCATAGAACTAATAACAGTCAGCCATAGAACTAAAAACAGTCAAACACGGAAGTTTCCATTTAATTGGCCACTAGTGTATTTCACCTGTAAAAGAACTATCATCCAGATTCCATTTTTCTTGCGTTTTTTCATCAATCCAACCTTCGATTCACCTATAAAAATCTGTCATCAAGTTTCCAATGCAGTGAGTAATATACGTCACTAAAAAAAACCAGTGAGTAAATACACGGCCAACTGTGGAGGTGAACTAACCGACAAGTAGACAGACGAAACCTGCGGCGGTGAATTAACCGACAAGTACCGCAAATACAAACCATTTATATAAATACATGTACACTATTCTATAAAGCTGCTAATACAGATGTTTTTTTAAAAATAATGTTTAGATGTCACTAAACAGTGCCACAGTGGAGACTAAGACGGTAAACGCGGCTGTTCACCGTCACTGACGTTCAATGAGTTTTGACACCTTTTTATTGATATCAACGTAGCTTTTTTTTATATAATAATTTTAAAGATTTTTGCGTTCGTACTCATTGGCTTCTAAAATAGCGTTCAACAATTTAATATGCATGTTTGTCAATAAAATCCGTTGTTCGCCTGTGAACACCTCTTTTACCGAAGTTCTCTTCTTCTGGTTCTCTGCCCCTAGGCAGGTTCGGCTGTCCAATGTCGCCACTCTTCCCTCCGCTGGGCCTTCTCCTTTAGTTTCTGATATCCGATCTTCTTCATCAGTGTGTCCAGCAACATCTGTCGGGGTCTTCCTCTTGTTCGTTTCCCCTCCATTTGTCCTTCTAACACCGTTTTCACCAAACTGTCTCCTCTTAGCCTATGCCCTATCCAATTCTTATGCCTTTCTCTGATTGTTTTTATCATTGTTCTTTCCTCTCCTACCCTTTCCAGCACTTCCTCGTTTGTTCTGTGTTCCGTCCAGCTGATCTTCTCCATTCTTCTCCACGTCCACATTTCAAACGCTTCGATTTTCTTTATGTCTTCTTTTCTCATGGTCCAGGTTTCGGAACCATACAACACCACACTCCACACCAGTGTTTTTATCATTCGTTTCTTGAGACTTCTGTTTAGCTTTCCTCGTAGTAGTTCTCCTCTTTTCGTAAATGCCTCTTTTCCCATTGCAATCCTCCTTCTGATTTCCTTATGACATTTAGCATCCGTTGTCATCAAGCTTCCCAGGTAGCAAAATTCCTTGACCTGTTCTATCCCTTTGCCTTCTATTTGAATGTCGACTGTAGTTTCTTCTCCCTTGCTGATCTTCATTACTTTTGTCTTCTTGATGTTAATTCTCATGCCATATTCAATTGACGTTGTGTTCAATCTATCCATCACTTCTTGCAACCCCTTCTGACTTCTCGCTAACATTGCCTGATCGTCCGCAAACCTCAAAGCCTTAATCCATCTTCCTCCCACCTTTATGCCTTCTTCCAGATCATCTAATGCTTCTCTGACCAGTTCTTCTATATAGATGTTGAATAAAAGAGGTGATAGAGGGCAGCCCTGTCTCACTCCTCTGCCCACCTTTCCTGGTTCTGAGTACTCTCCGTCGATTCTTATTCGTACCTTCTGCCCCATGTATAAATTTCCTATCAATCTTCTGTCTCTCCAGTCTATTCCCATCCTCCTCAGTACATGTAGCAGCTTTCTCCAGTTGACTCTATCAAATGCCTTCTCGTAATCCACAAAACATATATATACGTCCTGTCCATTTTCTGTTAGTATCCGCAATGCTCCGATAGCGTCTCTTGTTCCCACACCCTTCCTGAAACCGAATTGGTCCTCTCCTAGTCCTCCAATTGTCTCTGTTTTTCCCAGTACTCTTTTCGCCAGTATTCTCACCATGATTTTGGATGCATGGGTGAGCAAGCTGATGGTTCTGTGTTCTTCACATGATGTTGTATTCGGTTTCTTCTTAATCGGTATGATGATTGCTTGTAGGAAGTCTTCTGGCCATACTCCCGTTGTATATATGTCCTGGCATATCTGTACTAGTTCATTCATGGCTCCTTCCTCCAGACTTTTAACCCGTTGGAGGTGAGGTGGGGTGTGACACACCCCAGAGGTATTCTACTTTAATTTTTTTGTGGAAAACGTCAAACCTGCTTGGATTATTTTTTTCTACCTTTCTGAATATGAAATACGGACACTTTACCAAAATTTCAGGAATTTTGAACGAACAGTTTTTTAAAATTTTAATGTATATTTGAAGGAAATTGCGATTTTTCGTATACAAACCGAACTTACACGGGCAAAGTACACAATGGATGGGTTCACCTTCTGCCCATCTAATAAGGATTGAAAACAGATATGTGTTCGTGATAATCGCCTGTTTAGTTGATAATTGATCATAGAAGAATAGTTTAATTCAAATTAATGTTTTCCATTTAATATCACGACTTGAAAAAAAAAATATGTGTTGGGGTTTGTCAGACCCCACCTCACCTCTAACGTTACAATGCGTCACCTCACCTCCAACGGGTTAAGCATTTCTGCCGGTATGTCGTCTATTCCCTCCGACTTGTTGTTTTTCATTTCCCGTATGGCTGCTCGTACCTCCTCTGCCATCACCTCCGGTCCAGTGTCTTCCTCTCTCTCCTCTCGCTCAATATCTTGGATTCCTCCATCCAGATCTTCGTTTCTGTAGAGTTCTTCTACATACTCCTTCCATCTGTTTTTAACCTCATTTATTTCATTCAGTATGTTTCCCTGCTTGTCCTTGATCTCTATTCCTCCTCCTCTGCCTGGTTTCTTGTTTAGCCTTTTCACATTTTCATACACTATGTCATATCTTCCTCTTTCCTGTAGCTCTTCTAACTCCCGACATTGTTCCTCCCACCACTTTTCTCTTGCCGCTTCTGTTGTTCTTCTTAGTTTGTTGTTCAGTCTTTTGTATTGCGTCCTTGCTATTTCAGTGCTTTGATGTTTCCATTTCCTCCTTTCCTCCATTTCCTCTATCATTTCTCTCGTGATCCATGGTTTCCTAGGGAGTCTCTTCTCTTCAGTTCCTATGATGTCCTTTGCGCTCTCTATAATGTTTTCTTTCAGTCTTTTCCATCTCTCTTCTGTGTCTTCTCCATCGCCGTTTGTTAGATTCTCTTCTATTCTCTCTCCCAGCTGTTTGCTTTTCTCTATAAGGTTGTTCTTGTTCCACCTCCGTCTTTTCTTCATTCTCCTCTTGATGAATTTCAACTTTATCTGAGCTTTCATGATGACTAGATTGTGGTCTGTGTCTGCATCCGCCCCAGGCATCGCTCTTGCATTTTTCACACTGTTCCTGTATCTTGTTCTTACCAATATGTAATCTATTTGATATCTTGCTGTATCTCCCGGTGCCTTCCACGTGTATCTTCTCCTCTTTTCATGCTGAAACCAGGTGTTTGTCAACATTAATTCTTTCCTCTCACAGAATTCTGCTAGTTTTTCTCCTCTGCTGTTCCTCTCTCCCAATCCAAATTTACCTATGCCTTTTCCCTCGGCTCCTTCTCCCACCACTGCATTCCAGTCTCCCATTAACACCAGGTAATCCGATCCCTTTGTTCTCTCCATTACTTCTTCCAGTTTCTCATACATGTTGTCTACTTCCTCCTCTTCATGTGTTGATGTTGGCATGTATACCTGGATCATGACAACATCCACTGGTTCAGCCTTTATTTTAATCTCGATCATCCTGCTTCCATACCTTTCGATTTTTACTATGGCGCTGGCCAGATGTTCCTCCACCAGTATTGCCACCCCTCCTTGGCCCCTCTCTCCGCTCGTGTGTATGATTCTTATTCCCTCACTGGTGAAGTCTCCTTCCTCCTTCCATCTTGTCTCTGCCAAACCCAGAATGTTCAAGTTTGCTCTTTTCATTTCCTTAATGACATTTGCCAGCTTCCCAGGTCTTTTCATTGTCCGTACATTCCATGTCCCCACTTTGATGTTATTTTCCTTTCCATTTTCACCTTTGATTTCTTTGGTTTTGCAGGGGTTTCGCTGGTTGACGACCGAGGAGGCCCCGCTCCCTCCCCTGCCGGGCGCGACTCTTCCCGTACAATTACGAGTTGACCCGTTAACGCCGTTTACTTGTTTCTGTAGAGACTTCATTGAACATTTTCCTCGGGATTCGTAGAGGGGTGGTCTCCCGTTGCCTTCCCCTCGGTGTTTTTAACGAGACACCATCTCCCTGCGTTGCCGAGCTCCGTCATCCGTCCTTCAGGATCTTCTCCTCTGGGTTCTCGCATATACCGGCGAGAACTCGGTCGCCCACCACGCACTTCGTTTTCGACAGGGGGGACCACGTGTAGGTGGCGTGGTGGACTTTTGAGCAGCAGAGGCTATATGAGACGCTTGCTTACCCCATTCCCCCCCTTACCGAAGTTAACAACGTTATATTAAATAATTTTCGACACAATACGGATACTCTTCTTTGCACTCTTAGTTCCAGGTTTGTCGAGGGCTCATGACAACAGAGGCCGTTGCCCTCCATGACATTTACTCGCATTCAGGGCAGGACTGAATTAAAATCTGCAATGCGCTTATTATGTTGAAAATGGTATAAATTTTGTTTGTAATCTGGCGCTATTATTTCCTGCGTTGACATCTCATCCTGCAGCACTGATATAAAACTACCAGGTACTTTATCAATTTGCAGTTACTATTATAGGTAGTTAAATTAATTTTATCTCTAATTTACTCCACTATTGCTGCTACTTGTCAACTGCTCTGCCTCTTTTTAGTTGGGTAAAAGTGGTGAGAAGTCAGACAAATTAAGTGACTAGCATTAAGTATCGAATGTGATATGAATGCCGCATGGCCAGTCGGCCACAATGACCAGACCCAGCAGAGACCTTGGCGTAAATTTGCTTGGCATATTACAGCACTTTAGGCATATTTTAAAGTTGCTTATTAAGTGCTGTAATATGCTTTGCAAATTTCTGCCCAAGGTAACGGTCTCTGTTGTCATAGACCCTGGTCAAATCGGATCCTTCCATCCACATAGATTGCACGAGCAAATATTACACACCTCTTTTAATTGGATTTTACAGTTTATATGTATCCATTCATCAGATACCAAGAACAAAAAAACCGCATCAGGTGCAGGCAGAGCAAACGAGATCGACCATCATCATCATCATCATCATCATCATCATCATCATCATCATCATCATCATCATCATCATCATCATCATCATCATCATCATCATCATCATCATCATCATCATCACCATCACCATCACCATCACCATCACCATCACCATCACCATCACCATCACCATCACCATCACCATCACCATCACCATCACCATCACCATCACCATCACCATCACCATCACCATCACCATCACCATCACCATCACCATCACCATCACCATCACCATCACCATCACCATCACCATCATCATCATCATCATCATCATCATATACTGTTTAGCTAGATTGGTGACCAGCAGTGATCAATAATTCTGCTGGTAATAATTTATTAGTTTCAAGGATGAATGAAGCCATAATAACAAAGTGTCATTAAATTGAAACTACTTCTGCTCATGTAAGCAAAGTACATGGTAACCAAAATAATATTGAATTTGTTCTGCATTAAACACCTTTTAACCGTTTTCACGTTGCTTTATATAAACTAGAACGGCTGAATTGTCCGTTACTTCTAAGGTCTTCTTTAGTCGAAATCATTACCTCTGACTCAGGCGGCAACGCCCTCCATGAGAGAATCCTTATAATGTTTCTCCCCTTATATTCATGCTTAGCAGTTTCCTCTTCTTAATATCCATGTAATTGTAATTGTAATCGTCCATTTATATAGCGCCCCTTCAAGAGAACTCCTCAGAGGCGCTCTCGATCTGACACCAAACCGCAATCAAAGAGAATGGTTTTCAAACGCTTGCGGAAAAGGGGCAAAGAAAGACAAAGAAGTTCATTACGGAGACTCATAGGTAACTTATTCCAGAAAGAAAAAAAAGAGACCATAGCAAAGCTTCTGTGCAACACTGTGGAAGATCGAGCCATAAGAACAACCAGGTCACCATGCGTTGCAGAGCGAAGGAATCTACGGCCTCGAATGGATAGCACAGGCACACGAAGTTCCATAAGATAGATCGGAGACATGTAGCATTTAGAGTCTGTCATGATCCTACACTCATTCAGAATTATGTCACCTGTTCTATTTCACTGGTTTCTGCGGTTACTCGATTCCCGTTTAAGCCGAACTAAAATTGAAGGAATAAATAAATTTAATAAACTTAAATTTGAATATTTTGACTTTACGTATCGTCAATACGCTCTGTCTCTCTTTGCAGTTCATTCCCTATTCGCTTTGTGCTGTGAACAAGCTATATATCTTCAAAAACTAGCGAACGACGCAGCCGAAACTCTAGTCGCGCATTACACACCTTTTAAACATAATTTATTCATATCATATAAAATGCAGAGAGTTGATCCATTTTTATATGAGTTAATGGACTATTTTTACCTTTCACAAAACAATAAGCAACCGTTTCAAAAGTTAAATTAATAGTTGAAATAACAGCTCCACTATTGCGTGCGTGTAATACATGTAATTTGACATATTCTAATGGTGACTATTGCACCAACTGCAATGAGTAGTGACGGCATGCCGTCTGTGCGGTAAACTGGCCACTTCTCGCGAGTTTAGCAGTGCCAGGCAAAATGTTGCGTAGAGGAAGAGGGTGGGACGCTGTTCGTCTCTGTTATGCTATTAATTATCTATAATAACAAAGAATTATCAAAGGCGCTCACTCTATATCTACTCTGCCATTACCGCACCTTTTCGTATTGACCTCTTCGACCTGACCTCTTTGACCTGACCTCTTTGACCTGACCTCTTTTCAGATATGTCCTATGAACTTGTCTGCAGCCATGCTCAAATCTGCTGGTTTTCCTTTTCGTATTCACTTTATGTTGTGATAACCACTCAGTCAAAACTCGTCACACATTGCACACCTTTTAAACGTGTGTAACTATGGCTATCTATAACCCAGATCACCTAATCTGAGGTTATGTGAATGTTTCACTCACTTAATAACAAATAACTAACTCGTGATTATAATTATAATTTTATTAATTGATCAATTCAACTGTTACGAGATTCTAATTAAGTAATTAATTAGCTACGATAACTAAAAAAATTCAAAGGCGTTCACTCTAGACCTACTTACCACATGCACCTCTTCGCACTTGACCTCTTTGACCTGACCTTCTTTCAGATCCGTCTTCCAAAATTCTTCAACAGACGTTCATCAACTTCTTCTCTCCAACAGATGGCGACCATGGACACCAACGACATCTCTGACCAACTCTGCAGGGTCAAGGGTCAGCAGCCGGATTCTGCGTGGACTCGTCGTCAGCTGGGCAATCCTCTGCCACCACCTAGTGACATCATGGTGAACTAATGTCCGAGTGTGCTATAAATAATTTAACTTTATGTTATGATAAGCTGCCGCCAAACTAGCAAATCACTCAGCCTTGACTCTAGTCACTCGTTAGACACCTTTTCATGTGTGAAATTGTGGCTATATATTGTGAAAATCCCCATCCATTAATAAAGATAATTGCGCAGCAATCACTATGATTAGTAACTACCTGTAACTGACAAGTTAAATAATTATTTTGCACGGTAACGTTGGAGGTCTTCCATTTACTAAATAAAACAATAACTATTTCGGAATATGACTAGTAAGCCGAGCAGCAAAAAATTAAGCTAGATGAGTGACCAGCAAGAACTGAGCATTAATGATCAATTCTGCAGGTTACAAAAGCGTGGAAATAATAGCTTGAAGGGCCAATGAAGTCATATTATTAAAGCACATTGTCGTTAAATTGAAACTACTTCTGCTGATAATGATAGGCAAAGTGCGTGGTAGCCATATGTTCAAATTTGTTCTGAATTACACACCTTTGAACCGTTTAGAAATTGCTCTATATAAACTCAGAACGGCAAAAATGGCTATTACCCGATGCGAATTTCCTTCCTTCCTCACGGTCGGACACATGCAGTACTGCAATCCCTTGTCGGAGTCATTAACTTTTCCTCTGAGATTTGTGCTTAGTTATTCTCTATAGAGTTCTCTCTATTGTGAGAATGTCTCTGTCCCTAGTGCTTTCTCCGTGGCTGGCCCTGCGACCTGGAATGAACCCCCTGTTATCCTTCGTCAAATACCTATAATTGGTTCCTCTACTTCATTTCTTTCTCTTCTTAAGACTGTCTTTTTTACCGGGGTTGGACTGAGTAGAAACCTTGAAGGAGCGCTATATCAAATTCTCAGTAAATAGTAGGCCTACCGAAGTAGTATAGTTCTTTGACCTGTTCTATTTAACTGGTTTCTGAGATTGAGGAATAAATAAATTGTACCAACTTGAATGGCATATTTTGGCTAATGTTTCATCTGCTGACGTATCGTCAATACATTTTATCTCTCTTTGCTGTTCATTCCGTATTAGCTGTATGTTGTGATAAGCTGTCGTCAAACTAACGAATCGCTCATTCGAAACTCGAGTCTCAATTTAAACACCTTTTAAACATGTCTAGATATTACTATATATAAAACACAGATATCACGCATTCCATTCATACTGCGACATGGCGAGCCGTCCACTAAATAATAAGTAACTAACTCACAAGTTAATTAACTAATTAATTAATTAACAATGTTGCAGGTTTTGCATTCACTAAATAATTTTTTTTTTAACTGCTCGGACATTATAGTTAAGATTTTTTTAAACTCGCTCACTCCAGAGCTGCTTTGCCATTACCAAACCTATTCGTACTTGACCTCTTTTCATTTCATTTCATTATGTGCATTTTTTGCATTTATATAGCGCCTCTTCAGGGGGCTACTCGGAGGCGCTCCCAACCTCAGCGCGGCCAAATAAACTGTCTTAGTTAAGATGAGATAGGAAAACCTGAGAAGGATTTTTACAAAGAGAGCGGAGGGTCAGAGGTTTGACGCCTAGAGACCTTTAACATAGTCTCTTTGACCTGAAATCTTTGACCTGACCTCTTTGACCTGACCTCTTTGACCTGACCTTTTTGACCTGACCTTTTTGTACTGACATAGGTTTTCGATGAAGTATCAGGGTCAAATCCGTGCGCACACATTAAAGAATGTAAAATGAACAACGAGTTTTTTTCATTCTTTTTAAGTTGAGCAGAGGGAAGGTAGCCTATCCCACTGCTACTATTTAATTGATTCCCAAATACTGCCACTTCCATCTGTTTCCTGATCATTCCCTTATCATTTTGTCATCAGTGGCGGCGTCAGGGGGGATAGGGGGGCTAAGCCCCCCACCCTATCGGCGCCTCAGCCATCCCCCAGCAAAAAAACAACAACAACAAAAACGAGGAAAATCTCTACAACTGCTAACTTCGATTAAGACAGCTAGACAGTGACCAACGGCAATGAAATCAACTAATTAACCCTCATAGGGTCACGAAATTTCTCAACCGATTTTGGTCACCTGGGGGTAAAAAAAACCCCCACTATGATTCGCATGATTCATATGATAAACTCCAATTTTCAAGTATAAAACTAAAATAAGTTATTTATAGAAGGTTCGCAGAATGCACTGGAACAAAGAAACATATGCAGCACTGCAGGAAAATCAAAATGGCGGACAAAATGGCGGCCATAATCTTAAATGGTCATAAGGGAAGTTATGTATGCAATGGAAACATGATTTCAGAGTCTAAATCTACATTTTCGAGGTTAAGGAATGCAATGGAACCAAATTCACATATGTGCCACTGCACGAAAATCAAAATGGCGGACAAAATGGCGGCCAGAATATTAAAATGGTTATCAGTGAAGTCATAAGTGCATTAGAAACATGAGCTCAGGGTCTAAATTGATGCTACACTTGTTAACTTCACGTGATTTGCTGTATACAATTTCATTTATTCATCCTAATTTTATGAAACCAAAACGATTTCTATATATAAAACGATACTAATCATGACATACTTTTCTATTTGTCCGTGCTGGAGTCGGGAGCGCCTCCGAGTAGTTTCCTTGCAGAGGCGCTATATAAATACTAGAATGAATGAATGAATGAATGATACTACACAATGTTGAGATACTGATAAGGAGACATTGTGACAGCAAGACGCTCACGTGTAACGCATGCATAATGCTATGTTTATGAATTCCTGACTAAAATAGCTACGAAGTGCATGGTGCATTTTCGTACTTTTTAGCTGATTTGGGTGCATGGATAGATAATGAAACTAGATGCATTCTGTGCATAAAACATATTTAGGAAAAGTCACAAAAGCGATTTCTTCAACTATTTTCAGGGAAAAACATTTCCGTGAAAAACCGAGCTGGGGGTATTTTTTTACCCCCCGGTGACCCTATAAGGGTTAATCATAGCGTAGAGTGCTTATCCTAATAGAATACACCGCATATAATATTTTGCCAAACATCCCCCCGACCCGTCATGAGGTTATGTATACCGTATGTAGCCCGACGGCCGGCTGAGGGGCTACACCTGTTCTATACAATCACATACGAGATGGGGTTTCCAATTAGCAGCAGTACTCATGGGGAGAATTTGGGGCCTTGGGGACGGTCCCCAAGTTTTTGGCCAAGCCCGGCCCTAGGGTGTGCGGGGCCCAAGGCAGCAAGCGATTCTCTGAAAAGTGTTCTCAAGCATAACATTTGCGAAGTTGATTTCCTGCCAAAAAGGTACGTAGGCGTACGCCGTACTGTAACAGTAACTGTATTATCATAGGCGTGAATTATGCCGCTCACAATAATATTATAATGAATGTGCAAGAACTCCAATACTATTATTCGGCTAACGCTTTCTACGCTTATATATCACGCTTTAAAACGTTTTGAAGGTGTCTAAATTCATTCATTTGGATTTTAATTTACAATGCGCTCCCTCTGGATGCTGGTGTTTCTATAAATAGACATAATATGATATTGTTGCTGGTGTGCTTTTCATACAAAGACGCACATAGACACACAAACGCACACAAACGTTGGCACATAAACAACTGAATGACCCTTAAACAAATAAAATATAGATATCCGGGAGGGGGCGCTATATAAATTTGCCACAACATGGGGTAATAACTATCCATTAAACATCCATGCTAGATTTTTTAAATCTGAATATCCATCATTCCATCCCTTAACCCATTCACTAATCAAGCAATCAATCAATCAATCAATCAATCAATTAATCAATCAGTCAGTCAATCAATCAATCAATCAATCAGTCATTAAATCATTCATCCAAACAAATCAATCAATCAGTCATTAAATCATTCATCCAAACAATCGACCATCCATTCATAGACAAATCAACGTTCACGCTTATAATATTATGTATACACAAATACATCCATGCTAGAAGTTTGTGGGGTGCCTTGGTGTAGTGAGTAGGCCTATGAATGGCGGGGGTTGCATGTTCGAATCCATCTCAAATCGCCGTTTAGGTACCTTGGGCAAGTCTTTTCCTCGCAATTGCTCGGCGTGAAACTCCGATTCAGTGTCCGCGCTGTTAGTTGGGACCGCTTCTGAGTAGACATCTTGAAGTTCCACAACACCTGTCCACATCCCCTGCACCATCGATCACTCTACGTTCGATGCCAGCGTAGTCTCAGAACCCTGACAAACGTCTTCTTAAACTGTTGGTTAACGAACGCATAACAGAACGGATTGATGGGACTATTGAGGTAGCACAACCAATAAGAAATATCGTAAAGAACAGGTGAAACACAAACCACAGACGTGCTACAGAATCCAATGATCAGAGACAACACATGCCATGGAGTCCAGCACACAACGAACGCACCGAGTATTATCGTTATGGTGCGGAGAGCCTTGCGAGCCCGGTTCTCGTTCTTTAGGTGTTTCTCGCTGGGTCGCCGATGGGGGTCACCCTCCTGGCCGCGTCTGCTGCCTTGGAGGAGGCGCTTCAACCCGGGAGGGAAGCGGTCCTCAACGCCCTGGTCGTATCCAGGGATTTCTGTCCGTGATCTGATTGGTATCGGTTTTGTGGGGGATGGTAATGGAGTCACAAGATCCGGAACTCTGAGGTAATCGAGTTGCTTCTGCTTCTCATGCCGCGAACTGTTGATGACGTCCTTCTCGATGACGTCTACTTTGACGTCATCGTTTTTTGAAAATGACGTTGGAGTGAAGGTCGCGATTTTGGGGGTTACCCTGGTGAGGAAAGTTGTGTGGGTAGGGTTAGCTGGAGTATCTCCCACAATTGGATGATCCGGGGTTGGGTTGGTAATGTATGAGATAGGATGTTCCGAGGAAGTCTGGGTGTGAAAGATTTCGTCGACTGATCTCGGATCATCACGTACTAGGCGTTTTGGACTTGCCGCAGACCTTGCGGGATTTGTCTTGGGGTAGAGTTCGGGTATTACTGAAACGTTCTCACGTTGGACATGACTCTCCCATTTCGGAAGAGGTGAAAAACCTTCGTTTCTTTCCCAAATGCTACCTGCTTCAATATGTTCATTAGGAGGAGGTACACTGCAGGTCCTAAAACCTATGTTTCTTTCCCATATTATGTCATCTGCTCCAGTATCACTGCACAACGTCAGTCTGTTATTTGTCGGAATATCCGTTACATCCAGGAAGCCCCCGTGATCCAGGAGTGTATCCTGGTACCCAACGAAGATCTGGGATGCTCTGGACCTCGATGTCCGGTTGGAACACACCTCGAGGTGACCTTCTGTTCGGTATTTCCGTAGTATCGATGGTTTCCGGTCTAGAGTGGTAGAACGAGGACCACACTGGGATTCCGACTCAAAACGTGTCCAGTTATTGAAATCATCGCTGAAATTACCCTCCGGTATTTTACCCAATGGCTGTGCCAAGTCTTCAGAATAATCCATGGTTTGTTCGAGTTCAGCATCGTTTCTGGTAAGAATCGCAGAATTGGGAGATATGACAAGCTTAGGTTTCACTGACCATTCGAGATTGACCTCTGAATCTAATTGGATCAGATTTGAAATTGGTTTTCTCTGTATAATTATTGTCGTTCGATTATCATCGTTCCCTTCAAGATACACACATCTCGGAGATACGACAAGCTCAGGGTCCGAATGTACACAAGTCAGTTCAGCTGTCGCCTCTGAAAATGAGGGAATCAGAGAAGGTGAACGTTTTCCTTGAAGTTGTGAGACTCTTCGGCCATATTTGCGTTTACTGACAATGAATCTTTTCGGCGAATAATTACAACAGAGACTGTACGATCTAGCTTTCGATGCATCACGCTTCCCTACTTCTGAATAATTGCAGCTTTTCATGGCCTCAACATCTGAGTCCTCTTTAGTAACTGATAAGATTTCTTGCAGGTCATCGCTCACGGCTGCTGTCGCTTTGTAATCCGACCTCTGGACATCCTCACCCAACGTGTCTGAAGCTATCAAGATGCCCTGTTGCATCTTCTGAACAATTTACGTCAATTTTCCCTTGAATGTCCCTTCCTCGTGGTACGTCCAGATTTCCGCGTGCTGGTGGCTGACCTGCGGAGAGTAATAAACATTCCTGGATGTGTTCGACAGCTTTGTAGAACGCGGCTGCGGAAAGACCAAGCTCGGAATTTCTTCGGTGCTTCCCCAGTAGGTGTCGCTTTCGAGTCCCAAACGTCTTAAGCGGAGTTATCGACTCCACTGTTGGTCTCGGTTGGAGTCGCTGGAAGCTACTTTCGGACAACTTGTCTTTTGAGATACAAACATCACTCGACGACTCTCTGGATTGACACCCTTGAGACTTTTTCATATCCAGCACCACACTTCTGGTACCAGTCGCACTGGTTCTCTCCAAGTCTATCCGCACTTCCCGCTCAGGACATCCATCCCCAGGCGTGGTGTGCTCAACAGGCGAACCACCACCAGCAGCAGCTACCACTCTATGCGACGAATACCCACTCGTCACATTAACCGTTTCCGATACGGTCCCTACCTCCTTCTTCACCGCCATCCCGGACACCAGACCCCCACAATGTCTCGGTCCGTGCGACATCCCAATGACCGTTCCCAACTGCCCGATGGTACATCCGGCCATCGTAGCAAGTGAATTCAGGTGGCGGCGTCTCTTCTCGTCCGACCTTCGATGGAGGTCGAGGGCAACGCGGTAGATCCCGGCGTAGAGGACAAACATGGCGATGAGTGTCGTCCAGAAGTATCCGACCTGGAGGAAGCAGTTGAAGAAGGCTTCGTCCATGTATTGAACGTAGCATTTGCCGGATGGAACGGAGCGGTGACCGACGAAATGTTGCCAGCCGAAGATCGATGTGAAGAAAACGAGGATGGGGATTGCCCAGGTCAGGAAGACGACGAATAGAACCTACATTGTATGACATAATCAATAGATCAATCAATCGGTTAATTAATGAAATCAATCAATCAAACAATTAATTCATCCATAAGTCAACATTGTTTAACAATTGGAATACGGCGAATGGAATCTTCAGAAAATCCATAATCGAGCATTATATCGATCAGTCAATCAATCAATCAATCAATTAATCAATCAATTATTTAGTCAGTCAGTTAATCAATAATGACATAATCAATCAATAGATCGATCCATCAATTAATTAATTAATCAATGCAACCACCCATCAATCAAGCAATCAGTCTATCAATTGATAACACAGTCAGTTATGCATCAACGCATTTAAAAATCCTGTCAATCAATCATTCAATCAATCAATCCATCGATAAATCGGTCAATCATCGATGCATCAATACATAAACCTGTCTGTCAGTTAGTCAATCCATCAAACGGTAACCAATCAATCAATCAATCAATAGTTCGATCAGTCAATCAATTTAGCCAATCAATTTTCAAATCAATCAATCAGTCAGCTAATTATTCAATCAGACAACTGCTAGTTAGTCAACGCATCAACATATGAATTCTTTCAATCAATCATTCAATCAATCCATCCATCAATCGATCAATCAATCAATAGTGTAGTCATTTTAGTCAACCTGCGATCTATTGTGTACGCTTTATTGCCGACAATCACTTCGAACCATTATAATCTTGTTCTTTGTCCCCAGTATAGCAAGTGGAGTAGTACAGAAAATACTTACATGTACTTACTTAATGTTTGACTTTTCGTTTCCTTTTTCCTCTATCTAAATCAGCAAGCCAGGCAGGAGAGAAGAGAACCATCCTTTCCCACGGCTATTCTTTTTATTTCGAGTCTATTAGAATTATGTTTATAAAATATAGACACCTGTTTTTAGTAATCAAATCAAATTTCATAAGGATGCGACCAGAGATAGGCATCAATTCGACTTTTAATGGCTTTCATCATAAATAATTAACAGTGAGTGCAGAAGTCTCACGTCAAAATGAAGGAAGTTTTACATAATTATTTATATACTATAAGATATTTTGCAATGGCTGTAAAGAAATAAGCAGGGCCTTAGACACCTTTTGTTGCTATGCATCTCCACAATAAATAGAGACCAATTTAATCACATTTATCTTTTAACCGTATTTCTGAATGGCGTACCTCTCTTACTTAATGTATCATTTCTTGGTGAGAATTATAGAACCTTACCTTCCTCTCCGTTCTCCACACCCGATACTTCGTCGGCAATCTTATCGAACAGAACCGATCAATGGTGATACAGAATATCGTATAGATTGAACACAGACACGCCGTGTAGTCTATGGACAACCACAGGTCGCACAGTAGCTCCCCTAGCGGCCAATTCTTCCACGTGAGGATATACGTTGTGTACAACGGCATCGAAATCGTTCCTATGAGTAGATCACTGACGGCAAGAGACGCTATGAAGTAGTTGGACGGCTGACGGATGGACCGTTCAAGGAAGAAGGACATGAGGACGGTGAGGTTACCGCAGATGGTGACCAGGCAGACGCACCCGGCCAGGATGCCGAGAATGATGAGTTCCCAGGTTTTGTAGAGGCTTGAGTCGAGTTGTGGGTGGTAGAGAGTGGAGTTGGGTCGGTCTGGATGAGGGAAGAGAGCGGGTGGTAGGGGTTGGGAAAGTGTTGGAGTCATTGTTTATCTGGAAGGAAGAAAAACATATGATTGATTGATTGAGCGATTGATTGGTTGGTTGATTTATTAATTGATTGGTTGATTGATTGATAAATTGATTACATGAGTGATTGACTGACTGATTGATTGGTTGGTCGGTTGATTAATTAATTTATGTATTTATCAGAGGCAAAAAGAAAGTCTTAACACAATGGACTGAAAAAGTAATAAAACATTGAGACTTCTTTAACGCCTTGCGAATCTGATTAATTGCTTATCTGAAGTTCTATACCACGATTCATAATTAGCAACCCTATGTAACCAAATAGGAGTCTTAGCTTACTTAACCACAAAATGTGCGTGCTTTTTATAATAATGTTTGCATACTTAAAGAAGGTGTGCAGGAAACTTTGTTCAAAGTCGTTTATTCTAGCTATGTCTTTTATAGGAGAGCGACATAATAATTATTATTGAAGGGGTGCGGTTTACAGTATAGAACGACACTCTGAGACCGCAAAGATCATTCATTCATTCATTATTATTAGAATTTTTAAATATAGCGCCTCTTCAAGAAACTACTCAGAGGCGCTCCCAGCACAGCCACGACTAAAGAAAAAAGATTTAAGGGACTTGAGAAATAAAGATTGACTGGTCAGGTGGTGGAGATGGAGGTTTAGGGGGAGGTCATTATCATTAGGCCTATCGTTCTCTTCATCCTGTATACTAATATAAACGATATTGCCATCGAAATGCTTCAGCAATCAATAATTTATGTTCACTTGGAAATAGATCTTAGGCGAAAAGTCTCCACGACATCAACAAGACAGTGCATCAATGATAATGCAATTATAATTATAGATCTTAGCAAAACAAACTGCGCCATTAAAACACCAATCAAATATTAATAGATCTGACAAAGAAAGAAATGCCATCTACAACAACGACGCAAACTGTTTATTCACAAAAACCAACCTTTAGTTATAAGTTTAATTAACCGATACACGTAATTTCGATATGAATTAACAGTCAAAATGGTTTTAACAGAAATGTCATCTTTTCTGCAGTTGACATGTATTTCTTAATTTGACTGTTATAATACTTAGCGTTTGGGCTTGAAAACGCAGATTATCAATGGAAAAGTTGAAAAGGCACACCTATATAACGCCAATTTTATTTATTTATAAGGTGTTTAATTTCAAGGATTACTACTAGTTTTGTTAATAGTTTCCATTGTTTGGCTACTTCTAATAGCTCAGTCGGCCAAACGTATAAATTTATATAGCTCCAAATCCAGGTCTGGTCGATAAGAAAAGTCAAGGAAGAAAGACATGATGACGGTGAGGTTACCGCAGATGGTAACGAGGCAGACGCATCCGGCCAGGATGCCGAGGATGATGAGCTCCCAGGTTTTGTAGAGGCTTGCGTCGAGTTGTGGATGGTACACTGTAAAAAAAATCTCGTAAAATAACGGTGAATTGCATGGCAACTTAGTTGCCATGCAATTCACCGTAATTATACGGGCGCCCGTAATCTCAATTACGGGTGACATCGTAAACTTGCGATCAATCCCCGTTTTTTGTGACAGGAACTCCCCGTTTTATTCACGGCAACTTTCCTTATTTATGCGGAAAATTCCCGTATATTATGCGGCAATTCAGCGTATTTCAACGGTGAATATCTGGTCTTTGACGGTGATTTTCACGGAGATTTGCCGTTATCAAACGGTAAATCGCCGGTCATTAACGTTATATTGTTACTTTTATTACGGCAAATCGCCTTCTATTTACGATTGATTCGTTCTGCATCGACGGTGAATCACCGTCTATTAACGGGCTCTCCGTCCCCCTCCCCCTCCTCTCTTTCAATCCTCTATTCCCCTCGCCCATATCCGTTTCCCTCCCTTTCCCCACTCTCCGTCCCCTCCCTCTGTCTCATCTCCCCTCCCTCAGTCTCCCCTCTCCCTTCCCTCTTCCCTCTCTCTCTCTCCACATTAGTTCACCAAGTTGAAATAGAACTGGTAAGGACATTGAAATCAGATCTTAAACTGGAAATGCAGGTAGTATTAAACAAATCAACTGAATCAGAACTATTAATTAAACACACATTTTAAACATCACAACCTCAAGAAACATCGACTAATGATCTGGCATTTCTGGAAAGAGAACAATACACGATGTTCATGCCATTGAACAGTGTGACATAATGCAAAGCTAGCCGTTATAAGCTACAGACCTCTATAGCACCATTATCATATTGCAAGAAGAATGAATAAAAACGTCGACAGTCTACAAAGAAGTCAGGATAATAACTGACAAATTAAAATTAAATTTTTAAAAACAGAAATGGGCAGGCTGAAGCAGACGAGTTATTAAACACTTTATTGATGAACAGCTTTGCTCACCAAAAACTCTCAACACAGTCTCATTGTCAGTGCAAAAGAACAAACAGAATGCACAAAACAGTGCTGTAACATTGTTTATGCTGTGGAAAAAGCATTAGAGTCATTGTCCATCTCTACAGGAGACCAGGCACATAATTTCGACTTCCTTGACTTCATACTTTTTGTGCCACGTGCAGAAGTGTGCTGCGAAAGAAAAAAACAAACACAAGAATCAGTCAAAGAAAAAAATATTCCATAGGCAGAGATAGAGAGATAGGAACAGAGAGATACAGAGGGTGAGAGAGATACATATAGCGAGAGATAGATAGAGAGAGATAGGCATAGAGACAGACAGAGAGAGAAAAATAAAAAGATAGACAGAGATAGAGAGCTAGATAGAGAGAGAGGGAGAGGGGGAGAGAGGGAGAGAGAGAAAGAGACAAACAGGTTCTTAACGCTCGTGAATAAACTAGTGCCCTTCGCTCTCGTGAATAAACTGATGCCCTCAACCCACGTGAATAAACTAAAACCTTTAGCGCTCGTGAATAAACTAGCGCCCTTAACCCTCGTGAATAAACAGAGGCCCTTAACCCTCGTGAATAAACTGAGGCCCAAAGGGTTCCTGAATAAACTGAGGCCCTTAACCCTCGGGAATAAACTGAGGCCCTTAGCGCTCGTGAATAAACTAGTGCCCGTCGCGCTCGTGAATAAACTGATGCCCTTAATCCTCGTGAATAGACTGAAGCCCTTAACCCTCGTGAATAAACTGATGTCCTTAAACCTCATGAATAAACTAGTGCCCATAACCCTCGTGAATAAACTGAGGCCCTTAACCCTCGTGAATAAACTGAGTCCCTTAACGCTCGTGAATAAACTGATGCCCTTAACCCTCGTGAATAAACTGAGGCCCTTAACCCTCATGAATAAACTGATGCCTTTAACCCTCATGGCGCTTATGAATAATATAGTGCTCTTAACCCTCGTGTATAAACTGATGCCCTTAGTCCTGGTGAATAAACTAGTGCTCTTCGCGCTCGTGAATAAACTGATGCCCTTTACCCTCGTGAATAAACTGAGGCCCTAAGCACTCATGAATAAAATAGTGCCCTTAACCCTAGTGAATAAACTAAGGCCATTAGCGCTCATGAATAAACTAGTGCCCTTAACCCTCGTGAAAAAACTGATGCCCTTAGCGCTCGTGAATAAACTGAGGCCCTTAACCCTCATGAATAAACTGATGCCCTTAATCCTCGTGAATAAACTGATGCCCTTGATCCTCGTAAATAAACTAGTGCCCTTCACGCTCGTGAATAAAATGAGGCCCTTGACTTTCATGAATAAACTAGTGCCCATAACCCTCGTGAATAAACTGAGGCCCTAAGCGCTCGTGAATAAACTAGTGCCCTTAACCCTAGTGAATAAACTAAGGCCCTTAGCGCTCATGAATAAACTAGTGCCCTTAACCCTCGTGAATAAACTGAGGCCCATAACCCTCGTGAATAAACTGAGGCCCGTATCGCTCGTGAACAAACTAATGCCGGTAAACCTCATGAATAAACTAGTGCCCTTAACCCTCGTGAATAAACTAGTGCCCTTAACCCACGTGAATAAGCTGAGACTCTTAACCCTCGTGAATAAACAGAGGCCCTTAACCCTCGTGAATAAACTGATGCCCTTAACGCACGTGAATAAACTAGTGCCCTTAACCCACGTGAATAAACTGATGCCCTTAACCCTCGTGAAAAAACTAGTGCCCTTAACCCACGTGAAAAAGCTGAGACTCTTAACCCTCGTGAATAAACAGAGGCCCTTAACCCTCGTGAATAAACTGAGTCCCTTAACGCACGTGAATAAACTAGTGCCCTTAACCCACGTGAATAAACTGATGCCCTTAACCCTCGTGAAAAAACTAGTGCCCTTAACCCACGTGAAAAAGCTGAGACTCTTAACCCTCGTGAATAAACAGAGGCCCTTAACCCTCGTGAATAAACTGATGCCCTTAACGCACATGAATAAACTAGTGCCCTTAACCCACGTGAATAAACTGATGCCCTTACCCTCGTGATTAAACTAGTGCCCTTAACCCACGTGAATAAGCTGAGGCTCTTAACCCTCGTGAATAAACTGAGGCCCTTAACCCTCGTGAATAAACTGAGGCCCGTATCACTCGTGAACAAACTAATGCCGTTAACCCTCATGAATAAACTAAGACCCTTAACCCTCGTGAATAAACTGAGGCCCTTGTCGCTCGTGAATAAACTAGTGCCCTTCGCGCCCGTGAATAAACTGATGCCCTTTACCTTCGTGAATAAGCTGATGCCCTTAATCCTCGTGAATAGACTGAGGCCCTTAACCCTCGTGAATAAACTGATGTCCTTAACCCTCATGAATAAACTAGTGCCCATAACCCTCGTGAATAAACTGAGGCCCTAAGCGCACGTGAATAAACTAGTGCCCGTAACCGTCGTGAATAAACTGATGACCTTAGCGCTCGTGAATAAACTAGTGCCCTTAACCCTCGTGAATAAACTGAGTCCCTTAACGCTCGTGAATAAACTGATGCCCTTAACCCTCGTGAATAAACTGAGGCCCTTAACCCTCATGAATAAACTGATGCCTTTAACCCTCATGGCGCTCATGAATAATATAGTGCCCTTAACCCTCGTGTATAAACTGATGCCCTTAATCCTCGTGACTAAACTAGTGCTCTTCGCGCTCGTGAATAAACTGATGCCCTTTACCCTCGTGAATAAACTGAGGCCCTAAGCGCTCATGAATAAAATGAGGCCCTTAACCCTAGTGAATAAACTAAGGCCCTTAGCGCTCATGAATAAACTAGTGCCCTTAACCCTCGTGAAAAAACTGATGCCCTTAGCGCTCGTGAATAAACTGAGGCCCCTAACCCTCGCGTATAAACTGAGGCCCTTAGCGCCAGTGAATAAACTGATACCCTTAACCCTCGTGAATGAACTGAGGCCCTTTACACCTGTGTATAAACTGATGCCCTTAATCCTCGTGAATAAACTAGTGCCCTTCGCGCTCTATGAATAAACTGATGCCCTTTACCCTTGTGAATAAATTGAGGCCCTTATCACTCGTGAATAAACTAGTGCTCTTCGCGCTCGTTAATAAACTGATACCCTTAACCCTCGTGAATAAACCGAGGCCCTTTACACCCGTGTATAAACTGATGCCCTTAATCCTCGTTTATAAACTAGTGCCCTTCGTGCTTGTGAATAAACTGAGGCCCTTAACCCTCGTGAATAAACTGATGCCCTTAATCCTCGTGAATAAACTGATGTCCTTAATCCTCGTGAATAAACTAGTGCCCTTCGCGCTCGTGAATAAACTGAGGCCCTAAGCGCTCGTGAATTAACTGAGGCCCTTATTCCTCGTGAATAAACTGACGCCCTTAGCGCTCGTGAATAAACTGAGGCCCCTAACCCTCGCGTATAATCTGAGGCCCTTAGCGCCAGTGAATAAACTGATACCCTTAACCCTCGTGAATGAACTGAGGCCCTTTACACCTGTGTATAAACTGATGCCCTTAATCCTCGTGAATAAACTAGTGCCCTTCGCGCTCTATGAATAAACTGATGCCCTTTACCCTTGTGAATAAATTGAGGCCCTTATCACTCGTGAATAAACTAGTGCTCTTCGCGCTTGGTAATAAACTGATACCCTTAACCCTCGTGAATAAACCGAGGCCCTTTACACCCGTGTATAAACTGATGCCCTTAATCCTCGTTTATAAACTAGTGCCCTTCGTGCTTGTGAATAAACTGAGGCCCTTAACCCTCGTGAATAAACTGATGCCCTTAATCCTCGTGAATAAACTGATGTCCTTAATCCTCGTGAATAAACTAGTGCCCTTCGCGCTCGTGAATAAACTGAGGCCCTAAGCGCTCGTGAATTAACTGAGGCCCTTATTCCTCGTGAATAAACTGACGCCCTTTACCCTCGTGAATAAACTGATGATCTTAACCCTCGTGAATAATATAGTGCCCTTAACCCTCGTGAATAAACTGATGACCTTAACCCTCGTGAATAATATAGTGCCCTTAACCCTCGTGAATAAACTGAGACCCTTACCTCAACCTAGATTGTCTGTCGTCATTGACTGATCTTCAGGAAGCCGACATCATAAATGCTTGTCATCGCCACTTGATGAATGGTCAGATAGAAGTTTCTAGAAAAACATTAAAAAATTTGCGTGTTGGATATCGACAACACATGTCATGCTATACAAGCTTAGTATCTATAGTAAAGTAAAACGTATAATAAAGTGGTGCCATAAGAATAAAATAGCGCTTAATCCTACTGATAATAAAAGAACAGAGATTCTGTAGTTAACTCTACAGTACTACACATTATCTGCAACAGAGGCCTCTAAAACTTACCATTGTTTGGCTAGTGTGAACTTCAGTACTGCCCTTTAGTTCTAAGCTAATTATGTTATGAAAGATTAATAGCAAAACAATATATGAAATAATTTATGTGAAGAAAACATGGATAGTTTATAAGTACTGCATGAATATTTTGATAAAATTTTACATAATGTTGCTCAATGAAACCAAAGCATAAAGAGATATTTTTTTAGGTTGCACATGACTAATTAAGGAAACTATCTCTGTAACACTAGCCCTGTAGAACTAGGAGACACAAAAATACAGTACTACATGTTTGAGGCATCGAGGAAATGGTTGCCATGCAGTTTCTGCATGGCAACCATTTCCTCGATGCCTCAAACACCTTGGTTACCAGTCGCTCAGTGTCATCAATTGATACTATGTCATACGACAATGGCGCTTCATAAATGCATAACATTAATGAAGGCTTTAACAACAATGTTTGGTTAAAAATGATATACTCACGATGCTTTCGAAGATGTAACCACACGTAGTCAGGGCCATCAACTTGTTCAGCATTCTCAATTGCCAGAGTTCGTACAACACCGCGACTTCTACAAACAAAACTATTTTCAGTTAGTCAAATCACAGACCCTATGCAATGCCATGGCAATAATGAATTTCAATAGTGACTCCTCCCCCCACCATCAGTTCTTTCTATCATCCTATCTGGTGAGCTCTCATCGTCCTTTTCTCATCCCAAATCCTGCCTTTTCTCTCATGGTTGCACACACTGGGAGCGCGTCTGAAAGGCTCTTGCTGGGAGAAGTGCTTTATAAATAGCCAGATACAATACAATCTCTATAACCACGTACAAACGTCGTACATGCACATTATTTAGCATTGCACAAATATTTTAAAAAATTCATTGCAAGTGCAAATATAGATTAGTAAACCACTGCAGTGACAGGAACTATACATGTTGCTCGCTGTCCCAGACATATGCAACTAACCGTTATTATGCATCTATGAATAGCGACACTAAATGAAAAACATTCTAAGTAGGTTTACATAAGTGCTGCATATTTAAAGAATTATTAAGATGGGAAAACTGACAAGTAGCAAACACTGCTGAGACATCAAGAAGAGACACAATACTGGTGACAGGTTCGGATATACATACAGATTACAAAACCAAACAGAAATATGGCGAAAGTTTTAAGCAAATGTCTAGATCCAATGTTGTTACGTGCATCACAACAAAACAAATCGAACAGAAATTAAAAGGGTTTTGTAGCAAGATAAGAGATAATGTTCCACCACCGCGACAAGATAGTGGCGCTGAATAAATGCATAAAAATAAATGTTGATGTCAATACCAAAAATAAGCGATAAATATTAAATACCTACGACGCATGTCCATAATGCAACAGTTGTTGTGGCGTGTTTGACCGTTTGACAGGTGCTGTCACCCTTCTAAAATTCCAGATTTTTAAAAATCTGCATCGAGTCCTAAAAACAAAATGATTTCATTCAGTTAATTCCCAGAACATACAAAACACTAGATTGCAAGCTAAATCAGTTTAATTAAATGTTTTAATAGAATTTTTTAGATTAATCGTTTCTTTCATATGTAACGAAACAGAACAAAAACAACATACTTTAGTAGTCAGAAAACGAAAACTGACTCGGTCACCACCAACAACACTACTAATAGTACAAGCAATGGAAGGCTAGAACAGTAATCCATTAAGCCAGCCCTCACTTAAGCCCAGCAGAAATTGGTACAAAGTGATAAAAATAACTAACAATATCAGTACTTAGTATAGTAATATATTAATAACAACAATAACACCACCACCAGCTACGTTGTATCCAATAAATAGACTAACAGCAATACAACCGGCACCATGACCGCCAACACAACACCAACATAACCACAACATGAGGACCTCCACAAACAACAACAATATTTATAAATAGAAGAGCACTTCATCAAGGCAGCACTTGTGGGGTTATGGGTAATAAATGTCAGCAAATATCATTTCTCAGCATCTGCGTAAAGGGTAAATGATCAGTCTTCTCTTAAATAGTATACGGTCAGTGTACTCTTTAAAGTCAAATTAAATAGTGGTACACACAAGCCACAAATCTTAATAAAAGATTCTGCCGCTACAAAGAATCACAAAATAATAACAACAGCAACAATGACAACAATAATAGTAATATTACTACTACTACTACTCCTAATAATAATAATAAAACACACAAAACAGCTACAAACATAATTTTTTGAAATTACGAGGGATCCTAGGTACCTCGGGTAAAAATAATAATATTAGCTCAGTAACAATAACAATGGTGGTTGCTAAACCTGGGACGAGGCCTGATTTCTCGGAGATTTCCTTTGTAAGTTCTAAAATAATTTTTCCCTGAGGAATCATTAAAATTAAAATCTCTTGGAAAAAACAATAGCAATAATATAAAAAAATTAAATACTATGCTCCAAATTGTATGGTTAGCACACCAGACCTTAGTAGGTCTGGACTATAATCCATACGTAGCCAAAAAACTTGTTCAAGATTTCAGTTCCCGCACAACCCCTGGCCAAATTAGATGAAACGAGTACACTGATGGTACACTGTCAATTAAAAGTAATTAATTAAATTAAATTAATAATATTGATAATAATAAAATAGATACTTTAAATGCAGTACTAAGCACACTGGGAATCATTAAGGTTACACACTAGGTTAGGGCTCAAGCCTTTACATAGCCAAAAAATAACTTGTTCAAGATTTCTATTTTTTCTGAAGCCCTTGCCAACTCTGATAAAATGCGTACACTGTTGGTGGGTAGATGAGACGGTGAGGGAGAGGATTGGGCACCTGCCCCGTATGCCAAGGCTGACAAAGCTGGAGAAATTTGTACCAGCATTGACCAGTTCAACACCCACCTTAACGAATTAATGACAACGTGTCTGACTAAACAAATTCTATATATACTTTGACTAAAACTGGTATTTTTATTTCCACAATTTAATTTAACTGATTAGACAATTTGCTACTCAAATACCGTAATCATGTGCAACTAGTGACTCACTAACTCACATGGCGGAAGAATTTGACAGGACAGAGCACAGACTAATTTGTCCGTTTCCACCAAGGACAAAGTCGATGATACCGTAGAACCGTAAAACAATCTTCGTTGAAAATGTTCATAGTTTCCAGGAAATTCAACCCAGAATATCACTGAAAACACATGAAAAGCACAAAAAATCAATGAATGTTTGGAAATCATTTTGTTTTAAATAAATAAAACTAAAATATATAGCATCAGGGACTGATTAAGAAATGTGGGGCCCTGTTCAATAAAGCTGTGGGTGCCACAACCTCACAGAAGCAAAACAAAATGACACAAAAGTTCTTATTCAAAGACAATACGTATATTATTATTACTTCTGTTTTTACAATATCAGCAGACCTTTTAACATACCAGTTTAGTTTAAAAGTAGGCCTATGCATCTTTTAGGGATTAGGAATTTTAAAATGATTCATGGTCAGACATTTTCTTCTAACCACAGCAAAAACAGTACACTCGTAGAAGCAAACACTGCATTAACTATTATATGCCCCAAATAAATTATTGGGAGGGAAAATTTCCGGCAGTCATGCGGCTAAATAACGACTAGGTCAAATGGTTTTTACCAGGGCATTGATTTTCCATGCGGTAGAGCAGCCACTGATTGGAAATTAACATATATTTTCGCGCTTACGCCCAGTAGTTAGACCCTGGCTCAAGCTCCATCCTACTTATGTGAGCTTTTCCCCCCGTCTTCTGACTTTGTCTGGTTATGGAAACTGCAATAAGAGCTCCACACATGCGCAAAAGTTGTAGCCTATGTTAAAGCACTAGCATTCAAAAATTTGACAATTTGTTGTTCAGAGATTTTTAAAATTATAATTAACAATGATGAAAATATATTCCTAATGCATGTGCGGAGCCCCTAAAGTGTAGGCCTCTGTTCGGCCGAAGATGTCGAACATACCATTAATCCGACCCCAAAGCATTAGTCTTCCATATAGGCTACATAACGCACGCACGCACGCTTGTAAACCACCATAAGTTCATATATAAAAGACAATATCCGTGTCCATATTAATTCGTCATACCACAAAATATGGGAATATGTCCTGTGAATTTACGAATCAAATTACCTACTTGATTAAGTTGAATTGTCAGAATTTTCCCAACATTGATAACCGCCCATATCTTCCGCCATCACTTGAAGAAAGGAAGTACTTCCGGCATCTTCGTCCCAGCAAGATCAAGGCTTCCGCACCACCGTTCAATGCAATATAAATTGTATAGCGCAATAACACCGCATCTGACAACCGTAATTAGGCCGAAAAATCATATTGTTACAATAATAATTATTGGCCATCATTTATTCAAACCGATAATGTACCAATCATGTATATTTAGCTACCCTCTGGCAATAATGACTAATTTTCATATTAAGAACAGTTAAGCGCCTGACATAGTCAGAGCTGGAGTAGGCAACCAGATAAAAAAATTACGCATTTAATTCAGTTAGCGGTTATTAGCCAACTATGGTTTTCGGTCTCCAATTAATTGCATTAGTCTATCCTTCAAAGTATATTTGATAGGCTTAAATTAACCTAACTTCTTGCGAAAGAAATAAATTTGCGTGGAAAATATTCTTCAAGAAAATCAATAGGGTAAATTCTCAATTAGGCCTAAATGGAATTGCAATCTTCATCGAAAAAAGCAAGTAAGCTGGCTAGAAACCATATTAGAGCGACGTGACAAAAGCATTTATACCATTTCATGTTAAATGGCCATTTCGTATTAACTTAAATACTCATCCACCCAATATTACAATGCCAGGTTTTTAACCTTGCTGCA
>OX243821.1:27575397-27587496 GCA_945859605.1 Lumbricus rubellus
AATAAATGCGTTATAAGTAAAAGTATAAGTGCATCGCATAATAATTTCTATATGCGCAATAACTGTTACCTAACCGTTAACGTAAGCTTATAAGACGTGTCGAACTAAGATCGTGTTTGCCTGTGCGCATGCGTGTGTATTGTATACCTGTGTGTAATAGCACGCAATACTTTCTCACTCACTTACTTACATAATTGAAACATGACCGTTTCGTGTAAACGCGCAACGCACGACAGAGATATCACGTCACCGTTGCCCATAGCAACGTCAACAATCAACTCCTTTCTTGACCGCCAGAGTGCGCCAGTCGCTTCATATGCAACGTCACATCTGACGAGAGTTTTAGTCGCTTGGCGGCGCTTTTCCACCGCTAGATGGCCTAGATAAAAGAGGTTCAAATGGGATAGTCTTTCGAGGAGTGTGTCTGTGGGAAGGGCTGAAACTAAGGGGGGATGGGGAGAGAGATATAGACAGAAAGGGAAAGAGACATATACAGAGATTCAGATATACAAAGAGAGAGATATACAGACACAGACATAGACTCATACAGAGCGAGAGAGAGAGACAGACGATAGACAGACAGACAGACAGACAGACAGACAGACAGGCAGACAGACCAGACCGACTGGTATGTATGTATGTATGTATGTATGTATGTATGTATGTATGTATGTATGTGCACTTGTTATAGCGGCCCTTCAAGCTCTCTCTACTCAGAGGCGCTCTCGATGCAGAGCGGACACTGCATCGGAGTTTCACGCCGAAGCGCTGAGCAATTGTAAGTGAAGGACTTGCCCAAGGTCCTTACGCGGGGAGGTGGATTCGAACCTCGGACCTTCCGGCTCCAAGGCAACGACGCCACCACTAGACCACCGCGCCCCACAATAGAGACAGACAGACATACATACAGAGACAAAGACAGAGCCAGATGCAGAGACAGACACACAGAGACGGACAGTGAGACAGTCAGGCAGATTCAGATATTGAACCAGATATACATGTACTAAAAGGACAGAGACACATATGCACATACAGCACACAAACGGAGGCAAATATAGGCAAATAAAAAGACAGACAAAGGCAGAGCAAGACAAAGACAGACTGACAATGAAAAAGAGAGATAAATATTTCTTTCTCAAATCGAAATGCTACGTGTTTCAATGACTTATTCGCTTAAATGTCAAGCCACGAAAAACGATCTGACCTACTAAGAACAGAGCGACGAAATGGACGACCCACTTTGACCCCCGTGCAACGCTCGTAAATAAGCTGGAGCCCAGTGGGTGGTCCTTAGATTGTCGCTGTAGAGCTTAAGATTGCATTTGCGGATTATAAGAGAATATATTAGGCATTGCAGGGTTCTGTTCTTATGAAGTACTATTTATTTGCACCAAGGCCTTTGTTAACTAATTCTTATAAATGCCCAAACCTCTGCTCCGGTAAATCATTCCCAATCAGACAGTGTCTAGTGTCTATTATTATACTATACTATTTTTGTACAACTAAATGGCTTCTCTCAAGTGGTGTACCTAAAATTTTAAATTGTCAAATTTAAAAATGTTTTGTTTCTGAAAACCTAGTAAAAAGCAACATTGTCATATTTTCGATTCTTTCATAATTTATAATCAGCAGTCTTATGTTTCCGTTATAGATTGGCCAGTACTGCACCACTTAACGATAATTATCACACAATTTTCCCATGACACTCGTACAACAAAATGCCAAGCTATGCTTTACAATGTACTATTACATAAATGTCATCTTATTATTTACTACTTACTATTAAATAATACCATCATATCACAAGGAGTATAATAATTATTTACTGTTATTATTTTGTGCGAATCCTGTTTTTGTACAACTAAAATGCTTCTCTACGGTGCTATACTTAAAATTTGAAATTGTCAAATTTAAAAATGTTTTTGTTTCCTGGACACCTAGTAAAAAGCAACATTATCATATAATTAGCCTATAATAATTGTTTTCGCTTCTTTCATAATTTATATCACCAATGAAAGTTGAAGGTGCATCGTTCAATTGTCTATTGATTTTTGTCTACATAATCATGAACTTATTAAATTAGATGTTAAAAAAAGAGGTGTGTTGTATTTTGTAGTCAATATATACTTTATTTATTGATTTACTAAGAATTTTATATAGCGCTCCCTCAAGGTTACTACTCAGGAGCGCTCCCAGTCCAATACTGTGATAAGAATGGTTTTATCGCCACCTTCTTTCTCCACACGTATGATTACCAGATGCAGGATTGCAGCACAGTTTAGCCCTACATGCCGTTGTCCGTCCATGGAATTATAGGTGGGCATGTGCGTGTGTGCGCTGTTACTATTCTCATAAGTAGACACCTCTTTTAAAGATATATCCTTCTTATAAGTTTAAGCGCACGACTAACATCACAATTTGAAGTTTAGCATTCAATGCATAAATGAAAATAACCCAGACTCGTCAAGAAAAACCATGATCTGGCAAAAGCATCATGAGTATCACACACTTATGTTATGATATTGCAATTTTTTTCTTATATCATATAATTGCATTTATTCTATCAACTTTTATTCACTATGTGGCCGTCTATTTTGTAATAGGAAAAATCCCATTCCGTTTGAATTACACTGGCATCAGACTCAGATAGATGGGCTGCTGTGGCTCATTGACTACTGTAACAGCGTTCACTTTATGCATACCTTTATATAATGATAAACCGATATTATATATATTAATAACATTCAATCTCACTCAGCTTATCCATACCTCAACACACCTTCTAGAGGCCGCTAACAGAAGCTATATAAAGTTTTCACATGAAAACCAAATAAATTCCAAGGTAACTATGCGACGCTGATCACAAAGAGCCAAACAAATTTGATTGTCACAAGCCCTCGTCAAATCTGGATTCATCCATAATCACAATTATTTTCTTACGATGTAGTCCTAAAACAAATTAATTACCTATACTGGACCTGCCTGTTGAATGTCCTTTCTTAATTATACTGTCGACGTGTTTTTATTCCTACTAAATATGTTCCAACCTCTTTGTTTGCCTGTCCGTCTGCCTGCCTCTTTGTCTGTCTGCTAGGCTATTTCTATCTGTCTGTCTCTTTATCTCTATGTTGTCTGTACGTCTATTAACCCGTTGGAGGTGAGGTGGGGTGTGTCACACCCCAGAGGTATTCTACTTTATTTTTTTGTTGGAAAACGTTAAACCAGCTTGGAATATTTTTTTCTACCTTTGTGAATATGAAATACGGACACTTTGCAAAAATTTCAGGAATTTTGAACGAACAGTTTATTTTATTTTATTGTTTATTTGAAGGAAAATGCGATTTTTCGTATACAAACCGAACTTACATGGGCAAAGTACACAATGGATGGGTTCACCTTCTGGCCATGTAATAAGGATTGAAAACAGATATTTGTTCGTGATAATCGCCTGTTTAGTTGATAATTGATCATAGAAGAATAGTTTAACTCAAATTAATGGTTTCCATTTGATATCGCGACTTGAAAATGAAAATATGTGTTGGGGTTTGTCAGACCCCACCTCACCTCTAACGTTACAATGCGTCACCTCACCTCCAACGGGTTAAAACGCTCACTCTAAACACCTTCAAAACGCAATCAATTGGGACTACATAAGTTCTACACGCAAAACACTTTCAAGTTAAATACGTGGATGAGCCACTAGCCAAAAAATATAAGATATCCGCAACTTTGTACACTTGTGTCAATGCCATGGAATCACACGTCTGGAGAAATTAAGAGGGTGACGTAAATCATCTTCGTTTTAAACTAGTCATTATTTAACGGAAGGTAGACTAGCATAAAAAATTACGTTATGAAACCGTAACGAAGAATTTTTCACAGCGAGTAAAAATTAATTATCATAATACTTTGTTTAATCATTGCTGTTACAAAATGCTCTCTCTGTTTCTCTGTTTCTCTGTCTTTCTGTCTCTGTCTGTTTGCTAAGAGTATTATTAAAAGAATTATTAATAATATTATTATTACTTGTATAGTCATCATAATCATATCGCATTGTATTGTATTGTATCTGACCACTTACAAAGCGCTTCTCGCAGCATGAGCCTTTCAGAAGCGCTCGCAGTGCGTGCAAAATCGATAGAAAAGAGAAAGCTTACGAAATACCACCAATTATCATCGTCGTCATCATTGGCATCATCATTCATCATCGTCGTCGCCGTCGTCGTTGTCGTTGTCATCAACGACATCATCATCATCATCATCATCTGTTGCTCTGCCTATTATCTATCAATATCGTCGACGTAATCATCATCATCATCGTCGTAGTCGTCGTCATCATATTTTGCCACCTACCTGAGTTTTCATTTTCAGCATACATCAGATGTGAAGATGTGTATCTTTACCTGTTTTCTGACGATCGAAAACCATACGACGTCAACGCTTAGAATATCTGACCGTCTTCCGCATCAGCATCATTCTCTCTACAATCATCTCCCACCTCTCTCTCCCGTTCGTCATTTAACCGAGAGACGGTTGATCTAAGACGGTGCATTGAACGATGATGAATGGCGATGGCGATGGCGGTAGAGGTCTTAGCGTCTGAAATGACGGCGCATCGATCGTTCTCGCGATGCTTTGAAAAAGTGTGCGAGTCGATTGACACCGTGATGCTTTGAGAAATAGTGCGAATCGATTGGCACCGTGGTGCTATGAAGAAGAGTGTGAGTTGATTGCCACCGTGATGCTTTGAGAAAGCAAGCGATGTTTGCGTAGTGATCATTTCTTGATTGAAAATGAAATGTTCAGGGCTTAACGACACTGTTTCATATCGAAGATGATTAGTGTCGGAGGCAGAGAACAACCTCACACTCCACGTTTATATTGCGACCGAGCCACCCGCTGTAAAGATCCGACCGGGAATTGAACCCGGGCCGCCGGCGCGGCGAGCGGGCTACAACCCACTCGACCATGATTGTCAACTAGAAGTACATATATGACGGGTGTTTTGCTTTATAGAGGTGTTTAATAAATATTAAAATTGATGCTTGCGATGCAATGGTTAAAGCTAATTAAAATAATGTTACTTTCCTCATCCTCCACCAAGTCATTGCATCGATGACGATGATGACGACGACGACGACGACGACGACGACGACGACGACGACGACGACGACGACGACGACGACGACGACGACGACGACGACGACGACGACGACGACGACGACGACGACGACGACGACGACGACGACGACGACGACGACGACGACGACGACGATGATGATGATGATGATGATGATGATGATGATGATGATGATGATGATGATGATGATGATGATGATGATGATGATGATGATGATGATGATGATGATGATTATAGAGATGGTTATACATCCTTTCGAAAACGAAATGGTACTTTATACATGAATAATAGAATTGCTATCTAAAATAATTTATTGCATTAACGAAAGAACGATTTGGAAATTTACTAAACCACTTTATCGTTTTCATCTAAATCGTTTGCTTGGTACTTTGGTCTTATGAACGATTCCCCCCCACCCCAGTAATCAGGTCACCTACAAAACTAATAGGCTACTCCCCCCTGGATGTCTGTCCGTCACGACCTGGGGCGCTGAGTAAGACCACTTTGGCGTTGGATATATAGTGCATAAGATACCTTTGCTGATAAATATTTAAAAGTCCGTCTTGTGTCCAGGGAAAACTGACCATTAACGAAACCACCGTCTGCTCAAGACGGACAGGAGACGAGTGAAGACAGAGAGTGGTACAGAGGAGAGCAATATAGACAGTCATGGAGACAGAAAGCGTTACTCTTAGAGTTACAGACAGAGTGTGTCCGCAAGGGAGGACAGAGAGCGATATAGAGAGCAATATAATATATATAGAGAGTGATGGAGACAGACAGACAGACAGACATACAGACAAACAGACAGACTGACAGATAGACAGACAGACAGACAGACAGACATGCAGACATACAGACATACAGACAGACATACAGACAGACAGACAGACAGATTGACAGATAGACAGACAAACAGATAAACCGATGGACAAACGGACAGATATAGACCTATTGACGGAGAGCGATACACAGAGTTTCAGGTAGAGACACTGAACGTCACAGGCTGTAGATTGAATGAGAGAAGGAGGGATAGTGAGAGAATGGGAGTGAAGAAACCAAAGAGAGAAAGGGGGAATGAATCAATGGTGGAACGGAGCTATGTCAACAGGAAGACATAAGGATAGACAAACAGACAGACAGACAGACAGACATACAGACAGACAGACAGAAATACAGAAAGACAGGCAGAATGATTGCGATAGAAAATTACATAGAAAGACTGTAAGAGAAGTACATAATTCACAGCGTCGCCTTTTGCAACCACGGTTCAATAGAAAAGAAATGAATGATGGCGAGGTTTCGTCGACTATCGTGAATGCATAATAATATAGCACGTGGAGCCGTTCATTACACGTCATAGAAAGTTTATTTATATATAGCAAGAATATTAAAATTAAAAGAGGTGTACAAAATCATCCCCACGCATCAACGTCTACGAACAATTCCAAACGCAAAAATAACATATCCCCCGCGCATCGGATAAAGCACAAAGCCAAAGAAGTTTATGAATATATAGCAACAATATAAATTTTAAAAGAGGTGTCCAAATCTTCCCCGCGCATCAACGTCTCCATTCAATTCCAAACGCAAAAATAGCATATAACCAACTTTTCCAACACGACATCTCTCAGTTTAAATCACATTTTTCTTCCGTCTCACATCGGACCGAAATCTCGTTTCGGTCACTCGGCGCACCGCAAATCGGCGAATTACGCTCACCAATCCAACCGAATAAAAACGTCTTCTCGCGCCTTCCACGTGAAAAACCATTGTTAACGATTCGCGCGAAAACGATAAAAGAGGTGTCCAAATCTTCCTCGCACATCAACGTCTACGAATAGCAAAGTCATCAGGCGTTGTTAGGAGCGACTGGACGGCCCTCTGTCGGTGAATGTATCGCTGCCGTGGGAGCGGTAAAAGAGAGACTTATTCTGTTAGGCCGGGAGGAGAAAGGTTGCCACAGAAAGGAAGACCCGTCTTTATTGGCGATCCGTGTTGCAAATTAGGCGACGAATTTGACGAGAGACGCCGCGAACGATAAACGGATGAAATGCCGCGGATGACGTCAACTGCGGAGATTATTCGATGTCCGATATTCGAACGGTTATTTGACGCGATGCTGACTTTTCGAACGGTTACTTTGACGTAAAGTTGAATATTTGAACGATTATTTTACGCTATGCTGACTAACCGAAAGGTTACTTTGGCATGAAGTTGATTATTCGAAGGGCTACTTTGACGTGAAGATGGATATTTGAGCGGTTATTTCTTTACGTTGAGGTTGTGTATTTGCATGTTTATTTGATGTGATGTTGACTATTCGAACGGCTACTTTGGTAAACAGACTTTTCGGGTGTAAATAACGGTTTCGATTGGTTATAGAACGGTTGTCTTGAACACCTTTTAAACGGTCTACACCAATTTTATATAGACTATATATAGTTCATGAGCTGTTTTGTTGAAGATCCTGCGTGGTCGAGTGGGTTGTAGCCCGCTCGCCGCGCCGGCGGCCCAGGTTCAATTCCCGGGCGGGGATCTTTACAGCGGGTGGCTCGGTCGCAATATAAACGTGGAGTGTGAGGTTGTTCTCTGCCTCCGACACTAATCATCTTCGATATGAAACAGTGTCGTTAAGCCCTGAACATTTCATTTTGTTTCACAGTCCAACATAGTTACCAGCGTTGCCACTCCTTGGGTTTTTTCACAAGATCTTGGGTTTTTTGATCCGAACTTGGGAAATGGGGTTTTTTCGGGAAGAACTTGGGTTTTTTACTTGGGTTTTTTCGAACAAAAAATCTTGGGTTTTTCGATCCGAACTTGGGTTTTTTGAGGAAGAACTAGGGTTTTTGCTTGTTTTTTTTAAATCAGGAAATTGTGGACATTTTTGAGAGATTTGGACCGGATGACTAAAAAACGGTCGACAGAATTTTCGGACGGGAAAATTGAAAGATTTTTGTGTCCGTAAAAAAAGGTCGTCAGAATTTTCGGACGGGAAAATTAAAAGATTTTTTGGTCCGGTTGACTAAAAAAAGAGGTCATCAGAATTTTCGGACGATAAATTGTGGACATTTTCGAAGATTTGGGCAAGTTGGGTTTTCTTGGGTTTTTTCGACCCTCCAGCTTGGGTTTTTTCATTTTTTAGAGTGGCAACGCTGATAGTTACTTTGATTCAATAATAATATTTCAACCATGGCACGAAAAGCGCATGATTGTGGAATCGCTTACAGATAACATCGCAAAGGCTGACTCAGCATTTCATTCAGCAATATTCAAAGTGAGCACTGAGCAGTATGGCGTCGTAATGTCTCACATGGCTGCTAAACAGTCAAATCAAACTCTTTCGATAATTATGACTTGTGATTTTGCTACGAATTCATTTATGAGTTCATTCCAGAATTTATATAGCGCCTCTTCAGAGGATTACTCAGAAGCGCTGTCGACTCTAGCACGGCACATTATACAGCTTTGAGTTTAATTAAAACAATGTTTAAGGAAGAAAAACATAGTATAGACAAATGAAACAAGGCGACGACGCCGCCACTACACCATCGCACCCCACTTGAATACGTTATTTTATGAAATATTGAATGAAGGTTATCGTCACTTGAGGCGATGTTATGTATTTTACGTTGTGCATGATGTTCTCTTTTCTAATTAAACGACGAACATTATAGCACCACATAGCGATCGATCAGCAGAGCGAAATTTTGGTAAAATTTAATTTTAAAAATCAATGCTAGCTGTGGTTATATATAACCGCCGAGACATTTACAATAAAGGTGTACAAAATACACCGACACTTAATAATATAATTTTCGGTTGAGTCCTATATAATAATAGAAAACCGACACGTTTTGATCTCGGCATTTTGACCTCAAACGTGAAGGAATTATTGTTTTTATTATTCAGCAATTTAACGACATCTTATAGCTACAAGCGTATGGCTGAACTTGAACGAACATTTCTAACAACAGGTTTATATTGAGACAGAAAATTTACAATAAAGGTGTCTAATTAAAAACATGACTTCCATCTAATCAGATATTCTTCCCATAACAAATCGGCATGTTCTGAACTCCTTAAATGCATTGAAAATTATGTTTTTTTCCACAAAGTTTTAGTTGAATGATGACTCATTCAATGAGTCATCATTTTGGCACTGTTGTAGCCGATTACAAAAGCCAATTGGTTTCAGTACACTTTTAGACACCTGTTAAAGATGATTATTATATGCTATATAAATTTGAAATGCAAAACTTTAAGCATAATTCTTCATGCAGCTTTTCTAGGACTTTGTCACACAAACGAAAGATAAGAACAGTTTAACTTCTACCGTTGTATTGTATCTGTAAATTTATATAGCGCCTCTCCAAGTGCACACCAATCAGAGTATCCGGTTGTAGATATTTGCATGGACCCATAGGTCGCTATGTATAAGAGATGATGTGTGACCCATTTGGGGGATGTAAGTATTGTTTGTATTTGCACTTGTTATAGCGCCACTTCAAATCTTCAAGCTCTCTATAATTATACTCAGACTAAATACGCAAAGAAATTACTCAATACTATTGACACGATCTATGTTATTAACCCGAATCACATCTTTTCGCCCTCTTAAAACTACCGCCTTTTCTCTGTATGTATGAGTGTACGTGCACTTGTCATATTGTCCCTTCAAAATTACTAATCAGAAGCGCTCCGACTATAGCGCGGACACTGTATTGGAGTTTCACGCCGAAGCGCGAAAAGTAATTGCGATTGACGGACTTGCTCAAGGTTCTACGAGGCGGCTTGGTTTCAGTACACTCTTTAGACACCTGTCAAACATTATTATTTTATGCATTATAAACCCGCAATGCAGAACTTTAAGTAATTATTGTTGAGAAATATCCTTCCATTCCGTCTTTCACTCATTCACACCTGCACTGTCAGTTAGCTGCATCCCAATTAATAGTGGAGAAAGATACATGTAGGCGAATAGTATAAATAGAAGTGTTCCTGTAGCTAAAAAGACCAGTCTTAGTTAACCCTCGGGCTACCAGGGGGGGGGTGGTATCCACCCCCCCCCCCCCACTAGGTTTTTACCAAATCAAACTTTTTTCGTTAGGAATAAAATTTTGACGTTTTAGGTAGCTGTAGAGGATTCATTTGCGCACATTTTGAGCTAAAATGTGTGATGATATACCATACCATTCAAAAGTTATACCCGATATACCCGAGGCACCAGGGGGGTGGATACCACCCCCTTAGATTATCGGCTGTATCTTATCCGTCCTTTGACATGAAGAGACACCAATTACACCATTCTGTAGAGGGAATGTGGGGCTACATTTCCATGCTTAGCGAGTTGTCTTTTGACAACCGGAAGTGCTCAAAATAAATTAAAATATAAATAAAGGTGTTTTATTTTCATAACATTTTCATGTTTTTCCTATTAAAAATTATTCATAATTTATTTGTTAAGAGAAATAAATTATGTCATTCTATAGAGGGCATTCAGGGCTATTTGTTGATACCAATTACTATGACATTTGATGACCGGAAGTGCTCAAAATAAATTTAAATGTGTGAAAATGTTGGGTTTTTTTACAACGCAAACCGATAAGTCTGCGTAAACGTTTTTCAGCATGTTTTACATGTTTTTTCTCTTTTTATTGTAACTAAAACTAACTTACTACTAGTTTTTATAGTTGAATATTGGACTTTATTATATGTAAACTATTTTTAATTAAATAAATTATGTTAAAAACACACAGAATCTAATATTTTGCTTATGCGAAAGTATACATTTTGTGGAATCGACGGGTGCCTACGGTAAAAAATTCATAACTTCGGGGTGCTTTCATATATTTTAAACCTAAATATACCATTTTGTGCAGAAATGAATGCTGAATCCATAGGTATATTACAAGTTATGATATCTCAAACCACCCCCCCCTTGGTAGTCAGTGTTATACAAAAAAAGCTTGGTAGCCTGAGGGTTAAGCTTAGTTGTGTTGTGTGCCCTTGTATGGCTTTGTGATATTTTATGCACGGACCCACGGTTGTCACGATTTTAAATCTCCCAATAATTTTGTGGATGACATATGTATTCAACATTAGCGTAGGCCTATACAGTCATGTGCTTTCGGTTTTCGTTTTGATTTTTGTTAACTGTTACACAGTGGGTACCGTTTCAATTGACATGTAAACATTATAAATTAACTCTAAGCTTTTCGCTCGACTTTCACTTTGTGGTTTCCATACACATACTCCTGACAACTAGCTAACAAATGAGGGCTCGTCCATTTTATAGATGCGCACACAAGAAGCGGTGTATTGTAACAACTGGTTTCAACGGTCGTCATTTAACGTAGTGAGTTGAAGTGTAATCCGTCTCCAATTCGACACCTTTAGAACGCTATCTAAAAAGCATATAAAAATAAGTGTCAGATTTATTATCTTTCTTTCTTTGCTTTTTTCTTTGATTTATTATCTTTCTTTCTTTGCTTTCTTCACTTTCTTTGGACTTGCGACTGATGCCCCGTAATATTATCAGAAAGCAATGCTTAATGAATGCCTACATCAACTCTTGCGTACATAACGACTTCTGGAGTGCAATACGGCAACAAAAAGTTCACGAATCGACACAAAATTTGACACTGGACACAATAGCGGTAATGATCAACACCCGAGGACACGTTTCTTGGTATGAATATTACGCAGCGTTGGTTCTGAGCCATGAAACTTGATTATAAAATTATGCGCACATATATAGAGATATAGCTAACGATACTCGATTGAGAAACTGTTGTGACGTTGGAATGAGAGAGAAATGGAATTTGCTTTCTTCGATGGTCATTTGTTCAATTGAGAGAAAGTAGCCTCCAGTCCAGCCTTGGGTTTTATTCGCATGTGACTGTCACTGTCTGAATTAAGAGGCTATTTATGGGAAAGTCGCATGAAGACTGCAATTG
>OX243821.1:27587696-27709927 GCA_945859605.1 Lumbricus rubellus
TTATGTAATGAACAGAAATGATTACAGGTCATGCAATGTACAATGTAGAAAATAATTAACAAGTCGACTTATCTGGTTGACATTGTCCAGCGCATTTAGACCATGAATAGCGAATAATGAACCAACGATTGGCAGTGAGATTGAAAGAGAAAGAGCAGTCACTTAACCCTCGGAGGCTAACCTATGAAAAAATCACATATTGGATAACCTGGGGTATATTTTTCACCCCACACTCTTTGAGGCCTATGATATAAAATCAGACTATGTTTCATCAATAATGGTACTTAATTCAAGTTCAGCATGACACTGAGAAACTATGAAACCTAACTAAGTTAAAATATCAGCACAATCATCGAGTCTACGGTCATCTATACACAAGTAAGCTTTATTGCATGCTTTCCACATACAAAGTTGCAACACGTAGGCTAGGTCGACAGCATCATCGATTTCAACAAAAGCGCATGGCATAATTTCAAAGCAGTAAAAAAATTCAGGGCAAAAACTGACAGAGGGGTGAAAAAAACACCCCAGGTTAGCCTCCGAGGGTTAAGAGTGTGAGTGAAAGATGTGCCGAGAATTGGAAGTAAGGAGACAATAGGAACCAAGGAGGCGATGGATGGATGATGTATGTGATTGGACCGGACTATCACCTGTGGACTGTGGAATGGAGGAAGCTGCTGTCGTTGCCTCTGATCTCCGACCATCAGGAATGATCATAATCATTAGATAATTATAATAAGAGCCCCTGAAATCCGGCTATAGGTTGGGGCCGTAGGTATAGGGTCGTTTGCAAAATGTAACGTTTCTTCTACTCATTAACATTTTGTGGTCTCCAACACCTATCTAGCGTAGGGCTATCTCGTTTTCAGGGTGTCTAAGAAAGCTGCCTGTTTTAGTTTTAATCAACAATATTTTGCTTTCGTTTGTAACGTTTATTTATTGACGCTATCTTGTTACACTTATCAATGATAACCATTATCTAGTCCCATATATTTATTGCATCTTTGATCTCTTTTTAAAGGTGTTTAGGCTAGACCAGTAAAACTAACATAATTATGTGTTGTGTTTTGAATTGTAGTGTTGAATTTTCGTTTCCCTAACTTAATCTTTTCCGATTTTATTACGCTCGTTATGATTACATGCATTGTTTGTATGTATGTGCACTTGTTATAGCGCCCCTTCAAGCTATCTCTCTTTCTACTCAGAGGCGCTCCCAATGCAGAGCGGACACTGCATCGGAGTTTCACGCCGAAGCGCTGAGCAATTGTAAGTGAATGACTTGCCCAAGGTCCTTACGCGGGGAGGTGGATTCGAACCTTGGACCTTCCGGCTCCAAGGCAACGACGCCACCACTAGACCACCGCGCCCCACGCATTGTGTTGAACTCGCGAACATTATTATTAAGATTCTAATGATTCATTAGGAGAACTTGTATTATAGCGCCCCTACTGGCTATCTACTCAGAAGCGCTCCCGGTCCAACGTTGGCGATATAGGATAGTCCTAAGGCCAGAGCCGAAGTGAAACTGGAAAACACGGTGTTGCCTTGTTGAAGTTCGACAACGGTCGAAAAGTTAATTGACCGTCTCTCGCGTCCCAAACTTATATACCATTGTAGGCAAACGCTTTATAGGTGTTTAAGGTGACGGTTGAAATATTTTTGCACGTTTAAATTAACAGTCCTATGCAAGTCAAAAGATCAGGTTAAATCATTCGTAATTTCACAACTTGTAGCTGTAAGAAACATTAGCACATCTAAATACAGTTTCCTATAATTATGTCATAGATATAATTCAATAATTAATTATATTGAAATGTTGAATAATCTTCGACACCTTTAAAATTGATAAAACAGATACTATATATGGTTATGATTGGCCATCTAAGGTGAATAAGAAATAGGAACAATTTCATAATTGTCAACTCAACGTAATAGCGGAGATCTGAAGTTCCAAAATATTCCAAAAATAATCGCTATTTTGATCCGAAAGAAACCGTAAACTTCGCTCATCCGTGAATTGACGACAGGCAGTGTCAGTCCATAGACAGAATTAATAAGGAGGGTGACGTTAATGATCTTCATCATTTCACGGTCATGGGCGGAGTTTGGTTTCCATTCTTGGGGGGGCTAAAAAAAAATTTTTCCTCGGCCCAAAAGATGATGATTTTTAACTCTTTGATGCCGAAAGTGTAGTAAAATGTTTGGGAAATCCTGTACCCTCCGGAATTAAAGAGTTAAGTCATCGATTTGAAATATCATAAAAACCATACCATTTCTGCGCACACACCTTTTTTAGTCAGCAAATTTATTTGAAATCTCATAAATAACAATTTTCCGTAAACACCTTTTTAGTCATAGAGTTCAATTAATATCTCATAAAAATAAACACTGTTTTTGGTAAACACCTTTTTAGTCATCGGGTTGAGATCTCATAATAACCATACTATTTTTGCCGAAACACCTTTTTAGTCATAGAGTTCAATTGAAATCACATGCAAAACAGTATTTCTGAGGATACACCTTCTTAGTCATCGAGTTTATCTAAGATCTCATACAATCCATACAATATGCGTGGATACACCTTTTTAAGTCGTCGAGTTAATTAAAATCTCATTAAAAATACTTAGTTTCCGTAAACACCTTTTTAGTCATCGAGTTTATCTGAGATCTCATATAATCCATACAATATGTTTGGATACACCTTTTTTAAGTAGTCGAGTTAATTGAAATCTCATTAAAAATACTTTGTTTCCGTAAACTAAACTCAAAATGATGTCCTTAGACACCCGTAAATTCTTGAAAATACTCAAATCAAATAACAATCTTTAGACACCCGAAAACCGTTGATAATATTAAAATCAAAATGATGACCTTAGACACCCTTAAATCGTCGATAATACTAAAATCAAATTATGTCCTTTCACACCCAAAAATCGTTGATAATTTTAAAATCAAAATTTAATTTTTAGACACCCGAAAATCGTTGATAATACTTAAATCAAATGATATCCTTAGACACCCGTAAATTGTTGAAAATACTGGAATCATAATGATCTTCTTAGACACCCAAAAATCGTTGATAATATTAAAATCAATATGATGTCCTTATACACCGGTAAATTGTTGAAAATACTGGAATCATTATGATCTCCTTAGACACCCGAAAATCGTTGACAATATTAAAATCAAAATTATGTCTTTAGACACCTGAAAATCGTTGAAAATACTTAATTCAAATAATATCTTTAGACACCCGAAAATCGTTGATAATACTAAAATCAAATTATGTCCTTTCACACCCGAAAATCGTTGATAATTTCAAAATCAAAATGATGTTTTTAGACACCCGAAAATCGTTGATAATATTAAAATCAAAATTATGTCTTTAGACACCCGAAAATCGTTGATAATACTTCACAGATCAGAAGTCCACGGGCCGCATTTAATGAAAATACACATGGAATTTGATCCATGGGAGTCCCGCAACCAATAGCTGTCGCTAATGACATTTACTGCGCCATGAATATTCAACATTTACTGCGTCATTAATATTCATTAGGTCATCTGGGTTGCGTAAGTAGCAAAAATCTGTTGTAAAAGTGATTTCTGTTCAACTCGATTAAACCACATAATAAAGAAGGCGTGATTAAACTGCGAAATGGCAGATTTCATGAAAACGTTGCCGTCAGAGTACACATAGGCTACAGGTTGTCGCAATTCTCTGGCGAATACGCTAACGTGGAAAGTACTTGACGTAGAATCGTAAATTTAGATTGGTAAAATTTTGAAAGTTACAATAAATAAAAAATAGAAAGCATTCAGTGTCAATCCTTCATTAAAATCTGTAGCAATTTCATAAAATGAAAATTTAACGATATTCACATGACGATTGCATGGTGTGTCGCGAAATTTGGTTGCAAGTTTAAGTGTGTTAGACACCCTAATTTCTTGTCTAAATTTCCTTAAAAAACTATCTAATTTCCAACACGGACTTTCCATCCTAAAATAGAAATCATGTTCCTAGGCTACAGACTTAACGCCGCTTCGTTTGTAAGAATCGCGTTTTGTTCCAAATTTACTTGCACACACGCAATGTCACTAGATCACAATATCACTTACATGCATGTATTACGATAACACTTTGCATACCGAGTTATACTCTTCATGAAGCGAATTATTCCTAAAAAACATGAAGTTTCGAAGCTCATTCGTTCTTCTTACTTCTGGCTAGACGCCTAACATGAATATTCATTAGGCAATGTCAAGCTCATTGTCTGATTGGTTGCGGGACTCCCATGGATCAATTTCCATGTGTACTTTCATTAAATGCCCACGGGCCAGGTCTCATGATCAGAGAGCAAACTGCACAACTTTGAACTTCCGTAAAAAATGCTTAAAACTTCACTTCCAGGTGACAATTCGGTAGTAATGTGATACTGTAGCCTACTAATAACTGATATTTGCATCTATCTTTTAGTTTGTCTCATTGTCCCAGGTTGCATTCTGAAACATGATGTTTTTAGACACCCGATAATCGTTGATAATACTTAAATCAAATAATATCCTTAGACATCCAAAAATCGTTGATAATACTAAAATCAAAATGATGACCTTAGACACCCGAAAATCGTTGAAAATATTAAAATCAAAATGATGTTTTTAGACACCCGAAAATCGTTGATAATACTGAATTCAAATAATATCCCTACACACTCGAAAATCGTTGATAATACTGAAATCAAAATGATGTCCTTACACGCCCAAAAATCATTGACAATACTAAAATCAAAGTGGTATCCTAAGACACCCGTAAATTGTTGAAAATACTGGAATCATAATGATCTTCTTAGACATCCAACAATCGTTGATAATATTAAAATCAAAATGATGTCCTTAGACACCCGTAAATTGTTGAAAATACTGGAATCATTTTGATCTCCTTAGACATTCGAAAATCGTCGATAACATTTAAGTCAAAATGATGTCTTTAGACACCCGAAAATCGATGATAATACTTAAATGAAATAATATCCTTGGACACCCGAAAATCGTTGATAATTTTAAAATCAAATTGATGACCTTAGACACCCTAAAATCGTCGATAATACTAAAATCAAATGATGTCCTTTCACACCCGAAAATCGTTGATAATTTCAAAATCAAAATGATGTTTTTAGACACCCAAAAATTGTTGATAATATTAAAATCAAAATGATGTCTTTAGACACCCGAAAATTGTTGATAATACTTCACAGATCAGAAGTCCACGGGCCAGGTCTCATGATCAGAGAGCAAAATGCACAACTTTGAACTTCCGTAAAAAATGCTTAGAACTTAACTTCCAGGTGACAATTCGGTAGTAATGTGATGTAATATAGTAGCCTACTAATAACAGTATCTGCATCTATCGTTTAGTTTGTCTCATTGTCCCAGGTTGCATTCTGCCAACCTGTTTTTGCGCATTAAACGATTTATACTACGGTACTGCTACACATTGCTAGTCTTCGTTTTCACAGTCTTGATGTAGGGGGAGGGGCTGGTGGCCAACAGGTCACTGTCTGGGCCTTTTGCTCTTTTGTTGTCTCCACAAATGTACCATTTTTCACACTTGGAAGTCCTTATTGATGCATGATAAAGTCGGTGGATTCTTGGGGGGCTTAGCCCCCCCTAGCCCCTGATAAACTCCGCCCATGTTCACGGTGTCTTAATTAAACAAAAACCATTGCACTGTTTCTAACCTACAGTTAGCCGAGTTGACAATGGAGAGCTGCACTGCGTTACATTTAGGAAGCCGAAAATCGAATGAATAATTAACTGGGTTTCTCGTCCCACATTTATATATCTTTGGTGTTCAAAATTTTAGAGGTGTTTAATACGACGGAACGGTTGATTTTTAGCATAAATTTGAAGCATTGCTGTACAAGGCGACCTGGTGACTGATCGGTAACGCGCTTGCTCACTGCTCTAGCGATTGCGGGTTTGACTGCGGGTAACGACCTCGGGCAAGTTGTTTACGCACACGTGCCTTTGCCACTAAGCAGTATGATTTGGTACCGGCGTAAGCTGGGGAGTAAACAGCAAGTCCTGTGACTTTGGGATTCGTCCATTACCGGCTCAAGGGCTTAGAAAAGAAAATGAGAACATCGCCAAGGGGTCCTAGGACGACCTTACTTACTTTATACAAGTCAATAGATTAGGTAACATTATTTTACAACTTGTGGTTGTAAGAAACGCTGCCACATTTTATAAATATGATTTTCTATATGAAATAATATTGAAAACTCAATTCATCTTCGACACCTTTAAAATGGGTGCAACCGATGCTATGAATAGCAATGAATGGAATCCTTAGGCGAATGACGAATAAATTTGAATAAACCATGTCACCTCAATGCAATAGCGGATATCTGAAAATTCTGATATATTCCAACAAAAATCGCTATAAATTCCCAAGAAGCAGTAATTGTTTGGTTTAATTAACTATGCCATTTCTGGTTCAAGTCTCTAAAATAATTATAATAATGGAGAAAAGAGGGCGTCCATAATTATTATCTTCATTCTCTTCGGTGTTAATAAACTAATTAACCATTTTATTATAACATACCCCTTTTAAGGTTTTTCATCCTCTATAAAAACTATGAGTCACACTTTTTAAAACTCATAATAATTATTATGAAGGAATATGCTTTTCTACTATTCTTACGACAAATAACAAGACTAAGCCTACTGTACAGATTCTTACAGAACAAAGCCTAATAACTAATAATTCAATAACAATCCCTACGTCCATTCACATCATTGAAATTTACAAAACACGCCGATCGAGCAAAGTTTTTTTATATTCCACATCTATCTACTCTTTCTGCAATCAATCAATCAATCAATCAATCAATCAATCAATCAATCAATCAGTCAATCAGTCATTCATTCAATCAATCAATCAATCAATCAATCAGTCAATCAGTCATTCAATCAATCAATCAATCACTCGACCAATCCACTAATCAACATCCATTGACTAATTCCTCCACCCTCCCGTTCACAATCCACCCATTATTCATCCATTCATCCCCAAATACTTACAATAATGCTGTTTTCTATTCCATCCGTTCAATCGTCCGTCCATCCATGCATCTACATGTATCCATCGACACCGCTCTCCTCTGTCTTTCTTCGTAGCCTTTCATGTCCGCCTATCCATCCGTCCATCCATCTATTCATTCATCCATCCGTCCATCCATCTATTCATTCATCCATCCGTTCATCTATTCATTCATCCATCCATCCGTCCATCTATTCATTCATCCATCCGTCCATCTATTCATTCATCCATCCGTTCATCTATTCATTCATCCATCCGTCCATCTATTCATTCATCCATCCGTCCATCTATTCATTCATCCATCCGTTCATCTATTCATTCATCCACCAATCCGTCCATCTATTCATTCATCCATCCATCCGTCCATCTATTCATTCATCCATCCGTCCATCTATTCATTCATCCATCCATCCGTCCATCCATTTATTCATTCATCCATCCATCCATCTATAAATTCATCCATCCATTCATTCATCCATCCGTCCATTCATCCATCCATCTATCCGTCCAACCATTCATCCATTCACCCATCCATCCGTCCATTCATCCATCCATCTATCCGTCCATCCATCCATCCATCCATCCATCCATCCATCCATCCATCCATCCATCATTCATTTATACATCCATCCATCCCTCCGTCCCTCCATTCATCCATCTTTCAATCAATTCATCCATCCATCCATGTTATATATACATGTATTATTTTCTCATTGTAGTCCGACCGTACAACCATCCGTCCACACCATCTCTTCCTCCTCCTTCGTATCCATCCTTCTCCATCTTCTGACCGTCCACCAGTCCAACCTCTTAACCAACTACCCATCCACACTTCCACCTTTCCACAATCCATTCATCCACCCATCTACATAATTATTATCACAATTATATTATATAATTTTATTGTTCTTTTCTCATTGTAGTTCATCCATCCGTCCATCCATCTCCTCCTCCTCGTCCGTATCTTTTCATGTGCTGTCGGTGCAGCTGCCAACGCATCATGTCGACCAGTCTCGACGACCTGCGCAGTCCTCTCTTCTGGCGAGCCATCATCGCTGAATTCATCGGCACCCTCGTTCTTACCTTCATCGGATGCATGTCTTGCATCGGATGGGAAGAATCCTACTCACCAACCATCGTTCAAATCTCCCTCGCATTCGGCCTCAGCGTCGCCACCATCGTCTGGGCGATCGGCCACGTCAGCGGGGGACACATTAACCCCGCAGTCACCGCAGGGATGCTAGTCACCCGCAAGATCAGCCTCGCCCGTGGCCTCCTCTTCATCGTCTCCCAGTCGTTGGGGGGCCGTGACGGGGACCGCCCTGTTGAAGGTGATCACCCCGGTGCATGCCCGTGGAGCACTAGGGGCGACTACCGTTAATGATCACTTGAGTCCGGGGCAAGCGATGGGAGTGGAAGCGTTGGTGACTTTTGTGTTGGTTCTCACTGTGTTTGGATCGTGTGATAGCAAGAGAAGTGATCTGAATGGATCGGCGCCACTCACCATTGGATTGTCCGTCACCATGTGCCACCTGGCGGCGGTGAGTGACATCATCTTACTTACTTACTAATCTTGTTAAGCGCTATGTAATATTGTGGGGCGCGGTGGTATAGTGGGTATGTTCGTTGCCTTGCAGCCAAGAAACAGGCTCGGAACTAACAGAACTCCCTGGCCTTCACTATATATAGTTGAAATATATAACAATAAGAAGGTGTTTAAGTTACTGCTCTTTCTCTGTCAATCTCACTGCCTATCGGTGAGTTACACCATCTCACTTACTTACTTACTTACTTACTTACTTACTTACTTACTTACTTACTTACTTACTTACTTACTTACTTACTTACTTACTTACTTACTTACTTACTTACTTACTTACCTACCTACCTACCTACTTACTTACTTACTTACTTACTTACTTACTTACTTACTTACTTACTTACTTACTTGCTTGCTTGCTTACTTACTTACTTACTTACTTACTTACTTACTTACTTACTTACTTACTTACTTACTTACTTACTTACTAATCTTGCTAAGCGCGAAGTCATTGTTGGGGTGTAGTGAGTATGTTCGTTGCTCCTGCAGCCGGCGAGTTCCAGGTTATAAGCTGCCTCATTTATATATACACAGAATATGAAACAATAAGAAGGTGTTTAAGTGACTGCTCTTCCTTTTCAATCTCATTGCCTTATCTATCGTTGGTTCATTGTTCGCTATTATGGTCATTATTGTGGGGAGCGGTGGTGTAGTGGTGGCGTCGTTGCATTGCAGCCGTAGGGTTGCAGGTTCGAATCCATCTCAAGCAGCCACGTATACGGACCTTGGGCACGTCCTTCACTCACTAAAATTGCTCAGCGCTTCAGCGTGAAATTCTGATACAGTGTCCGCGCTGTAGTCGGTAGCGCCTCTGTGTAAATAAATCTTGAAGGGCGCTATGACAAGTGCGCATACAAAAAAAAACATGTACAAATATAAAAGTTCATATGCAATTATGCATAGTACCATCACTAGCGTGATTATAATGTGGTGGTGGAGATGATGCCGATGATATTGCAAATGGCAACGATAGATGTGATGATGATACTCCACCAGCTGCAATGAGTACGTTGATTGAAATGGGACTGTGAGGGATAAAGTGAGTACGTAAGTAAGTAAGTATATTTTTTTATTAAATCTATATGCAACACAGCTAGTAGGACTTCTCTGCCTCCTCTAAATATAGGTAGAATAAACGGCAATAAGAAGGTGTTTAAGTTACTGCTCTTACTTTTTCAATCTCACTGCCTTTTCTGTCGTTGGTTCATTATTCTCTGTTATGATCTAAATGCGTTGGACAATGTCAACCAGGATGACATTGCATCGATTTTGACCTAAATAAACTGTTAAACATAATTCAACTTGTATTATGATATAGTTGCTATTGATGTCGAGTTATAAAACTGATACTTCTCGTAAAAGAGGTGTGTAATTTTGGTTTTGGCAGTTCTTAGTATTTGTGTGGAATTACATAGCGCAGCACAGGTAGTCAGTTTGATGATACTGTGATAGCGTGAATCATTGACGTCTACCTTCTTATTCATCTGCGCTTGAGTGTGACCCTGTTCAGGCTTCCTGATTTTCCTAGTTTTGACGCACTATGTTCTCTGGTCATAAAATGATATTTCTTTCTCCTATAGTCACTTAAACACCTTCTTATTGTTATTAATACTACCTACATGTACATATAAGAGAGTCCTAAAGGCATATCTGCTCAATCGTCTATAAAACCAAACAGCCTCCTTCCTCTCCCCTCAGTCTCTTCATCTTCATGGGTTCATGAAGTTTTTTGGAGGAAATCTACCTTGATGAGCCATTATCAAATGAAAGATGTATCTAAGAGATATACATGTTCGAAAAAATTTAAATTTCCATTTGTGCAGCATTTACAAAATAATTTATAAAATAAAAATCACAAGGAACACCACCATATTATTGCAATCTAGGAGAGAGCACTAGAACGGTGATTAGGAGAAAGAAATATAAGTCATATGACAATCCTCCTAAAAATCCTTGTCACATCCTTCACGACCTCTTTCCTCTCCGTAAGGTCCTTCCATGCAATACTAGATATGACTTTGAGTCATTAACTTTCTACGTTATGATGAGAATTTTACATGCATATTACTCTGCGCCAATCCCTTTATTCATCAAACTAGGTGCTGTAATATGCCAAACAAATTCCTGTCGAGGGCAATGGCCTCTGTTTTCATACATGTAGGCCATCGTCAAATCTGGATCAAACCATCCATTTTATTTGCTTCTTCTGTAGATACTTAGGCATACTCTTCTTGTATGGCTGTTAGAATGAAAGTAAAGTAATCTCTGCATGGTGCAGTAAAATTCTCTTGCTTCATAAATATTTATATAAGGCTTAGTACAAATTAAAAGGTGTGCAACAGATTGCGGTACAAGCGTTTAACGTTGCGGTAAAATCCTGATATTTCATCACTTTTTATATAGCGCTGTTTAATACAATTTAAAAGGTGTGCAACAGCATGAGCGTCCAACGCTAAACTAATAAAACGTATTTTTCCTGCACACTGATTGAATTCATCGTTTAAAAAGGTGTTCTACATTATCCTAATTTTTAATTTTTCATTCTCATCCGATCGTTTTTTAAAATTATTTCGTCTTGATGAATTACTAACTTATATGATATGATGATTTTCTATTATATTCATCAGTCAATATCAACAAGGGATGCAGAAGCTATATTTTCTTAATTATTATTTATCAATTCAACTTATTCATTGATTAGAATTATAATTATTTTACTTACACGCATACATTCATACGCATAATACCCTCGTACTAGCATTCATTACTACATGTGAAAACTAACACAAAGATTTCTGTCACATTAAACCTCAATCCCTCTCTCGGGTCGGCTCAATTTTGAACCCCAGTATGTTCACCTCTGTATCATATTGCACTCGATAGTATATAAACCTCTGCATTCGCATAAACGCACACAGTCGTACCCACACACAAGCGCACGCACGCACGTACGCACGTACGCATGCACACACACAAATACACGAACACACAGACACACACAAACACACGCACACACACACAAGCACATACACACACGAACGCACGCAGGCACGCACACATGTGCAACAGTATATGAGCCGTTTAAGACACCTGAAAATCGGGAAAAACTACGTTATATAAGAATCAAATAAGTTACGCTTTGTATGTTTTAAGTCGAGCGGCAACGGACATTGAACGAATAAATCATTCAACAGTGTTCAGCTGCGTAAGACACCTTTTAATCGGAGTAAAACGATGTAATAAACAAATAGAACACAAAGGCGATTTATCATCGACCACTTGCCTAGCCTTCTTTCAGCAAAGAAGAAAATTTAACCACTGCAAAAGAATTCAACCTCGCTACATACATACTCTTCATACATTGCTCTTTCCCTTGCTTGGTTAACCCGTTGGAGGTGAGGTGACGCATTGTAACGTTAGAGGTGAGGTGGGGTGTGACAAACCCCAACACATATTTTCATTTTCAAGTCGCGATTTCAATTGGAAAACATTAATTTGAGTTAAACTACACTTCTATGATCAATTATCAACTAAACAGGCGATTATCACGAACAAATGTCTGTTTCAATCCTTATTAGATGGCCAGAAGGTGAACCTATCAATTGTGTACTTTGCCCGTGTAAGTTCGGTTTGTATACAAAAAATCGCAATTTCCTTCCAATATACATTAAAATTAAAAAAACTGTTCGTTCAAAATTCCTGAAATTTTTGTAGAGTGTCCGTATTTCATATTCACAAAGGTAGAAAAAAATAATCCAAGCTGGTTTGACGTTTTCCACCAAAAAACTTAAATAGAATACCTCTGGGGTTTGTCACACCCCACCTCACCTCCAACGGGTTAAAGAAGAGGTGACGTTAATTATCCTTAGATACGCTCGCAAACACATGTGCATAAGCCACTATTTTCTCCTATTCTGTCATTTTCCGTCAGCGTGGAAAATCCATATCATGGATCGTCTTTCCAATTCTCTACCACTCATCCCCCCCAACCCAACACCCCAAAAAGCAGCGTTCACCCAGAAACCTTTGTCCACGTCCAAACGCTACATCATATCGCATTCCCAACCGTCACATCGCATCGCATCGCATCTCATTACTGCTACAAACCATTTCTGACATCGCAAGGCATTGCGAATCCATAATGCGTTTTATGCCATACGAACCAATTCTTTGCTAATTAATAAAATTATAGTCGCACAAAGAGCAAATTCTACCCTGCATTAAATTCCTCTTGTGACCCTCATCCGGTAAATAGCGACGACCCGCTTCGACAAATGAATAAATTAAGTCAACGTTGTAAATGCGGCTGAACTAAAAGTTGATTCTGCACACCTTTTTAAATTTTGTTCTCTGTTTATATAAAGCAGTTCATGTATCAGGTAACAGGAATTTTGAGAAAAGGATGATCCAAAGTTCGATGCTTAGTTAGGCACGCGTCACTAAAGGATTGGTTTCGTGTTTCAATGGATGGATGGATCCAGAGCTTAGCGAAAGCTTATGACTACAAAAGTCATTGCCAGATATAATTTTGGCATTTTACAGCTTATATATTTTCTGTGCTACAGTAGTTGCAGTCAAAGGACACTGTGTTATTAGGAGGATCATTAACGTCGCCCTCCTCTTTCATAAAGGCTTGGGACTGGCAGTGACAAACTGTATAGCAGCGTCCGAGGTTTTTAATTATTGAGATCTTAGAATCAGCAGTTACGTTGAAAATTCGTTGACAACAGTGATATTTTTACCCTTGGAATCTGAAACAATAAAATGGACGATCCTGCTCTCTTATATTATTCAGTTTTCACCTTTAAAAGGTGTTTAATATCAGCCATTACTCTTGTACTCGTTTGCTCTAGGACACCCTTCTCTGTGATAATAATTATGATATTTTCTTTATGAAATTCATTCTGACGAGTGCACGAAACAATCTTAATGATAATAATAATAAAATATTAATAATTGGCATCAATCTATGAATCGAGCAGACAGCCTTGTGATACAGATACAACGGCGCTATTAGCAGCCTACAAATTCCGTCTATCTTACGGGAATTTATTGGCAGCCTGTAACGTAATTAGAAAAAAACAGCCAAGAGTAGGAAAATTATAAATGATAAGTCACCAATTATGTCATATCAAAAAAATTAAGTCAACGTTGTAAACGCTACATCTTAAATGCCCTTCAATGAAAGTTGATCTCAAACACCTTTTTAACGTTTTATCCGATGATATAAAAACTTGTGCCTGACCAGTTCAGAGGCGATGAGAAGCTGTCTGAATAGAAATTCCCATAAATTATGAAAGTAGACCATTGCTCGAAACAAGGAAGTCCAATGAACATCTAACCCTTTGAAGTTCAAAGTGCATAGCAAAACACAGGTAACGCTAACCCTTGTTTTGCTGTGCTTTAAAGAACCAGCCCCAACTAGTTTTAAAGAAGGAGGGCGAAGCTAATGATGCGCGCTAACACACAGTGGCGCTATATTCAAACTTGGTTCTATATTCAATCACGCTTTCCAACAAACTTATACGGTTCAGTTCAATAATGGCGTCATGTCTTTTTATGAGTACCATTTCAAAGCAGATTCATCATCATCATCATCATCATCATCATCATCATCATCATCATCATCATCATCATCATCATCATCATCATCATCATCATCATCATCATCATCATCATCATCATCATCATCATCATCATCATCATCATCATAGTCATCGTCGTCGTCGTCGTCATCGTCGTCGTCGTCGTCGTCGTCATGATCATCATCGTCATCGTCGTCGTCATCATCTATGTTTTCCCATTATCTGTGATTTCATAATTATTTCTTTCGTTCTGTTAAACATAATTGCCGAGAACCTTTTTGTATCATCTCAGACATGAATGTTGAATAATCCGGTTAATTTATGTAAATTTAGATGATTTCTTAACAGAGGTGTTTAGGATCAGCCTTTACTCGTGGACTCGTTTGTTTCTATTGCATGTGTACCATCTTCTGTACTAATTATCATCAGATATGCTCTTATGATGACAATTTCTTTTAAAATCACCTATACTCTTATGATGACCAATTTATAAAAAAATATCAACGATCCTAATCACGACTTCCTGCCTTTGTATCTACCTTTAAAAAAACGAACACAACCTTCGAACCACACAAGATTGTCATAATTTCCACTGTGTATAAGCACATCCTACTCGTAATTTTATCTTTGCGTTGTGATGCCACAACTCAGTGGAATAGAACTCGTGGGAGACCGCAATATACTTGGCTGTCCTACGTCACAAGGGATCTACATCACATTGGCATCTCTGAGGCAATCGCCCAATGGGTTGGCAGAGAACCGTATAACCGGTGGAGAAGGATTGTTGAAAGAATGAATGTGGTTGTCTTCGTAAATACCCTGAACAAGATCGTCTGTTAAAGTTGTGTTTGTAAGATCCTTATAACTGCAAATATACTAATTGGTTGTTTTATTGGATGGATGGATCCGATTTGACCAGGGTCTATGACAACAGAGCCCGTTACCCTGGACAGAAATTTGCTCTGCATATTACAGCACTTATGAGCAAGGTACTAGACCAGTAAATTGATTAAAAACTAGGCATATGATGCTGTGTTCTTCGCGTTTGTTTGGGGATGCACTGCTCACCTAATCAGCATGCAGACGGTGTGACGTTGCTATATATAGTTACAGTAAAATACATAAAAAGGTGTTTAACTTCATGCTTTTAGAAACTATTCTCAACTTGATTCACGCACACTGTATCGTAACTTATCTGCCCTTCCTTAACCAAAATTTCAAGAGCCCCATCTTGCAGTCACTATTATTTTATTTATTTTATTAGTTATCCATTTTTATTGCACCTCTTCAAGCTTTCTATTTAGAGGCGCTCCCAACTACAGCGCGTACACTGAATCGGAGTTTAACGCCGAAGCACATGAGCAATTGCGAGTAAAGAACTTGTACTTGCGTGGCGGCTTGAGGTGGATTCGAACCTGCAGCCCTCTGGCTGCAAGGCAACGAACAATTCCACTACACCACCGTGCCCCACAACTTACTCTGTGGTCTATAATTGTCTAACCCACAAAAAAACACATACACACATACAAGCGTAATCTAAAAACTGCGTCTGACGTGATGTGTTTTTCTCATTGTCCAGATAAAGTACACGGGATCGAGTATGAACCCAGCTCGGACGCTGGGACCAGCCGTTGTCATGGGGATCTGGCACGAACACTGGGTAAGATAATAAAACGTTTGATCAGGCATAAAAAGGATAACAATCTTAGATGCTGACAATATTATTACCGACCGAGCCCTAACCCTAACTGACTGACTAACTAATTGGCTGAATGGATGAATGAACAAAATGAGTGACTGGCTGAATGACTACACGACTGACTGGCTGATTGCGTGAATAAATGGCTAAATGACTGACAAACTGATTGCGTGAATAAATGACTAAATGACTGACGGACTAATTGCCTGAACAAATGACTAAATGACTGACATACTGATTGCCTGAATAAAAGAATAAATGACCGACAAAATGACTGACCGCCCGCCTGATTATCTAACTAACGAGACTGATTGACTGAATAACTGACATGCACACCTACATTTACGTCTACAGCCATCCTATTTATTGATAGATTTACTGACTAATTACCAGAGGATCGGTTCTACCAACAACAAAAGCACCTGATCTCTATAGACTACATTTGATAGACAATCTGGCTTTGACGTGTCTCAAGTCTCTCTTCTCGGCCATAAGTCACCACTTGATAATTTAGAAAGAGCATTTATATCCTGCTTATGATAATTTACTATTGCTTAATTTGTTAGGTCATAAAATCAGACAGCTAAGGTCGATCACAGTTTGAGAAAACAGAGATTTGCGATTATAGAGGACGCGGTAATCGTATGGATAGTGAGCTGTTTTTAAACACCTCTGAAAAGCCATTAGATTAGGCAATATTAATTTTTAAAAACGGAATCCTCAAGATAGAACTCTCCAAACCAGCGTAAGGAATACTTCTAATAATATAATAGGAAGCGGCCCGCGTTGCCACTCCTTGGTTTTTTTACAAGATCTTGGGTTTTTCGATCCGAACTTGGGAAATGGGTTTTTTTTCGAGAAGAACTTGGGTTTTTTGCTTGTTTTTTTTTCGACACAAAATCTTGGGTTTTTTCGATTTGAACTTGGGAAAATGAGGTTTTTTCCAGAAGAACTTGGTTTTTTTGCTTGGGTTTTCTGTTTCGACTAAGAAAATCTGGAAATTGTGGACATTTTGGAAAGATTTGGGCTGGATAACTAAAAAAAGAAAAGGTCATCAGAATTTTCGGACTGGAAATTGAAAGATTTATAGATTTATTTTGGTCCGGATGACTAAAAAAAGAGTCGTCAGATTTTTTTGACGGGAAATTGTCGAAATTGTCGAAAATTTGGGCAACTTCAGTTTTCTTGGGTTTTTTCGACCCTCCAACTTGGGTTTTTTCATTTTTTAGAGTGGCAGCGCTGGAAGCGGCAAAGTTAACCCTCGGGCTACCAGGGGGGGTTGTAGCCACCCCCCCCCCTAGGTTTTTCCCAAATAAAACTCTTTGCGTTTGAAATAAAATTTTGACGTTTTAGGTAGCTGTAGAGGATTCATTTGCGCACATTTTGAGTTAAAATGTGTGATGATATACCATACCATTCAAAAGTTATACCCGATATACCCGAGGCACCAGGGAGGGGGTGGATACCACCCCCCCTTAGATTATCGGCAATATCTTATCCGTCCTTTGACATGAAGAGACACAAATTACACCATTCTGTAGAGGGAATGTGGGGCTACATTTTGGTGGTCACGGAGTTGTCTTTTGACAACCGGAAGTGCTCAAAATAAATTAAAATATATAAAAAGGTGTTTTATTTTCAAAAACTTTTTATGTTTTTCCTATTAACAATTATTCATAATTTATTTTTCAAGAGAAATAAATTATGCCATTCTATAGAGGGCACTTAGGGCTATTTTTGATACTAATTAATTTGATATTTGATGACCGAAAGTGCTCAAAATAAATTTAAATGTGTGAAAATGTTGGGGTTTTTTTACAACGCAAACCGATAAGTCTGCGTAAACGTTTTTCAGCAGCTAATACATGTTTTTTTTTCTTTTTATTGTAATTAAAACTATCTTATTACTAGTTTTTATAGTTGGATATTGGACTTTATTATATGTAAACTATTTTTAAATAAATAATTTATGTTAAAAACACAGAATCTAATATTTTGCTTATGCGAAAGTATACATTTTGTGGAATCGACGGGTGCCTACGGTAAAAAATTCATAACTTCGGGGTGCTTTCATATATTTTAAACCTAAATATACCATTTTGTGCAGAAATGAATGCTGAATCCATTGGTGTATTACAAGTTATGATATCTCAAACCAAACCCAAAATCCAGGGGGGGTGGTAACCACCCCCCCCCCCTTGGTAGTCAGCGTTACAAAAAAAGCTTGGTAGCCCGAGGGTTAATAGACCCAAGCTACTGTCTTGACAACAACTGTAAAGGCTGCATGTAACTCCAACAATGTTGCACTCTGAAAGTTTCAGTCCCAACCATACTTGGATTTAAAAAAAGAAGGCGACTCAATCTACCTTTATTATGACAGCAACAAACCGACCAGTTTCAACACCAAACTACGTTACAATATAATTCCGCCACTGGCTGCACTCTGCCAGTGCCAGTGCCAGTCCCAAACCTGGATAAGCGAGGAGGGCGTCGCTAATGGTCTTCGTTAACACACAGTGACGTTAAACAGCTACCACACACGTTACAATATAACACGTTTCGCAACAATCCAAACGCCAAAGTAATAATATTAGACACCTCTAAAACAACTTTAAACAAAGCTACATAAAGAGTGAGATTATGATATGGATTTAATATGATTGCTGAGTGAGGTCCCTCAATGGTTAAGATTATTACAATAAATTATTATAGAAGTCTGCTATGAATAAAATAAAAATTTAGACCTATAATTATTATAAATGCGAACTATTATAAGAGTGAATACAGACGGTTGGGTCTTCGCATTGTGACGTCACGCCAAGAGCGCCTCCGAGTTGTTTCTCTCGAAATAGCACTACACAATAATTAACTACATACACAGCACATCCAGGGCACACACTTTACAACGCATTCCAACATTCAAGTGGCCATAATTTCTGCTATCAGTTGAGTCTAAGGTGTCGTAAATTATTGATAACGTTAGAAAGATATATCCGTCTTGAAAGATAAGAGGTCAAAACATCTGAAGGTCGAGACATCTGTTAGGCTGTAAATAAAACAGCGACTTAATTGTTGTACAATGTCGATGTAGGACACGTTTAAAAACTCGACTCTATTATAACTATTATTATGGAAACTCGACTTTGCTAATATCACCCATTTCAAGTCCCTACCATAATCACACCCATAGATGTAAAAAAAACTATGGAAACGAAAAAAAATCCGGAAAAGCGTCGTTTTATTCGAAAAAAAAACAAATCGGAAAAACGACAAAAAACGAAAATGGAAAATAATTTGACTTTTTACATCTTAAACTGCATGTTAAGCTTAAAACCCTTGTTTACTTGCTACACGTGTATCTCTTAAATGATGAAGTTAAACAATTGCAATTAAATAATTAATCAGTTATTTGAAACCTTGAGAATGGGCTGAAAACGGAAGGAATATCAGAGGGAAAATAAAATTCAGAAAAATAATAGGAGAAAGAAAATAAAGAAATGGCTTTACATAAAAAAAAAATTAAAAAACGAAATAAAAGATGGAGAAAATATTTTTTTAGCTCTTGCTGGACTGGGAGCGCCTCTGAATAGATATCTTGAAAGGGTGCTATCTGAATCACTGAAATGAACCGATGTTTAATCCCCGACATTTACTTTGTTTAGGTTCTCGAATCTTACTGTCTAACTTTAAAATAAAAGTCATTATAGGTGCGTAATGGACCCGACACGATAACCGACATCGGGATTAGTGGCAAAGGCAATTATGTGAATAATATTGCCAATTTTATATTATAACACTATAGTTGCCAACGTTATAAAGGTGTCTTCAGTTAGCAATCTACCCAAATGAATTACCACGTCCTTGTGCATTCAAAATTTACTTATTTCAGACATTTTATATAGACTTATAGAGCATCCCTAACAAAGCTATACATAAGCGCTCCCGGCCCATCCACGGCTAAATAAAACAGTTTTTAGGTTCTTAAGGAACAGAGTGGAATTAAGCGTATAGTGTAACAGGGATAGAAGCCATTCTAGGTTGTAGCGACAGAGAATGAACGACTATTTTTGTTTGTATGTTCCCTTTTTAGCGCCCCTTCAAGCTCCCACTCAGAGGCACTCCTGAATGCAGAGCGGACACTGCATCGGAGTTTCACGCCGAAGCGTTGAGGAATTGTGAGTAAAGGACTTGCCCAATGTCCTTACGCGGCGAGGTGGATTCGAACTATCTCTGTCCCTGTCTCTGTCTGTCTGTCTGTCTGTCTGTCTGTCTGTCTGTCTGTCTGACTCTCTCTCTCTCTCACACTCTCTCTCTCTCTACTGTCTCTGTCTGTCTCTGTCTGTATCTTACTATCTCCCTGTCTCTGTCTCTGTTTCTCTAGCTCTCCTCATTCTGTCTGTCTGCCTGCCTGTCTGTCTGTCTGTCTGTATATTGTCTGTCTGTCTGTCTGCCTGCCTGCCTGTCTGTCTGTCTGTATGTCTCTCTCTCTCTCTCTCTCTCTCTCTCTCTCTCTCTCTCTCTCTCTCTCTCTCTCTCTCTCTCTCTCTCTCTCTCTCTCTCTCTCTCTCTCTCTCCCGATCGAAGGGTGGATCGACTCTGAACACACAAGGTGGAACAGCAATCCACCCAGATCGCCAATCTCTATCGCCTTCAACAAACCCATACAGACACAGATTCCACTCGAAACCACCCAGACAGCTGCAGCTCAACCCTCGTGAGCCAACCGAACCCCTCTCAAGCGCATATCCTTATACAAACTTGAAGTCCACGCTAATGATTAAAAACAGTGCTTTGCTTTGATTTACTATCATACAAACAAAGACTTGTTGACGTCAAAGAATGAAGCCATACAAGATAATAATAATTATAGATAGTTCTACACGTTTGACAGAGTCAATGACCTACGTCGGTTTGATTGACACGTGGGCGGAGCAATATTTGATTGACAAGTGGGCGGAGCAATATTGCTCGATAAAAACTTTGTCTCAATCATTGCAACATGACATTTCAAATGATGGGCAATTTGTCACGTACCGTACGTACGCCATATCCTTTGATGGCTATTTGCTAATTAGAATGTTGATTCGGGTCGGGTGAAAGGTCAAATGCTATCTCACCGTGCATTGTTTGACCTCTCATGACATGACCTAAATGACATTGGGTCGAACTAAATAGTAAATGCGTGCCAGTAATAATAATAATTGTAACGGTACTGGTACTGACGATGATAATAATAGTGACGATAATGATAACTAGAATGATATTGGCATTGAGAGCAAAAAATAATATAAAAAGTAATAACAATAACAGTAACATTAGCAGTAGCAGTAACAGTAGCAGTAACAATAACAATAACAATAACGATAACGATAACGATAACGATAACGATGACGATAACGATAGCGAAAACAATAACGATAACAATAGCGATATCGATAACAATAACGCCAACGATAACTACAGGGGTCACAATAACAATAACGTCATAATAAAGGTTTCAACAAAACAATAACCACACACGCTAATCGACCTTTCTCTGTCCTAGGTTTACTGGTGTGGTCCAATCCTTGGTGGTGTCGTGGCCGCACTTATCTACGAAAACCTTTTTGCCGCCAACGCTTCCTTAACGAAAGCAAAGGACTTCCTTATGACGACCGCATACGACTCTGATAAATACGGACGATCGGACGCAGAGGAAAAGGACCACTGCCTCAAGTCCATCGAGGCGGAAGCAAGCGCGTAGACTCACTTCCGGTCTGAGAAACTTGGACAGATCGGCTCATTTTATGGTCTGCACATCGGTGTCTTTATGGCTGATTTTCTGAGTGTTTTTGATGTACAAGGTATTACAGTAATTATATTATGATGTTAATTTTTGGACACCTCTTTTAATGAGGAAACTTTTTGTATAAGAATTTCATTTTGCAAAAGTAAGTTTGCAGTGCGGCGAGAGTCTTGAAAACCTTTTTAAGCTGAAGAATGTCTCTTTAATAATGTAAACATACCATTGACTTTAACCTCGGATTCGTCGAATGTGTTCGGTTTCAGGAGACAGCTTTGTGGCTCCAATTCTGGCTTAACCACTAGACAAATTAATGATTTTTCTATACGTTTTTCTATACGTTTCGAATATTCTCCATGTGATTGCGTTCCTTACTTGTCTAACTCTTTCTGTAAATTACTAGATTCGAAACATTTAATTGCACGCTGCTTTAATTTTTTTTAAAATAAAATTTAGAAATATGTCATTTAGCACATAGTTTTCGATAATTATGAGCTTTTGCAAAATGTATTACCAGCGTACCGTACCACAAAACTGAACTTAGGCTTATTTTATTCGTTAACATTTACTGCTTCTGCTTGTGTACGTTGAAATGATTCTGTAGCTCAAAGTTGTGTAAGTGTCAAATTTGTGTTATGATGTAACGCGTGAGATTCTAGTTTTTTAGTGTATGTTTATATTTTTTGAAATATTTTGTAAGCACCGCGATGCCTGTAAAGATCTTCCAGTAACACTGTAACACTGAGATTGCTAGAGCTTTGTACATTGCTACTGCAATTCCAATATTTTTTAACGAATCATTTTTATATAGTAATTGCTAACAACATTTAAAAGGTGTTTAATGCTAATGATCTTTCTGAAAGCCCTAAAGGGTCCAAGGCGCATTTGCTAATGATCAATAGGGTGGAGTGAAAATGGCCCAAAATTTTTGGGGGGAATTTCAATAAGCTAGATATGTCAAAAGGTGCCAATAGATCAATAGAACACTGTGTAAAAACCCATTGCCTAAACACATTGAGGAAGATCTAATCCGTCGATCTACTTTTCATCATCATATCATCTGCTTCGAAGTCGTGTGAGTTGCACACCTTTTAAATTGAATTATAAACACTATATAAAATTTGGACTGTTAGTTTTTTCAGTGAATCGAAAAACAGAAATAGTTTACATGCAAGTAATTGCTGATGAATCCGAGAACGCCATTAATGATCCAGGATTAGGTAGACTCCCCTTCAAAACTCTTCTCTGCAACCGGTCACTCCAAGAAGGCGTTCTTCCTTACGTTAACGATTTATAAATGATCGTATTATAGCAACTTAAAAAGCCGTAGGCATAAAACACCTTTGGAAAGAGTTTTAATCACGCTTTAATAGATGACACAAACGACTGGCATTTTAATCCAACTCTATAATATTATTCACAAAACCAGATTACGTAGACGATTCACTCCCCATCCTTCCTCTCCTCTGCAACCGGTCATCCCAGAAAAGTTCGATCGTCTTCCCTGCAGTGAAACGTGACGGAATTGACAGATTGCAATTTATTTTTCATGGCTGTGGATTTTTGCGATTAATCAGTCGATTATTTGTTACAAATAACACACGATTAGTTTCCGTTATGTTTATCTTACAGGGGAATATTTCATATAATAAATAATTTTGTATTATAATACACTAGGTTCACCCAAGCCGGTGGGATCACATGGTTTTTGCTGAAACATCTTGGCTAAGTAAAATGATATAAAGAAAAGAACTTACGTACTTGAGGACGTGGATTTTATACATTGCTCCGCAGTCCACACTTTACCCATGGGGCCTACTCTTGCTTCCTGCACCTATTTCAACATCACATGGCATCTCAACATAGGAAGCTCGGTCTAGTAATAATTATAAATATATATTAAGAACTCGTTAGATTGGTGTTCTCGTTAGTGCAAGACAGTGCAGTTTATCGGACTGATTGGCAATGCGGCAAGCGGTGTAGCATGGTAGAATAAAATTATATATAGTACATAGTAAAACCGATTTGAAGGTGTGTAAGACAACGTCAATGTATATGGTATTTCAAATGACGACATAAACAATTGATGACATCATTGAGAATTGATAACGTTAACGATGACGTCATTGACAATTGATGACGTCAATGACGTCATTGACGATTAAAGACTTTATTGTGGATACATTCCTTAATCATTGGCGTCATCGATGACGTTTTTATTGATGTCATTGACGGTTGACGACGTCATAATTGTACATTGAGTCAGACCGGGTCTGTAAATTGAAAGTAGAAGACTTTGAATTGACAGTTCAAAGTGTTGAATCAGAGGAGGGTTCCGTCAAAATATGTCGTTAAACGATGAAAATTAACGCTCAGAATGGACCCCTGTGTGGTGTTTGAATAATTATATTAATAGTGCGAGACACCTTTAAAATAAATTAAAACAAGTTATAAAAACCCATTGCATGACTGTGCATATGAATGTCAGTAACAAAAAATTTCTTATAATCGGTTGAAGCCGACATATTTAGACACCTGTTAAACGGTATAAGCCGATGCTTCATAAGTTAAAGTTAGGTCTGCTGAATAATAATTTAAACATTTATCCCCGGTTGTATAACGTATTCAGTTGTGACGGTATTATGCTACTTTGTGAGTATAATTTTTAATGAAAGCGGCAGAATTGCATACCTTTTAAAACGATTTTATGATGCTTATAAGACGGAGGCAAGCTGCACTTTTACAATGTCAACAGTAAAACGTGACAAGTAAACTGCAATCAAAATTTAGCTACACTTGGACAATAATAATGTACATTGTGTAGGTCGGTAAATTGAAAGTAGAATACTTTAATTGCCAGTCCAAAATGTGGAATCAGAGGAGGGTGCCGTCAATTGCTATTGCTGTCAAAAGATGTCGTTAAACGTTGAACATTAACGCTCAGAACGGACACCAGGGTGGCATTTGAATAATTATTCTAATAGTGCGGGACACCTTTAAAAGAAATTACGACCAATTTTATTAAAGAATTACTAAATATTACGATCGGTTGATGCCAATATTTAGACACCTGTTAAGCGGATTAACCCGAAGCTTCATAAGTCCAAGTTTCGCCGGTAGGATAATAACTCCAACATTTTTCCCGGTTGCATAATTGGCTACTTTAGGTTTATAATTTTTAACGAAAACGGCAGAATTGCACACCTTTAAACCGATTTTCTAGTCTTTATAAGGTTGAGGCACGCTGCACTTTTACATCATTATGACAGAGCCGAAAATTGAAACTTGACAAGTACATGTAGAAAGCTAATGGAACTGTAACACAAATTAGATTACAAAAACTCAGTGTCTTGTTTACGAAAAAAATGTCTCACCACTTGCTTTAATATTAGGCCTACAGCAAAGACTGGCATATTCTTGTCATCGAAATAACGGTTTTCGCAATACAATTTCACTTATTGCACCCTGCTTATAATTATTATCCCGTCTTGTTGAAAGATCTAAGTTTGCTCATGCCCAACATTGCTGTGGTTGGTTCATGCTTTTTACGATGATTTTCCATTCTCCCAAACAATGGTTGTCTATCATTACGTAAAGTCATTTCTTTATCAGCTCATGACGAATAAAAGCGATCTTTCGCACTTAACTACGTTGGCTCATGATAGCTGGATCTTACTTGAAGAATGTAACAGGTGAAGGAGGTGTGTAATTTAATTTGAAATGTCCATTTTTGTATCTACGGAGGGGTTTCAGTACTGAGAGAGCCCCTGAGAAATGCGCGATTATTAATATAAAAAATAGATACAAGTACGATGACATACATGTTTCAAGCTTTCAGAAATTTTACAAATCGCCTTTTGTTTTTTTTATAGCTACAATGCGTCATATGTACAGATGTCTAGTGTTGACCTCCTCCTTTCTCTGTGCTTGTGACTATTACTGCCAACTGCTCAAAACGTGCCTATTGCATTCCATCTTCATGAAATTCGGAGGGGTGTCAATGTATCAGAGCTTCAATATTCTTCCGAATAAAGTATTTCATGAACCAAAATTGGAAAGGGTCGTTGCGTAATTTTTCTGGTAAAAAAATATCATAAGAACCACGATAATGAGAAATTTCGAATGAACGTGTTGCAGTTATCGTCAACAAATACATCACATCGTACTAGGACTCAAGTCTACTATTAAGCCAAATTCAATTGGTTTGTCCGGTTTCCTATATATATAGAGTCAAGAGAAATATATTAATGGTGTCCAAACCGGGCACGCTAAACGTATAGGTGGCAGAGAAAATAAGACATCGGGAACATACAGACAGACAAAAAAACAGACACACAGACAGACAGGAAGATAAAGACCTGTTTGCCCCGCCACTACAAGATGACAATAATTGTACATCGAGTAGGTCGGTAAATTGAAAGTAGAAAACTTTGAATTGCAGTCCAAAATGTGGAACACAGAATGCCTCGACCGCCTTACACGGTAATCCATTCAATAACTGGAGCCAAGCACTGAATGCAACTATATAAATAGTATCTTATAAAACCGATTTAAAGGTGTCTAAGTCAACGGCAATGCTTAAAGTTATTCACTGGTGAAACCAGGCCTTGTCCTGCACCAAGTACTGCATTCCCCTTACCCGAAATACCTCAACCGCCCTATCCCGGAAACCATGACACGTGGCGCCCTCACTCGACCGTAGTTCTCGTAGTGACCTTACCCCTCCATCGTCGGCTCCCCCACGGGAAGCTGTCCTGGCACCGCACGGTAGAAAGACGCAGGAGAACGTAATTTCTGGAAACTGTTTGCTCATCGTACAGTAAAGAATGAAGTTGATGGTATTGTTGATAAATGTCAGAATACGAAATTGGAAAGGGTCGTTGCGTAACCAGTCACCCAGAGTCATGTACTATACACATCGATGATGACGAAATTTTTGGTCGTCGCTGTCATCACTCAAAAGATTAATGGGGGAAGTCGGTGGACAGAAACGAGATGCGTAAAGTAATATAGCACTGCTCTGCAAAGTTATATAGCATCTCTTCACTTAAATTAAAAGGTGTCTACGACTGCGACAATGAAAAAATAACTTTATCGACAGCTGCTTATGGTATGCGGACTACTCAGCAAAGGACTACTCATCAAATAATTATACTCATCAAGGGACTATTCATCAAGGGAACTACACAAAGAGTGCAAACCATCAAGGTCACCGAGAGTCATGATTGCATAATTGTTAACACATCGATGATGATGAACTTATTGGTCGTCGAGGTGAAATCGAAAGAATGACGAGGAGTAACATCGCACTGCTCTTCGGACTTATATAGCGTCTACTCTATAAATTAAAAGGTGTCTGCGACTGCGACAATTAAAAACAGAGCTTTCACGACAGCTTATTATAGTATGCGGACTACTCAGCAATAGACTACTCATCAAGGGACTACTCATCAAGGGACTACTCAAAAAATAAAAAAAATGAAACTCATCAAGGTAACATTCATCAAGGCTTATATACAGCGCACAATGACTGATTTGTTTGTCGAGAACTCTCTATTTACAGATTGTATCAGTTTCGATGCCGACGCCCCTGCGAAAATTCACATAAATAATCGGAGAGTTTTGCATTAGCGTAATTTCTGTCCAGAGTAGCGGATTCTGTTGTCATATACACTGGTCAAATCGGATATATCCATCCCTTAGCGTACCTACGTGCCATTGCACTTTGTATCACGTATATATATATATATATATATATATATATATATATATATATATATATGTATATATATAAAACATTACAGTTATTAATACTTTTTTCCATCCACTCGATTGGAAAAGGCAATTACTATTAGAATTTTTATTAGAATTTTGATTTATATGCAATTTTGTAATCTCTTTAAAAGGTGTTTATGGCAACTGTCATTTAACGTTGTCACACATTGCATCTTATTATTTGCTTGCTGCGAAGTCTTAATTAGATTTGTATTAAGGTGAAAATTGCAGTAAATTTATTCTTCTTCAGATGATTATCAAAATCTCGAATGTTAATGATAACAATCGACTTTCGTGACATTATGCAACTCACAGTCTAGGTCTTTTGTAATCTTGTTGCCCCCACAAGTACTATTCTTTTTACACTTGGGAGTCCTTATTGATACATAGTCAAGTCGGTGGATTCTTGGCCCCCCCTAGCCCCTGATAAACTCCGCTCATGCCAGCAATCGAGCGACTCTACAACACGAACTCGAAAAGCGACCGACCATGATACGTGTATTGATGTTCTTCCACATTCCAGACGTCACCACTTCTAGCTTCAATCGTCCAACTGTTTTGACAATTAAATAGGTGGAGCACGACATAATAGCCTACCTGCATTTCAATGTAACTCTCGTCATCATTATTATTTCCTTTCTAAACTCAGTTACGTTGAACAATGAAGTCCCATGTTTCAAACAGTCGCAGTTTCTCGGCCAGTTCATAGGTCACTGGAACTAGGCCAAAGGTCAACGCACTGTACTTGACAAAGACGACAAGGACAATGCAAAGCCAGAGACCAACGATGGACAGAAATGCTGATGAAAGTATCAACGACCTACAAGAGCAGAAAATTAATTGAAATCACAATATAATTACCTTTGCAGATTATCGAAATCGTATTCAGTCATTTGGACACCTCTTTTAGTGACAATTACAAAAGACTGATAATAAAAAATCGCACCTTTTTAAAGGCAATTAATATCTATACATAAATGCGATGCTCACTCAGGTTTTATATAACTTGATACTCCCAGTAGTGCATACTCCAAGCGGTACTCTACTCCGCATACAATCCTCGGTCGCTATGAAATTATTTTAAGATCATAAGCCAAGGTTGAAAGTGTAATGTAATTTTAGAAGTACATAGCTCAGAGAGTCAGAGTGGTTGACCTTTCATTTTAGTGTAAGCTTTTTTTCTCTAGGAGTTAGTTACTGTACCTAGAGAAAAAAAAAGTTTCTGTACATGACGTCTCCACATTACAATGTCTCGTGCAGTGTCCACGGGCTTTCTCAAATCCATGTTCTTTTCTTTCATGTGTTAATTATAATTATATAAATATCACTAGTAATAACAATTGTAATAATAATAACAACAACAACAATAACAATGAGACAAGCAATAGCAATAACAACGATAACGCATGGTATAATGATTTCTCACCGATTTCTTACTACGGTGTAGATATGATCGACGAGAGCAGAGATGAGTAGGATGTTGAAAAGTAGAGCGACGAGATATTGGTATATGAAGAGGGTTCGATCCATCAACAGGTATGGTACGTAGTGAAAGAGGTAACCGACGAATAGCAGGCGACCAGCGTCGACAAACTGGTTCCATGTCTCTGCAAGATTCAACAACCATTAATGACATTAACAGTCTTATACTTTAGACTTGGGACTGGAGTGATAAATTTGTCTTACACATTTATATACGGATTTATTGAAAAATTGTCTTATATAATTAATTTACGTTACGTAATGGTGTCTTACAATGTCATTTTTATTATTCAGTGTGGAACGACATCTTTGAATGTTTCCACATCTCAATTTGCAAATATATATAAAGCAATTATTCAACGTTTTTAAGGTGTTTGCAGAGATGGCTTTTTTATTAAGTGTGAATAGAATCCTTCTTAATATTCAACTTTGACTCTTATTACTATTGGTTAGAGCAAAATATATACAAAACGTTTATATAGCATTTTTAAGGTGTTTAAAGAGATGGATTGTTTTATTCAGTGTTTATAAAGAATCAATCTTAATTTAACTTACTATAATTATTAGTTAGAGCGCCGCTTAGTTAGGATGTTATGGATTAGAAAAGATTATGATAAATTATGGAAAGATTTAAGAAACAGGAGAAAACTAAGAAAGCAAAAAAAGAGGAATGATTAAAGTTGGAAACGATTAAGGATATTTGCAAAAGTAAATATTTGCTTCTGAAAGGCTCTTGCTGCGAGAAGCGCTTTATAAATGGTCAGATAAAATACAAAAAGAAATACAAATAGAGTAAACACGTACAATTAATTGATGTAATCAAAACGTAAAACTTATATAGCGCAAGTTTTTGGTACAACTTCAATACCTTCGTTCAAGTCGTAGCACAATCGTCTTCTGCGTATTGTGTAGAAGGTGAGAAGCAACGCGTAGAGCAGCAGAGAACCAGCGCCAGGGAACCAGATGGCGGCGTTGCCAAGGAGATGGATCTGAGCCTGAGCGTAAAAACAGACGCAAGTGATTACCGTAGCAACAATCACCATAGCAACAATCACCGTAGCAACAATCACCATAGCAACAATCACCATAGCAACAATCACCATAGCAACAATCACCATAGCAACATTCACCACATGAGCGATGAACATAGTAACACGAAACATTAATCATCATCATCGTCATTTATCAACAACATCATTATAACGGTGACAATTGATGGTAAAAATGATAAAGCCGACACAATGAAGATCCAGATTTGACGAGGGCTTTTGACAACAGAGGCCGTGACTATAGATTAAAAATTTATTTGGCATACTACAGTCCATTATTATTAATTAACCCATTTTCTACTAGCGCACCCTGGGAGGGTGCATTCAAAAATCGGCTAAAAAAATTTCTTAACCTGCATGAACCAAATATATTATTTAATTTTCTGATCTGTATTGAGTTGATTAAACAATCCCTGTAGAGTTTGTCTAATTTTAATTTCTTTAACCCCCCAAATTATTTTGAAATATGAAGAAAGTGACGTCACCACGTAACTGTGAGAAACTGCATGGAGTAAAATCTTTAGTTTTTATAATCATTTTATTATAATCATCAAATATGATAGAATTACATCTGCTTGTATGATAATTAGTGATATTATCAAAATATTGCTATTTATTGAAGAGTTGTGATGATTGTGCTGCTGCACCCTGGGAGGGTGCATGGTAGCGAATGGGTACAGGGTTTCGAACAATGGTGAACAGTGTAAATTGAATGTTCCTAACCATCAGGTGGACATGCAATTGGACTGAAAATGTTAGTTTTGTTTCCTTGTTCATACCTATATTGGTAGGAACTGTTGTGGGTATCTTCAATTTGGATAATGCCGTGCAGATGATATTGAGATACGATAGCATATAGCCCATGCATTCGTATACATTCACGTATGGCGTCAAGGATAGACCATGTGAGCCGGTCTCAATGTTGATTATGCTGCTCATTTGACCTTGACTCCATGTCTGAATTATCATCAACCCTTCCAAGTATTTGTTTTGACAAATGTTTGGTTCAGTGAAACTGCTTGAACACATTGGATGCCTTGACAGTACCGTCTGGAAAATTTCCCGCCAAAATGAATTTGGTAGATTGTACAACATAATAGGCGGTGTTGGTGAAGTTGAGCAAACGAGACGACCCACAAAACCACAATGAGGACAAAGGGAATGGTGACTGCATTCTTGTTCTATCCAAAGATGTTGCAGGACAACAACATAGGCCTAATAGTGGAAACCACTGGATCTTCTTGATTTCTGAAGGGGTGGGGGTAGGAAGTTGCTCGTATACACCAAACGCATCATGCTCAACCAGATAAGATTAGGTACGCCTACACAGGTAGAGCACAACCATTGAACCCATGTCATGTTGTAGCGGAGAATCAGTTCGACCAGTCCATTTCTTGGTGATACCTTCGAATCAGTGATATTGTCCGCATTGTAGCAAAACTCAAGAAATGGTCATAAAAAAGGGGATATGGACTTCAAAATGCACTGTTTCAATCAATTTCATGACAAAACATGAGGCAGTTTTAGTGAAAGTCGTGACACTGCATACAATCTAGCGGAAATATGATTCTTATGACATATGATACGTAACTTGCTTCTGTAGACAAGAAGAACGTAAAGTACTGCTTAACTACTCCCAGGGTGCACTACTTTGACACCAAATATTTTTACGGAGGCATTCATAATTGATATTTTAAACCTGGTGCTTATGTTTACATACCAGTAGGTGTTGAAAAATGTTAGTATCGTTCTTGAAAAAAAGTTGGTAGTTAATGGGTTAAGGTTAGTTGGCAACCAACTATTAATCTAAAGTTTACGATCGCTTATTTTTATACTATGAGTTATTCAGATTTTGAAGGTGTGATAGAAATATCTTGTTTCAAAAATAACGGATCGGCGGCCAATAATCCGTAAATATAGCATATGGTTAAACCACTTTAAAGGTGTCTAAAGTTTGTCATCTGCTGCTATTATAAAGAGTAGAAAATACCCAAAATATTTTGTTGCTGCCAATATCTTGACCAGAAGTAATTTTATCTTCGCGATTGTGAAACAATAGCAGTGATCGGATATATCGGAGAGAGAATGCGAAGTACGTTGCTTAATGGTATGTAGCATATATTCTGATTATTCTAGTCTTTGAATGTTAGCTTTGGAGAAAAGTGCGATGGAAACCTACGAGTCGGCCATGGATCTTGATAATGATGAACACAGACCGTTTAAAAGGTGTTTAAGACTTACGTGCTTTTTCGTATCATCTCCAAATGAGAATTAGTCTTGATACGTTCTTACACACTCCAGTGTTTAGAAATTTTATAACGCCAATGAAGACGCTATCTTTCGAATATAACGGTCGCAGCCACTGACTGATGATGGGAAGCTAACTCCAAAAGATGTAAAGACGAAATGTGTAACTGTTGTCGGATTACGGAATCACTTTTCAGCCTCTGCTAAATTAATAAAAACGGCTGCTCTTTGCCTGTTAATAATACATGTATCTATTGAGAACGTTTAAAAGGTGTTTAACACTTACGGGAACCTAACCACTATGAATGCGATGAAGAGAGTAGTAACTGTTGTCTGATTTGAAAAAGGCTTTCACTCCAACCATGTTGATAAAACTGCTGTCCCATTTTATAAATATTTTCGGTGTTGAACGTTTAAAAGGTGTTTAATACTTACGTTCGTTTTCGTATCGACCCAGTAGATAATGTTGCGTTGCATGAGTGGCCAATCGATAGGATCCGAACTATAGCGATGTTCGATAGAAGATCCAAACTGAGATGTCAACATCTTCAACTTAAAAACACGGAAACTCCATTGACTCACAATTACAAATTTTGGTCAGTGTTACTGACGGCTCGGTAGAACGTAAACAGTATGGCCGCCGCAGATAGGTGCCGAATAGAGCGGCCTGACATACGACGATCAATAGCCCAATATTTCTACGGCCTATGTTTTCGCGAAAGTAAGTAAGTAAAAATAACCATGAAAAGGTGTATTTTCGAAAATATTAAAATGCTTAAATAACCTAACGAACTAAATCGATTGACCTTAACACATTGGCCGCTAGTTACGAGATATCTCGCGGTGTATTGAAAGTGAGATATTTAGAAAATCAATAATACTAATTTTGAAGAGCTCTTCTAACCTACAATTTCAAAACTTTCCAACTGCCAATATCTACAATATCCAATCTATAATTTCCATAATTACTTCCAACCTGCAGTTCCCAGAATTTCCTGAAGAATCCCATTTCAATTTCCTTTGCTAAATAATCTCCTTTCCGAAGTTCATCCATTTCATCGTCATCCGCTGGAAAACGTTACACACAATCAAAACACATAATTCGCACAAGATTTATATAACGCAGTTCTAAACCATATTTAAGGTGTGCAAAATTCACGCATCCTTATGTAATATACCCAATATTCTGCAGCAAGTTCACAATTGAGCAACTCCACCACGTTAACTCGAAAACGAACAATTATTTAGCAACTCGAAAATGAAAAATCGAATACAACATTAACTCGAAAAATTCATTGCAAAAACAAAAACAAACAATCAGCTGCACAAGCGGAACTTATTGGTCCCTGCTCACGGACTGCAATCAGGCAGCGCCGTACTTTCTCCGTGGCTGGCCCTGCGACCTGGAATGAGCTCCCTGTTATCCTTCGTCAAATACCTATTAGCCTTTCTACTTCTACTTCATTTCTTTCTCTTCTCAAGACTGTCTTATTCGACCGGGGGTGGACTGGGAGCGCTCCCGAGTAGTAACTTTGAAGGAGCGCTATATTAAATTCTCAGTAAATAAATCAATCCACTCTATCGAATATAAAGTTACTAAATTTCATCATCCAGCAAATCTATAACATTAACTCAAAAACCAAGACCAACCGCCTCTACAACATCAACTCACGAACCAATAAATACTTATAGTGTGGCAGAACGGTCATGGACGGCGTCCAGGCACTTATTTTCAAATCCCTATGTCGTCCTGTCACTTATTTGGCCAGCACACCTAAAAAGGTAAGAGGCGTCCTTGCACACCTTTTTTACACTTTCAGCACTATCAATAAAATATTTTGCAACTCTACAGCATCAACTCGAAACCCATCAATCGAGCGACTCTATTAAATTAACTCGAAAAGCGACCGACCATGATACGTGTATCGATGTTCTTCCACATTCCAAACGGTGGATGGTTGGTTGTGGAGTCTATCCGTCACGACTTCTAACTGGAAGAATCCCCAATCATCCAACTGTCGACCACTCGTCTATCATGGATGACATGAAAAAGGATCAACCATGTTCTAATCATACAATAATAATTTTTTACACCGTAATCAATTTTTGTGTGAATTATACTCTAACCAAGTCCTAATAATTATATACCGTACGCATATAATTATGATAATCATACTCTGATAATACCTTAATTATACAATAATCAAGAATCATGCTCTAACAATACCCTAATCACACCATAGAGTAATCTTCGAGTCAAGTAAGCATACCATAACAAGTGCACATATAAACATTCCATCACGTCATCCATCCAAGTTCTTCTTGATCTTATTCTTCCTCAGTTTCATAACTTGTTATATATTTTTCAAGGCAGTTTGTTGTTTTCCTCACAATGTAATTTGATCGAAATACTGTAATATCCTTTTGACTATTACACTCCAGAGTTGTTCTCCATGCACCCACTTTTCACATTACCTCTTCGTTTTTTTTCATCATCATCGTCAGCAGCAGCAGCAGCAGCAGTGGGCTCAGCGCTGAGGTATATTGTTACTTTTTAATTTCGTTATTTTTGGTTTGACGTAAATTTTTAGATCGCCCCTCATTATATAAGAAACATTAAACTGTCATTTTAACGGTGTCTAATATTACCGATCTATTTGATCTGATGCATCCCATGCTTACGTTATACAACGTTCTATAATTATTATAGGTTTGGTTATACAACATTCTACTATTATGTAGTTCTGGTTACCTTCAATGCTTGTGAAGATCCAACGTGGATCAAATGAACGACGGACTCAATCATTCTCCAAGGTTCTCTCTCCTTCTCTGCGTTCACAATTCTCTGCAACCAGAAACGTTGAGCTGAAACACCTTTTATATATTTTAAATTTAAACATTTATTTCCAACTCATTAATAATTGTGTTAATGTTCAATAAACGTTCAAATCCATCCATTGTGTTAATAATAAAACAATACGTGCTATTCCAGAATAATCATTTCTTTCTGAACCTGTCCTAAGTTTGTCCTGTTCATGAGGGAAATGATTAGGGAGCAAGCCTTCCCTGATCCCACCCTCCAATCTTCAGTTCTGGCAATTAAAGTACTACCCAGTTTTGGCTGTCTTTGTGAGGCGCAATTTTAATACGGCGCCATATAAATTGACGTCCTAATTATTTCTCACCACCATCCAGAGCGTCTGTGGTGGCAGCGAATCCTGGTATTCAACGTAGCAACTGACTTCTGGGAACTGTGGAGACATCGGGGCAGCAACATCGTGGCTGGAAGAGAGAAACATAGCAAAGCCTTTTAAAGACCATTAGATTAATACACCTTTTAAACGCTGTTAAATAATGCTATATAAATTACTGATTTGAAAACTAAATCGTGTATCTTTAATACTCATTCCGAAATAATCGCCTTTAGGATAATTAATAAGTGGATGCTTATGACAACATAGGTCGTTGCCCGCGACTGAAATTTGTTTGGCTAATTACAGCACTTCTATCTAAGTCAGCAACAATCTAGCTATAAATAATTTTTTTCTCATTTGGCTCTCTGTCATTGGTCATGGTGTCTAGTGTGTGGGAAGCCGGTTATGACCCGTTTGCTTCTTCTGGTCTGGTCGTGTAAGAAAACAAGCGGGTATCAGAAATACGGAAAATAGAATGAAAATCTTCTGGATGATATTCCTTATAATTGAAGTCTACAGCTGTCTACAACTCCTTGCAAAGAGACATTGTGGAAGGCAAAATGGAAGGGAAGAGGGGAAGAGGAAGACCTAGGGAAAAGTTCTTGAACTGGATGATGGAGGATGGATATGGAAAACTAAAAGAAAAAGCACAACATCGAGAAGACTGGCGTCGTTGGGCATCTGGACCTGCCGAAAGGCAGCTTACCTAAAGAAGAAGACAGCTGTCTTGAGTCAATCATAACACTATGCCAAAGCTAATGCACCAGACGATCGATATGAAAGAAGAGCACGATGTGAAGCCTAGCTGAAGCTAAGAAAATTACTTCGCTAGCGCTGATTTATGACAACAGAGGCTGTTGCCCTCTAAAAAAAAGTAATTTGGCATAATTATACAGATCTATTATTTGTATTATTGATTATCTCGAATCCTATCGACAAGGCGACACCGAAAGGGCGATCATCAAAAGAGCGACCACAAAAATGGCGTCGATTTTAAAGGCGACTGATCGAAAAGCGACCGAACTAACGGGCGTCGTCTTATCGATAGTGAACCCGGTTATTAATTTTAACCCGTTGGAGGTGGCGTTCGAGCGCTTTCATGAAACCACCTAGCGATTATAATTATTGTCATAGCGGTTCTTAACACATGAGTTGAAAATAGTTAAATTAATGTTATATCCAATGACGAAACGCAAGCGGATCTCAGCAAAAGCAGCTATCGCTTGATTGATTAGCAAATAGCGCATAAACATGGGCGTCCGCAGCGGGGCGCAAGGGGGCGCAAGTGCGCCCCTCTGGATTTTTCGCATAGTTGCACATAAATTTAGATTATTTGGTTGTGATTGTTACAACGCGATTTTCAACGTGATTATCGGTGCGATCTACAAGTTTGACCTATTTATTTTTCTTTGGAAGTTTGGGTGCATAAGGTATAGGTAGGCTATAGGATTCTCTCGTGGTGATATGGAAATTCAAACTGCCATCCATTAAATTTAGACCATGTGACAATTATTTATTTAAAAGTTTGCGCCCCCCTAGAAAAATTCCTGCGGACGCCCATGAGCGGCATAATTATGGTCACCGCTTAAAGACTCTTAAAAGTTGCGATCTAGCCAATCATAAAGTTGTCCGCTCTTGTCAAAAGGGGCTCATGGTGCGAAAGTAAATCGTGGTATGACGACACAGTTCTTCAAATGCTGGAATATAACCCAAAAGATAACCTGTTCCATCCCAGCAAGTCTTCTTTACACAGGGCTGCATGAAGCAGACATAGCAGAATGTCACTATATGGAGGAAGAACAGACTATGAGACGGAGATGGGTTCTGGTTGATGCAAAGAAAATACTTCGTTAACCCTCGGAGGCTAACCTATAAAAAAATCCCATATTGGATAACCTGGGGTATATTTTTCACCCCACACCATTATAGGCCTATGATAAAATATTAGACCATGTTCGATCAACAACGGCACTTAATTCAAGTTCAGCAAAGATTTTACAATCTATGAAACCTAATTAAGTTAAAATATCAGCACAATCGTCGAGTCTACGGTCATCTATACACAAGTAACTCTTTGTTACATTCTTTCCACATACAAAGTTGCGACTCGCAGGCTAGGTCTATGACATCGTCGATTTCAACATTATCTTTCTCCGAGATATCATTAAAATCAACAAACTCTACAGTATCCTTATCACTGTCATCATTTTCAATCCATTGATATCAATTATGATGTCAGTTTAGCGGCATTGGCTTCTGATAACCGTCAAAATCTCTTCAACACAAATGCATTATTAATAACAATGGCCAATGTCTGACTTCAGTCACGTGACCGTGCATTCGATATAAAAAAAATTAAAAATGTGGAATTAAGCCAAAATCATCTTTGAACAGATACACAACAGCGCATGGCAGAATTTCAAAGCAGTAAAAAAATTCAGGGCAATTACTGACAGTGGGGTGAAAAAAACACCCCAGGTTAGCCTCCGAGGGTTAACCCTCGGGCTACCAGGGGGGGGGGTGGTATCCACCCCCCCCCCTAGGTTTTTTCCAAATCAAACTTTTTTCGTTTGGAATAAAATTTTGACGTTTTAGGTAGCTATAGAGGATTCATTTGCACACATTTTGAGCTAAAATGTGTGATGATATACCATACCATTCAAAAGTTATACCCGATATACCCGAGGCACCAGGGGGGGGGGTGGATACCACCCCCCCCTTAGATTATCGGCTGTATCTTATCCGTCCTTTGACATGAAGAGACACGAATTACACCATTCTGTAGAGGGAATGTGGGGCTACATTTTGGTGGTCACGGAGTTGTCTTTTGACAACCGGAAGTGCTCAAAATAAATTAAAATATATAAAAAGGTGTTTTATTTTCATAAAATTTTCATGTTTTTCCTATTAAAAATTATTCCTAATTTAGTTTTCAAGAAAAATAAATTATGCCATTCTATAGAGGGCATTTAGGGCTATGTTTTGATACTAATTAATATGACATTTGATGAACGGAAGTGCCCAAAATAAATTTAAATGTGTGAAAATGTTGGGTTTTTTTTACAACGTAAACCGATAAGTCTGCGTAAACGTTTTTCAGCAGCTAATACATGTTTTTTTTCTTTTTATTGTAATTAAAACTAACTTATTACTAGTTTTTATAGTTGGATATTGGACTTTATTATATGTAAACTATCTTTAAATAAATAAATTATGTTAAAAACACACAGAATCTAATATTTTGCTTATGCGAAAGTATGCATTTTGTGAAATCGACGGGTGCCTACGGAAAAAATTCATAATTCCGGGGTGCTTTCATATATTTCAAACCTAAATATACTATTTTGTGCAGAAATGAATGCTGAATCCATTGATGTATTACAAGTTATGATATCTCAAACCAAACCCAAAATCCAGGGGGGGGGGTGGTAACCACCCCCCCCTTGGTAGTCAGTGTTACAAAAAAAGCTTGGTAGCCTGAGGGTTAATACTTCTTGAGGTGATTTGTTATTGTGAAGATGCAAAGAGCAACAGAAAAATGTTGGCAACAGTGGAATAATTTTATATTGCGTGCCGCCTTTATATAGAACTTTGTAACTTCATTTTATGGGTGTCTAAGAAGCGCGCTCAAACTAAGTTATTTGTGAAAGTGAGCGATTGAGACAAACAGACAGACAGACAACGAAAAGACACACAAACAGAGAAGCAGGTAGACAAATAGGCACACATCTAGACAAACAGGCATACAGACAATCAGATAAACATATAAAAGACGGACAATAGGCAGACATGCAATGCATACAGGCAGACAGACAGCTTTTAATTTTTTTCAACATTTCAACAGCTTCTAAAAAGTAGGCTACCTCCTGAAAAGAAGAAGAATAATTGCCTTTCACTTCCGTATTTTATATAGCAAGGGTTAAAAATCTTTAACGGGTATCTTAGCGGATCAGTCTATTAACCAATCATAATGTTATGTATATAGGCTGAGAAGTTACATTTTAACTTATTTAATTAATGTTTAAAAATTAATTAAATTTATTAAATAATTCGATTGTTCGTGCGACAGTTAAATAAATGACTTCCGAGAGGTGTTATACAAGGTTTTTACTGCATTTAATGTACTTATAGCTAGAGTATTAACCTTAAAAGCGGTGTCCACTTGGCCGATCATCTGCACGTTGTCAATTGATCAATCCTGGTCTTAACCCTCTGGCTACCAGGGGGGTTGTAACCACCCCCCCTAGGTTTTTCCCAAATAAATTTTTTTGCGTTTGGAATAAAATTTTGACGTTTTAGATAGCTGTAGAGGATTCATTTGCGCACATTTTGAGCTAAAATGTGTGATGATATACCATACCATTCAAAAGTTATACCCGATATACCCGAGGCACCAGATTGGGTGGATACCACACCCCCTTAGATTATTGGCTATATCTTATCCGTCCTTTGACATGAAGAGACACAAATTAGAACATTCTGTAGAGGGAATGTGGGGCTACATTTTGGTGGTCACGGAGTTGTCTTTGGACAACCGGAAGTGCTTAAAATAAATTAAAATATATAAAAAGGTGTTTTATTTTTATAAAATTTTCATGTTTTTCCTATTAATAATTATTCATAATTAATTTTTCAAGAGAAATAAATTATGCCATTCTATAGAGGGCACTTAGGGCTATTTTTTTAAACTAATTAATTTGATAATTGATGACCGGAAGTGCTCAAAATAAATTTAAATGTGTGAAAATGTTGGGGTTTTTTTACAACGCAAACCGATAAGTCTGCGTAAACGTTTTTCAGCAGCTAATACATGTTTTTTCTCTTTTTATTGTAATTAAAACTATCTTATTACTAGTTTTTATAGTTGGATATTGGACTTTATTATATGTAAACTATTTTTAAATAAATAAATTATGTTAAAAACACAGAATCTAATATTTTGCTTATGCGAAAGTATACATTTTGTGGAATCGACGGGTGCCTACGGTAAAAAATTCATAACTTCGGGGTGCTTTCATATATTTTAAACATAAATATACCATTTTGTGCAGAAATGAATGCTGAATCCATTGGTGTATTACAAGTTATGATATCTCAAAACAAACCCAAAATCCAGGGGGGGTGGTAACCACCCCCCCCCTTTGGTAGTCAGTGTAGTCAGTGTTACAAAAAAGCTTGGTAGCCCGAGGGTTAATTCAATAGACGGGTTTGTCTGATGCATGCAGTTATGCAATATGAGATAGAGAGAAAAGAAGATTTATAATTTCTACATCGGAAGAGAGAGGGAGAGGGAGAGGGACAGGGACAGGGACAGGGAGATGGAGAGGGAGATTGAGATGGAGATAGAGAGGTAAAGGGAGAAGAAGAGGGAGAGGAAGACGAAGATGAAGAGGGAGATATTCCTAAATTCGCTTTCAAATACTAATAGGGAGCGAAGTTAATTAAAAATAATGTAGAATCCGTTAGCAATTAGCCATTGCACTAGAAGTTGGTCACAATTTTTTTTTATATACAGCCTGGAACTAACAATTTTGTGGTGTCTTAACCAGTAGCTGACGTATGGTTTTGGCGATGCTCTCGCACGCTACAGTCGCTCATTTTATGGATAATCTCGACTTATTTCTGTCCTGTGTTTTGTATGTAGCCTTCTGCACGGACCAACCCATTTCTCGATTATGTCAACCCATCATCGCTTCTTTTGACTTTCTCGATATCCTTTTTTTATGCATATATCCATGGGCGGAGTTTGGTCTCGGCTCTTGGGGGGGCTAAAACAATGTTCCGCGGATCTCTATAATAGTCAAGTCAACTTCAAAACAGCAGGTCGTTTTTAGTACTGGAATCAAAATGATGTACTTAGACACCCGAAGAACGTCAATAACACAGAAATCAAAATGATGTCTTTAGACACCCGAAAAACGTTGGTATCAATGGAATCAAAATGATGTCCTTAGACACCCAAAGAACGTCGATAACACCGAAATCAAAATGATGTCTTTAGACACCCGAAAAACGTTGGTATCAATGGAATAAAAATGATGTCCTTAGACACCCGAAGAACGTCGATAACACCGAAATCAAAATGATGTCCTTAGACAGGAACCAGCTGCAACAGACGCTTGATCATCAATCTATGTTTATTTAGTAATCTAACTTTCAATTTTTAAGCCGTCGCTTATTTGATAATTAAAATGTCTAGTGGGCCACCGCAAAATCGCAAAATCGTTTACGACAGTGTACTGTCATTTATCCCCACGAAAACTTCCACTATGTCAAAAGGTATCTTTCCGCATACCTTATGAGCACTAGTATTTCACTGCTATAATTATTAGTCCTCTTCTAACCGCGGTAATCGGCCATGCTATTCTATCGACTACCGATGTAAAAAGAGTCATGCAGCTCTAGTCTAAGTAGCATAGTAACCCATAGCCTTTAGACTAGTCAAATGTAGTTCAGGAGCAGCAGTATCTAGGTTTAAGAATAGGCAACCTTATTGCTTGAATCCATTTCCTCTACTGGTATACATGTTATCCATACTTTATTGTAAAAGTATAACAGTACTTTCGGAATACTTCTATGCAGTTGCTTAATAAGATTATTGAGTGATCGAGTGATGTATAGATCCGATTAGACCGGGGTCTATGACAACAGAGACCGTAACAATGGACAGAAATTTGCTTGGCATTGTACATCAATTAAAAAAAAACCTTTTATCGGGAGTCTAAGGACATCATTATGATTCAATGATTTTCGGGTGTCTAAGGACATCATTTAAATTTCAGTATTATCAACGACTTTCGGGTGTCTAAGAACATCATTTTTGAATCCAGTGTTACTAATGATTTTCGGCTGTTTAATGCCATCATTTTGATTCAACGATTTTGGGGTGTGTAAGAACATCAGTTTAATTCCAATAATATCAACGATTTTCGAGTGTCTCCGGACATTATTTTAAATACAGTGTTGCAAACGATTTCCGGGTGTCTAAGACCATCATTTTGATTCAACGATTTTCTGGTATCTAAGGACATCGTTTTGATTCTAGAGTTATCAACGATTTTCGGGTGTCTAATGAAATCATTTTGATTTAAGGGTTATCAACGATTTTTGGGTGTCTAAGGACATCATCTTAATTTCAGTTTTATCAGCGACTTTCGGATGTCTAAAAAATCGATTTTAATCTAGTGTTACTGACGATGTTCGAGTGTCTAAAGCCATCATTTTGGTTCAACGATTTTGGGGTGTGTAAGGACATCATTTTGATTTCAATAATATTACCGATTTTCGGGTGTCTACGGACATCATATTTATTCCAGTGTTGCCAACGATTTCCGGGTGTCTAAGACCATCATTTTGATTCAACGATTTTCTGGTGTAAAAGGACATCGTTTTGATTCTAGAGTTATCAACAATTTTCGGATGTCTAAGGTAATTATTTTGATCTAAGGGTTATCAACGATTTTTTGGTGTAGGAACATCATTTTAATTCCAGTATTGCCAACGACTTTCGGGTGTCTAAAAAATCATTTTGATTCCAGTGTTACCGACAATTTTCAGGTGTATAAGGCCATTATTTTGATTCAACGATTTTCGGGTGTCTAAGAACATCATTTTTGATTCCAATATTATCAACGATTTTCGGGTGTCTAAGGACATTATTTTAATTCCAGTGTTACCAACGATTTTTGGGTGTCTAAGGCCATCATTTTGATTAAACGATTTTCGGGTGTCTAAGGACATCAATTTGATTTTAGAGCTACTAACGATTTTCCGGTGTTTAAAGACATCATTTTGATATAAGGGTTATCAAGGATTTTGGTGTTTAAGGAAATCATTTTGACTCTAGTGTTATCAACGATTTCCGAGTGTCTAAGGACAATGCTTTGATTCCTGTATTATCAACTATTTTCGAGTGTCTAAGGACATCATTTTTACTCCAATATTATCAACGATTTTCTGGTTTCTAAAGACATAATTTTGATTCCAGCGTTTTCATCGGCCTGATGTTTTGAAGTTGACTTGACTATTATAGATATCCGCGGAACATTGATTTAGCCCCCCCCCCCTAAGAGCTGGGACCAAACTCCGCCCATGGCTGTTGGCCAGCAACTCACAGTCTAGGTCTTTTGTTGTCCCCTCAAGTGCCATTATTTTTACCATTGGGAGTTCTTAATGATACATTGTCAAGTCGGTGGATTCTTGGGGGGCTTAGCCCCCTCTAGCCCCTGATAAACTCCGCCCATGCATATATCATCCGTTGAATATATTATTTCATTCCGCATTCTGATTGCGTGTCCAAAGTATTTTTCCAACGTGCAATGTCATTCTGTGACAGACAAGGTAATCAATATTCAAATTGCCCTCGCTTATTCATATTTATATCAATTAAAAATTTTGTAAAAGAGGTGTTTATGTGTATTATAGTCTCGCAATGTCCAGTTTACAAGCATTTCGGTCTATTGAATTTTGGCAGAAATATCATAATTATTCTGGATTATTTGCAGCTATTAAGGAAACGCGATATCGCGAGACTCATCAAGCGCACAGGAACTAAGTAAACTTTCGGTGTCGATACAAACGAACCTGCATACATTACAAATTACCCTAGCTTAATTTTATATACTACTAAAAAACTCCATAAAAGAGGTGTTAATGTATTTTTATCGCAGCAAAATGATGTCAAACGGCAAATTATTTTTTTTAAACCAAAGGTTGATCCGAACCGGGTCAGAAGTGCTCCAATAGTATATAACAGCAACTCACTTACAGGAATGTAATAATTCTTATATATTTATTTTTATTTTTAAGAGTTGCGTCTATGTCAACTTATTATGATTGAAAAAAGAACTGATTGACTGGTTGACTGATTGGTTCATTTATCGACTGATTGACTTATTGATTTTTACACTCGATCTGCATCTAGTCAGAAGGGTTGTTAAGATTTTTTATCAAATCTATCTTTGCTTTTAGACAACTTGACGTTGAATGGTAACATTGAATTTTTGCTCTACGTGATCTTGGTGATTTCTTGCGCGAGTAAAATATATATGATAAAAATTATACTTTTTAAAGGTATCTTAATGTCGAGGGTCATTTTTATTAAGTAACTGTTATCGAAAGCGAAATTTAACAAAATTATTATTCCCTTTATTCAACAAAAAATGACGTTTGAAAGCTACAAGCGCATGACATTTGCTTGTTCACAAGCGCATCATCTAATCAGAGTGGTTGTTTAGAGCAATCACGTGATGATTCAGTTAGCACAGAGACCAAATGATGGAAACAACATCCTTAGTCGTCCAAAGCTCATTGAATACACAGGTAAGGTAACCATGGAAATTGTAAAGCTGGTTTAGAGCTCAGATTAATAAGAGAAGTGCATTGTGTCCAGGCTCCGTCAAAAGCTGACGTATGCAAATAAGTTGCTGTTATAAAATTAAAATTGACACCTTTAAAACGTTACTAAATTATTTTATATATACAAAATAATTGTTCGAAAGCATTCGGGGTATAATAATTCTGTGTGAACTAAAAAGTGTAAAGTGTCTACAGCAAAAATGACCGAGATATAGTGTTTGTTGACAAAGTACCTACATGTATAGTATATACGAGTCATCAATAATGTTTCTGTGGTTTGAACCCTCCCGCAAGTGATGGATTGATGCAATAATTATATTAAAGCTGATGTGTTTCGACACCGTTTAAACGCTATCAAACAACTATATATAAAATGCAGATGGCACTTGTGATAATATTTATAACGTCCTTCCTTCTGTTGTAGACATCTTCATCTGTGACAACATCGCAACAGTAAAATTAATCAGCTGCACTTTAAATTGATATTATCTGGTGCTTATAAGGATGAGGTACGCTGCGCTATTAGGCTGATATGATATCACACAGCCAAGTTAAGTTAATTAGTAAATTAAGCAAAGTAATTACGCAGTGAAATATTATTTGCAAAGCGTTTATTTCAATCATTCCTTGGACACCTTCATTACTGTTCAGCATGCTTAACCTAAACCGAGTGTTCAGCTGAGGTTGAAGTGCATTGCAATAATTTAATCTGTGGCTGATTTTCTTCTCACGTTATGATGATCGAGCAGTTAGGTCTTTCATCTCACGACTTTGTATCGTTTGCTATAAACTTAAAAGAGGTGTGCAACGTTTATTTGAGAAGTGGTGAAAACGAAAAACAAGCGTATCCGAACGCTGACTTAAGAAATGGAGAGCATTTTTAAAGGGAGATAACAAGACACAGTTTTAGCTTAAGTTGAAGGGAATAACATTACTAGCGCACGCATGTGTATTCATTTTATTTATGGCAGTAGGCCTACGTTTACAGTAGGTTCAATAAAGTACATTCTTGCTTACTTTAAACAGGGAAGTTGTCAATAAAGCACGTACTTACTTACTTGTCACTAAATTAGTAATAATATTTTTATTACGTCATTATAAAGCAGACACTAAAAAGCAAAGAAGCAAACGTAGCAGTATCACATAATTTCGATCAGTTACTCTGCCTATTTCTATTCATATAATTCTGAGAAACTTAAACGACTAAATTTGTTACGAAAATGTATGATATTAACGAAATTGGATCCTGCGAGATTCGCCCAATGACACACATGTGAACTATATAATTATATATAAGTAAACTATTTGGTGACGATCAATTAAAGGACTCACTCTCAACCACCCGGCGCCTTACGATGACCAAGCAGTAAACGTGGACGTGCAATGCCGTCCACGAGTATCATTATTATAACTGTTACTGTGCAAAATAGCCTCTCTTTTTTTGGGAGGGGGTGATGTAGAGGTTTTGTTTGTCGCCTAGATCTGGAGGGTTGCAGGTTCAAATCCACCTCAAGTCACAGCGTACGGACCTTCGGCAAGTCCTTCACTCGCAATTGCTCATTGCTTTAGCTTGAAACTTCGATGCAGTGTCCGCTCTGCAGTCGGGAGCGCCTCTGAGTAGCAAACTTGAGGGGTGCTACAACAAATGCGCATACATACAACTTGACTTTGAGACATGGACATATGCCTTGTGACGTAAAAAGAAATACTGATTCCAAGCCTTTCTACGCGGTTTGACCCATTGCATTATACACCTTTGAAAATGTCTAACCAATATTATATAAATACGGTATTCGACAATGCTGTTGAATACAGACGCACTAGACACAGTTCGTAGAGACAGTGGAAACCGAGTCCCACTATATACATGTAATTATAATTTTTTTTATTAATAGCGAACCCGGTCACGCTGCGTTGTTGTGGCTGAAAACTTTTGAAAAGAGCTTCCAATCACCCCTCCCTACCTTCATTCCACCTCCCCTTCCCCTCACCATCACCCTTCCCTTCCATATCCCCGCCTCCCCTCCCATACCCTCCCCCTCTACTCTCCTACCCTCCCCTCCCCTCCCTTCCCATTTTCTCTTCCCTCCCTCCCGTCATGGGCGGAGTTTATCAGAAGCTGGGGGGGCTAAGCCCCCCCCCCAAGAATCCACCGACTTTACCATGCTGCAATAAGAACTTCTAAGGTTAAAATTTTTACATTTTGTTGAGGCAACAAAAGAGCAAAAGGCATAGACAGTGAGCTGCTGGCCCCCAGCCTCCCCCCACATCAAGACTGTAAAAACGAAGTCTGGCAATCTGTTACAGTAGCAGTACAGACAGACAGACAGACAGACAGACAGACAGACAGACAGGCAGACAAACAGACAGACAGACAGACAGGCAGACAAACAGACAGACAGCCAGAAAGAAGAAGAGACAAGAACATGCATAATCGTAAACATGGCGTCCAAGAAATAAACGATTCCGCGACAATAATATTATTGGTCTACCGACAACTCGTCTACGGACAACTCTTCTACAGACAACTAATTAAAGACATCCTACTTAGGACTGGCATTGATAGAGCGCAAACAATGTTGGAGTGGTAGAAAGAAATGAAACTCTAAATAAATTACTGACTTCCAAAAAACCTGAGCTGAGAACATTGATGGCAAGAAATAAATTATTTCTAGTGAAGGACTTGATCTTAAGAAACCGTTTCACAATGGGTGGGCAATGCTTATATAACATCTTTTGCAAGCGTTTAAAGGGTGTTTAGATGAAGGAGTTGAATTTAAAATTTCTACAGAGTAACCGTTTCTTGTAAGGCAGGGTTGTCAAACCTTTTTTAGTGGCGGGTCAGAGTGAACATCTTCTAACTAATGGCGGGCCAGAGTTAACATCTTCTAACTAATGGCGGGCCAGTGTGAACATTTTCTAACATGTGGCAGGCCAGGGTGTCGAAGTTCCTGAGCAAAATTGTGTAGTGATCTTAGAGCGATCTCTGGACTTGGTCAGCCAATTCCAAGAAAAGTCCAAATATCGGAAAAAATCTTAATTCAATGTCCACTTTTTGCTTCTTATTAAATTTTGACATTTTAAATAATTTTGCAATCTTTATGGAAGGCTTCGCGGGCCAGAAAAAATCGTCGGCAGGCCAAAAATGGCCCGCGGGCCAGCTCTTTGACACCCCTGTTGTAAGGTAACTCATGTGCGCTCCAACGTGCAACTTCGTTACTTATCTTATTGGTAGTGCCAGCCAGAAGATAGGAGTATAATTGACTATTGAGGAAGGCGACGCGACAATATGCGGTAACCACTTGCGTGCTGATAATATATAATATCAAATGATCCTTTTAAAAGGTGTTTAATTTGAAAAACCTGCTCTGAAGGTTCTTTCACAGAAACCGTCTCTTTATCAAGGACCCATGTGAACTCCTATGTGCAACTTCGCCATGCACCTGCTGTACTTTGACAGTGCCAGTCCCACGATTGGATAAAAGAGGAGGGAGAAGCTATTCATTCTTTATACGACATAATGTCATTAAACCGCAATAAACAGTGGCTACAAACTGCGATTGATTTTATTTAGCGTTTACAGTAAAAATTGTCGTTCAATAACAACTATCCTGGACCGTCTTGCCTTAGCGCGTTTTCGGGTATTTTACTAATGATCAGCTGGTTCGAAGTAGCCCATGCAATGGAAGGGATTGTAAGAATAATATTAAATATTAAATTGCCTCTGAATAGGCTACTTGACAACGCCCTAAAAATCCGGTTCATCGCGCAGGCCGTGTCGGTCCCTACCCAGGACCGTCTTGCCTTTGCGCGTTTTCGGGTATTCTACTAATGATCAGCTGGTTCAAATTAGTCCAAGCAATTGACCTAATTAGTTACTTAGTCCATCTCGCGCAGATATGCACATTGGGAAGCGCATCGTCTCCATTCGTCTCTTTGCGCCGAGATTATTCAATGATGTGATGGGCCAGTTCCAATTCTTATTATCTGAGATAATGTCTAGAGTGATGAAATGAGAATCCAGTTACACAGAGACCATTCAAAATGTTGAAAACTAAATATTTTGCTGTCCATGGTTTTACGGATATATACGGAGGTAACCATTGAAACACGAGTTAGAATTTGGATTTTATACAGCATAATTACCTAAAGTAGCGAATGGTTACACTTGGTTCAGGCTCCAACCAGTTGGATATCTTTAAAATGTAATTAGATGAGACCATATTTATGTCCCATCTGACCAAAACCAGGCGTAAGTCGATACACACTCTTCTGAGATAATGACCGAAATGTAAAAAAACTTAATTTTTTCCATTTCTTTGACAGAAAATGATAAAAAAAATATGTTGTATAAACATTAAAACTGAAAATTTTCCAAAAAATATTATTTTTAATGATATTTTTGATAATTTTGTGGTTTTATTGTTCACATAATTCCATGAATTTTTCCCGCCATTATCCACTTTCTCACCATTGGTAGCCTTAATTGGCATGTGGCTGACATAATAAATTAGGCATCAGTGTAAAGCCCAGACTTTCCTCTAGCCTATTATGCAAATATGTTTATTTGTTGTAAATTTGATTTAATTATGAATTATATAATAAAATTGAATATTGTTCTAAAGAATCTTGCATTCCAAAGTTATAGAAAAACTTTCAATGCATTTTTCACAGAATTGTAATTTGAACGGTCGAACCACATTTCTACTCATAACTTTGGACAGAAACATGGTAGATCAGCAAGATCTGTGTCATTTTAAAGAATAGACTTTATTCTTTTAAAAGATATATGACGCTCATATTGTACAATATCCGACTGACGGCTGGTTTTGGTCAGATTGGTAATATTTAATATATTCTGAAAATCTTTACTCGATAGCACAGAATCGATTGCCATCTGTGGAGTTATCATTATCAACAATCGACGTCAACGGCGTTTAATGCAAGAGAATGCAGTTTATCGGGCTGATGCTGCAAGCGGTGAAGCATGGTAGAATGAAATTATATATAGTTTATGATAAAATCGGTTTAAAGGTGTCTAAGGCAAGGGCATGCGTGAAGTACTTCACTGACGAGACCATGCTTTGTCCTGCACCAAGTACCGCATTACCCTTACCCGGGCTACCTCAACCGCCCTACACCGGAAATCATAACACGTGGCGCCCTCACTCGACCGTAGTTCTCGTAGCCATCGTCATCGTCGTAACCTTACCCCTCCACCGTCGGCTCCCCACGGAATGAAAACAGAGCTTTCACGACAGTTTATTATGGTATGCGGACTACTCATCAAGGGACTACTCATCAAAGAACTACTCATCACGGGACTACTTATCAAAGGACTACTCATCAAAGGACTACTCATCAAAAGACTACTCATCAAGGGACTACTCATCAAAGGACTACTCATCAAAGGACTACTCATCAAAGGACTACTCATCAAGGGACTACTCCTCAAAGGACTACTCATCAAAGGACTACTCATCAAGGGACTACTCATCAAAGGACTACTCATCAAAGTACTACTCATCAAAGGACTACTCATCAAGGGACTACTCATCAAAGGACTACTCATCAAAGGACTACTCATCAAGGGACTACTCATCAAAGGACTACTCATCAAAGGACTACTCATCAAAGGACTACTCATCCAACGAATATACTCATCAAGGGACTACTCATCAATGGACTACTCATCAAAGAACTACTCATCAAAGAACTACTCATCAAGGGACTACTAAAAAAAATGCAATTCATCAAGACTTACACAACGCACATCGCACATCGAACGAATCCAGTCGTCTAAGCCTTCGAGGTATTTATGCACAACGGTGCACATTTCCGAAGTGTTCCTACGGTAACAGAAAATCTGCTTATTCATTTGGATTGATTGTTTATGCCACTTCAACATGAAATAACTGATTTTTAAAAATAAAGTATATGGTGTAAATTGTAATGACAGATGTCGCAGATCAGCAATCACTTGTAGGAATTTGAAAATATTCAGTCTGCACTAAACACCTTTTAAATAGTTTTATAAAGTTTTATATATAAAAACATGAAACGCTAGCACACTTTGATAGTCTCGGAGAATTGTGACCAGATATCACGTAAATAAAATTATAAATAGATCGATAAAATAAAAAATGTTCATCACTAGCGCTGTAATATGCCGAACAAATTTTTTCGAAGGTAACGACCTCTGTTGTCAAAAGCCGTCGTCAAATCTGGATCCATCCTATTTTAACTCCGACACATGTCGAACTTTGACAGTGTCAGTCCCAAGGCTGAAAAAGAAGGAAAGAGACACTATTAAGCTTTGCTATCACCCTCTCGTTCAACTGGAACAATCAGTTTCATCGTTTACATTGGGGAACATAGATGCTCTCAGATATTTCTTGGTCCTGTGTTGCATAGGACATTATTCAGTGGACACTAATAAGTCAGTCACTCGAATATCAATGACGTTTTCCATTCGAATTTTCAGTTAGAATTTTAATTTATATGCAAATATGTAATCCGTTTAAAAGGTGTCTTATGGCAACTGCCATTTAACATTGTCACACACTGTATCGTGTTAGTATGTTTGCTTGGTGCTTGGTACTAAGTAGGAGTTAGATTAGTTTTAATATGAAAATAAATAATTACAGTCATACATGTACGACGTCGGTAAACTTTTTCTTCTTCATAATTATGATTAACAAAATCTCGAATGTGAATGACTACAATTGCATTTCGTGACATTACAAACTATTATTCATGACGTTGTTAATGTATTGTTATCACAGAAAACTTGAAGACGATTTTAGAATTTAAAAAAAAACTAACACTGATCCGATGTAGGAACTCACAGCACAGTTATTGATTTGTTTTCTTTTTAGAAGCTGCGACAATAGTCAGCCTAAAATGATTGGATTCACGAGCATTGATTGATTGATTGTTTAATTAATTGTGTGATTGACTGGTTGATTGATTGATAAATTGATTTATTGATATGTTGAATGATTGATTGATTGATTGTTTGATTGATTGACGGGCTGGCTGACTGATTGGTTGTTTAACTGATTAATTCTATTGATTGTTTGAGTGAATAATTGATTAGACTAATGCACCAGCTTCTTCAGTCGATCTGCGTCTAGTCAGACTTTTTTTCTTATCTTTGCTTTTCGATAACTTGACGTTGATGAGAATGGTTTTCATTGACATCGCAACAATCGGATATTGGTGATCGTTTGTGCGAGTTAAATATATATAACCCATGTATTCAAGTAGTAAAAGGTGTATAAATGTCACCGGACATTTTAAGTTATAAGAAAGTGAGATTTAACAATATTGAATTTGCTCAATCAACAGCATTGACGTTTGCAAAAAAAGGGTGGCGCTTTAATATTCTAGTTATGATCGACACCTTCTAAAAGAAATCAAGTGCATTTATAAAAGTACAACGCTTGGCTAAGGATGTAACTATGTTCTGTCTTCAGGCAACTCACATAAACATTCGATAAAAAAAATTATTTTAGGAAAGCCAGTCCAACATGTGAAGACAGAGGAGGAGTAAATTGCATTGGTTTTTTTTCGTAATGAGGAACACCTTTTTAAACAGATTGAGTTTGCTTATAAAGGCGCGCGTTTAACTATTTATTATTACAACTGTTATTAGTTGTCCCGAAATAAATTAAAACGACTAAGATGCTAAGACTTGATCCAGAAGAATTCGATAAATTTCCTCTGCGTACACATGTATGTATCGACATTTCGCTGCTTGCCACGGCGAAAGAAAAAAAGACTTGAGAGATTTCTTAGACAAAGTTTGAATGATCAGCTGCAGTAAATGTAGGAGTTGACTTCATATTGATATTAAACAAAGGATAAATTACCACATGAATACAAATATTTGTCCTTCTTCAATACACGACTCGTGACTATAATTATACTTCGACCTAGAACAATAATATATAGTGTTATAGTTTTCAATGTTCACTATATACGAAGTTCACTAATATCAGATTTCTAACGATTGCTTAAAACCGATGTATTTAGACACCGTTTAAACGGTTTTATATACGCTATATAGATGATGAGGATAATCACGGATATCATGATCACCTTCTACTCACAGTTATGTCTCTACCGTAGTTTTAACAAATGAATTGATAAATTGCTACATGATGCAAACTCTGCCTTGACAATGAATCACTGACAAAATAATTATCATTGTGTTTCGCTCAGAGAGTGGATCTAATAATAGACCTATAATCATGACCCAAAAATGCTCCATAAGTGCATGTGCTATTTGCAACCTAAACATGCTCTATTAAAATTATATAATTGCGACCTGTGTTAGGACCCCCAGTGCGTCATGCGGTTTCAAACGATTTTGCCTATACAATGTTGAAAGTCTTAGACATAATCATGATGGAATGTGGGGTCGATGTATTCAATGAGGTAAAACGGAGTAAATTGGACCTAGGTCAAAACTTTTATATATCACTATTAACACAAGATATAAAGGTGTTCAAATGACGCAGTGAATTGAACATAGGATCCCAACTCCAGCCTGGATCTGCATGCTAGGCCCTGCTTCTGCCCACATTTGCGAGCCTGGTAACCCTACTCATGGCACTCGCCATTTCCGCTCCCTTCGTTCGACTAAACAACGTCCGAACTCAGACTGTCCCTTTAACTCATACTTCTACTATGCAGAACCGTGCTTTTTCAGCTCTCTTTCTAAAAATCCTTCTTAGTCTTTTCTCTCTCATCTTTTATGACAGTTTTATTTGGCCGCAACTTAAGTTGTGAGCGCCTCTAAGTAACCCCCCGAAGAGGCGCTATATAAATGCATTCATTGAATGTATAAATGAAACGACATAAATAAAAATCATATATAGTGGTTTATTATTATCTGCATAAGTCGTCGACAAGGGCATTTGCCTTGTGACGTAAAAATTACTGATTCCAAGCTTTTCTATACGCGGTTTGACCGATTTCATTAGACACCTTTGAAAATGTTTTACCAATTTTATATAAATACGGGATTTGACTGCAGCCGTTCGATAAAATCTTTCCCCCATCGGACACCGTTCGTAGTAACAGTGGAAACTGAGTCTCGCTATTATAATTTACTGATTATAATTATAATTATGCAAATGTTTTTATTTGTTTGTTTGTCTGTACGTGCACTTTCTTGTTATAGCGCCCTTCAAGCTATCAAATCAATCAAATTTTTTTATTGAGCCAGAGAAAAGCCCACAAGGTACATATCATCACATAAAAATAAAACATGAATGTTATTGGCAACAAAAGGAAACCCAGAAGGGACTGCAGAGTCCCGCTGGTTAGGGCCACCTAAGCACATTTTCTGGTTCTAGGCGTTAACAAATTCAGCACAATAAAATTATATTCTATTTTCCATCATATATGCAATAAATCAAAAATAAATCAAAACTTAACTACGAAAACTAAACGTTCCAAATTTTAACATCACGATATTACATAATATGAATATCTAAACATGATGTTAAGCAAACACGTCTTAATTTTAAAAAATAAATTAATACCAAACTGAAAAAAGTAAGAAAACCTTAAGTAAAAAACATAAAGCCTTAACTAAGTAGGGAGAAGGAAGTTTAAAGTATGAACCCGGCTATCTCCCTACTCAGAGGCGATTCCGAATGCAGAGCGGACACTGCATCGGAGTTTCACGCCAAAGCGCTGAGCAATTGCGAGTGAAGGACTTGCCCAAATTGATGCAGAGGGATAGGGAGGTGGTTGATATGCTGGCAGGTGAGGTGAAAGAGCAGAGAAGATGAGGAAGAGGATAAGTGTGAGGGATTTTAGAGAGAAACAGAGAAACGCCATAGACAGATAGAGACAGAACAGCAGACACCATCATCATGCCATCTGCTCCGAAGCTGGACTTTCTGCCAGTTTACGCTCCCCTTTCTTACTCTCCTCTGCAACCGGTCACTCCAAGAAGGCGTTCTTCCTTACGATAACGATTTATAAATGATCGTATAGCAACTTTAAAAGCCGTTTGCATAAAACACCTTTGGAAAGACTTTTAATCACGCTTTATAGATGACACAAACGACTGTCATTTTAATCCTGCGGCGACAACCACTTGACAAAGAAAACATAGAAGTCATGCAGTTAAACTAATGTTATGACACCAGAATGGAAATCGCTTCGAGAATTAATTTGTTTTAGATAAAGTCAGGTAACATTTTTCTTTTTCTGGTGTTTCATAATTATGTCTGCGTGAATTGATAATTTGATTGATTGATTGATTGGTTGATTGGTTGGTTGACTAAGACAAGACAAAAACTTTTCACTCGATCTGCGTCTATTCAAGTGGATCCAGTTGCTGTGGTAAAAAATAGAAATGGTTTAATGGAAGTTACTTGTTCGAGGATAATGTCTATTATACGGTATCGCATGTAAGTAAATACTTCTAGTCACAGTAAATAAATGTAATTAACATCGGACACGTTCTAAATAACGGATATGAGGATGTTAACATTGAAATATTAAATGAGTTAGAGTTTGGATTTAAACAGTGATTGCTTACTTAAAGTAGCGCATGGTTACATGCATATTGATGTCATTGCCTCCTTACTCCAGTCCATCAAAAGATAACGAATGCAAATAAATTGTGACTTATAATGACATTGTCCAATGACATTGGACACCTTCAAAATGTTGTTAAACTACGTCATATATTTTTTTCATATTACAACGTGTCGCTCAATCCTGAACACGTCTGGCAACAATTATTACCAACGCCAATGGCTACTAAAAGCAATAGTTATTTCACTCAATTCGAGCGACCGACGCAGTAAAGCGGCATACAAGTATTCTCTGTAGCATACTTCTTTAAGGTGTCCAAGGAATGATTGAAAAAACTCTTTATGACACTTTGTAATTACTTTGATTAATTTACGGTTTGTTCTTGTTAAACAGCAACTCAGGTATTATATTGGAAATTAAAAGAACTTTTTTACAGTAAGAACCATGAAGAGAAATAATTAATAATTATAATGATATTGTAACTGTTATACTGTAATAATTAACCACCTCATTGTCTGTCTTTCTGTTTGTCTGCCTCACTCTCACTCACTCACTTACTCACTCACTCACTTACTCACTCACAAACACACACACACACAAACACTCTCTCTCTCTCTCATCAATCATTTTGCAATAATTAATTGAATTATTTCCTTTATTATACTTAAATTAAGTAATACTTCAGACTATCCCTACGAAATCGCCGTGTGACCTTCATATCGAGGCGTCCTTGGATGAGGGCCGGTCCTATGATCGTTTCTGTCTATCTCTTTGATGAACCGTCACCTCAATTTTTTGGATAGTTTCTCTGGTAAATCTCGGACCATCACGTTTCGGTATTATTTGCAGATCATCCTGAGTAATGAGCTAAGCATGCCACAATCCAGAATATCTTGAGTTGCTAAGTGCTAAGATAATTATATCCTCAGTAAAACTCTATAACGAATTGTTGCAGCATTGCGTTCTATAATTGGCTAAAGCATACTCGTTAATTCTTACTTATATTCAAAATTCTATTCATAAAAGAGGTATGACATGTTGCTCTTTAATTAATATAGAGAAAACACTTATAAGAGGATGGGATGACAATGTCATGAACTATTTTTAATGCTGCTAGAGAAATTTAAATGCGTGCGATATCGTTTAACAGATTAGAGCAACGGACAATTAAGTAACCTCATTTTAAGCCATTAAGTGATCACTTTAAAATTTTGAATTCGAAAATCAGCTTTAGTGTTTCTATGGTTACCTCTGTATTCAGCGTGCGACAAAAGCATCTTCCAGCATCTGGTATATGTGGTCACTGGTGTATAATACCAAAGATGTATAATACCAAATGTGTATAATACCAAATGTGTATAATACCAAATGTGTATAATACCAAATGTGTATAATACCAAATGTGTATAATACCAAATGTGTATAATACCAAATGTGTATAATACCACTTTATAATTGATGCTGAGCGCCAAATCGGACTTGTCAATGTAGAAGGCGGTTTTAAAACTCTATTCGTATTCTTCAGAAAGTATTTCATTACCCCTGACTGTAGCACGGTCCAGCCTCATTTCTTCTGGTACATGGTGGCATAATGGGTATGTTCGTCGCCTTGCACCGTAGGATTGTAGGTTCGAATCCTCCTCAAGGCGCCGCGTAAGACAAGTTCGTCACTCGCGATTGTTCAGCGTTCAGCGTGAAACTCCAATGCAGTGTCCGCGCTGTGGCTGGGAGCGCCTTTGAGTAGAAAGCTTGAAGGGGCGCTATAACAAGTGAACATACAAACAAACAAACACAAATTAGTATAAGGAACCGATTCATGTAGATATACTTATAATTGTAAATAATTGTAGGAGCGCTTAATAAAAAAGTGTTCACATGGTTTTATTTAGCTCTTTCAAAATGCATGGACAAGCCGGATAGCAAGCAGAGTAATTAAACAGAGCAACTGGCAAAACGTTAAATTGAGTGGTTGCTTGGACACCTTTGAAAAGCATGCTTCAGACACTATTTGTTTACCGCTCAATTGCGTCTATCTATGTCACACAGTACCTACAATGTACGGATGTATCGGTTAATATTACTTTGCAATTCACACAGAAGGAGATTAAGAAAGAATAATATCATAATTCGATTGCATTGAAAAATTGGGTAGAAAATGGAAAATCTTACACTAAGACCTATGCAACAAATTAAAGTCAAAGAAAATCATGTGGGGAAAATGGCAGAATGCAACCAGTGGCGGAGTCAAATTAATAATAATGTATATTCAAACATCATTAAAATATATTATAGATGATCACATTTATAAAAAGCAAGGCCTAATGCTGAGAAATAGTGAGCGAGAGTGAGTGTTGCAGTTACAGTCATACGTCCAAGCAGGGTTGCCAGGTCGTCGCGAAAAGCGCGAATTGGGCGACTTTTGAAAGTGCTCGCGACTGAAAATTTCGTTCTCGCGACCTCGCGCTTTTTGGGCGACTTTTGGTTTGTCTCGCGGTCGCGACGGCGACTTTTTGAAATGTTGTTAGTACAAATGACAGTACACATCTTTCTCTCGCGCAAAGGAATGAGTGTCAATGAGAAGATTGACAATGAGAAGATTGACCATTAGGCGAACTTTTTTCACTTTAAAAATTAACATTCATGTCTTTTTTGTGATTACTGTCCAAATTATTAGCACACCTTTTAAAAGAGATATTGATCATACAAGAAAAGCGTTTCGAGCAATAATACAATTACTTTAAAAATTAACATTCATGTCATTTTTTGTGACAACTGTTCGTAGTATTTGCACACCTCTTTTAAGAGATACTCATCCTACAGAAATAACCTCTGGAGAAAAAACAATTACATAGAAATTAGCATTCGTGTCATTTTTTGGGATTACTATTCGTAATAGTTGCACACCTCTTTTAAGAGATACTCACCACACAGGAATAACCCCTGGAGCAATTACAATTACTTTAAAAATTAACATTCGTGTCATTTTTTGTGATGACTGTTCGTAATATTTGCACACCTCTTTTAAGAGATGCTCATCCTCTGGAGCAATTACAATTACTTTAAAAATTAACATTCGTGTCATTTATGTGATTACTGTCCGTAATACTTGCACACCTCTTTTAAGAGATGCTCATCCTATTGGAATAACCCCTGGAGCAATTACAATTACTTTACAAATTAACATTCGTGTCATTTTTTGTGATGACTGTTCGTAATATTTGCACACCTCTTTTAAGAGATGCTCATCCTATTGGAATAACCTCTGGAGCAAATACAATTACTTTAAAAATTAACATTAGTGTCATTTTTTGTGATTACTGTTCATAATATTTGCACACCTCTTTTAAGAGACACCTCTTTTAAGAGATGCTCATCCTACAGAAATAACACCTTCGAGCAATTACAATTGCTTGAAAAATTAACATTCGTGTCATTTTTTGTGATTACTGTTCATAATATTTGCACACCTCTTTTAAGAGACACCTCTTTTAAGAGATGCTCATCCTACAGAAATAACACCTTCGAGCAATTACAATTGCTTGAAAAATTAACATTCGTGTCATTTTTTGTGATTACTGTTCATAAAATTTGCACACCTCTTTTAAGAGATGCTCATTCTACAGGAATAACACCTTCGAGCAATTACAATTACTTAAAAAATTAATATTCATGTATTTTTGTGATTACTGTCCATGATATTTACACACCTCTTTTAAAAGATATTCAGGAATTAGTCTCGCGATTTTCGCGACTTTTTTCGTGAAAATCTCGCGATTTTCGCGACTTTTTGTCGTGAGCTCGCGACAATTTTTTTTCGAAATCTGGCAACCCTGCGTCCAAGGACTTTGGGGAAAAGTGAAATTTGGTTTGTGGATGGATGGATCCGATTTGACCAGGGTCTATGACAACAGAGACCGTTACCCTGTACAGAAAATTGCTTGGCATATTACAGCACTTGATAAGCAATTATTCAAGCAAAGATTTGGTTTGTTTATTTATTATTCAGAAGTGTAACGTCGTAATATGACATCAATGGCCGTTGACGACAACACAGAAAATATATAATGTAAAGAATAAAATTATATAATAATCTTTTAATATCTTCAAGACAACATATCAATAACAGGAAATACAATAAACTAGAAATTATATAATAAATTTTAAATCGTTTCGAAGGTGTTTATGCAAACGGTTAGAGTAAGCAATTCCATTGGACAAAATTAATTCAATTGAACGTCGATTAAGAAAGAACGCGAATGGTGATTGGTGCAACTCCGCCTTTCGTTGCACTCAACCTTGCATTCATTCATTCATTCTTTTCAAGAATTTATATAGCGCCTCTTCAAGAAATCCACTCAGAAGCGCTCCCAGTCCAACCACGGTGAAACAAAAAAAGTTTCATGGAGCTTGTAGTACACTGACGAGTCGACCTTAGGCAGCAAGCGCATCTGCAACGGGATACTATTCCAGACAATGCCTGTAGTGCAACAAGTATCTGTTCCAAGCATGAATAAAGGAGGAGGGCGTCGCTAGTGACCTTTCTAACCACACAGTGACGTTAAACTGCAACTACTAGACTGCATATTGTAAAAAATAATTAATGAAAAATGCGCCGGTGGATTCCACCTTAGACACCTTTCATCTGCTATCAATCAATGCTATATAAAAAAATGCAACCTTTTGAAAATAAATTATTTCTAGTCATTCCATTCAAACACCTTTCAATTATTTTGAATCAATGCTATATAAGGACTGGATTGGTATCCTCATGGATTTTTAATGTGACTAGAGAGTCAGATGAATTACTTAACATTGAATTCAATAATCAGTGAGAATGTGCCTTTGATTGGAACATTTTGTCTACAATTATAATACTCGCTCATAAGTAAGAACCATGTAACTGAATATTTGGACGTTTTGAATTAGAGGCAGTTTTATTTTCGTATTTTATTTTGAAATGATGAACAGTTTTTAAAACACCCATCACGATATCTACTCAGAGGCGATCCCGATTACAGCGTGGACACTGAATCGGAGTTTCACGGTGAAGCGCACGAGCAATTGCGGCGACTTGAGGTGAATTCGAATCCGCAACCTTCCGGCTTCAAGGCATCGAACATACCCATATACAACACCGCGCCCACTTAATCTGGTTGTGTTGGCAAAGTGGACCACCTTACCTGTTATCTGGACAGTTTGTCTGACCCGAAGCAGAGCGAGTGAAGAAGTTATGTTATTGGTTTACACCGTGGCGCATTAGAAAGATCTTGTGATACGGGTGTACAATTGCGACACACTAACCATGCAGTGTAACTTAAATTAGCCGTTGACATTGAACACCTTTAAAATTGTTACTCTTTATACTATATATACAAACTAGCGCGGTTTTTGAATATCTTATCTGCTTCTGGCCGAAATCTAAACACTATGATAGCCTATAGAGTCATTGAAATGATGCAAAACCATTGATTAATTAATTAATTGCAAAAATTACGAATACTTTAATGTCTTTGCGGAAAAAAACATTCCGAATGTTTGCACGATATGGAAGTGGACGTGAATGCGGATGGACGAACCCGATGGCTACTTTAATTAGGTCTTTCGGTTCGCTGTGACCTTTCAATCGCGTAATCTTGAACACCTCTAAAACGTTAGTAATAGTGGTTATAAATAATTGATGGATGTAAATACAATATATTCTATCGCTGATAGCGAGTTTAATGGTCTTGATTAATACGCAGTGTCATCAAACTGAAACCTCTCGTATTATGACTGTAGTTGCTTTCAGTAATGTGATCTTGAACACCTTTAATAGTGGTCTTCAAAACGCTATAATAATAAGAAAATGGTGAAAAACATTACACTGTTACGTGTCTTTGGGCAAGTCCTTCACTCATAATATTGCTCAGCGCATCAGGAATTATAGATATATGCAAAGACAATTTGGCTCAGTTTTTTTGAGTCACGGTGTATATATAATGTCAAAAAGGCAAAAGAAGGAAACTCACATACTTTGGCCACCTGATGAGAAAAGCTTGAGATTGTCTGAAAAAAGAGATCTAAATACGTCTATGCCTCTGTTAACACTCGAGTGCCCAAGGTATTTTTTGGTACACGAAGGCCCAAGGGGGGGGTCCGCGCGGACCCCAGCGTTTTATGTTAATATCTTGAGAAGGGATTGGAATATCGTCACGGAATTTAGTTCTATGTGATCCCAAATGAATTTGCAATCGATTGATGTATCTTATATGACAATAACACCACCTGGTGTTAAATAATAGTGTAAAATCTCGTGATACACATTTTATGCTTGCTTGCGTTATTGACCAAAGGAAGCCCAGCGTTTTCATGCCAATAATCTTGAGAAGGGATTGGAATATCGTTATAGAATTTAGTTCATTGTAATCCCAAATGAATTTGCAATCGATTGATGTATCTCATAGCACAATAACACCACCTGGTGTAAGCTAATAGTGTAAAAATCTCGTAATACATATGTTATGCTTCCATGCTTGCGTTATTTATCGAAGGAAAGCCTATACGTCCGGGGCGGACCCCAGCGTGTTCATGTCAATATCTTGAGAAGGGATTGGAATATCGTTATAGAATTTATTTTTAAGTAATCCCAACTAAATTTGCAATCGATTGATATATATTATATCACAATAGCACCACCCGGTATGAAATAATAGCTATTGACCAGTAACCACGCGCTTGTATGAATATCAGCCGCATATCATGGGGTACCCTTAGTATATGCTGTGGTTGTGGGGTGCAGGGTTGGACAATACTCACGCAAAATATACCATTCTATGCCCAAATGGTTGCTCTAGGAATACCTAAAAGCATTTATGCAGATCCCTAGCCTTTAAAAAGTTATCCGGGAAAAACAGGCCTGGGGTCCGGTCGGACACTCGAGGGTTAAAAAGTTGCTGACCGGACAATTTACATTTCATAAAGCATCCCATGCCAGTGGTTTTGAGGGAAGCTCATGGCACGATATTGATGCCAGATGCCATGCAGATGATAGGATAGTATGCTTGATTCGCTGTGACAAGGTGCTGCATGATAACTTCGTCGGTCTTCTTTTGAAGAATGCTCCTTGATTTAAGACTTGCTGAGGGAATTGTGATAATTTGAATGATCATTTCAGACCAAATAAGGGAACATTGTAGATAAATTCCACAGCACAGGCCCCAGATGCCATCTCGCAAAGACCTGGTAGAAAAACTGAAATCAAATTCCGATTGCATCCGTGACTTAACCCATAGCCATTTTAAGATTATGGCCGCCATTTTGTCCGCCATTTTGGTTTTCTTGCAGTGCTACATACGTGACATTGGTTCCATCGCATTCCTTGACCTCGAAAATGTTGACTTAGACTCGGAAATCATGATTCCATTGCCTACATGACTTGACCTATAGCCATTATAAGACTCTGGCCGCCATTTTGTCGCCATTTTGGTTTTTGTGCAGCGCTACATGTCTGACCATGGTTTTATCGCATTCCTTGACCTCGAAAATGTTGATTTAGACTCTTAAATCATGTTTCTATTGCATACATAACTTCATTTATAGACATTTAATATTCTAGCCGCCATTTTGTCCGCCATTTTGATTTTCTTGCAGTGCTCACCTGGTCACCTGGTGCCGTCAGCTACTTGAGCTCTGGCGAAAGCCCTGGTGCATCTTCTCCAGTTGATCCTCTCCCTAGTCGCCTCTCTTAGTTCCTCCAGTCTCATGCCATACATTTCCTGTACTTCATCCAACCATTTCTTCCTTGGTCTTCCGCATCTTCTCCGTCCCTCACCGCATGCCGTCATCAGCTCCTTTTCCAAACCGTTAGATCTCATCACATGGCCGAAGTAGCTCAATTTCCTCCAAGTTGCTGTTTGCTGCAGTGTCTCCTCCCTCTCTATTCCGAGCTCCTCGCGCACCGATTCGTTAGTTCTCTTCTCCGTCCATGAAATCCTTAGCATCTTTCTCCAAATCCACATCTCACACGCGTTGATTTTCTTTTCCATATCCCGTGTCTTTGTCCATGTCTCGCATCCATATAGGACGACTGGGAAGATCAGTGCTCTTACCAGTCTTTTCTTTGTTTCCCTGCTCACGTATTTGTCCTTCCAAATCTTTTCCAGACCGTTCATTGCCGTTTTCCCCATTGTTACCCTCCTCCTTATTTCCATATCACTTCTTCCCTCCTTCTCTATCATAGATCCCAGGAATGTGAAGCTCGATACTACCTCTATCGTTTCTCCATCCACCTCAAAGTTTTTCCATGTTGCAGTTGTCATAACCTTTGTTTTCTTTACATTGAAGTATAGTCCCGCCTTTTCGCTTTCCTTCCTGACTCTTCTTATTAACTCGACTAGGTCGTCCCTCTTACCCGCCAATAATGTCGTATCATCGGCGTACCTCAGATTATTCAGTATTTTCCCCGCTATCCTTACCCCTTCTGTTGCCTCCTCCAATCCAGCCCTCCTCATAATTCTCTCGGCATACAGATTGAACAGGAAAGGGGACAAAATGCACCCCTGCCTCACTCCTTTCCTTATTTTAAATTTCCCTGTGTCACCATAGGGGAGACCGGGGCTGGTTGCAACAGGGGTTGGTTGCAACACCACTGATATTTCGGCGCTACATAATAGCAACTCAAAATTAAGCAAACCATTTTGTAAAGAATACATTTTAGGCCAATGTGTCCTAATTTCTTAGCAATCGATTGATAGTGTCTACTGAAAAAGGAAAAAAATCGTTTTTGGCATTCCAAAGTAAATTTTTCGGTTTTTGGTTTTTTCGTTATACAGCCGAATGTTTTGAAGAAATATTTTTTGGTTTGGTTCTATAAGTTGGACAAGTAGTTCAGCTTGAAAATGCATTTAGTCATTTTATTTTTAATCAGCGCCGTCGTAATTTTGTTCCATAAGACTGTCTAGGCATTGCTTCGGGGCTGGTTGCAACAGTTTTTTCGGGGATGGTTGCAACATGTTGCAACCAACCCCATACGTTTATTTCAATGAACCGCTTTCATTGTTGGCCTGCCCGTCGCAGTTAGAGCACATTGTATTTAAATATTACAGGCTCTATTCATTCTATAAATTGGTACACTGATTGAATTATATTAAGCCATGTTACATGCTCTAATCACTTGACCTCTGTTGGTCTATTTTTGACCACTAAACAGTCTAAACTATCCGTGACGATGAAAAATTGTTAGCGAAAACTGATTGCATGCGGTTCTGCAAGTAAAGAAACAAAGATGGGTGTAAAAAATGACGTTAGTGAGAGCGGTGCTAGTCTTGGACTGTCAAAGTCACAAATTTTATTATTCAACAGTGTTGCGATAAATTGAGAAAGCAAATCTGCGTATATGGAGAAATTATGACACCGACTTATCCCGGAGGCAACCAAAATCAATTGCTGACTATTTGCAGATTTTTGGTGTCATGCATTATGGGTTATAATTGTGGAAGCAAGTGAACTCATTTTATTACTTTGAGGTGGTTTGCACTGGATATTTGTAGGTATCATGTGCATCCATTGTCCTTTTTATGCGAGTTAACTTCATTACCGGTACACATATTTCTAAAAGATATGTTCTGATTGGCCATGTCGGTGCCAATCTTGAGGATGGATGACAAACAGAAGCTTCTTCAACTGTAGGCTATGAGACGATTTATTGGGCATATATAATAAATCAAGTTTGCAATATTTTTTGGTGGATGGACAACCATAACTCTCTCACTGGAATCGATTCTATAGAGTTCCTTGAAAAACAAATCTGAAGGCTTGAAATAATCTTACATTTTAAATTAAATATGAATGTCATTAGCCCAATTAGGTAGAAGTAGCCTGTCAAACTCTATCGGTCATAGGCCACTGGAGAATATTTATCAGACTTTTCGCATGACGATTACAGGGAAAAACAGTTTTTCTATCTTTTCTGATGCTCTCGATACTCTGAATTTTTGAATTTGTTTAATTATTACATTCTTATAAGTTAGAAGTACAGGCAGGCCTCAGTTGGCCCCTGGGCTATGCAGCCTTATTTGAATATTTAGGCTACTTTCAATACTGTTGCAACCATCCCCGGGGGTTGTTGCAACCAACCCCGGCCCGGGGCTGGTTGCAACATTTTGGAGCCCTCTGTTCAGTTAGTTATTGTGGGTACATGCTTGGTCACTGAGATCGTCACTATAGCTTGTTTTGATGCTGAGATGTTAAGGATTCATATGGACTAATCAGTTTGCAGATAGCTCCAAAGATAAAAATGTTACACGTAAAAATGTGAAAAGTGTTGCAACCAGCCCCGGTCTCCCCTATTCAGTTCTTATTACCGCTTCTTGATCCACATAGAGGCCCTTTAGTAGTTTAACCAAATGCTTCGGAATTCCCATCTCAATTAGCGTCCGCCACAGTAGTGTATGGTCTATGCAATCAAACGCCTTGCTGTAGTCTATAAAACACATATGCACCTGTTGCCCGTATTCCCTCTGTCTCTCCATAATCCACCTTATATTGGCGATGTGATCGCGCGTTCCTCGCGCCTTCCTAAATCCCGCTTGATTGGTTGGTAATTCCCTTTCGATTGTCTTCTCCATTCTTTTGTGGATTATTTTGAGAAGTATTTTGCTCGTGTGCGATATCATCGCTATCGTTCGATAATTTCCACACTCTCTCGCGTCTCCTTTCTTGAATATTGGTATGAACACGGACCTTTTCCAGTCCTCCGGCCACTGCCCAGTTCTCCAGATTTGATTGCATAGTTTTGTAATAGTTCTCACCACTGCTTCATCTCCCGCCTTTACCAGTTCTATAGGTATTCCATCATGTCCTGGCGCTTTGTTGTCCTTGAGCTGTTTTATCGCCCACTCCACCTCTACCTCCAATATCTCTGGTTCGTTTTCGACTTCCTCTATTTTGATGTTTTCCTTCTCGACACATTCATCTTCCATGTAGCCTACAACTCTTCCGTATACTCTCTCCACCTTTCCTTTATCTCCTCCTCATCTCCTATTATCTTCCCATCCTTCGTCTTGAGTGAACCCATTCTAGGGCCTGCTGTCTTCGTTATTTCCTTCATCTTTGCGAACAGTTCTTTAGTCCGTCCTTTCTTTCCTTCTTCCTCCAGCTCCCTACACATTTCCTTTAGATGGTTTTCTTTATCCTCCCTTGCCTTCCTTTGGAAGGTCTTATTCAAGGTTTTTACCCTATCCCTGTTCCCTTCCTTCTTTGCTTCTCTTCTTTCTATTGCCACCTCAATGGTCTCTTTGGATAGCCATGGGGTAGTTTTCCTTGACGTTTTCTTTGGTACATGTTTCTCCGCAGTCTCCTGGATCGCAGTTTTCATCTTTGTCCATAACGTGTTCGTATCCTGCTCTTCCATTGTATCGTCTGTCTCTAAGATTTCAAACCTATTCTTTATCTCTACTCTGTATTCTGGTGTTATGCCTTTGCAATCAAAACTGGTCAGTCTTTTATCTCTCTTCATCTTCTTCAACTTTAGCTGCAATGTAGCCACTATTATCTCGTGGTCTGTTCCGCAATCCGCCCCCGGTCTTGTTCTTACGTCTTTTATTGTGCTCTTCCATCTTTTGTTCACCACCACGTAGTCGATCTGATTCCTGTGTTTTCCATCCGGTGTCGTCCATGTATAAAGTCTTCTTTTCGGTTGTTCGAACCATGTGTTCATTATTCTTAGCTCATTGGAAGCACAGAACTCCACCATTCTCTCCCCTGCCTCATTCCGTACACCCAGTCCGTACTTACCCACTACTTCATCCTTTCCATTTCTGTCCTCACCAACTTTCGCATTGAAGTCACCCATAATCACCAGTATGTCTCCTCTCGGTGTTGTGTCAATTGTTCCTTGCAGGTCCAAGTAGAAAGCTTCCTGCTCCTCCTCCGTCGCCATCGATGTAGGGGCATATACTTGTATGATTGTTGTGTTGATCTTTCCACCACGAAATCTTACACTCAGTACTCTGTCACTCACTGTATTATAACCCATTATCGCATCAGCGCTCGTTCTATCGCACATGATTGCTACTCCGTTTCTTCTCCTCTCATCCTGCCCAGACATTACTATCTTAAAACCGTTCCAACTAAAATGTCCTTTTCCCTTCCATTTTGTCTCACATAATCCCAGTATCGCTATATCCATCCTTCCCATCTCTTTTTGGATGATGTCCATCTTCCCACTCTGCATGCTTCTGACGTTCCATGATCCGACTTTCATGGCTTTTTTACAGCTCATGTCAAGTCTTTGCTTCCTGGTCATATCCGCCGCTGGACGTCCTTTCGGCTTTGGTCCTGTGTTCTTGCAGTGCTACATATATAATTTATATGTCTTTGATTTTATTGCATTCCTTGGACCCTACAGTCTTATCTCACCTCAATTTTATATAATGTCGTTTAATTTTAATTGAAGGGTGTCTAAGGCGGCCGCACTAAGCATACATAAAATAAATAAATAAATGTATCATTGACGAAATTTACCCCGCTGCTCAAATGGATAGAGTCTCTCACACATCTGTTATTGGCTGAGATGTTGCGGTTTCATATCAAATGGAAATACGGTTACCATGGACACCAGAGAAGGCAATTTGCCCGAACAAAGATCGGAAGTTTGTTGTACAGTGTATTGTCACACAGAAGCTGTTTAATTCTGTGAATTCATAGTCAATGCCAGGATACTATAATTATTAAATACTTAAATGCTTTAAGTGCTCTAAAACCAAAGCAAAACAAATTATCTAGTAGGAATAAGCATACCTGTTAGTGTCATTGTTCAAAAGAAATCAGATAAAAATTAATTTGCAAAAATAAAATGCATGCGGAAGTGTTTTTTTCGACTTTTTTTCATTTTGGGGGATACTATTAATATGGGGATACTCTAATTCGTGACACCGGCTCTCCCACGGGAAGCAGTCCTGGCGCCGCACAGCATGGAAACGCAAAATAATTAAGTTGTTGATAAGCGCCAGGATTATATCCAGCAGGTCACCGAGAGTCATGTTCACAACTATGATGACGAAATTATTGGTCGCCGCTCAAATTATAAATTAATGATCCATTGGGGGGGGGGACTCGGTTCACCATCATAGTAAGCTGATTAGTAACATCACGCTGCTCTACAAACTTATATAGCTTCTATCCAAATTAATTAAAATACGACTGCGAAAATACAAACTCGACTTTCACGACAGCTGATTATGGTATGCGGACTACTCATCAAATGATTAATAAACTATTTACTTTTTTATAATCAGTCCCTCTTTCTGTAAAGTCATTTCTCTATTCTTTGAGGAGTGATACAATAATCTTTACATGGAATTATTTCATGTTCAGCTTACACACCTTTAAATTAACCACGTTCACCGCCTACACGCCATGTTAAATAACTGGATTCAGTACGAGTTAACTCGTACTGGGTGGTGAACGTGTTTTATTGCTTAGTGCTGTTTAGCGATAAAGTACTGTGCCGTATCAAGAATGATTATTATCATCCACGTGCTCTTTGCTCTATGCTCAGGTCTATCAGTTCGAAAAATATTCATACTGGTAGTGCATTGACATCAGTAGATTCGCCCCGTTATTATTAGGAATATTTTAACAACGTTTATAAGGTGTCTAATGGAACTGTCATCAGATTGCAGAGCGGCCGATCTAACTTGTCATTTTGGTATTTATTACTCTACTGGTTGTCTACAACTGTCGCCTACTGTAACACAGCGCTCTAGTCTTTGTGATCATTAATCGTATAAGGAGGTACTGATGATGATGAGTATAAAATGTCATTGCAAATACTTGTTGAGACCCCCACGCATTACTAGTGGACCTAACGAGAATGCGACTCTTATAAGTCGAATACAACCAATTTAAAGGTGTGTAAGCTGAACAAGAAATAGCTCCTTGCAAAGATTATTCTATTGTTTTTACACTATTTATAGAACGTTTTTCACGGCAAAGTCATTTGGAGGCAAGAGAAAGTCGAGGATGAACAACTAGAGAGGATGATACGCTTTATCATCGAACTCACGAGCGAACTGATGGGGGGATAGGCCTAGACTTTGCAAGTAGAAAAAATGGAAGGACTATTATACAGCAAATACCCAATGAGCATCCTCGTTCGTTCTAGGTGGCGCCGTACTTGGTAAACACTAATAGGCGCTCCTGACCCAACACTGACAGATAACGGTTCAAATGCTGCAGAAAAACATAATCTCTGTAAACCACAATCTGAGTAAACCATAATTTGAGTATTCCATAATCTGAGTAAACCATAGACCTTTAAGCCTATGGAAAGAGATTATGTGAGAGGCGCGATGTAAATTTTAAGGTACGATAATAATACTAATGCGTATACATATATAGACTCATTTTAATCGTTTTCGACCGATGCTATATAAAAGTATCACTAGTTTTGCTTGCTTATTAAGAACAGAAATGCGATTAGTTAAGGCGGATCCTTAGACACCATTTAAACATTGATCACAGATGCTATTTAAACACGGGACGTGAAAGTTTCATCAAGTGGTGTTCTTTCTGTCTCACTCTGTGTTATAGAGGCAACATAATGTCATTACAAATAATTTTCGATGCAAGGAACAACACTACTATACCAAACGAGAATACGATACTTATATGTCTACCATAACTAATTTAAAGGGTGTCTAAACTGAACATGAAATAATTCGATTCAGAGATTATTGTATTGTTTTTGACTATCTATAGAGCGTTTCTCACGGCAAAGTCATTTGGAGGCATACATAATTATACCACGAGAGAAAATGCAGGATTTGAGGCAAGAGAAAGTCGAGGATGAAGAAATAAAGAGGATGATACGCTCTATCATCAAACTCACGAGCGAACCGATGGGGGATAGGCCTAGATTTTGCAAGTAGAAAAAATGGAACGACTCTTATACAGCAAATACCCAAAGAGCATCCTCATTCATTCTAGGCAACGCCGTACTTGGTAAACACTCATGGGCGCTCCTGGCCCAAAACTGGCAGATAACAGTTCAAAGGCTGCAGAAAAAACATACCTGAGTAAACCATAATCTGAGGAAACCATAGGCTTTTAAGCCTATGAAAAAGAGATTATGTGAGAGGCGCGATATAAAATTAAAGGTACGGTAATTATACTAAAGCGTAAAGAATCGTTTTAAACGATTTCAATCTAGGCTATTATATAAAATAAGGCAAGCAGTTTCGCTTTCTTGTTAATTGAGAACGAATATGCGATTAGTTTATGCGGAGTCGTAAAACACCATTTGAACACTGTTCACCAACGCTATTTAAGCACGAGACGCAGATTGGACGCAGATTTCTCATCTTTGGACATACCATTCATGATTTCGTCATATCTTCATTTAAGACATCTCAGAGTCATTCGTCGCTCTGTCTCGCTCATCCAACAGATTTGACCTTTTGGTTCCTCGGTTTAGCACTGATATTGTTCAGTCTCGATCATTTGTCTCAGTTGGTCCTTTGCTTTGGAACGCTCTTTTCTCCTTCTGTTCGCTCTACACTTCTTTCTGGTAGTCTCTCCTCTGCTTTGTCTCTTCTCAAAACAGTGCGTTCCAGTATTTTAGATAAGAAAGTAACGTTAGCAGTAGGGCGTTAACATCAGATATCTAGCGATATGTTAAAGTCAATGCAGTTAGACACCTTTTAAATTATGTTATATAAAACTATATAAATAAAAGATGGGTATGTAGGATAATCAAAAGGTTTTTTACGTTGTAGGCATCTTCATCTGAGACAACTTTCCAATAGTTAAATCACCTTTAAAGTGATTTTAAAATGGAGCTTATAGGCCTAATGATGAGGCACGCTGCACTATTATGTTATTAAGTGCTGTAATATGCCAAGCAAATTTCTGTCCAGGGTAACGGCCTCTGTTGTCATAGACCCTCGTCAAATCGGATCCATCGATTCCATCCATCCATCAACACTATTATGTTGTTCAAAGAGCAAAGTGAAGCAGTCTTTAAAAGACTGGAACAGCCAGTGAGGTGAAGAAGGTAAGAAGCCGACCGTATATTTCGCACAACTAAGTCCGCAATTCGAATCCGTTAAAAGTAGCCCAATAGATGTTGACAGCAGTTGAAATCGCGTAATTCTCTCTCGATACGGAAGTTTTTTGTTTGTTTGTATGTGCACTTGTCATAGCACTCCTTCAAGCTCTCTTTACTCATAGGCGCTCCCAAATGCAGAGCGGACACTGCATCGGAGTTTCACGCCGAAGCGCTGAGCAATTGTGAGTGAAGGACTTGCTCAAAGTCCTTACGCGGCGAGAAATCCAATATTTAGACACCTCTTAAACGGATTAACACAATGCTCCATAAGTCAAAGTTAGGCTGCAGGATAATAATTGGAATATTTGTCCGGTTGCATAATTGGCTACTTTAGAAGTGTAATTTTTAATTAAAGCGGCAGAATTGCATACCTTTAAAAGAATTTTCTGTTGCTTATAAGGATGATTCACGCTGAACTTTTGCATTATCTTGAACGAGCCCAAAAAGTGGAACATGACAAGTAGAAAGCTTAGTAAACTGTAATCAAAATTTAGATTTCACAAACCCAGTGATTTGTCTTGTTCACAATAAAATCCCTCACCGCTTGCTTCAATATTACAGGAAAGACTGGTATTATACTCTTGTCAATGAAATAACGGTTTTCGCAATAATATTCAATAATAATAATAATAATAATAATAATAATAATAATAATAATAATAATAATAATAATAATAATAATAATAATAATAATAATAATAATAATAATAATAATAATAATAATAATAATAATAATAATAATAATAATAATAATAATAATAATAATAATAATAATAATAATAATAATAATAATAATAATAATAATAATAATAATAATAATAATAATAATAATAATAATAATAATAATATTGCCGTATAGATAGCCTTGTAAATCATGCAGGGACATAAATAAAACAATTGCGATGAGTATTATCTTAATTTCGCGGTGGGATTTTAAATTGACATGGCCGCAAAGTAAGCATTTTTAGTTCTTGTCAATTTGAAAAGTATTACATCTTTGTGTGGGGGCGGGGGGGGTTGAATCTGCACCCTGTTTAGTTGTAGCTCCAGGAAACCAATTATCACAACCATGCATGAAGATTTATATATAGCGAAATTTACAAAAGTGTTATGGGTGTTTTAGGTCAAGGCTATTTGAAGCCAGCACACTTAGTTATCATTTATCAATTGAAAGTGGGTGTTTGATAATTATTATACCAATGCGCCAATAAAATTCACTGATAGCAGGGCATTAGCTTATTCACGAGCGTTGCGTCTAGTCAGTGGGTTGCCAGATAAAGGAGGTATCAGCAAACGGCCAGATAAGGCATTGCGGTCCATAATAGTATGCAGGCACACCAAAGTTTACTAAAGTCACAAGATTTTTTCTAGCCTTACTGTAGCTGTTCTTTCATTTGACGATATTAAATCATTAATTTGAATTTTGATGCGCGTTCACCTTAGAGATATGGCAAGAAATATTGAGATCCGGTCGCAAAAGAGTGGCATCCATGAATCACCTAACTTATAAGGAACGAGGTTGCATTGGAGAAGTTTTCTATCTCTCTTTAATTATTTTTCGTTTTCTAATTGTCGTGTTTTTAACATTAAGAAACTCAACGCTCTCTATCGGAAAAACCTATCCAGCTTCGTCAGAAAATGAAATGAAATGTTGGGGTTTAACGACTCTTTTTCATATCGAAGATGATCAGCGTCGGAGGCAGAGAACAACCTCGTACTCCACGTTTATATTGCGACCGAGTCACCCGCAGTAAAGATCCGAGAAATTAATCTCTGACCGGGAATCGAACCCGGGCCGCCGGCGCGGCGAGCGGGCTACAACCCACTCGACCACGCAGGATCTCTGGCTTCGTCAGAGGAGCTCACGTCCTATATATTGCGACGTTTATATGTGTTTTAAAGGTGTCTAATTTCAAAGGCTTTTTTGTTTGTTTGTATGTTTGTATGTGCACTTGTTATAGCGACCCTATAAGCTCTCACTACTCAGAGGTGCTCCAAAATGCAGATATATTTAATAAAATTTCGCCAATGCAACATCGTTCCGGAATTGAAAGTTTAGACAGCTGTAACTTTTGTAAACATGAAAAACTATCAAAAAACTTAAAAGGTGCGCTATACACAAAACACATTAACAACGATATTAAAAATTCTAACCTTCAATTTCCAAACCATCAAGCTGCCTATATCTAGAATATATCCAAACTCTAACATCCATAATTTTCCAACCTACAGTTCCCAAAATTTCCAGAAGAATCCCATTTCAATTTCCTTTGGCAAATAATCTCCTTTGCGAAGTTCATTCATTTCATCCATTTCATCGTCTTCCGCGGGGAAATAAAAAAAACAATATCAAAAAACACAATTTGTACAATTCTTATATACTAAAGTTTTCAACCATGTTTAAGGTGTGCATATTTATGAAGCAGGCAATACACTGGATGGAGGAGAAAATGAGGCCCAGAAAGTCCTGGCGAGATATGGGGATTATCATCACATTGGTAGCAATAAAATAAAAGAATAAAAAGTTTTTTAAAGTTGGAGTTAAAACCCTTGCATTCTAAACAGACGATGTATTCAGCAATTTTGAGAATTTTCTCGCATTTCTGATGCCCGCTTGTTTTATGCGCTTCTAACACGGCCAGTCCTTCACGAGTTGCCCTCTCCTCCAAAACGAAACAAACGGGCTATAGCCGGCGCCCCAGGACAGAGAACCAAATTAAGGAAATATTTTTATAGCTGGAATGTTGCTCGCTATCTTAAGGACAATTTGGAAGGGCAAATAGAATTGCAAATCAACGCTTTATTTTCAGCATTGAGTTTATATATCAGTAAATATTCGCGTTTCAGAGGTGTCTTAATAAAAGGAACGATGTCGTATTATTACAGAAACGTCAGTACCGTACAACACGTAGAACCTCAACGCAAACGACGACGCAGTTGGCTGTCATGGTTACGGCGCAGTTCGTTGCCATGGTGATGACGTTGACGCAGTCGGTTGTCAAGGTAACGGATCTGTTGTGCGTGGCGTTCGTTCGTCGACTTTGGTGATGACGTCATCGTTGTTGCCATAGCAGCGCCTGCATGGCAACCGTCGTCTGGGAAGCGGTTGCTAGGACGCGGTTACTAGGATACGGACGATCGGTGCTGAATGGCAGATATGGAGAAAGTCCTTGAAGTGTAATTGTATGTTCGGGCAAGAAAATGAAGTTGTTGTATTGCCATTGAAACATTGTTAAAGTCTTGATGCACAATGTCTACACATCTATTCCTCCATTGTGTGCATGGAGGTCACACCAATGTGTTTCTTTCTCACTTAAAAAACTGTCTTTTTTAGCCATTGTTCGACTGAATGGATGATTAGAAAGTTCAGAGACAAAAACCAAGGGCGTCCATTTTAATTTAATGGTTATGAAGACCATTAAAAGAGGTGTGCATAATGTCTGAATAGTGACAGACTAGCGTACTGTGTCTGTTTTTTGTGCACTTGTTATAGCGCCCGTTCAAGCTCTATCGCCACTCAGAGGCACTCCCGAAAGAAGAGCGAACACTGCATCGGAGTTTCGTGTTTTTTTTAATGCATTGTATTTTTAATTGTCGTCAACGGCCACTGATGTCAAGGGATGACGTTAAGCTGGGAAATAAAAAAAACAACGCCTATGAGGTTTTTGACGATTAATCCTGCCAATTAAAATACAATCTTACTCTCATCATCAACATCATCACTATTATTTTCTTTCTAAACTCAGTTACGCTGTACAATGAAGTCCCATGTTTCAAACAGTCGCAGTATCTCGGCCAGTTCAGAGGTCACTGGAACTAGGCCAAAGGTCAACGCACTGTACTTGACAAAGAATGCAATGGCAATGCAAAGCCAGAGGCCAACGATGGATAGAAATGCTGATGAAAGTATCAACGACCTACAAGAATAGAAAATCTCTAGTTAATTGAAATCACAGAATAATTAATTTTGCATATTGTTGAGATCATCCGAATCCGTTAGACACCTCTTTAATGGAATCTATAACCTCAAGAGCTTACGTAATATTATACAAAACGCACACCTCTTTAAAGTTGCTTCTTTTCTCTTTATAATCAAAACACCATATACCTTTCTTAATATGTTCAATCATGTTAAGTTTCTGTTGTTATAGGCCCTCGTCAAATCTGGATCCATCCATCCATTTGTTATCTTAAGCACAAGCGATCAATAATTTGAATACACACAGGTGCACCTCTTATAAGAAGGATATTTCATCTATAATAAAAATCGAAATTACCTTTTAGCGGATCATTTGTAAAACATAGTTACGCAACAATTGTTTAATTTCATCTAAATATGGCAGTGTGTATGTGTGTATGTGTGCATAATAAAACAATCAAAACTAATGACGACCACGACGATGATAACAGTAACAATGATAATAATAATTACAGCTGGCTGTAGGCCTATAAATAATTTCTCACCGATTTCTTAAGACGGTGTAGATATGGTCGACGAGAGCAGAAATGAGTAGGATGTTGAAAAGTAGAGCAACGAGATATTGGTATATGAAGAGGGTTCGATCCATCAACAGGTATGGTACGTAGCGAAAGAGGTAACCGACGAATAGCAGGCGACCAGTGTCGACAAACTGGTTCCATGTCTCTGCAAGATTCAACAACCATTAATGGCATTAACTTTTGTATTGTAAACTTGGGACTGGAATGATAAAATTGTCTTATATATAAGACATATTTCATATGACTTAATGGTGTCTTACAATGTCATATTTTATACTATTCGACATTTTTGAATATTTCCATGTCTCAATTTGTAAATATATATAGAGCTGTTATTTAACGTTTTTAAGGTGTTTAAAATTGTGTACAGATTCATTCTTAATTCAACTTTGACTCTTATTACTATTATAGTCAAAGCGTCCCTTAGTAAGGATGTTATGTTACTACGTAAATATTATGATAAATTATTGAAAGATTTCAGAAACAGGAAAAAAACTAAGAAAGCAAAAAACAGAGGAATGGATAAAGTTGGAAACGATTTAGGATATTTGCAAAATAAAATATTTGCTTCTGAAAGGCTCTTGCTGCGAGAAGCGCTTTGTAAAAAATGGTCAGATAAAATACAAAAGGAAATACAAACAGAGTAAACACGTACAATTAATTGATGTATTTAAAACGAAAAACTTATATAGCGCCAGTCTTGTGTGGCAACGAATACCTTCATTGAAGTCGTAGCACAATCGTCTTCTGCGTATTGTGTAGAAGGGGAGAAGCAACGCGTAGAGCAGCAGAGAACCAGTGCCAGGGAACCAGATGGCGGCGTTGCCTAGGAGATGGATCTGAGCCTGAACGTAGAAACAGACGCAAGTGATTATCATAGTAACAATCACTAAAGCAACAGTTACCATAGCAACGTTCACCAAAGCACCATTCACCACTTGAACGATGAACGTAGTAACTCGAAACGTCAATCATCATCGTCGTCGTCATCATCATCATTATCAACAACATCATTATAACGGTGATAATTTATGGTAAAATAATAATAACAGAGGCCACAGCGAGCAGGAGGAGGATCCAGATTTGACGAGGACTCTGACAGCAAATTTGTTTGGCATACTACAGCACATAGAGTCAGTAAGCAGCTTAGTCAACTAAATTATTAATCTAAAGATGGATGGGTCCGATTTGACCAGGGTCTATGTCATGACAACAGAGGCCTTTACCCTGGACAGAAATCTACTCCGAATATTACAGCAATTATGAGCAAGGTACTCGACCATTGGTAATTTATTAATCTAAAAGTTTACGATCATTTATATTTATACACTGAGATTTCAGAATTTGAAGGTGTTGTAGAAAATCGTATCTGTGTACTAACATAATGGCCCTCGACAGAAAATTAATTTGTTTAGCATGATACTACAGCACATAGAGACAGTGGGCAGCCGACAAAATTATTATCTAAAGTTTACGATCACTTCTATTTATACCTCGAGATTTCAGATTTTGAAGGTGTTGTAGAAAAACGTAGCCGTAAACTAACATAATTGATCGGCGGAAACAATCCTTAAATATAACATATTGTCAAATCATATTAAAGGTGTCCTAAGTCTGTCATCTACTGCTATAAAAAGTAGTCCGTAGAAAAGACCCAACCAATTTTTCTGCCAATATATTGACCAGAAGAAATTTTATCTTCGCGATTGTGAAACTATAGCAGTGATCGGATATCGGACGACAGAATGCGAAGTATACGTTGCTTAACCTTCGCCATACGTTTGGGGGTCAAATCGACCCCCAGGGGTATATTTTCATCTGTAACTTTCTAAAATGTGGGCACCAAAAAGTTTCCTTTGGTGACTTTTCCTAAAAATTCCTCCTTGTCAAAATGGTATGAGTGACGTCATACGTTGACGCTTAGTTCTGACGCTGTGACGTCGTTTTGGTGAGATCTTAGAGTGAAATTCATGTCCATATCATTAGTGTCCAAACAATGAGGTGTATCTCTGCTTCTACGCAAGGTATCTTGAAGATTATTTTTTTGTTTCCAATGTTTTAGGGGTCAGAGAATCCACTCCAGCTACTGACAAATGCCTGACCTTGACGGAAGACCTTGAAATTCAAGGTCACATGATTTTTCACATGACCATACCTATCTCTGCTACTATACCTGTTAGAACAACGAAGTTTTTTGTTTTCTATGGTTATTTGGTACAAGAAACTCAACAAAATATAAACAAACAAAAATGGCTGTTCCAGTTCAGATAGGTAAGGTCACGTGCATAATCACGTGGCCTTGAATTTCTGAAAACAAATATTCAAGATAGCATGCGAAGAAATAGAGATAGCCTACACCTGAAAAATCATGTGACCTTGAATTTCAAGGTCATCCGTGAAGGTCACGCATTTTGCAGTAGCTGCAATGAATTCCCTGACCCATAAAACATTAGAAACGAAACAAAAATTATCAAATTCCATGCCCAGGAACAGGTATACCTTGGGGGTCATTTCGACCCCCAAGCATAGAAGACGTAGTTTTTTTGGTCGCGTATGGCGAAGGTTAATGGTATATGCAGTATATTCTGATTAGTCTGATTATTCTGATAATTCTTGTCTTTGAATGTGCAATCTTATGCAAAATGTCTTTTGTAACTCTGAATGCGGTCTCAAACAGAATGCTTCAGATATTCAAAGTTTGCTAATAGCAAGAGCGGGAACTCTGGAGAGAATTTAATAGGAGTGCACCGAAAACCAACGGACCATCGGCCATGGATCTTTATAACGATAAATTTACTACGATTAAAAGGTGTTTAAGACTTACGTGCGTTTTCGTATTGACTCCAAATGAGAAATAGTCTTGATACGTTCTTACACGCTCCCTTGTTTAGAAATTTTATAACGACAATGAAGATGCTTTCTTTCGAATATATCGGGCGCAACTCCAAAAGATGTAAAGATTAAATTTGTAACTGTTGACGGATTAGGGAATAAATTTTCAGCCTCTGCAAAATTAATAAAAACGGCTGTTCTTTCCATATAATGAAAACTTTTTAAAGGTTTTTAACTCTTACGGGAACCTAACTATAATGAATGCAAAGAAGAGAATTATATAGTAATTGTAGTCTGATTAGAAAAAGGCTTTCACTCCAACCATGTTAATAAAACTGCCGTCCCATGCTTATAAATATTTTTGTTAAATAACATTTAAAAGGTGTCTAAGACTCACGTGCGTTTTCGTAACGACCCAGTAGATAATGTTGCGTTGCATGAGAGGCCAGTCGTAAGGATCAGAACTATATCGATGCTCGATAGAAGATCCAAACTGAGATGTCAACATCTTCAACTTAAAAACACGGAAACTCCATTGACACACAATTACTAAAAAATTGTTAATCAATAATACCTAATATTTACTTATACACCCTAATAAATCTGTTTTAGATTTTCTTATATTTCTTAGCAATTATTCTCAGTATTTCAAACCCATTAGTCCAGCTATTTTCGTTCTACAATTACTAATATTCTTAATCAACAATCATAAATATATCCAAACCATAACTCCGAATATTTACAACTCAGAAGTTCTAATTTTGAAGAGCTCATCTAACCTACAATTTCTAAACTTTCCAACCGCCAATATCTATAATATCCAATCTATAATTTCAATAAAAAATTACTTCCAACCTGCAGTTCCCAGAATTTCCTGAAGAATCCCATTTCAATTTCCTTCGGTAAATAATCTCCTTTCCGAAGGTCATTCAATTCATCCATTTCATCGTCATCCGCTGGAGAAAAACAAAAATAATATCAAAACACACAATTCGTACAATTATTATATACTACGGTATTAATTGATGTTTAAGGTGTGCAAAATGCACGCAATCTTTAGTAATATTCCCAATAATCTCCAGCAAGTTAACAATTGTATATTAAACCGGCATACAATATTTTTGATTACATAACATCCGCCTATATTAAACCGGCATACAATATTTTTGATTACATAACATCTGCAAGGTCCCTTTAACATCGCATTAGGCCTAATTAACATATGATTCCGTCGTTCCCCATTGAACAATAATCCTTTATCTTATTTAGCTTCACATACTAAACGGTTCTTGTGTTCCTTTTGAAGCGCCTGTTGCTCCCCGAACTGTGCCACAAAATGTCCTTGCCGAATTAGTCAGCGTCATGAAAATCAACAATAGTAGCCTATAATATCGGTATAGTAAATCAAATTTTACAATAATAGTTTTTGAAAGTCATAAAATATTAAACAATAGAAACGAGAGCGATATACTTGTTATATTTTGCCAACGATTAGCTGACCCTGCCCGACCCTCACGACCCTAAACCTGAACCTAAACAACACATAGGGACCCGCTTACTATAACTAAGCCTATCAACTCGAAAACAAACAGTCTGGTTAAAACACTAACGAATATAAAGTTATTCAATTTCATCAACTAGCAGATCTATAACAATAACTCAAAAACCACGACCAATCAATTGCCTCTACTACATCAACTCACGAAGACAAAAGCGATAGCTGTCAGATTTAAATATACCACAGCTTTTAAAATTTTTACGGGTGTTTAAGCGGAGTGGTTTATTTGCAAATCATATTTTCAGAATGAAAATGATCCATTTTCAAACGTAAATAAATATTATAAAGGTGGTAAATAGATGCTGTTCAACGTCACCGTTTAGCAATATGGATCAATCGTGTCGCCCTCCTTCCTTATTCACTCTTGAGACTGGCAACACTGGAGATAGCAGCAATTATGATATATAGCAACATCAACGAGAATAACAGACGCAACAACAATAAACAAACGGAGAAAATACAATGAAATAATTATAATAACTGACTGTTTTCGCTGACTGTTTTAAAGCATGATTGTTAATGCCCCTCTTAGTGAGTTACTCAAAATGCGTTATTTCGTCAGTTGCTATGATTTTGCAGTTCTGGCGAACGAGCCAAATTACTTAAAAACGAATCAATCCAAAACAATTATATTACCGTTTGCAACATGTTTTACAGGTGTCTAAGGTGTTTAAGGTGTCTGTTCGCTGTGACCTTTCTGACGCTTAATCTTAAACACCTTTAAGACGTTTATGGGAGTGATATATAAGCATAGAATACAACAACGCTAACGTTTTGATTATTTTGGTTATGACCAATACCGATAGGATCCTCAGGATTTTTGTCGCCGGCAGTGAACTCAAACAAGTGGATAACTTCACATATCGAGGCAGCAAAATCTCAAGCGATGCAAAGTGTTCAGTCGATGTTAAGTCCAGGCTGGCCACAGGGATCAATCGTGTCGACCTCCTCTCTTACCAGCTCTTGAGACTGGCACCGCTGAGCATAGACAGTAGCCGCAATTTTTATGTAGCAACAAGAACGAGAATAACACAAATATGCATTTGCTATACCTAATGACTTACTTGACTGTTGGCGATTTACTCTAGCTCCTCACAGCCGCTCATTTATGCACGTTCCCCTCCCCTCTCTGTCCTATCATGCTTCACGATTAGACAGATTGTCTTAGATACCTTTACAATTGTTTTAAGTTTTGTTATATAAGTACGTGATACGACAAATTTTGGATCCAGCCGAAAGACAACTTCACAACATCAAGTGATTATTGAGTCTCAATTATATTATATTGATTATAATAATTCATAAGTTGATTATGTGGTGACCTCTGCCGCATCTGCTGACAACAAACTCGTTATACTCTTGATCCTAACGTTTTTCCATTGCTGTAAAATAATGAATAAAGTCATCGTGACAAATCCAAGTAGTCCGAAATATCGCGAGGACTCGAGGGTGAAATATTGAGTCGTTAGATATAATATTTTGAAAGAGAGCCCATGCAACTCGTGCTTTTCGCGACAACCTGTCTGGGGCAGAAAAAAAATAATTCGTTCATTCATTGTTAGAATTTATAAAGCGCCTCTTCAACTCGTGCCTGAGGCAGATAAAAAAAATAATGGAGAAAATTGCGGCAATGCGGAATAAAGAGAACGACGTTCTTCATACTGGATACCAACTCTAAGCCAAAGAAAACGACTATTTACAAGCATTTTACGCTATGTTGACTTATAGTAGGCTAAGATCTGTAAAAGAGGTGTTCAATTGTCAATGCAAAAATATGCGCGTTCTGATCGCTGTTCTACCTACTCCGTTCAAATATCACACTGCCAGCAAAGGCGAAATTTCTTGAACGAAGAATTTTAACCTTAGCGCCAAACAAAGAGCTGGAATAAGAATTTGGTGCCTCGCTTGTATGGCAGAGTATTATTACTCGCGCGTAATTCGTGCGACTCAATGAAGAGCTCGGAAAAGATCAATTGATATCAAAAGATTTTTAAATTCAGATCCACTTTTAAGGTTGGAGTGAAAAAAATTCTGTAATCTGAACATTACTTTTTGGCCTAGTTTGCTATCATGCAAAAGTATTCTTTTTAAATTCATTCTCGAAGATGTGCCCAAATAAGTATTAAAACTTGACAATTGTTAAAGAAAACTATAGCATAGAAAATGTTGTCATAGGCCCTCGTCAAATCTGGATCAATATAAACACCTTTTACAACGTTGCAATTGTAAAATATAGTAAGATTGAACAAAAAGATCGCCATTATGAGGTGTGGTGGGAGGGAAGGGTGGTGGAGTGGGTGGGGTGCTGGTGAGGTGGGGATGGCGATTGGTGTTAGTAGTCACAAACCTAAATTCACTGGATAACACTGGAGGACACCAGAACGGCGGGAGCATGTTAGGGCGGGGGCAAGCCTGGATAAGTAGGGGTGGGGCTGGATGGAATGGGTCCAGAATTGGGTGGGGTGAGGGTCAGAAGAGCGTGAAACTGGATAGAGGGAGGGGTAGTGGGTAGTGGGTAGTGGCAATGGCGGGGAAAGCCGAAGCTTTCCGAGATGCGTCAACGCGGGATACTCCATAGAGGTAGGGGCTCTCTGGAGGCTGGTCGGGACACTCCGCCCCGTAGTTGGTACTGGTGGGGGCTGGTGGGGCGGAAACACGAAATTTCCTGGGAAACGCCGAGTACCCCAGGTAGTTTTTGCAAGCAATCGTAAGTTCAAATAAGTTTATATGAGTTACTATATGTATTGTTTGCGTGCCATAAAGCGTAAGCTTATATCGTATTCCGCCGATGTTGCGAAAACGCAACATTAAAATTTCGCAGATTACGGTTTCAGTTTACAATGAGATATAAATTTAATAAACAAAAGACGTTACTTATTCACCTTAGTATTCCATTCGGACAGCTTCGCCTTTAGGAAATATTGACTTGTTATGAGAGAAAAAAATTATTGAACAAAACCCCTAAACAGACGCAAAAACACCAAATTTTGACAAATTTAAAAAAATATAAGATGACAATAAATAATTATTATTATATTTGGTAACAGCATACTTAGTAAACACCCTTTAAGTAAGAAAAAATTGATTTGTACAGGTTTCTCTCGTTTTTAATTTTTTACAATTTTTAAGCAGGACGTTGCGTTTTCGCAACGTCGGCGGTAAATGGGTTAATGATCCATTGGGGGTGGAGACCAAGACCTCGACGAATAACATCGCACTGTTCTACGTATTTATATAGCATCTATTCCAATCAATTAAAAGGTGTCTATGACTGCGACAAAGAAAACCGAGCTTTCACGACAGCTTATTATGGTATGCGGACTACTCATCAAAAGACTACTCATCAAAAGACTACTCATCAAAGGACTACTCATCAAAAGACTACTCATCAAAGGACTACTCATCAAAGGACTACTCATCAAAAGACTACTCATCAAAGGACTACTCATCAAAAGACTACTCATCAATGAACTACTCATCAAAGGACTACTCATCAAGGGACAACTCGTCAAAGGACTACTCATCAAAGGACTACTCATCAAGGGACAACTCGTCAAAGGACTACTCATCAAAAGACTACTCATCAAAAGACTACTCGTCAAAGAACTACTCATCAAAAGACTACTCATCAAAAGACTACTCATCAAAGGACTACTCATCAAGGGACAACTCGTCAAAGGACTACTCATCAAAGGACTACTCATCAAAGGACTACTCATCAAAAGACTACTCATCAAAAGACTACTCATCAAAGGACTACTCATCAAAAGACTACTCATCAAAAGACTACTCATCAAAGGACTACTCATCAAAAGACTACTCATCAAAAGACTACTTCCTGTGTCAATTTTAATCTGTCCAGTATTCATTGGATTATTTGTTAGATTATTTATTTGATTATTTTATCGATTATTTATTTCATTATTTATTCGACTGCTAATTCGTCGGTTATCCAATCGGCTACCGTGTTGTAATTTACAGTCAAAACTGTTCTTACGTTGAACTTAGATATAAATTGCACATAATAAGATATGATCCCTAAGCAAAAAAGATACATCAGAGTGATCACCAAAGCTTGCAATTACATGCGTTACAAAGACACCTTTAAGACGTATTAATCACGTGCTATTTATTCCCCTCACTCTTCATTTTGGAAGACTCAAGTTTCAGAAAATTTTATAATTTAATTATCAATCTCGTAAAAAACATCCTTTTTAAACAGACGACGGCTGAAATTGTTTTCCAGTTTACATCAAATGATACATTTATTTCAGAGTATGATAATTATGTCGCAATTATCAAATTATTAATAATAATAATTGCTAGAAAGATAGCTATGAACTATTATACAGGATAAATCTCTAATGATGAAGTAGAATTCTAAAGTGCAGATCGATTTGAGGTGATGCCAATACTTACACGAGAACTTATCATTGTGAACACTGAATTTCAAGTGACAGCTACCGTTCGCATATAGGCATTCCGTCCCCGATTTCGTAGCATTGCAAGACATAACGCTTTTTCATTGGCCGGTGCCAGATTATGAATAATCATAACCAATGACGTGTTTTGTTTAGTGCCTTCTCGTGCGCAGTTGTTGCTGCTGTTGTTGGTATACGTGGGAAAATGGCCGATTGCGGTGCGCATAAAGTTATAAGGAGTTTCCATTCGATAGTGAAGTAATATAAGTGTGGAGGTAGACTTCTAATCAGAGCAAAAATAAAATGCAAAGGTTACGCGTTGTTACGTGCGTGCCAGCGAATAATGTCATCCACCAACTCATCGCTTCAATAATACGCTGTGGTCAACAGCTATAGGCCTATTTGATGCATCAGGCGTCTGCTTCGTTGAATCGACCGCCTCCTGCGATACCAAAAATCAAAACAGCACTACAGAAGTCATTACATTAGATTTCACTAGACTTCAGTTGCCGAAATTCGCACCAGTTGAAATTAGTGTTCCACACATTCCCAATTGTAACTTTAAAAGCTCTAGGTGTATTCAGTTTTCGTGATCTGTCTCATTTTCCAAGCCTACTGTTCGACAACCAGTAATATTTCGAGCTCAAGCACAATAGGTCTATTTCATGTCAATCTCAGTTCAAGTGAAAATCATCATAAATTTAAAACCTATGTGTAGTCCATGCGCAATTTCCTAGGCCTATAGGCCTAGATACGTTTTATTAAGATGTGATTAATGCTTCATTCAAATTATTCAAATTTGATTATTTTGAATCATGAATCAGAACTTTTTGCATCCACGTTCACATACCTTCTAATTCCACGTTCTGACTTCCTGACAGGAATAGATTTGTAGAAACACTTCTGTGCAGTTAAAAACTAGCAAAAAAGGTCAATGTCCTTCGATTGGAAGTAATTTACCATGGAGGATGGGAAAGGACAGAAGGGGTTGTGGCGTTATGCAGTTCTAAAAACTCCTTAAACAGTCCTGTAAGAGTGAACCTAATGCTGAATTATGAATAGCCAAAGTAGGCGTGCCAATAAAAGCATTAATATGAATGCAAGTAGCCTTGTGGCTTTACATAATAGAAAGGCATTTGCTATAAACATCAGTGTTACTCTGTTATCATTGCTCACCAATAAATAATATTATCTTCATTCAACAATACGGTTGACAAGCCGCAATCTATAATAGTCAGTCTAATGACAACTTGTCACGATTCAGACATAGCGAAGTCCCATCATTTTACTTCTTGACCTACCTGCCAATATTATTGCTTTCATTTTAAATACAATTATTAAACTAAAATCGGGTGTTTAAATTTTGGGTGAGGCAGGATAATAATAATTATTCGTCTATTCAACATTCCGGTTGAAAGACCGCAATCGGTTACAGTGTACAATTCTGCAGTTGAAACAGTTTGCAGGAACTCAGATTACAGAATACGTAAATCTTAACTGAACAAACAGCCTGCAATAGGCTACATGGAGCTATAAAAACAGTTTAATTACAAAGCATATCCGCCCAATAATAAATAACGCAACGCAGCCTTATCCCATTATATGCAAAACTGTTTGGTGCAGGCTATCTAGCCTATTTAATAAAGCACTTTAGAAATCTTATCAGGTAACCGCCATAGCCTTCTAGGCCTAATGAATGGAAAGGCTGCGAGTTATTAAACATAATAGCCTAAGATTATTGATATTGCCAACGCAAGCCGCAAAGTCTGTAAACAAAACGTGCTTGATGATGTCACTGGTTATGAATATTCATAATATGGGATCGGCCAATGAGAAGGCGCTTAAGGCTGACAATGCTACGAAATCGGGTACGTAATGCCTATATGCCTACCGTTCCAATGCAGCATTAAAAATAGTAATAATTATAATATCGGTAAGTCAGTTTTAAAGGTGATGAAGCCGAGGATGGGGGCAAGTGAAGACATGGATGGACAACGTATACGTCAAGATCTGGAAGAAATGGATATGGACATGAAAAGAGATAAGAATTGGAGGAGTCGAGTACTGTAACACGCCTCATCATCGGAGTGCGCCTGATGTAGGAGATAAGTATAAGTCGACTTTATTAGTTAAATTCTGCAACCAAGTCACCCGTTTATTTTGTGTTTATGAATATTGAAGTAATGTAGTAGCGCGAAACACGTTTATATAGCATTTTGTATACTTGTTATGATGGTGTCAAATGACTGCATTTTTGTGCTTTATGCTGTTCCGCTACCTTCATAGTAAGGTCAGTCCTACGCACGGAGTGAGTCTGGATCCAGACGATAAGGTTCTTTGCGAGCATGTCCCGATCTGAGTCCACATTGAATTAAACGATCCAGACGAGATGACTGATGGAGTGATTTCCGCTGGAGTGTGCTGTTTTTGACGATGGTTCTTGCTAAAGAGTATGTCGGATCTGCTTTGGACGACGATCCACTCAATTAAAACATCTTATGTGGTCTCTTTATATATACAATTAGTATTCCATATTTTAAAGGTGTTTAAATCATGAACCATTATTTGATAATGAAGAATTATAGTAACGACGTTAACGATGATGACAGCGAGTTTGGATCGACTCCCATCTCTCGGATGACGAATGAAGATGTACTGGAAATGGAGAGACGCATTGATTAAACTGTTATCGCTTTTGTTTGACGCTTTTAAGAAATCTATTTTAAAACAATAAATGACAGCAGCCATTACGTCGCTATTAACATCGCTGTGCCATAATTATCAACGATGATTAGAATCGCCTTCCATAATTTTTCTCACTAATGAAACCAGGCCATGACCGGATTTCCCCCTCTCTGGATCCGCCCCTGGTTGTCTTAATAATTATTGCCTTTGTGAATTAAACTGCATGTACTTCGGAAAATATATTAACTTGTAAAACAATAAGAATTTATAAAACGCGTTTATATAAACTTATGTTACACCTTTAAAATGGTGTCTGATGTTAAACTTTTTCTATGGCTAATTGTTACTGCTTTGCTTTAATCTATGTATCAAAATCCATGAATTTTTAGCTAGGTTAATAACAGTTCTGGATCCGCCACTGATATTACGCCAGTATTTTGTCAATTTACTAACACGTTCGACACCTGCGAAACCCTATAATCCAAAATTACATATAAATAAAAGAGTTAAAAACACCGATCAGCTTTGCTATGATATGTTTGCTGCTATTCGCGTCCACTAATCACTGAACAAAGCAAGACATGCTATTATAAAAGTGAAGATACGAAGATGTAGAACGTTCCCTGGTCAAACAGTTTTGGGAAACGTTGAGCTAGAAACGACTACATCGAGGAAACTGAGTCGGAATTTCACGGCGAAGCGCACGAGCAATTGCGGCGCCTTGAAGTGAATTCGAACCCACTACAAGGCATCAAACATACCCCACTGAATCACGTTGTCTTGGCAAAGTGGATACCCTTAGCTATATTCGGTGAATTTGTCTGACCCGACGCAGAGCGAGAGAAGAAGTTGTCGTATTGGTCTACACCGTGGCGCACAAAAAAGTTTCTTGTCATGCGGGTAAGCAATTGCGACACATTAACCATGAGTGTAAAGCGGACCTGCGTGTCGTCCTATGATTCGTATAACCTGTACCGGATTGTCAGATTGAATGTTAATAAACGAATATTATACCTAAATTAGCCGTTGACATTGAACACCTAAAACTGTTGCTTTCGATTCTATTAAAACTGGCGCAGTTGCAGTATAACGCTGATAACAAACACATCTGTGCCCGAGATCAAAGCGATGTGATTGAGAAAACCAAATTATTAATTAATTCATTCATTCATTCATGCCGAGGTGCGTAGCCACTTTATAAAGTGACTTTGCAACAATATAAGCAAGAGTCTTAGTTAGATTTGAATTTCGTCAGATACTGATAAACAACGCGTTTTTCTAAGATTTTCACGTCTAGTATTCGAATTCTCTGATCCGAGCATTCACCAACCTTGATCATACGCTGGTTTACCCTTAACCGGAACACCTCAACCGCCCTAAACCATCCAATAGCCTTGAGCCGAGCACTGATTGCAATGACGAGACCATGCATCGTCTTCAACAAGTACCGCATTGCCCTTACCCGGAATAACAAGACCGCCCCATACCGGAAACCATGACATGTGGTGCCCTCACTCGACCGTAGTTCTCGTAGCCGTCGAAACAGAACGGATTATATTATACACAAGCAAAATCCAAATTTTGAAGACTGACAATTTTAGACACCCCTAAAACAACTTGACCAATCACTACATAAGACATCTTCATAATACCCTTCGAATGCGAATCACACAACGAAAAGTCATTATATAACATTAGATCATAAAGTTTTAAAGGTGTTGATCGTTCACCGAAATTAATAGAAATTACAATTATTTCTACTAACAGTTTCTGATCAAGTATGAAAATGCGACATTATTTTTGTGTCTATTGATTTTATTGAGTTGTATAAGAGCAAACAATATGAGGCTGGTCGAAGTAACCTTTACTGCTGTTATAATTGTTAATGTAGCTTTCTTCATTTTTTACCAGAAGTAAAAGTATCGTGAAACAAAGATAGATTTTTTTCTATAAAAACATACCATACTAATTCTATTGCTGCTACCATATTTAGTACTGTTATTAAAACTACTATTATTATTATATTTTTGCAACCAGAAGTACCAATCTCTCTTCGGTACATTGTACTTTTAAGTTCCAAAATCATCTTATCATAATTATCTTAGTTGCTCGTCGTTGCTCCTCTTTCAGCACAATATTCGATTTGTGTGTGCCAACATGTTTTCCAACTAACTAGCGTTCGCGTAGAAATCGATGGCATGCACTCACCTATTTACTGCCGTTTTAGAAATGTGCATTTGCAATGCCTATCGTACATTAACAATGCTCGTTGACTATAATTAGCAATTTTGCTTTTAAACACCTTTAAAAAAATATCAAGATTCATATATAAGTAATGAGCGCGTTTGATAAATATCTGTTCGTTCAGCACAATCTTATACACGGTGAACGGAAAAAACGAAGGGAAAGAAATAACCTCTACAATAAAAATAAATAAATCTACGCCAAAAGAGTAACAGTATAATTGAGAATAAACTCTTTTATTCCCAACTATAAACTTAACCAGTTTTTATATATAAAAATTATGCGCTATGACAAAGAGCACAGAGCGACTGAACTTACGGTGGTCAACAAACACGTCAAACAATCAATCAGAATTTATATATCGCCACTTTAAGGTACCTACTCAGAGGCGCTCCCGGCCAAGATCAAGCGAAAAAAGCCTTCACAATTTTAGCGTTGCCCGGGATATTTATGATTTGCCCCACTCCCAGCGATGTTTTATTAAATTGTTGATTTTCTTAACAGAACATATCGGAAAAGGAAAACATTTCACTTCAATCCGCGCACTTAATATCAAGTCTGTAGCTCTGTGAAAAAAGGTGTTTAACGTGATGACATTCGTGACCCAGCTTGTTCCAAAAACGACGCCCTCTTCCTCCTCCTCCCTTCTTCCATGCCTGGGACTGGTAGACACAAAGCAGCTGTTGTGCAAAGCCTGGACTCCCAGTGGCGGAGGTATAACGTTAGTCTTGCGCACTTGGTCTCCAACCCTCGCCTCCGTAGAAGTCGAAGTCGGCTAAAGCTCACTCGCCACGACAAGGCGTAGGCGTACAATGCCTCAGACATTTACACCGTCGAGTGGAGCTATGAGTCAGTCACTCGAACGGCTCTCCAGAAATACGGTTAGCAAATACCGTTCCCTTGACGAAATAAATGTGTTATCTTAAGAAAGTATTTGAATCTTTTTTATACAAATTAGGAAACATTCTTCTGTAGTCATTGTAAAGAGAATGCAGTTAAGAATTAGGATTTGAATCAGAATTTCAATTTATATTCAATATTATAATCAGTTTTAAAGGTGTCTTGTTCAAGGCACCAGCCATTAAACGTTGGCACACGAATTTACTAATGAGTAACATCATTTTGACTCACTACATTATGTTCTCTATTTAATATGTCATATTTTAAGTTTGATTGGTGCAAATTCAAAGTCAGATTAGTTGCTCAAGGCGAAATTTAAGATAGGGATTGAAGTGTTCATCTACAAAGACATTCTTAAAGGCCCACGGTAAGGTCTATTTTGACAATCAACTCATCGTAATTCGACCGCTCAGTTATTTTTTTAAATAAAATTCCAATTTCGAATCCGTGGGGACATAGGTGTCAAAAGATTTCGCTCTGATACTACTGATATTCCTCATCTCCATTTCATATATTTATCTGAACCAATCTTACTAGACGCAGCGGTCATAAATTAGTTGCAATGTGATTCATTCGAAATTTGCTGTTTACAAAATAATAACAACGGCTAAACATGAGTAATAAGGTCGACCTTTAGAATAGTCGTTATAAAACACATTTAAAACAGTTTTAAACCGTTATATATAAATCAAAAGTCCCATGGATGCAATTGAAATGTAAGGTTTCGTTTAGCTGTCACATGATGTCAATAAATTATGTTGTCTAATGATAACAATTTTTCAGTCTTATTATTACGGCTTGTTATCCACTAACTATGCGCATTTCTTGAAATTCATCTGCTGTGAAGGATGGAGTTTCAGTGGAACGAGAAGAACGGCCGAGGAGACCCGAGACTGATGACCACAGGCGCCGAGGTTTATTCATTCTGTAAGACCAGCTTTTCCCAATGATAAGCTTTCTTCTTATCTTATCTGACCATTTCTAAAGCGCTTCTCACAGCGAGAGTCTTTCAGAAGCGCTCCCAGTGCGCTCAACCCAAGAAAAAGGCAAGTTTTTAGACGAGAGAAAGACGAGGATACACTGCCAGAGAGGATGGCAAAGCGAACTTATGGGTATAGCCTATTCCATAGTGAGGGACCAATACCTTCAGATTGTACATGTAGAGTAGAGGCAGCGAACGAAGTTTCTTTTCTTAATAATAATAATTATAAGCTAGTTGATCATTAGGCATTTTAGTCCGGCGATAGAGACGTTCCAAGCATCTGGTACGATGACGACGGAGTTGATGATAGTCAGCATCAAACCATACTGCGAGTGGTCGCTGCTGGCGTGTCCTAAGCTTACGACGATGTAGCATGGCATCAAGTATGTTAATAACTGTAGAAATATATAGGCCTAGGTGAAATGTTTGACTCAGAAGACTTCCGCAGAGGACTATATATATAGCAAAGTTGATAAGCATTTAAAAGGTTTTTAATTTATCGCTTATTAACCCTTTCCCCTCAGCTTGGCAAAAAATCTTGCCAAATCAAATTTTTGCGTAGTGATCAGCTTGGCAAACATTCTTGCCATATTCTTAGAAACTGTTTCTACTACTCCCCACGGCGAGAAAACCAACCATTAATGATTATTGTCTTATGCATGCATCGCTCATTCAGCAGCATACACATAGAGGGCTAGGTCAACGTTTTTGGGTCATGGCTCTGGCTGTGCCTAGCGCTCAAAGAGAGGGATTTAGGTCAGGTTAGATATGGCTGTGGTTTACACCAATCATCTTCGTTATGAAGTATTTCTGGCCATTTTGAATGTCATATTGGAAGACAGTTGATTTATTCCATTATAAAAACACAACCTATGATAAAAATTAGCAAGAGGAGACCCAATACCATGCTTGAGACTTGACCTTCATTTGCAAGGTCATTGCAAGGTCAAGGGTCAAAGTCACGACGACGGCACTATTTTTCCCGCCTTCCTTGACCAAAACTTAGTCGGAAACGACACCAACATCACTTCTTTCTGATGTGTGGTTCCTGAGATAGGTGGACCATATCGTAGACATGACATGTAGTTCCAGAGATATGGACCCTTGACCATTTTGGTCATGTGACCTTGACCCACTACGTGCCATTCCGGTTACTTGACCTTGACGGAAATGGTCATGTGGATTTATTCCATCATAAAAACACAACCTATGATAAAAAAATTAGCAAGAGAAGACCCATTACCATGCTTGAGACTTGACCTTCATTTGCAAGGTCATTGCAAGGTCAAGGGTCAAAGTCACGACGACGGCACTATTTTTCCCGCCTTCCTTGACCAAAACTTAGTCGGAAACGACACCAACATCACTTCTTTCTGATGTGTGGTTCCTGAGATAGGTGGACCATATCGTAGACATGACATGTAGTTCCAGAGATATGGACCCTTGACCTTTTTGGTCATGTGACCTTGACCCACTACGTGCCATTCGGTTACTTGACCTTGACGGAAATGGTCATGTGGATTTATTCCATCATGAAAACACAACCTATGATAAAAAAATTAGCAAGAGGAGACCCATTACCATGCTTGAGACTTGACCTTCATTTGCAAGGTCATTGCAAGGTCAAGGGTCAAAGTCACGACGACGGCACTATTTTTCCCGCCTTCCTTGACCAAAACTTAGTCGGAAACGACACCAACATCACTTCTTTCTGATGTGTGGTTCCTGAGATAGGTGGACCATATCGTAGACATGACATGTAGTTCCAGAGATTCGGACCCTTGACCATTTTGGTCATGTGACCTTGACCCACTACGTGCCATTCCGGTTACTTGACCTTGACGGAAATGGTCATGTTGATTTATTCCATCATAAAAACACAACCTATGATAAAAAAAATTAGCAAGAGGAGACCCAATACCATGCTTGAGACTTGACCTTCATTTGCAAGGTCATTGCAAGGTCAAGGGTCAAAGTCACGACGACGGCACTATTTTTCCCGCATTCCGTGACCAAAACTTAGTCGGAAACGACACCAACATCACTTCTTTCTGATGTGTGGTTCCTGAGATAGGTGGACCAAATCATTACAAATTCTCACATAGGTTACTGAAATTCCTAAAATTTAATATGATCTGACAAAAATAACTTGGTATATTTAATGTGATAGGAAAGGGTTAAAGTTATCATTTGGCAATTGAAGTGGGAGAAAAATAATTTAGTTGTAATGCACCACAAGGTAATTTTGCGCAAGAATTCATCCACGAATGCAACGTCAAGTCAGTGGGCTGTTCAGTTAAGATGGAAAATATCTCCGTGTACTTATAATTTTGGGGAGGGGCCCGGTAGAGTACTGGTTAACACGCTGGCCAAGAGTGCGAGAGGTAGCAGGTTCGAGCCCCCGTTAGGCGGATTTGATGTGTAGTATTGTCCTCCACTTTTGTTCCGTCTTGGGACTTGAATCATTGGAATGTAAACACTGCGTGGTTGAGTTGGTTTCTTATTTATAGTCACCGCAATTTCAGTATAGACATAATAAGTAGCTCTTTTATTCGATCGCGATATCTTGTTACATCGAAAGTGTAAGCAATGCTCGGACTGAATAATGGCAATGAGTGAAAAATATACATAGCATCTTAATAAACCTTTTTAAAGGTGTTCTGTGTCAACTGAACCTGTTACAAGTTACTTTTAAAAGTTAGATACCGGTACGAAGACATACATGTTTCAAGCTTTCAGGAACTTTACGAATCGCCTTTTGCTTGTTGTCGTTTAGCTACATGTACACTGCGTCATATTAAAGATGACTAGTCTCGCCCTCCTCCTTTCTCGGTACTTGGGACTATCACTGCCAAATGCACAAACCGTGCCTATTGCATAATGCATTCCGGTTTCGAAAAAAATGGTTATCAATGTCTAATTAATTGACACAGAGTTCTACTCATCAGCTTCAGAAAGTATTTCATTACCAACTTTGACGGGTCCATCGCTAATTCTTCTGGTAAAAATAGCATAAAACCCATGATAATAAGAACTTTTGAATGAGCGTGTTGCAGTTATCGTCACAAATCACACGGTAAAATTTAAGGCCCAACCAAATCGGTTTTGTCATGTTTCTTATATATATCATCAAGAAAAATGTATTAATGGTGTCCAAAACGGACACGCTAAATTATCGGCGGCAGAGAAAATAATACATCGGGAATAGACAGACAGACAGACATACAGAAAGAAAGAAAGATAGAAAGAAAAAAGACAGACAGATTGACAGACGAAGAGACAGAAACAGAGAAGAAAAAAGACAGAGACGGCAACACAAAATTTATTTCGACGCCACTGGTTTGAAATTTTCGTCATGCGATATAACACAACGGCATTGTCCCTGGTCAAATATGGATCCTGTGAGGTTTTTACGATTAATACTGGCATTTGGAATACAATGTTACTCTCATCATCAACATCATAACCGCTATTTCCTTTCTAAACTCAGTTACGTTGAACAATGAAGTCCCATGTTTCAAACAGTCGCAGTTTCTCGGCCAGTTCAGAGGTTACTGGAACTAGGCCAAAGGTCAACGCATTGTACTTGACAAAGACGGCAAGGACAATGCAAAGCCAGAGGACAACGATGGACAGAAATACTGATGAAAGTATCAACGACCTACAAGAACAGAAACTTAATTGATATCACATAATTTATCACTTTTGCAGATTATAATTGAGATCGCGTGCAGTCATTTCGACCCCTCTTTTTTAGTGACTGCTAACATTTACATAAAAGAAATTTTCACACCTTTTAAAAGGTAAGTAACATTTATACATAAATTTTATAATGCCATGCCACTCTGGTTTTAAGAAACTTGATATTCCAAGTAGTACTTACTCCAAGAGTTACTTTACTCCTCGGTCGCTATGAAATTATTTTAAACTAATTAACCACGTTTGAAAGTGCAATGTAACTTGAGAAGAAGTACATAGCTCAGAGTGGTGACCGTTCATTGGCGCTTTTAGTGCAAGCGTACTCCTAAAGACACGAACAGTATGACAAACAAGAGCAGCAGCAACGATAAAGCATAATTCTCACCGATTTCTTAATACGGTGTAGATATGGTCAACGAGAGCAGAGATGAGTAGGATGTTGAAAAGTAGAGCAACGAGATATTGGTATATGAAGAGGGTTCGATCCATCAACATGTATGGTACGTAGTGAAAGAGGTAACCGACGAATAGCAGGCGACCAGCGTCGAGAAACTGGTTCCATGTCTCTGCAAGATTCAACAGCCATTAATGGTATCAACCTTTATTTTACTCCTCTGACTTGGGCTGGAATAAATTGTCTAATACATGTATATACGGAATAATTCATTTGACTTAATGGTGTCTAACAATGTCAGTTTATAATTATTATTTAGTGAAGAACGATAACGACTGTGAGAAGATGAAGATAGAAATCTGGGATGAAACGCATAGAAAAAACTTTGTATGTTTCCAGACCAAAATGTGTAAGTATATATAGCAAATTATTTCACCGTTTTTAAGGTGTTTAAAGAGATGGATTTTTTATTCAGTGTGCATAGAATCATTCTTAATTCATCTTTGACTCTTATTACTGTAGGCCTAACAGTTAAAGCGTCGCTTGGTCAGGATGTTATGGATTAGAAAAAGATTATGATAAATTATGTAAAAAATTATGAAACAGGAGAAAAACTAAGAAAGCAAAAGAGGAATGGATAAAGTTCAAAAAGATTTAGGATATTTGCAAAAGAAATACAAACAAAGTCAATCAAATTACATTGCGCTTAAATCCCAGAGGTCACTCCGCTCTGTTCCTTAAGAACTTAAAAACTGTTCTATTTAGCCGTGGTTGGGCCGCGAGCGCTTCTGAGTAGCCTACCTTGAAGAGGCGCTATATGAATTTCCGAAATAAATAACTAAATAAATAAATCGTAAACACAGTAAATAATTGATGTCATCAAAACGTAAAACTTATATAGCGCATGTTGTGTGGCAACGTATACCTTCATTCAAGTCGTAGCACATTCGTCTTCTGCGTATTGTGTAGAAGGTGAGAAGCAACGCGTAGAGCAGCAGAGAACCAGCGCAAGGGAACCAGATGGCAGCGTTGCCAAGGAGATGGATCTGAGCCTGAACGTAAAAACAGAAGAAATGATCACCATAGCAACAATCATCATAGCAGCAATCACCATAGCAACAATCACCATAGCAACAATCACCATAGCAACATTCACCATAGCAACATTCACCAAATGAACGACGTACATAGTAACACGAAAGTTAATCATAATCGCCGTCATCATCATTTTCAACAACATCATTATAACGGTGACAATTCATGGTAAAAATAATAAAGGCCACAGCGGACAGGAGGAGGATTCAGATTTGACGAAGACTTTTGACAACAGAGGCCGTTTCCCATTAACAACAATTTGTTTGGCATACACATAAAGACAGAGGAAGACATAGCCAAGTTAACACTAATCTAAAGTTTACAATCATTTAATTTTATACTCTGACAATTTCAGATTTTTTTTATTAGACTAAACTTAACCTTGTACTATCATAATGGACCGTGGCCAACAATCTTTAAATATAGCATATAAATGAAACATTTTAAAGGTGTCTAAAGTCTATCATCTACTGCTATAAAGGGTAGGACATAAAAAAAGACCCAACCGTTTTTTCCTGCTAATAATCTTGACCAGAAGTAATCTTATCTTCGCGATTGTGAAACTATAGCAGCGATTGGATATATCGGACGAGAGAATGTGAAGTACGTTGCTTAATGATATGCAGTATATTCTGATTATTATGATAATTCTTGTCTTTGTACAATCTTATGGGAAACATAGCCATCTTAACAGTTTAATGCTAATCTAAATTTACGATCACTCAATTTTTATACATTGAGTTTCTACAATTTTGAAGGTGTTGAAGAGAACCTAGTTATGTACTATGGACCGGCTGCAACAATCTCTAAATGTAGAAGATAGTTAAATCATTTTAGAGGTGTCTAAATTCTGTCATCAACTGCTATAAAGGGTAGGCCATAGAAAAAGACCCAACCAATTTTTTCTGTCAATATCTTGATCAGAAGTAATTTTATCTTCCCGATTGTAAAATTATAGTAGTGATCGGATATCTGAGAGAGAATGCAAAGTATTTGTTGCTTAATGGTATGCAGCATGTATTCTGATTATTCTGAATATTTTTGACTTTGGATGTGCAACCTTATGCACAACATCTTTTGTAACTCAGATTCCGGTCTCCAACCGAATGCTTCAGATCTTCAAAGTTTGAGAATAGCAAGAGCGGGAATTCTGGAAAAAGTGATTAACAGTGCAATGGACACCTACGGACCCTTGGTTATTGATCTCGAAAATGATGAACTCATTTTATAAAACAGCAGTCTTCTTATAAATAATTTCGATGATAAACATTTCAAAGGTGTTTAAGACTTGCGTGCGTTTTCGTATCGACCCAGTAGATAATGTTGCGTTGCATGAGCGGCCAATCGATAGGATCAGAACTATATCGATGTTCGATAGAAGATCCAAACTGAGATGTCAACATCTTCAACTTAGAAACACGGAAACTCCATTGGCACACAATTACCAAAATTATTAATCAATAATCTCTAATATTTACTTACACACCTTAATATGTGTGATTTAGATTTCCTTATATTTCTTAGCAATTATTCTCAGTATTTCAAACCCATTAGTCCAGATATTTTGGTTCTACAATTCCTAATATTCTAAATCAACAATCGTAAATATTTCTAAACCATATCTCCGTATATTTACTCCTCAGAATTTCTTATATCTAAAACCTACACCATACAAACTTAATGATAAGGCCACACCGCTGTGTTCCTTTGTGACTTGAAAAGATCTTTATTTAGACGGGGAAAGAAAGCTATTTTTAAAAAACTCATTAATACTAATTTTGAAGAGCTCTTCTAACATACAATTAAAAAACTTTCCAACCGCCAATATCTCTAATATCCAATCTTTAATTTCCATAATAATTATTTCCAACCTGCAGTTCCCAGAATTTCCTGAAAAATCCCATTTCATTTTCCTTTGGTAAATAATCTTCTTTCCGAAGATCATTCAATTCGTCCATTTCATCGTCATCCGCTGGATAAAAGGAGAATGAAAACCATGATAAAAATCCACAATTCGCACAATACTTATATACCACAGTTCTAAACCATGTTTAAGGTGTGCAAAATTCACGCATTCCTAAGTAATATTCCCAATAATCTGCAGCAAGTTGACAATTGAGCAACTCCACAACGTTAACTCGAAAACGAAGTATTATTTAGCAACTCGAAAATACTAAATCGAGTAAAGCATTAACTCGAAAACCAACTTTCGAGCAGCTTCATTACATCAACTCGAAAACAAACAATAAATCCACTATATCGAAGTTACTCAATTTCGTAAAATTGCAACTCTATACCATTAACTCAAAAAGCACGACAATTGCCTCTACAACATCAACTCGCGAACCAATAAAAGATTAAAGTGTGGCTGGACGGTCATGGACGGCGTCCAGGCACTAATTTTCAAATCCATATTCCGTCCTACCACTTATTTGGCCAGCACACCTAAAAAGGTAACGGGCGTCTATGCACACCTTTTTTACACTTTCAACACTAAAAATAAAATATTATGCAACTCTACAGCATCAACTCAAAACCCATCAATCGATCGACTCTATAATAGGAACTCGAAAAGCGACCGACCATGATACGTGTATCGATGTTCTTCCACATTCCAAACGGTGGATGGTTGGTTGTGAAGTCTATCCGTCACGACTTCTAACTGGAAGAATCCCCAATCATCCAACTGTCGACCACTCGTCTATGGATGAAACGTCTCAACCAGTAAATCCAGTTTAACCATAATCATGTTCTTTTGCTGTTTTAATTTTCTATTTTGAATATTATTTGCTAGTTTGAACTCAAACTTCTGCGATTCTCACCGTAATTTTCACGTCTACCAATTGTTATATAAGGATTTTAAAAATTATTTTTATGGCGTGGAAAAAAGACAGCTTTTATGTATTTTACCAATGGATGGATCCGATCTGACCAGGGTCTATGACAACAGAGGCCGTTACCCTGGACAGAAATTTACTCTCAATATTACAGCACTGATGAGCAAGGTACAGTTTTTTACCAAGCGCTCCATTTTTTACAATAATATAATACTTATAAGACTGTTTTAGCGGTGTCTAAAATGAACGGTCCCATAGATCGGCTGCATCATTCCCTTGCTTACGTTATATAAAGGTCGGGTCATATCGTAATCATTTTGGTCATTTATCACTGTAAACAATTCGTTTATATATAGCTCTATTTATAGACAGATATTCGTTTATATATAGCTTTATTTATGCACAAATGTAATATTTCCAACAGCCATAAAATTAGCAGCTCCTCTTTTATAAGAAAGTTAAGTTTACATTTAACGGTGTCTAAAAATGACCAGTCTAATAGATCTGATGCATTCCATGCTTATGTTATTCAATGTTATGCTATAATTATATAATAATAGTCTGGTTACCTTCAATGCTTGTGAAGATGCAACGTGGATCAAATGAACGACGGACTCAATCATTCTCCAAGGTTCTCTCTTCTTCTCTGCGTTCACAATTCTCTACAACCAGAAAAATTATATTATTCATCATTTATCGCAAACTAAAATCTCCCAAAGCTCCGCTCTTATTCACGAGCCGTACCTTAACAGGGAGGAAGATTACCACAGCTCAGTTTTTATTTTTTCCATTTGACTTGTCTCCAGAATATACCCAGAGACTTGGGCGGACGATAGAGTGGCGCCAAGGAATGAACGCGAAATTTTGGGCGGTCGAATGGCAGAGTCGCCGACGAAATTTTCCACTTTTTCCGACCAAAATTTTTGACGATCTTTTTAGTCAAAAACCCATTTCATTTTCACTGCCAAAAAAGTTTTAGTCATTTGGCAGAAAACTTCATTTACTCGTGTATACAATGTGTCTTCATGAAGTGTCCATGTCCTAACACTCAACAATTGGTGGTGACAAATGCATGGGCTGACCCCTCAACAAATTCAGACACCTTTTATAAATGGTTCATTTCAACATTTATTTCAACAACTTGTCAATTGATTTAATATTATCACAATTTTTTTGGCGCCATTCCAAAGTTAACATTTGTTCTGAACCTTCCCTAAGTTTGTCCCGTTCCATGAAAGAAAACCATAAGGAAGTAAGCCTTCCCCTAGATCCCACCCGCCAATCTTCAGTTCTGGCCATTAAAGTACTATCTAATTTTCCGCAGCCTTTGTGATGCGCCATTTTGATCCGGCACCATATAAATTGCCTAATTATTACTCACCACCATCCAGAGCGTCTGTGGTGGCAGTGAATCCTGGTATTCAACGTAGCAACTGACTTCGGGGAACTGTGGCGACATCGGGGCAGCAACGTCATGGCTGGAAGAGAGAAATATGACAAAGCCTTATCAATTACCATATACGACGTCGTTTCGTTTGTTACGACACCTCTTAAACGTTGTAAAAATACGCTATATAAAACTGACGCTGTAAATAATAGTTCCATTTTGGGTAAAACACCATTTAAACGCTGTATTATATACGAATTGGTGATGATAGAATTAGCGCTTATTAGACACCTCTTAAACGCTTAGACATAATATTATAAAAATACAGTAAAGAAAATCCTGTAGTCGCATATTCCTAGCCAAGCAAAACTGTCTAAAATTATAAAGTGAGCAATAATCTAGCTATAAATATTTCCTCATTTAAATCTCTGTCCCCTTGGCTATGGTGTCTGGGGCGCCGGTTATGACTCGCCTGCTTTGCTTGGGGGTGGGGGGTAGTAACTCGTGAAGGCAAGGCCGGGTATCTTTCGTAATTGTTTGTTTTGTATGTGCACTTGTCAAAGCGCTCCCTACTCAGAGGCGCTCCCGACTACAGAGCGGACAGTGAGTGCACTGGAGTTTCACACCGAAGCTCAGGGCAATTGCGAAAGAAGGACCATACGCCGCAACTTGAGATGGATTCGAACCTGCAACCTTTCGGCTGCTAGGGCAGCTAGGCGACGTTAATACACACTACAACACCCCCTCTTCAAATATTGTATCAGCAATGCGGACAAATTCTAAAAATTCTGGAATATCACCCAGAGGAAATCGCTAGCAATTCATCGGCATACAAAAGCCATGCCAAAGCTACTTAAAGTAGACGTATCAGACTGTCGATGTGATCATACGAAGGAAGAGACACGATCTAGAAGCCTGACTGAGGCAACGAAAATGTGTTCGTTAACACTTAGCTCCAATAGAATAATTTTCTTATCGTGGTCCACTCTTATATAGTATGTTAAAGCTTTGTTTAATGGGTGTCTAAAATGAGCACTCAAACCAAGTTTTCGTGTAATAATAATAATATTACAATTCTTTAATGATTCAATCTGACAAACCGCAGAATGATTACTCATGGTTCGGTCAATCCAGAAGTGGGAGGGGCTATCTTACTTTCATCAGAACCCGAGTCAAGCAACACAACATAATGCGCCAATGGCAGCTAACAGAAACTTTAATAAATTAATGCCCTGTGTGAGGCTTCAACCTGGGTCGCCTCTCAGTTTAACGACCAGCGCTCTCTCAACTGAGATACTGACCCCCCACCCCCAAGCGAGCGAGTGAGACAAGCAGACAACGGAAAGACATGCAAACATACAAACAGACAGCTTTTACTTATTTTCAACAGTTCAACAGCTTCTAAAGTGATCCTCGAGAATCAGAGTATTAATGATAACGTCCTGTCATGTTCGACCAGTATATACAATCTGTTAAGACGCTTAAGCGGGTGTATAGGAGTTGCGGTCTAGCCAAGCAAATAAAATAATTATTACATAAACATTACAACTCGATTACTATGAACTGTCAGATTCAACTTTATATAGCAACGGTTGAAACACTTTGACGGGTGTCTAAGCGGAGCGGGCTATTAGCCAATCGTTATTTTATGCATAGTGTCCCCACCTGTTGAGAGTCCGACTCGTCATTCCATGAATCAATTGGATGACGTCACCATCATAGACTTTACGAATTGGATCATCAACGACCAACGAAGTTCTGGAAAATAGTAATCATTTATTCGTTCATTCAAATATTTATAAAGCATTTATTTACGTTTTGGTGGTGTAGTGTGTACGTTCGAATCCAGTCAATCCACCTCAAGCCTGCCTCGTATGGACCTTGAGCAAGTCCTTGACTTGCAATTGCTCAGCGCTTCAACGTGAAACTCCGATTTTTGTGTCCGTGCTGTAGTCACCTTCATTACTCTTCTATATTCTCTCCCTACTTTTCAGTTTCCAAATTCTTTTCTCTCAAATCTCCCACCCCCTCAACAAATCTCTTTCCTCATCGTGTCCCTCACCTCCCCCCCACCCATCTCCTCCATCTCAGTCTTCCCCTATCCTTCATTGAAATAAATCTCATCCACCAATTTCGACCTGTCGCTCTGTCTCTTAACGCTCTTCGGCCAATGAGAAGATGCTGGTCCCTCGAACCCGCTTAGCTGTCCCGTCTACGTGGAATGGGCTCCCGCCTGCACTACGCTTACTACCTCGGAGTAATTTGCCTGCTTTCTAGAAATGTATGTTTTTGGAATGAATTTTTCTCCTCACTTCCTTCCACCACCCTGATACTCTTCCACCCTCCTTTCCCTCTCGCTTCTCCACCTCCTCTTCCTACCCTTACCCACTTCCACCCCTTTCCAAGTCCCTCTCCCCTTCCTTTTCCACCATTTCAAAAAATGCGCTGCATAATAATTTTCCCTCCTCAACAACCTCCTCCTCCTCCTTCTCCGCCTCCTCTTCCTCGGAATAATTTGCCTGCCAGTTGTTTTTAGACTTCCACCACCTCATCCACCCTCCTTTCCCTCTCACTCCTCCTCCTCTTCTTCCTCCCCTTACCCACTTCCACCCCAATCCAAGTCCCTCTCCTCCGCCCTCCTCCCCGAAACACCAACCTGTTCGGATGCTTAACAATCCACCAGTTGTTGACATCCTTGAACGCATAGCACGTGACCTGCTGTTGCCGGCTACTCCCTCTGCCGTCATCGTATTCAATCGGATACAAGACATCGTGTGAATGCAACCAACATGCATGCTTTCCATACGTACGACGAAGTGTTATCTGCGACCCGAAGGTCACGAACTCAGGCTGACCCCGAGTTATTGACGATAGACCACCCTGAAACACCAAAACAACGACCACGGTTGCTATGGAAAAATTATAAAAACCGACTCCATTGCTATGGAAAAAAGCTTTAAAACCGACTTCCTTACTATAAAAAGGTGTTTTAAAAATTGACTCTTTGCGTAGCAACCACGTTACTAGGGAACTATAATAGTCTTATACACCCATTTATCCCAATAATACCCGCTGAAATAGTTGTAGAAATTTCGCCGATTTCTTTTAGATATAATAATATCATTCTTCACGCAAGTAAAAAAGACCTTTATGCACACCTCGTTAAAGTTTTCTACCGGTACTATAAATAAGGAACACGCAAGCCTCAGTTCAGTTTCAACGCCGGTTTTATCCACGCAGATGTAAAACAGCATCGCTATCCCACACCTTCATAAAACTCCGCCTATTGTTGCGCTCTGCCAGTGCCAGTCCCAGGCCTGGGTAAAGGAGGTGGGCGTCGCTTATGATCATTGTTAACGCACATGGACGTTAAATTGCAATTACCATAATTATTACACCAGCACCTTCATAAATATTTTGCTGTCCCTAGAATCACAAGGAAAAATGCACACACCAATCGCATGTTCAACACCCGCAAAAAAATTCTCTCGGAATATAAATATATTCACGAATCAAACAAAACAGCTGGGCTATAATATGTGATGATTTTGTAGATCACGTTAAACTCTTAGTATGAGTCACTTATTTCTAATCTGATATTGCAATGGCTAATATTTTATACGCAGTAATCTCGCATCAAATTCCATCACAGCAGAGGAGTTTGAATCCTGAAATAATCGTTCAGCAAACTAACCACTATACACCATTGTCTCACCAAAAGAAACAAAAAGCACAAATAAATAGACACACAACGCAAAAAGCCTAAAACAAAATAATAAAAAATTAGAAAATAAATAAAATAAATAAATCTCAGTTATCTTTTTATTTCTTTATTTACCTACAATTGGGAGGGGTTGCAATGACTTGTATTGCCAATGAGACCTAGTCAATCGTGCTGGGAATGGCGTTACGTGGCGTTGGTTTGGTAAAACTTCATGCAGATGGTGCAACTCGACATATTTTTATATCTGGTTTTTGCGGCACACGGAAGGAGACTGACCTAGACACCTTTGTAACGCTGTAGAAAATTGTATATAAAGTTTCAACGCAAAAATAACTACAACTACATCGCAGGCTCGGGGTTTGAATACTGAAATTATCGTTCAGCAAACTAACCACTGAACACCATTGTCTCACCACAGATAAAAATAAAAAAGACCTGCTTATTAAGTTCTGTAATATGCCAAGCAAATTTATGTCCAGGGTAATGGCCTCTGTTGTCAAAGACCCTGGTCAAATCGGATCCATCCATCCATAACTACAATTATTTTCATCTAAAGGTTTCAGGTCTTAGTAATAAAGTTAGAGCTCAGTTCTATTTCAAAAAGGAATTTCTATAACTGCACGACTCCTTCTTTTCATTGCTATCCTCCATGATGGATTACCTACAATGGGAGGGATTGCAATGACCATATTTGCTAGTTTTAACTATACAAAAGTGCTTCTACAACTGCAAAAGTAAATTTATAACTGCACATTTTGTATACAAAAGCTCTGATAGAGTTTCGTCGACACGGATTGTTATTGTGAAGAAATGAAACAGAAATAATTGAGCTAATATCTTGTCATGTGCAAAGCTATCAGGAGTGAAACGAAATAATAAATTAACCGTCAAAAGTTTAAAAAATCAAGAAAATCAGCTCAGCGCGGTAACGCATTGGATAACACAACGCTGATCTCCGTTCCAATGTGTTATAGAAATTCCTTTTTGAAATAGTACTGAGCTCTGTAATTATCGTTCTTGTTATTTGTTTCAATTGCATAAGGGTACATACATGTACATTGTAACCGGTTGCGGTCTGTCAACCGGATTGTTTCAACAAAGAATATTCTTTTATTTTAAAACTGCAACGCGTGGCCGGGTACAGCTAGCAGTTTTATAAAAACCGCCTCAGTTGGAATGGAAATAGTTTTTAAAATTTGACACCGGATTATGGGCTATAGAACATTTATTACAATGAAACCTGCTGTAGTAGAAGTTATGACGATTTCTTTTTGATAATATCTATATATATAATTATATATCTTTCTTCACGCATGTAAATTATAATGTTACGCACACCTCGTTAAAGCTTTTTATCTACACTATAAATAATAAGCACGCAAGCTTCAGCTCAGCCTAAAACCAACTAATCGACGCAGATGTAAAACAACGTCGCTATCCCACACCTTCATAAAACTCCGCCACTAAAAAATTAAGTCACGAATCGAACTGTTCATCTGCATACACATATTAATTATAATTATTATTAACATATTAATCACGTTAAACTCTTAGAATGAGTCGCTAAATTGTAATCTGACGTGGTGGTAGTAACGTCACTTAGTTAACACATTGAGATCAGCATTGAAGGTTGTCTATTCTGTTAGTAGTTAAGATTTATGTCTTCTGTAATCTGCGTTCTTGTGAATTGTAACCGGTTGCGGTCTGTCTACCGAAATGTTTCAATAAATAATTCTATTTTAATAACTGTTGCAGATTGTTAGAACTTCTCCGCAGCAACCTTAACATCAAGCTGACCTTTAAGCTGGCCTGAAATGAGCTGGTCATGACGTCATCGTGGGGACCTGATTTGACGAGGAGACCAAGATGAACGTAGAAGACTGAAATGTAGACCAAGATAGGAAGGACCACAAGAAATAGAAAGCGTACCAGAAGATGATGGAAAACAGTCCGCTAAAAATCAATCAACCAACCAATAAATCAATTAATCAATTAGTAAATTTGCCAATTAACTACTCAGTCAATATATCAATCAATAATTATGTCAATCAATTAATTGAGCTTTAAAAAATGACAATTTAAATCATTGCAAGCAGCAAGTGATAAAAAAGGAAACTCAAATGAAGACACTGTTCCGCCTTATAATTATACAAAATTATATCAACCAGTTGATTGACATTTAACACCACACATAGGCCTACCATTATTTGAAAATCTAATAGGACACACTTTTGTTCCATATAACTTACTTTATAATTATTGCATCGACTATTTAACAATAATATTATGTTGCTTCAATAAAACTCATCAAGAACTGGATTAAGTGCCAAAAATTATCATTTCATAAAATCTATATTAAAAAAGTTCCACTTAAAAAAGGTGTGTATCGAAAGATTATGGCTTGCTTTCTATAATTATAGGTACAATGGAAGATTATAATGAAGGATTGGTGTTGAATGTAAGTACCGTTCTAAAGTAAAAAGCATATCGGGTCTTTTACTTTTATTTTAGCAACGAAACTTTTTAAAAGGTGTTAAAAAGTTAATATGGTTAAAACAAATGATCGAGACACGCAATCTCAACGCTTACATCTGATAAACTCTTATTGGGTAAAATCATTTTCCAGAAGTCAATCACAACCAGCATGACGATGAGAAACACTGTGCAGAGGGCGATATATTTGACGCTGAAAAAGACAACGTTCTAAACCACCATACAATTGTACAATTCAACGCAATGCAAAACAATATAATTGTTTTTTAAACAAAACTATGCAACAGTATATAAAGTATTGTCCTTCTTCCAAAGCGGGGTTCAGAACATGGATTGAGCGGAGCAATAATTATTGTTAGTGATGGACTTGGTAAATGTCTCTACACAGAAGTCATGTATGATGTGTAAGAAGCGATTATGAATTTTGAATACAGCCCCATAACTTACTATGGGCATTAAAATCCCCAACAAGAATTGATCTTTTTTGTGAAAACATTCCCTGAATGTCATCTTTTGTAAATTTATATGAGGGTGTGATATAGCAATTAAAAATTCTCAAATGACCATTTAATGTTTTTTATTTCACTACCCTGAATTTCAATATGTGGAAATTCTTTCAAATCTAGTATTTTAAAATTTAGTCCAACTTTCAAGTAAATAATCAAACCCCCCTTTCATTACTTAGACAATCCTGACGTATAATATCATAACCTTCTTTTTTTGGTGATTTAACTTTGCTTTTTAAAAAAGTTTCTTCCACACATATCACATCCGGTGAAATACAAGCTTTCAACATATAATTTTTCAGTTGATCTTTATTACCACGTAGACCTCTTGCATTCCACTGAAGTATATTTAATGCCTTAATGCTATTATTCTTATGATTATGAATTTATTATTATTATTCCACAGTTTAACGTCATCTTATGGCAGCAAAGGCCGTTGACGACAATACAATATAAGTGTACAGAGCAGTAAACAAAAACTTATGTAGCCTCCAAACTACACCAAAGAGGTGTCTAAACGGAGCTGTAGACACCTCTTTGGTGTAGTTTGGAGGCTACTTAGATTCTTCCTAAATTTATATAGTGTATGTATAAACCGTTCAAAAGGTGTTTAAGGTGATGGACTTCCTCTCTAGGTGCCTATACACAGTAACCGTCCATTATAATGGCGACCGATGTGCGCTCCCACGTGTAACTCCACCACTGCGTTTACTTTGTGAGTGCCAGTCCCACGTTTCAAGTTAGGAGGAGGGCAACGCCAATCATCCTTGTATGACGCAGTCTTGTTATAAGGCAACACACAGAGATTAATAGGAATTTTTATTTGTTATTAAATGAAACAGCAGCGTCCTCAGTTTATATAGCCATAAGTTAAAATGTTTGAATGGTGTCTAAAAAGACAGCTTTGCATATCATATAATAATAATTATAGTACATAAAACATAATTTTATTGACCATCTTAACTAATTAATTTAAAGTGTGTGTGAAGAACCCATATTGCCATGTGGACTCGGGCTCCCGGCGTTCCGGATTGGGTCCCTTGACTGGGTTATGTGCACATGCAAGAGCATGTCTTAAAAAGGTCGCAGCCTTAATATTGGCCAACTCACGTATAAAAATATAATTATAGTACATGCAGATTGTACTCCACTGGCTGGTATTTCCGCAGCAAATCACACTGAACTGGTGACGTTTGAATATTCTTCTGATGTTAAACACCTTTTCAAAGATATTCAGTTGTCATAAAAGGATCGACATAAACACTGAAAGTATATTTCCGACTCCCTATATCAGTGATTACGAGCTCAAGCCCGTCCAATCAATAATGTTGGATGGATAATAATAAAGTAGGCTACATGTACAATTGTACATGTATGCACGTAGGAAACAGACATACGAGAAAGCCACTGGTCTGTTTGTCTCTGTCTGTATGATTGTCTCTTTATATTTGTCGATTTGCTTCTCTCTGTTTCTCTATATTCATTAGCCATCTACTGTATTTCTTTCATTCTGTATAATAATGTTCGACGTATAATAACGTACATGTATGTATGTATGCATGTAGGTAACTAGTCTGTTTGTCTCTGTCTGTTTGTCTCGACATGCATATCTGTTTCTCTATATTCATCTATTTATTTATTTATCTATTTATTTGACTCTGTATCTTAATCTTAACAGTCTCTGTATCTTTTCCTCTACCACTGTACGCCTGTATCCTGTATTTATCAACGCTTGGGCACGACCAAAGAACCTCACGTTTCGATGCAATTGTCGAATATATATATATATAAATATCAAAGCATTTTACAGGTGTTTAAAAGAGCGCAATGTTTGTAGCAGATTAATTAGTTACTTGGTGCCGAAACACAATAGAAAATACATGCAATTCACATTTATATAGACCAGAAGAAAATCAGTTTACAGGTGTTTTAAAGTACTGCATTTTTCATATTATTAAGGCTGGCAAATAATTGCTGTTGAACTACGTCGTTTAACAGCATGGGTAAATCGCGCTGCCCTCCTCCTTTTTCCAATCTTGGAACTGGCACCACCAGAGAAGCGGCTGCGATTTTTTCAGGCCATGCTTCATAGTCCAGATGTAAAAGAAACTGTTCTCAGTTTCATAAACTTTTTAACACAGGTTTATTGCGCTTGATCTCGGCCGGGAGCGCCTCTGTGTAGTATATTGAAGGGGCGCTATATAAATTCTTAATTGACTGATTGATTGTCTGATTGATTGATCTCTAAATAATGACTATACTGACTGACTATGACTGTCAATTAAACGAATACGAGAATAACAATAACAACATCAGCGGCAACGACAACGAAAACAAGAACAAGAACAGGATCAATAACAACAAGAACAAGAAAAATAAGAACAGCAAAAACAATGCGTCCTTGTCTTAGAACAAAAGAAAAATCTGTTCTCTCACCAGACAGCAAACGCCAGACAGAGACCAACGAGTCCGAGCCAGAAGAACCACGAACGAGAAAATGGACACCTGAAAAAAGGAATTAACAGATTGTATAAACTTTTTGCAAACTGAAATATTTTTATTAAGTTGGAATTATCCCAGAGCAGAGGCCAGGAAACTTCTTTCTGTAAGATACAGAATTATCAAATTCAATAAAACCATTAAATTAAATGATTCATCAAAAGCGGAATGGTCCATTAGTTAAACAATCCATCAAATATGGATGCTCCCTGCATTTAACAATCTACCAAAGACTTATTGATCCCTTACGATTTTCTGAACTCAGCGTATCCAAGGATTGCCATAGCAACAAAGAACATCAGAGGCGTTTCCATGAGAACGAATCGCGACTGTGTGAGAAGAGAATTCTCTAAAATTGGACACATAAAGAATATTATCAATAAATATTCAAACAAGCTGTGTAAATGCATACGCGTTTTTATTTTATATGCATTATATAACATCTAAAAGAGGTGTCTATTGTACAACTATATGTTTACTGTTATATTGTGTTATATCGTATTGTATCTTTTTGCAATTTATTGTAGGCTACTGAATCGTATCGCATCGTATCGTATTGTGTTGTTTATGACCACCTATAAAGTGCATCTCGCAGCAAAAGCCTTTTGGAAGCGCTCCCAGTGCGATTGACCCACGAGAAAATTCAGGATTTGAGGTGAGCGAAAAAAATTAGTACTAGCATTGAACAAAGACTATTGAGAAGATAGAATGTCAACGAGGAGGAAGTTACAGTAGTCTATACGTGAACAGACAAGAGCATGAACAATATTATTGATGTTTAAGTCGAAGATGAAATAGATATGCGAATAATCCTGAGACACCTTTAATAGAAAACACTAAAATAACGGTACACATAATTGGTTAGTTGTGCGCATTGGACACCTTTTAAACATTCTAAATAGCACTATATAAACTTTTAAAACAGCGGCTTTGGTGATATAAGTGGGCGAACGATGGAAAAAACATATTGTCGCATACGGAACAAGAAGAGCTTATTAGAACATCACAATAATTATTATGCATGCCTATAATTATACCTCGGTTCATTAATTACTGAAGAATCGGTTCAAATTGGAATCCTCCTCCATTTACACAGCTTATTAGAATATTTGGTTGATAATATTCTATCTGTGTTCTTTGTGGAAAAGAGTTGCGATCACGTCTGGCAAAGAGATGCAACGTTGCAAAAAGATTTGGCAAACGAAATAAATCATTCATGGTACATAGCAATTGTCAATAACAATAATAAAATGACAATGCTAATGACGATGACGGTGACGATGACAATGACGACAACAACAGCAAAAGCAACCACAAAAACAACATTAACAACAGTGACAGCGACAGAACAGCACCAGCAGTAACAGTAGCAGTAACAACAATAAAAATAATAACAATAATAATCCTATTTAGTCAGAATACCTAATATGACTAGAACGGCTGCGACAATAAAACAATTGTAACAACAATAAAAATAATAACAATAATAATCCTATTTAGTCAGAATACCTAATATGACTAGAACGGCTGCAAGGCTGGACGTCCAAACTCCGAATCCAAGAGAGTTGATGATGAGGAAGGAGATTGGAATGAGACTTCCACCCATCATGGCTGGCACGAAGCGCATCCAGAAGATGGGAAAATCCGGAGGATAGACTGGAAAAACAAGATCAATTAAATGTAACCTGAAGAAGAAGCAATTCTGAACAGTGTTGCTTTGATAATGTTTAACAGGATTTAGTTTATGAAGTGCGGGAGTTAAACCCTTCACACCATAAATCCTCATCTAGCCAAAGAATAGGGCCGTTCCTTTACACACCTCTTTTAATGATTCATTTGCCTTATTTATAGTAGTCAATCAAAAAACACGAGGTTGATGAACTATTCACTTAATTAACAAATTCATGTTAAGAACAAATTTGTGGACGGACGGACGAAGGGACAGACAGAAAGACATATAGACAAACAGATAGATAGGTAGATAGACCAAGCATCTTACCATCTCCAATCTTGTTAAACTTCGCCGTGGTATTGTATCCACTGATCCAAGCAGACAGTGAGATGATCATCTTTCCAAGAGGTGGATCTGGATCAAAGTGAAACGTTTGGTTCACGTAGAACGACACGAAACGAACGTAATAGAGCTCATCAAACCTATATGCAGAAAAATAAAGACATTTACAAACACACCGGTGTAACTATTATATAGTCAGAGAAAATTTGGGAGTTTCGGATATGGAGGTAGGGGTCATGAATGAACGAATGAATGAATGAATGAATGAATGAATGAATGAAAGAATGAATGAATGAATGATTGAATGAATGAATGAATGAATGAATGAACGAACGAACGAACGAACGGACGAACGAATGAATGAACGAACGAATGAATGAACGAATGAATGAATAAATGAATGAACGAACGAACGAACAAACGAACGAATGAATGAAAGAATTAATTAATTAATTAATTAATATACTCCCATTGACAATCAGGTGTGGGTCATTTCATTCGAAAGAACCAAAGTAAAGATAAGAAAGATAACGCTAACAAATTTGGATAATGATTAATTTTTGATAGAGTAAGAAGAAAATTTTAAAAACACCTTTTTCTTGTGTAATATCTGCCCAATATATAAATACAAATACAGAACGAAAAGAACTTTCTTACTACCGCAAGCCAACCGCGAGCATGAAGTGACATCGACTTCATTAATTTTTATTAATCTCAGCTTATGACGGCTTAATAATGTCGCAATTATTTTTACGGAGATTTTGGACACCTCTTTTGGAGGATAATTTACGTTATAAAACTAAAATTGACGCATACAGTTGCAGCTTTCGGATCGGCGTTGTTTTAAGAAGTGTACAATCATGGTCAGTGCTGCAATAATGCTAAACAAATTTGTGTCGATGGCAATGGCAATGTGGTCGTATGCCCTCGTCAAATCTGGTTCCAGCCATCCAGTTGTCGAACGTGGTAACGTCATAATGTAATTCATAATGTTCTAGAGCACTGTGTATGCACATACTTACTTTGGAAACATTTGCATTGAAGGACTAGCTCCACCTTATCGTCGAGAACTCTGTTCTTCCACCTTAGGAGTTCGATCGGCGAACCAAGCTGAGCTTCTGGTTTCGCGGACTGCTATCCTATCATTTATTCTCTGTTGCTGGTCCTTTCACCTGGAATGGTCTCCGTGTTACACTTAATTCCCAGGGGCACTCCGCTGGTTTTTAAAAACCTAAAAACTGTCTTATTTATTCGTGTTCGGGCCGGGAGCGCTTCTGAGTAGCATAGCCTACCTCAACGAGACGCTATAGAAATTTCTGAAATAAACAAATAAATAATTTTTAATTGAATTAGAATTTTGAAGATACTCACACAACCGCTGAAGGTTTATCCAGCATCCAGAGACGGGGGGCAAAACCGATCCCAGTCAATGCTAACAGTGCTCCTTCCCATGTCCAATGCTTCGCTCCCATCCAGACCTTTCCACCAACACACGGTGGCTATACAAAGCGTAGACCGTCTAAACGGAGCACTAAACACCTTTTAAACATAAGAGTCTTTGCTTATAAATAAGCGAGGTTTTAATCGCAGTGAATCGAAGATCCTGCGTGGTCGAGTGGGTTGTAGCCCGCTCGCCGCGCCGGCGGCCCAGGTTCAATTCCCGGGCGGGGATCTTTACAGCGGGTGGCTCGGTCGCAATATAAAAGTGGAGTGTGAGGTTGTTCTCTGCCTCCGACACTAATCATCTTCGATATGAAACAGTGTCGTTAAGCCCTGAACATTTCGCAGTGAATCTGACATACACACGGTAGACCGTCGATCCGACAAAATCCATCAAAACCGATAAATTAAACACCTTTAAAACATAATGAATTTTGCATATAAATACCCAAGGTCCATTTTGCAGTATATGCTACGACATCCATTAAGATTTACAAGATGCAATCAGAGCAAGTTTATAACATTCGCGATCAAATTTGACTTGACCTATTTATTAATTTCATTCACTGACCCAGATTGACCGCAGCAGGGTTGCCAGATCTCAAAAATGTTTCGTCGGGTGATCGCGTCAAAAAGTAGCCCAAAAGTCGCTAGCTCAGCAGTATAGATAGAGGCTCTTAACTATTTCCTCGATTAAGGCTAGTGTGAGCATAATTAAAATTAAGCAATTAAGCAACAGCTGCTTTTGCGGTTGCGTTTCGTTACAACGCCTTTGAAAATAATCGCTAGGTGGATTCATGAAGGCGCTCCACCTAGGGAACAAAGTGAGCTTCTTGGCATTGCCAATATAACTCATTCATTTATTCATTCTTACTTTTATATAGCGCTCCTTCTAGTGAAAAAGAAACTACTCAGAGGCGCTCCCGAATGTACACGCTATGTTCTGTTCTCATAAAATGTACCGGTACCCGCAGTGCGTTTGCAGGCGGTTCAATAAGGCACATACTTAATTAGTTACTTACTTACTTACTTACTTACTTACTTACTTACTTACTTACTTACTTACTTACTCACTTACTCACTTTTATCCATGCAGCTGTAATAAATATACGATTATGATTTAATAAAACGTATCGCAATGAAGCAATTTTAAACACCTCTTTTAAAATACTTACTAGATATATATATAGCATCTTGTCGCTTAAAGTTATATAATTAAACAGTTATCGGTGTGCTATGGCGTCTAACAATTAAAAATAAGTATGATAGAAAGAATCAGAAACACAGCGCTCTCCTTGAAACCCGATGACTTTAAAAACCGTAGACGCGATGAACATTGAACAAAAAAAACTGATCTAGTTCCTTGCTCATAACGGCTGTAATATACCGAGCAAATTTCTGTCTAGGGTAACGGCCTCTGTTGTCACAGACCGTGGTCAAATCGGATCCATCCCAATATTGAACAACAATGGCCTAGACTTCATCACAGATATGGGTCGCCGTCTTACACAAGTTATACCAGAGAACCCCGAGAATCAAGCTTTTTATACAGAACGACTATACAACGCTTTAACGCTGTGGCTTTTAATAAGCCCTTAATTAACATGGATGAAGGTGGTTTGACTCCCTAATCTATGGGTTCATCCACCTGTAATAATATTATTATTGCGGTTATCCTTTTATGATGAGTATCGCAATGCAGCAATTTGCACACCTCTCTTAAGAAAGTCAATAATTCTATAAGGAATCTTGTCGCTTATATTACATAATTTTAGCAAAATTCAAATAGCCATGGCGGATAAACGTCATTCTGTTACATTAGAAACCGTTTGCCATCATAAAAGCCGCAATATTTCTGTCTGGAATGAAGCACGCAGTTCAGTCATCGTCATCGTAATTGTCTACTTCATCATTAGCATCATCATCATCATCCTCGTCATCGTTATCGTTATCATCATGTTTCAGATTACACCATGTGTTTTTGGATTCAACTTTCCTTTCCCTAGGTGGCGCTGGTTCTCTGAAAATTGCAACAATAGACAAGATACTCGTGTACTGGTCCCCCGAATCGTGTGCTTTCGATGAAGCGCTGTCAACTGGCATGGCACCAGTCATGTCCGCCATTACTCAGGTCAGATGACGGAATCATGCATGGCCATATTATCAGACTTCTGCACAATGCATAACCATTGCAAAAAATTATATTATGAATCACAAAAGTTCTGTCCGGGTGTTATCAATCAAGTGAGACTTGAACCTCTGCGCGGTTTCTGCCAGCATTCCGATAATCCAGATAATCCGCGAATAATTATTATTATTACAATCGTCTAAAATGAATTCAGCATTTCTGTGCATTCCTTCTAGGCCATGAACAACCAGTACAGTATTGCTATTTTTTAAACTTATAAAAAGTAATTCAACGAAAAAAGGTGTTCAAGATTATATTTATAATTATTGACAGTTACATGCATAATTATAACTGAGTAACAGGAAATTAGAGATATAAACACAAGATATGGTGCAACAAAAGATGGTGAAAAAACCACAGTTACTGGTGAGCATCATGCCTCGTTTTACCATTTAATTTTTTCCAAAGAAAGTGACATTGTTAATATTTTGTGATCTCTAGATAGAAGTGGGGGTCGCACGACCTTATAACCAATGTTGCGGGCTACCATGGTTGCGCTCAATAAGGTATTATAACAATATAACACCCCTCCTAGAGTTGATTCTTTTGCCAGAGGTTGTTTTATTATGCGAATGCTATATAACTTTGCTTACATGTTTTCCATTATTTATTTCCTCTGTAAACTACTGTCTATTAAAGAATATTCTTACTTGCGTGCTTACTTACTTACTTACTTACTTACTTACTTACTTACTTACTTACTTACTTGATGTCGATAACGATGACGATGACGATGACGACCACGGCAAAACAATGACGCCCAGCCAAGAACTTAATGTGTTCTTTTAGAATACGCACAGATTCTAAGACACCTTTATAATGATATTAAATATAAAGTAATTTCTTTCGAGCCTTGCAACAGTACTGTGACAAAGACTGTTCATTAAGGATCTGTTCTTCGTCATTTACGATCTTCGATTCAATTGTCAATATCTCATCCGAGTCCAACCGATCTCAAGTCAAGGCGTGACGGGCAGCGTCACCCAGCAGACAATGGTTACGCCGTCATGTCGTCACGTACACGTCATCGGTGACGTCAATCCGGATTGTCCCAACAGCAGTGAGCGACGTTGCAAGTAGACCTATTTAGACAATTATTCTACAGAATTACCCAACAGTTATTCGAAGTTAATTGTCTCATCCAGGGTTTATAAACCTTCACAGTAAAATTTTATTAGGATGTCTAAGGCGTGCAGTGCATTCGTACCATTCCTCACCATAATTGAGCAATGTTCAGTATAATGATTATCATGGTGGTTAGTGGGTATTATACAGTGCATGCTAATTGGGCATACTGTGGAATTAATTATTATAATGAGATGCAGATATATCTATATGACACAATTCTTAGTTGTTATAAAGGTGTGCAACATGACACGTTTTTCATAGCATAATATTCTGTCAGTATAGTTACGGAAAATTGAGTGATAAAGTTGTTTGAATTGGTTGTGGAATCGGCAATGGCGGTGACTGGTGACTGCGGTAGCGGTAGCAGGAGCAATAAAAGAAGTAGTAGTAGCTTTTTCAGCATAAATAAACTCAGTTGGAAAACTAGGACACTCTTTCTTCCGCGTTAATAAATTTTCTAAACCACGACCACGACCACCACCACCACCACCACCACCACCACCACCACCACCACCACCACCACCACCACCACCACCACCACCACCACCACCACCACCACCACCACCACCACCACCACCACCACCACCACCACCACCACCACCACCACCACAGTCAACACCACCACCACTACAGTAACTACCACCACCACCACAACCACCACCACCACCACCACCCCAACAGCCAACACCACCACGACCACCACCACCACAGTCAACACCACCACCACTACAGTAACTACCACCACCACCACAACCACCACTACCCCACTCCACCCACCACCAACGGCACCTCCGATACCACCAAGACAACCACCACCTCCATCACTAACACCACTACCAATACCATGTCCGTGACCACCAGCATCAACAGGACTACTATTTCTACTAAAACTACTACTAGTACTATAATTGTGCTTATTCTACCAAGACTACTAATGCTGCTTCTAGATTTTCGAAAACACCGCACATTACTTATTAACCCTTTTAGCACCAAAAAACCCTTTCTTCGTTGGTTCCTTTCGCAGCGCTTCGTGTTCCTGAAGAGGTTCCTGATGTGGAACACAGTTTCGTCATCAACGGAACAATCATAGTGGCAAGGGTCAGCTGGGGTCAACCGCTGTCCGACACCCCACTCACAGGATACGAGGTCACGTGGCAGAGGATGGCGCCAATACCCAACCAATCAACGAAGAGCAATTCAACAGGGTTACTACGCATCTTCTCAAAGGTATAACAAAAACATATAATCATAAAATAAGTAGTCTAGGTTTTAATAGAAAAGTCTTGTCATATTTAATGATTAATTATAAAATTATAGAGTCGTAGTCCAAGTCATAGTTATTATCCACAAGAGGCAACGCGTTGAGATTCGGTTATTCAAAGATACATGAAGTCAAACTTAGACACCGTTTAAACGTTATTGACGGTCGTTATATATGAATGGAACACGCTGGCTTGTTATTCCTCCAACACCTCCCCAATGTATTGTTATAACGAAGTCATTCCATCCATTTAATGGTGTGCAGTCGAATCTTTTCCATTCAAAGGAGAATCGAACAGCCGTCCTGAACAACCTTTCGGAAGCAACTATTTACGAGGTGACCATTCAGGCGATGTCTAAGGTCGGTTTGGGGAAGAAGACAACGGCACTCATCACTACTCCACGACTACAACGACCGGCTGTAATCAGTAAGTGTGTTTCCACAATATGTAATGTAACCGGAATGCATAGGCTTTTATTGAGCACGTTGGGAATAATATTAAGACACCCTCAAAACGGTTTATTAAGATCTTTATCAACATAGATGCTTTAGCCGAATAAAATCGGAATAATTGATGTTTCTCGTATTAAATACCTTTAAATCGTAAAAGACATTGGTATAATAAATGTATTATTCTCTATACTTAGATGTCTTGCAAAGAAGGTTTGAGAAAGAATCCGCCATTATAATTTGTTATGCAATAATACGCAATCTGACAGTACCAGTGTAAACTCAAAGGATGAGTGATGCCATGATATAACACAGTGTCATTAACCCGTTGGAGGTGAGGTGACGCATTGTAACGTTAGAGGTGAGGTGGGGTCTGACAAGCCCCAACACATATTTTTATTTTCAGGCCGCGATATCAAATGGAAAACATTAATTGGAATTAAACTATTCGTCTATGATCAATTATCAACTAAACAGGCGATTATGACGAACAAATATCTGTTTCAATCACTATTAGATGGCCAGAAGGTGAACCCATCAATTGTGTACTATGCCCGTGTAAGTTCGGTTTTTAATACGAAAAATCGCAATTTCCTTCAAATATACATTAAAATTAAAAAAACTGCTCGTTCAAAATCCCTGAAATTTTGGTAAAGTGTCCGTATTTCATATTCAGAAAGGTAGAAAAAACTAATCCACTCTGGTTTGAGGTTTTCCAGAAAAAAATTTAAGTAGAATACCTCTGGGGTGTGTCACACCCCACCTCACCTCCAACGGGCTAAACTGAAACATTTTCTGCTGATAGACCAAATTACGTTGTAGCCACATATTCAAAAAATACAAAGTAGGTGGTACAAACTTTGTCTTGCATTTGAATGTCCTGTCATGTGCTATTACATTTAAAAATATTTATATTTTGCATGATTAACTGGTGCCCTTTTAGCGGGATTGTCCAACTTTTCAGGATCCCTTTTAACCATTATATATTATGTTAAAGTATTATGTTCACTGCCATAATTATTGCATAATGTTGTTTGGTTCAGGAGAAAATAAATAAAATAAAGAAATTGATCTAAAATAGTCAGAAAGGACACCACAGTAATAAAATTAAATCATCCATTACGTTAATTACATCGTGTATAAAATACCTCAAGTAGACGTCAAAGATAGCCGTGGTTATCATACATTTTTATGCATCTGTTTTGCTGTTTGCTATTGTTCGATTTCCCTTATGGGCTAGTTATTCATATACCATCTCAATTAATTAAATTCGTGTTTTCTGGATTATATATAGTAGTAGTTAGAAACGTTTAAAAGGTGTGTAATGTGTAACTAGAGTTTAAATGACCGTTCTTAAGCCTCTTCCGTCAGCATTTGTACCACTTACTTTGTCTTTCTGGTATTGTGCCTATTCGGACACTTTATAATTTCCACAATAATCATTCGAAAGACTCTGGTCTTCCAACGTCCTATTTTTCTGACCCATAATGCATTGCAATCCATATCAGAGTCCTGAGTTGTTTATTCATGTTCACGTATAGTTTTCTTTTCTCTATAGATCATTTATTCATCTAGATCCATATATTATATTTGCGGCGCTTTTATTTATGGCACTAATGAAACTTGTTCGGGGCAGTGGGAACAATCTCCGTTTTCGTCTCTCTTTATTTATAAATAAAGGTTTTATTTAAAAAGGGGTGTGCTATTTTTGGATAGTCAGTAACGATAGTGTGATGACAGGAATTATTATTATCGCCACTTGATGAACTGACGTCCGAGTGGCTGACTGATGGATATATGGAGTTGTGCAACTGTGTTGTTGATTGTAAGAAGGTTGTACGGTTGTCGATGTCGTTGCTGCTATGGTTCGGTCTCCATCACTCGCCTCAATTGGTCCTTTTCTTTGGATTGATCTTTCTCCTTATGTTCACTTTATGCTTCTGTATGGCAGTCTATTCTTTACTTTGTCTCTTCTCGAATCCTGCTTTTTCTTGGAGAGCTTTGCGCACTGGGAGCAACTCTGAAAGGTTCATCCTTCTAGAGGCGCTTTGTAAATGCCTAAATACAACTCAATACAATTATACAAAACAATAGATGTATTGAGAACAGTTACTGTAATTGTAGGTAATGTGGATCGCTTTAAACGAATCTTTGAAATAAATTATGAGGCTTGTGATGAGAAGGAAGACCTGACTCAAGTTTTGGAGTTGATGGCACAGATAATTAATCTGATCAGTGTGTTTGAGAAGCAATCCTCGTAATAATGGAAATATTATGCATTCATGCACCGGGTTCAACAATCTCCGTTGTCGTCTTTTTTTATTTATAAACAGAGGTATAACTTAAAAAGAGGTGTGGTATTTTTGGATAGTCAATAACGATAGTGTGTGATGCCAGACAAGATTATAGCCACCTTTCTCGCTTCTCTAAACATGAAACTGCCGCATGTGGGTTTGCAGCTTGCCTTTTATTTGTACAAGTTGTGCATCGCTTGATGATTAGATTGTGCGAGTGATCGCTGTGACTATTTTTTAGAAGGAGCATCTATAAGACACCTCTTTTAAGTATTTCAATTTTCTTATAAATATTTTTTCGTTCAAATTACCTGTTAACTAAGGCGATGGCTGGAGAAAGATTGTGAAAATGTCCTGATAAGCAGTATAATAATTATTCACTCTGCCAAGTGACAGTCATTTATTCATTCATTCGTCTCCAAAATTTATATGGCGCCCTTCAAATGCCAACTCTGAGGCGCTCCCAAACTAACCACGGCTAAAAAGACAGGTCTTGAGCAACTGGTAGAAATCATTTCGAGGTAGTAAGCATTGTGCAAACCCATTTGATGTGGACGGGCCAATAACCGAGAAGGCTCGACGCTGTCTGTGGATCAGCAGCTCCCCATTGACCAAAGAGCATACAGTAGAGCTCGATGGGAGGTGAAGACAGAGATCAGACAAGTAAGTGAGGCCCCCCCTTAAACAAGTACTACTCTGTAGGAGATGCGTTTCGAGGCAAGATGCCAGTGCAAGATATCATGCATGTGGAACGCGGTGGTGTACTGCATATGTTCGTCGTCTTGCAGCCAAATGGTTACAGGTTCGAACCCATTTCAAGTCGTCACGTAAGTTCTTCACTCGCAAATGCTCAGCGCTTCAGCGTGAAATTCCGATTCAATGTCCGCTCTGCAGTGGGGAGCGCCTCTGAGTGGAGAGATTGACAAGACTTAGTGCTTATAGAAGCAAAATTTGTTTCTCTTTGCTGTTCATTCCGTATTCTATGTTGTGATAACTTTAGTCACAATTTAGACACCTTTTCAACGTGCATATATATTATTATATGTACAACTGATATTACTTATTCCGTTTATAATAGTGGAACATTTTCGTACCTGCTAACCCATCACTTAATATTAAGTAACTAACTCAAAGTTAATTAATCGATTAACAAGGTCTCAAGTTTTGCATTCATTAAA